>CM062805.1:1228208658-1229408658 GCA_031772625.1 Pinus tabuliformis | reverse complement strand
ATGCAAGCCAAGCAGAAGCAGGCCGAAGCAGAACAGAACCTGGTGATCTTTTTCCCTCGATGCAGGAAGAAGCATAGTCATAAAGAATGCCCACTGGATATGGTACAGACCTGTGCCATATGCACTAAAGATCATGCCACAGAAAATTTCCCATCGCTCCCAGGGTTAAAAGCAGTCTTCAAAGAGGCAGAGGAAGAAATGGAACCAGTCTACCTGTTAAATCAGCGTCGCCAATGGCAAGCACGACAAACAGGTATGCCTACCAACCCATCTTCATTCTTTCAACCCTCACAATATAATTCTCAACAATACATAGGAGCTACATGGTAGAACCAACCACCTTTTCCTAATTGGTCACCGCAAGCATTCTCTATGCCACCTTGGTCCAATCAATCAAATCAAAACAATAGTTGGCCAAATTCCTCTTACTTTCCACCATTCTAGCAGAACAATACATATCCATCCCAATGGCCACCCTCCACTTCACAAAACCAGAACTAGAAGTCAAGCTGGCAAAGACCTACAAACTGGCCAGTAGGAACAATCCCCCTGCCTCAACCTGCACTACCAGCACCTTACACATTGCAGCAAAATCCGCAACCCAATCTACGACCACAACTCCCAGCCCAGCCAAACCTGAATCCCAACAATAGACCAGTCCAATCGATACAAATTATTAAAGGACCGGAGCCGGAAACTGAGTTGAGAGAGTGTAATAAACTCAAATTGAGGTCTGGACAGATAATTGAGTCAAAGGGAGATAAAAATATACAATTAGAAGAATCGTTACCTGTAGAACAAACACCCCAAATGGAGAATACGGTTAAATAGAAGAGCCACAATCAAACTTTTACCTCTTCTCCACCATTCCCAGAAATATTGATTATACCCCGCCCAATCGAATATCCTGATTTCGATCTTCTGGGAGAATTAAAAAATCTTTGTGTAAAAATACCCCTCCTCCAGGCTATTCAGGACATTTCAATTTATGCAAAAACTATTAAGGAATTGTGTACTAAAAAGCCTAAGGGAAAAATAAAAACAACACCAACTGTCCACATAGTCGGAACTTTGTCTGATTTATTATCAGGCAGAGAAACACTGATGAAATATGAGGACCCAGGAAACCCTATAGTCACAGTACAAATAAATGGATGTTCCTTTCCCAATGCATTAGTTGATCTAGGAGCAGCCATTAATATTCTCACAACAACAACTTGTCAAAACTTGGCATCACAGCCTTAGATCCAACTACAACCTTTCTGGAACTTGTTGACTGATCAGTTGTCAAACTAGAAGGGACATTACAAGATGTAATGGTGTCTGTAGATTCTTGGGAATACCCAGCAGATTTCTTGATTATTAATCCTAGAAACCGGCTAGATGGACATCCCCTAATTCTAGGAAGACCTTGGCTAGCGACCGCAGATGCTTACATAAGTTGTCGAACAGGCAATATGACTATAGCAAGAGGAAGTAATGTGAAGAATATAGCTTTATATCCTCTAGCTCAGCCAAGCCTAACAATAATAAAAACTAGGAAACAACCTGTAACATATTTAACTGAAAACATTCGATCACCGCTAACTGTAGCAGATGCTCTTGAATTTAAGAATCAAACAGAAGATGACATTATTAACACTTACATTAACCACCCAGATGTTGTATCTAATCTAAAATGTCACATGATTGAAGCAGCCCTAGATAACAAAATTGAAGAAGATCCCTTAAAAGATATCAATGACCAAATAATACCAACAACAATTGTTTATAACAGCAAACCCATTGAAATTGAGCCACGAAAAAACCTAAACATTAACAAAAACTTGACTGATGACCAGCAGCAGAGGCTTGTTCATCTCCTTAGAAAATATAAAGAGGCTTTCACTTGGGATTACCCAGATATGAAAGGGATTGATCCCCAATTATGTATGCACCACATTTATATCGAGAAAGATGCGAGACCCATTCGAAAAACTCAACGAAGGTTAAACCCTCACTTAAAAGATGTTGTTGAAGATGAACTACAAAAATTGTTAGATGTAAATTTCATCTATCCTATATCCGATTGAAAATGGGTTTCTCCATTAGTTGTGGTTCCTAAAAAGAATGGGAAGTGGTGTATATGTGTCGATTACAGAGAACTTAATAAAACAACCCAAAAATATCATTTTGTACTCCCGTTCATCTGTAGAAATTTACAGGGTAAGTTCCTCAGAAAGAATACCAAAAGGACACCGCTCATAACCAGATCACAGATCAATACGCCAATATTTTTGACGTGGTTAAAACCCTCAAAGAGGGAAACAGTCCACGGCCTGTCCCAACGTGGGTACTACAGGCAATTTATTAATCAAAGAATGAAGATTTACATAAGCTTCTCTCATGCACGGATTACCCGAACAATGACCCTCCATGCGCTTTAAATAGAACTCATGGACCAATCAGGTGTCAAGCCACGGATCAAGTGTCGGTAATATCGAGGAGAGAATGAACCGTCGGATCACTACATATCGTGACCGTCGAATTGTAAGTTACAAAATGTACAACGGTAAAGAAACACACTTTACCTAACTCTACACTAGACCAAGTTGAACTTAACTATATCCTATGTGTCGGAATATCCTAACATCCCCCCTTAAGAACAACTTGGGATAGGATTGAAGGATTTACAAATATGACACAATAGGAGAAGGAAGGAGGCACTAGAGCCTATCCCCCCTTAGTGACAACTTCCTGAACTCCAAGCATATATCGAAGTTTAGTGAACTTCGTCTCTGTGAGAGCCTTTGTGAAGATGTCTGCAACCTGATCATCTGTTGGACAATATTGCACTTCAAGAACATGGTCATGAATGAGTTTTATGATGAAGTGCATGTGTAGTTCAATGTGTTTGTTGCGCTGATGCTGGACTGGATCTTTGCATAGCTGAATGGCACTTTGATTATCACACCAAAGTGTGGTTGGATGCTGCTGCTCAAAGCCAAACTCTGATAGGAGCTGACGAAGCCACAAGGCTTCCTTACTAGCTTCCACGGCACCATGATACTCTGCTTCTGCTGACGAAAGAGAAATGGCAGCCTGTTTCTTACAAGCCCATGTAATAGGTCCTGAACCAAGAGTGAAGACATAACCGGCAGTAGACTTCCCATCATCAGGGTCACCAGCCCAATCAAAATCAGTGAAACCAACTAATAGAGGAGCTGCTTTGGCACTGTAATGAATCCCAAACTGTACTGTACCTCGAACATAACGAAGTATTCTTTTAGCTGCTTTCCAATGACTTTCATGGGGGTTTTGCATAAAACGAGCAACAAGGCCAACAACAAAGGAAAGATCAGGACGAGTATGGGTTAAATACAAGAGTTTTCCTACAAGTTGACGGTATAAGGTAGCATCAACTTTAGGAGAAGTACAAGAGACTGAAAGTTTGACTCCAGACTGAAAGGGAGAAGGGGCTGGCTTACAGTCTTCCATGTGAAAATGACGAAGAATATCACAAGCATACTTGGACTGGGAAAGGAAAATACCCTCCTTGGATTGCAAGACTTGAAGACCGAGAAAATAGTGTAAGTGTCCTAAGTCTTTCATTTCAAATTTCTTTTTAAGGCTAGACTTCACATGGTTTATAAGGTTGGGATCACTACCAGTAAGAATAAGATCATCAACATAAAGAACAAGGATGATAAGAGAGTTGCCCACTTTCTTGGTGTAGACAGTATTGTCAGAATGACACCTAGAAAAGCCAGATTCTAAAAGAAAGCTATCCATTTTGGCATACCAAGCCCGAGGAGCTTGCTTGAGGCCATAAAGGGATTTCTTAAGTCGACAAACAAGGCTGGAGTCTGTTTGTATGAAGCCAATGGGTTGTTCCATATAGATTTCTTCCTGCAAGTCCCCATGCAAGAAGGCAGATTTAACATCCATCTGATGGACTTCCCATTTTAAAGAGGCAGCAAGGGAAAGAACAAGGCGGATAGAGTTCATTTTGGCAACAGGGGAGAAGGTTTCAGTGTAGTCAATGCCTTCAACTTGTGAAAAGCCCTTAGCAACGAGACGAGCTTTATGTTTATCAAATTTCCCATCTGGTCCATACTTGGTTCTGTAAACCCATTTACATCTAACAAGTTTGCGTCCCTTTGGTAGAGGAACAAGATCCCATGTATCATTTGTCATCAATGAATGATATTCTTCATTCATAGCTGCTTCCCAATGTGGATGGCCTGAAGCTTCTGCAAAAGTGTCAGGATCATGATTTACTGGAGCTTGAGCCAGTAAAGAAGAGGCTCTTTCAAACTGAGAACGTGTACGTCGCTGATCTGTAGGATCACCGGCAAGATCACCTGCTGCATCCCGAGTAGCACGGACCCATCTTGGAAGTTGAGGATCCTGAGAAGGTGGGGGAGGATTATCATCCTCGCTTTCATCATCTGAAGAAGAAATGTTTTCAAAAGTAGAAGAGATAGGAAGAGGTGGCACATCCGCCGGACTAGGCTCGCAGGTCGATTCATTCTCATCAAATTTTACATCTCTTCTAATGATAACATTTTTGGACTTAAATGGAATAAGTCTATAACCTTTTACATCTTCAGAATATCCAACAAAAGTACATTTCTCACTCTTAGGTTCTAAAGCTTTATGCTTTTCATCTGGAATATGGGCCCATGCTTCACTTCCAAACACACGAAAGTGACTTACATCTGGTTTAATGGAACTCCAAGCTTCTTCTGGAGTGATATTCTCTAGAACCTTAGTAGGAGTGCGATTGATTATATAATTTGCACAATTAATTGCTTCGGCCCAAAAACTAAGACTAAGTCCTTTAGATTGCAGCATACAATTAGCCATTTCCTTTAAGGTGCGATTTTTCCTTTCAGCTACACCATTTTGTTGTGGAGTGTATGGAACAGTATGTTGCATTTGAATTCCATTTTCAGTGCAAAAGTTGATGAATTTGTTTTTAACATATTCTCCACCATTATCAGTTCTTAGCTTAAGAATTTGATGTCCAGATTGTTTTTCAACAAAGGCTTTGAAGGCCAAAAATGTGTTAAATACTTCGCTCTTGAGTTTTAAGAAGTATACCCAAGTGCGTCTGGAGAAATCATCAATGAAAGTTAAGAAGTACTTGCAGCCAGAGAATGAAGCAACAGGAAGAGGACCACATAAATCACTGTGCACAAGCTGTAAAGGGGCTGAGGCGTGCCAAGAGGCACGTTTGTCAAAACTGTCCCGATGATGTTTTCCGAGTACACATCCGGAACAAACACCATCTCTGCAAGATACCATAGGGAGACCTGTCACCATATTTTCTTTACATAGATGCTGAAGGGAGCGATAGTTTAAGTGACCAAATCGCTCATGCCAAAGTTTGCTCACTTCATCATTATGAGCAACAAATACTGAGGGAAGATTTGATGACCCAAAGTTGTGAAACTTATACAACCTTGTGGAATCATCAGCAAGACCAGTAGCTAGAATCTGTTTAGGATCTTTTAGATCCTTGATTACAACATCATGAGGTGAAAATTCAACAATTTTACCTTCACCTGAATGAGTTATCTGATAGACAGATAGAAGGTTGCAGGATAAGGTTGGAACATAATACATCATTAAACTGACCATTGTCTAGATGAACAGTTCCAGTCCCTACAACATTAAGAGATCTATCATCACCAACATATATATTTTTGGTGTTACAATCATTTAAAGAAGAAAACATGGCTTGGTTTTTGGCCATGTGATAAGAGGCTCCAGAATCAATGAGCCACTCATGAGAATGAGAAGAAGAAGAAGATACATTTAATGCATAACCAGACTGAGATGATTGACAATGACATGCAGAAAGTGCCATTCCGGAAGTTGAAGTTGAAGTAGGCTCCACATGGATGTTATGTTTCTTCATTGCGGCTTCCAAGGCTTCCATCTTCTTAAAGCATTTAGATTCTAAGTGGCCATCTCGATTACAAAAGTTACAATGTCTATCAGTCTTCTTCCATTTGTTTTTATTGGTCTTATCATTTTGCTGAAATGATCTTTCATTTTGAGGCTGAGTTGGTTTAGGACCATTCTTTTGAGGATATGACTTCTTAGGATTCTTTGAATTTGGTTGCTGCTGGGCGGCTAACGCTTTCGTGGAAGAGTTTCCAAGATTAAGAAGACCAAGGTGTAAGAGTTTTTCTTGTTCTCTTATTAAGGAATCACAAAAGGAGTCAAAGGAAGGGGCCTTGTAGTCTTTTCCTTGACAAATGAAAGCTTCCCTTGTAGAATGGAAAGTGGAAACAAATACAGAGTAGGCTGGTCCCAACTTAGTAAGGATGGAATAAATAAGGTTACCATCTTCTTTCTTAACTTTAACACCTTCCAAGAGATATCTAAGGGTCTTGAATTTGGACAAGAAATCTTCAATGCAAGAAAAATTATTAGGATCCAAAGTAAGCAACTCATTTTCAAGTTGATGGGCTCTAATTTCATTTTTAATCCCAAAAACTTTAGCGAGTTTTTCTAATGCTTCATGAGGAGTCTCAAGTTCTGCAATGTGGAATCTAAGATCAGGAGAAATAGACATCCCTATCAAACCACGTGCTTGATCTTGTCTATTTTCCCATTTTGCAGCCTTGTCTTCATCTTTTGGTTTCTTCTCTTGGTCTGTGGCTATTCTGAAGAGACCTTTACTTCTAAGTAAATCTTCCATGTAGGCTACCCATTGGAAGTAGTTAGTGCTGTCAAGAATGACTTGGCATGGAATTTCCATTTTTTTTAAAAAACTGAAGCTGAAGATGCTGAAAGTAAGTGTTCCAATGGATAGATCTCGAAAAAATAGGCGGTTTAAAAAAAAACGGCTTTGAAAAAGGCTTCCGGATGAAGAAGTTATGGCTTTTTGAAAAAAAAATTGTTGACGTTGTCGGCAAAGTGCGCGAATGTGCGGGAATGAAAAAATCCGCCCCCACAAAATGGAGACTTGAACCCAAGACCTCTACTCTCTTAAAATAGCTTTGAACCAATTGATCTATACAAAAAATTTGAGAGAGAGAGAGAGAGAGAGAGGGGGGGGGGAACTTGGTTTGCGTGCTTGCCTTGAGAAAGCTCTTTTTCCCTACAAAACACAAAACACAAAACCCAACATGAATATGCAAAGAAAAACGAACCTTGCGGCTCGAAGTTAGCTTTAGCCAAAAAACTAGAAATTTTTCTCAATGTTTCTGATTTTCCGAGATCACACTAAGGTGCAGGGAAAAGAGCATACGCATGAGAAAAATCCTTCCTTTCTGTTTCTGATTTGCCCAGATCGCACAGAGTCGCAGGGCAAAGAGCATACGCAGAAATGAAAGGTATAGATCCGGTTAAAAAAAAAGGCTAAATAAACCGAAACCGAAATAAGCAGAGAGAAAATAACAGTAAACTGCAAAAAACACTGTATACCTCCCGATCTGAAAAATGACGCAGCTAGGGCTACCGGAAACCTTTTCGCATGAAACGAAAGGGATTCCTCACTGGAACAGATGCTCCGAACGCAACAGAGCAGTCCTCTCGGCCCGAAAGCAGTCAGAAACAGTAGATCTAGGAAACGACAGCCGCATGCAGTTCTACCGGCTTCAGATTTGGATCACCAACGGACGCGGCCCTCAAATAGCTCCGATACCATGTAGGAATTTACAGGGTAAGTTCCTCAAAAAGAATACCAAAAGTACAACGCTCACAACCAGATCACAGATCAATACACCAGTATTTTTGACGTGGTTAAAACCCTCAAAGAGGGAAACAGTCCACAGCCTGTCCCAGCGTGGGTACTACAGGCAATTTATTAATCAAAGAATGAAGATTTACATAAGCTTCTATCATGCACGGATTACCCGAACAATGAACCTCCATGCGCTTTAAATAGAACTCATGGACCAATCGGGTGTCAAGCCACGGATCAAGTGTCGGTAATACCGAGGAGAGAATGAACCGTCGGATCACTACATATCGTGACCGTCGGATTGTAAGTTACAAAATGTACAACGGTAAAGAAACACACTTTACCTAACTCTATACCTAACTCTACACTAGACCAAGTTGAACTTAACTATATCCTATGTGTCGGAATATCCTAACATCATCGACCAGGTTTTGGACACCTTGGCAGGTAAAAAATTCTTCTCTTTCCTAGACGGCTTCAGCGGCTACAACCAAAATCCAAATTGCCCCTGAAGACCAGGATAAGACTACCTTCACCTACCCCTGGGGGACATTTGCTTATAGGGTATTACCTTTCGGACTATGCAATGCACCTGCCACATTCTAGAGAGCCATACTTAGAATTTTTTTAGACTTGATAAACGAGGGACTCGAGGTGTACATAGATGATTTTACACCCTATGGAGATGACTTCAATCCGGCATTACAAATGCTAGAGAAAGTCCTGCAAAGATGCATTGCTACCAAGCTCTGCTTAAGCCACGAGAAATGCCACATGATGATGACCGAGGGCCTTATCCTGGGTCACTACATCTCAGCAGCTGGAATTTAGGTAGATCCAACAAAAATTCAGATAATCCTCTTAATACCTACCCCTGCACACAAACTGAGGTATGTAGTTTTTTGGGATTTTCTGGATATTATAGAAGATTTATAAAGAATTTCTCCCAAATTACTGCACCATTATATGCTTTGACAGGAAATATCGATTTTTTATGGACTGACAAATGTGACATTGCCTTTGAAGAGTTAAAATGGCTAGTATCAATAGCCCCAGTATTACGGGGCCCAAACTAGGATTTACCATTTCAGATTTCATCCGATGCATTAGATACGGCCATTGGAGCAGTTCTCGGCCAGGAGGAAGATAAGAAACCTTATGCGATATACTACATCAACAAAAATTTAACTCCTACTGAGTTGAATTACACCGTGACCAAGAAAGAGTTTCTAGTTGTAATCTATGCTATTAACAAATTCAGACACTATATAACAAGATACCTTGTGGTTTTGTATACTGATCACTCTGCTATCAAATATTTAGCTAATAAACCTATTACGAATGGAAGAGTGACATGATGGTTAATCCTTTTGCAAGAATTCAACATAACAATCAAGGATCAACCAGGAAAGGAAAATCCAGTGGCATACTTCCTCTCACGTGTGCCAGAGACAGAGGACTTGGCAGCAGTAGAAGACCAGTTCCTTAATGAGCACCTTTTTGTTGTAACCGTGAAAACACCATGGTACGCAGATGTCGTGAACTACCTGGTAGTGGGAAATTACCCAAGCACCTGATGCCTAGTGAAAGAAAACTAATAGTACAACGCAGCACTCGGTTCTCCTGGATCGAAGGATACCTCTTTCACACAGAGGCTGATATGCATATTCGAAGATGTGTCAGTGAAGACGAAATCTTCGATATCCTAAAAGCTTGCCATGATGGACCTTGTAGTGTACATTTTGCAGACCGTAGAACTGGGCATAAAGTCTTACAGATGGGCTATTATTGGCCCACCATTTTTAAGGATGCCAAGAAGTTTGTCCAGGCATGCGATAGCTGCCAAAGAATGGGTCGCCCTGGCCAGTCTGACGAGATGCCCCTACATCCACAGTTATTCATTGAACCTTTTGAACGCTGGGTGTTAGATTTCATTGGCCCAATAAACCCATCATCTAATCAAAAGACATATATACTGGTTGCAACAGAATATGTGACTAAATGGGTGGAGGCAGAAGTATTACCGAGGGAAACAGAGGACACAGTAATCCATTTTCTTTTCCAAATTTTTGTGCGATATGGCTTGCCCAGAGAAATAATTACGGATGGAGGGCCACAATTCATAGGCCATAATATTGCTGCTACATTAAAAATCCACCACATCTTACACAGAATCACATCTCCATACCACCCGCAGGCCAACGACCAAGTAGAAAGTACCAACAAAGTAATCGAGGTTATACTAACAAAGACAGTTGCCTCACATAGACGTGACTGGGTTACCCGATTGCCAGAAGCCCTGTGGGCATATCGTACGACCTGGAGGAATACCACAGGATACTCCCCATATCATCTAGTGTTTGGCAAAGAACCTATCTTCCCAATAGAATTTGAAATTCAGACATTGAGGATAGCCCAAGAAGTAGGCTTGGACCTTAATGAAGCACAGATTAAAAGACTACATTAAATTAATGAATTGGATGAAATCTGTCTATCATCTCTTGAGCATACTACATTGATTCCACAACAAAGAGCAAAATGGCATGATGCCCTCATCAAGAAAAAGATCTTCCATGAAGGTGATTGGGCACTTCTGTATGATTCTAGGTTCCAGGATTTCCTGGGCAAACTCCAAACCAGATGGTTAGGCCCCTACGAGATACAAGATGTGCACGACAATGGCACCCTTACATTAGCCACAATTGACGGGTCTGGCTACTCTTTCAAAGCAAATGGACATCGAGAATGCCTCTATCACAAACCGCTTACAAGGGAATCCTTTTGCCAACATTTACGGGAAGATTCCACAATACAAATTCTTGTTGATGAGGGCAACCCTTCCACAACACCAGTCCAATGAAGAATTTATTTTTTTGAAACCTGTACATAAATTTTCCTTTCTGTTTTCTTTCTATTTGATTGGATTTGCTTGGATAATAGATTGTATATTAGTTTTTCCTCTATTTTTCCTTTGTTGTTCCCTATAGGGAACAACTGCTGTTCCCTATAGGGAACAATAATTTTCGGGTGTATTTTGCTTTGTTGTTCCCTACAAGGAATAGTAATTTTCGTGTGTATTTCCCTTTTTTGTTCCCTACAGGGAACAGCAATTTTTGTGTGTATTTCGCTTTGCTGTTCCCTACAGGGAACAACAATTTTCATGTGAATTTTGCTTTGTTGTTCCCTACAGGGAACAATTGTTGTTCCCTCTAAGGAACAACAATTTTGGCATGCATTTTTTTCTTGTTGTTCCCTATAGGGAACAGCTGTTGTTCCCTATAGGGAACAACAATTTTTGTGTATATTTTGCTTTGTTGTTCCCTACAGGGAACAGTTGTTGTTCCCTATAAGGAACAACAATTTTTGCATGTGTTTTCTCTTGTTGTTCCCTACAGGGAACAACAATTTCTAGTGTGTATTTCCCTTGTTGTTTCCTATAGGGAACAACAATTTTCATGTGTATTCCCCTTGTTGTTCCCTACAGGGAACAACATCATTTTGTGTTTGTTTTCTTTACTGTTCCCTACAGGGAACAGTTGATGTTCCCTATAAGGAAAAACACATTTTTTTGCGTATTTTTCTTTGATGTTCCTTACAGGGAACAGTTGTTGTTCCCTATAAGGAACAACACTTTTTGTGTGGATTTTTCTTTTCCTATTCCCTTCAAGGAACAACACTTTGTGAATATTTTTTAGAACATCCTCATTCTCTTCCTTGCATAATCATCCCTAGACCATCCCAATTCACTCTTTATGATCCTCTTCATGGCATGAAAAGTACAATACATATTTAAGGACAGCAAGTATGGAGTCTAGTGGAACAAGCAAATATCTTGAATACTATCATATTTAACAAGATTTCTTTATGATGATTGAAAAAGAAAAGGACACAGTTATCTATATCACTTCATTGTCCTCATTTCCACTATAAACCAAACTGATTGATTATATGCACCATGTTGGTTCCCCTTTTTTGTATAACTCTCTCTGTGTATTATCAATAAGATTATGGGTATATTTTTTATTGATATGTTGAAACTTCTTCCGCCATCCCTACTATTAAGGAGTGATGAGCCACCCTCTATGTATAAAATGGGGACTATAAAAAATAAATAAATAAATAAATAAAAATAATGATAATAAATAAATAAATAAATATATATCTATATATATATATATATATATATATATATATATATATATATATATATATATATATATATATATATATATATATATATATATATATATATATTCATATATTCATATATTCACTAACAGTTTTATGATTTTTTTCCACAGATGGAGGATATGGGGTCTCATCATGAGCCAGCCTACCATGATCATAAGGAAGGAGCGAAGTGGCATTCCCACTATGGCCACCACACCAGGGATATGATCCAATGGATGCATAAACAAACAAAGTCCTTGGAAACAGGAGGTCTCATCATGAGTCGGCCTTACCACTTTCGCTACTTCCTAGTGAATGGCAGTGTGTTCACCTAGTTACCATGCCAACACATTGGTCTCCACTATGGACATCATAAGGCACTTCCATAATTATACATAGAGGACCATGGTTCCCAAGGGTTAGAAAGCAACTCTGTTGAGGCTATGGAAGCCTGCAGGCAACAAAAGCTCTGTTGATGGTATTGAAGCTTTATTTTACATCAATAATTATTATAATACCTTCTTCTTATGCTTTTATCTTTTCTACAGAGAGATTATGTCCCATAATAAAGAGATTCAAACAGAAAACATCCTTTCTCATAGCATAAGCACTCAGATAAGCATACAAGCTAAGGATGCCATGACACCCAATGACCCCATTATACTGAATCTTCAAGAAGAATTAGCACAGGCTCGGCTCGCATTAGAACAGCTTGAACAAGAAACTATTTCCCAGCAAAAATATCAAGAGCTACAGAGACAGCTTTGGGAAATGAATGCAACAGAGAGCGAGACTTTCGACAGATACAGAAAAGTAGAAGAGAAAATAGAGAGAATCAAGCTCAAATTAGATAGGGTCATAGCTCGGACAGACACCATCTGCTCATTATATACAGATGTCTTGGCATGTAGGGCTCCCGCCACCAATTATGCCTTGTTTTTGTTAGAATGATACTTGTTGAAAATTAAAGCCGTGAGAGCTGGAAAACCAATTGAATTAAAAACAGTTGAAGATTTTATAAATTGCTGCAAACAGCATGGTGTAAAGGTTCAAAGGCTTCTTTGCGAATTTTACCTGCACAATTTTGTATTAGAGGATGAGGTGGAAAAGAACCCTAACCCTTTTGTGGGAGATATTCAATTCCAGGCCTTTATCTCGTTTGTAGTTAACCAACTTAAATGGTTTAAAGATCATAACGCATTCCAACGACAAGAGCATGGATTGGATCTCTGGGTAAGAAGTGAACCCAAGCACCCTTTGCAAATGCTTGCCAACCATAAGAGTCTGATGACAAGGGAAGGGGTGATTAAAATTTTAGGGCCTATTCATAAGGAGATTGTACAGAACAGAGTATCGTATTTTCAATCCATTCAAGAAAGATCTTTGGCTACATCCAAGCTCAGGTGGACGGTCTCCAATAGTAGTGTGCAGGATAGGGAGCCATTTAATTACAAAAATTTTAAAGTAGTTGCAGCCCTTTTTGTCACCTATAGCAACCTTATTTTGAGAGAGGGACCTTATTGGTTAGGATGTTGGTTTCATAGCCCCATCATTTGGTATCCTCCTGAAGGTTACAGGGCCATCTATGAATTGCTTGAAGGAAAGGAAGGGCCCACCTTTGTGCTCCTAGCTCAACATCATGGTTGTAGACCAATTTTTGATGCTCCTTCTCTAGCCTACGCTTTAACTGCACTCCATCAGAATTACTTACTTTTCATGAGGACATGAAACAAGGTAAGAAAGGGAGTATGTTGGGTTACAAAATGGGTATGTATTTACAATTAATTTCATTACCTTTTCCCTTGATTCTTATATTTTCCATATCTTAATGCGCTAATGTATTGAGGAATTATGGTAAGAATCGGATGCATTATTTGCAGTTACGATTTAGCTAACTTTTACCCTTCTTTATGCAGGAAAGCAACAAAAGGAACAATTTATGTTCCCTAACAATGGAATAGCAAAAATCGACAAACAGAGGAAGGATCGCGTCGGTTGCGAACAAGGTTGAGGGCGAATCAAAGGGATCAGCACGAAATAAGAAAGGTGTCTGAAGTTAGCAATCGGTTGCAAATCCGTCAGGATCAAGAGATCCTGAGGGATCGCATTTACCATTTACCCCTTACCCCTTTTTGATTATAAAAGAAAGTGATTGTAGGAAGAAAGGGGAGGAATCTCTGTTATTTTTCAAATTGTAATTTTAATTACAGACCCACGCTATTAGAGAACATGACCATATTGTAATGCTACTAAATTTCGATGATTAATATATAATTGAAGTTTTTGTTTCCTCGCATTATCTGAAGTAACTCAGCAATGTTCGCTAGCGGCTAAGGGCCCGGCCTCTAGTGGATTGAACTGCTTTCTTGTGTTATATTTCTGATTCTCATAAAGTTTGGTTGGTTTGATAATTTTCCTATTTCTATGACTTTACTTTATTCATTGTTGATCACTTCCGTATATTAAAGTAGTGTATGTTTTGTTTATAATTTACAACACTGTCATTTGATTCGAGTTATGTTTATTACAGAGTAAATTATCTAGATAGTGAATCACATTGATTTAATTAGCTGTAAGAGTTTGATTATTGCTATTGGACTCTCAGATTGATATCATTCCTATTTTGATTGCTTTATAGAGATTGAGTATAGTTTAGATTGAATCAACCAAGAAGAGATGAGTTATTGCTACTGTGCTCTCGGCTGATGCTGTTATTACTTGAATTGCTGTAAGATTTGATTTCAGTAGAGGATTGAGTTTTGAAGCTTAGATGTCATATCTCCTTTAATAATTGCACTTTGAATTTATTTAGATGCATTCATTTACTCTTGTGTCAAAGATCTATACCACAATTTAAGAAACATTACTCTCTGAATTTATAGCATCCACATATTGTGTACACTCTTGAAATAAGAGGACTTACCCGGGTTGATGATTAATGTGGGATAATTAGGAGTTTTAAAAGGCACCTCTTATCAGCCAACACATTCGATGTCACCAAATTTTAGTTCTGAAAGATGAATTGAACGATGAACATGTGATATATTATTTGAGAAGAAATCTTATGAAATTTGAGATAAACCATGCACATGTGGAGAAATTGGCCTTGGCAGTTGTTCAAGCTATCCAAATATTTCATCACTGCATTCTCTTACACAAAACAACAGTGATTTCAGACTCCAACCCTATGGTTTATATTATTACGAGACAGTTGCTAGGGGGAAAATATTCTAAATGGATAGTTATCCTGCAAGAATTTGATTTAGAATTCATAAAATCTAAATCCAAGAAATCATTGGTGTTTGCCAAATTGTTATGTGACTTTTCCTATACTGAGACGGAAACTGTGGTAGAGGATTCTCTTCCAGATGAATCCCTCTTTCTTATCAGTACCTAAGACCCCTAGTATGGAGATATCATCATGTATATTCAAAACTAAACGTTTAGGCTAGAATTGCCTCGAACCAATCGTCGTCGTATTGGGTACCAATCCCAACAATACACTTTATCATCATGGTGTTGATTCCATATTCAGACGATGTTTGAATCACAAGGAAGACAAAAAGGCATTGAATGATTGCCATTATGGATCTTGTGGCAATCATATTTCAAGGTTTTCCACTGCCCAAAAGATTTTGGGTGTTAGGTATTTCTGGCCTTCGATGTTCAAAGATTGTATAACTATGGTCCAGAAATGCCACAATTGCCAAATCCACGATCATAAATGTGTGCACCTCCAGCTCCTCTTCACCCAATCATTTTTGTAAGTCCTTTTTCAAATTGGGGCATTGATTTCCTTACATGTAACCCTCACTCGACCGGGGGGCATGGGTACATTATCCTAGTAGTGGATTATTTTACGAAATGGGTTGAGGCGATGCCTACATATAAGGATGATGGAGAAACAACAACTATTTTCATATTCAATCACGTGATTGCTAGGTTCAGGGTTCCACAAGCCATCGTCATGGACCATGGTAGCTATTTTCGAAACTTTAGGATGACCGAACTTACTTTGAAGCTAGTCTTGGGTCATAACAGTTCCACTCCATATTACCCACAGGAAAATGGCCAAGTAGAAGCCATAAACAAGGTTTTGACCACCATGATTAAATGGATTGTCAAAATTCATAAACGAAATTGGCATCTAATGCTTTTTCCAGCCTTGTGGGCATATTGTACCTCAGCAAAAACTTCAACTGGTTTTACTCCCTTCCAACTGGTTTACGACCTGGAAGTAGCCTTGCCTATTGAATGTGAAATACCATCATTAAAACTAGCAATTGAATTATTACCGACCACTTCTGCAAAGGGGGAACCTTTTTTTGTACTTAGCATGACTAGATGAGACTATTCGTGCTACTGCATTATCTAGTGAGGCTCATAAGAAGCGAGCTAAGGCACATTTTGATAAAAATATAAATCCTCGCTCATATTCAGAAGGTGACCTAATCTTGTTCTATGATCAAGAGCATGATAAATTAGGTGTTGGTAAATTTGAGCCCATGTGGCATGGTCCTTACATTATAAAACATGTAATAGAAAAAGGGTCTTATGGGCTAGTTTATTACGACAACATTTCTTTAGGAAAGCCAAGACATGATCTTTACCTAAAGAAATATTATGCTTAAATCACTCAGTAAATAATTTCTATATTGTTGTATCATATTTTGTGTGTGGAAATTTTAGCATATTTTTACGATTTTCTACTACTTCTCCTACTTATCTTGTGTTACATGTGATTTGTAGATGTCGATGCTCCCTCAAACTTACATTGTCTTTGCCGATGGTGCTAGTCATAGTACTCATAATTTGTCTTCCGCGGCTTGGGTCATTTATTCACTCACTGATGAGTTAGTTTCTATTAATGGGATATGCCTTGGTCAAACAACGAATAACATCACATAATATAGTGTAGTTATTGAGCTATTATCTGACGCCATTTCATTTGGTATTCATCAATTAATCGTTAGGTTAAATTATCAACTCATAGTATTACATTTAAATGGTGTCTATGAGGTATGAAGTTCTGCAATGTTAAAAACGTTTTTACAGGTTTGTCTCTTGGAGAGAAAGTGTTTGACTACATCGAATATCAACACATTCCAAGATATTTAAACACATTAATGGATGCATTGGCTAATTATGTGTTAAATTGGCATTTGTAAACATCTATAAGAAATAAAAAACAATATTCATCCATACATTTTACAAGATAGATTGAGATAAAAGTAGTAGTTTTCATTAGTTAAAATGTCTGTAAAAAGTGTGGCTTTACAAAATCTCATCCAAAGAGATGAAGTCTCGTTGCCTTTATTATCCAAACATGTTGATACATCATCAAAAAATAAAATCTAGCCCTAAGAATAACAACTACACATGATGATCATAGTAGCAGACAATAGTGCGAGCTACTCGTCGTAACAAGTGACTAATTGGTCCAGGAACCCCCACGGTATGCCTTTGGTAGTGGGGAGGCAAGTCATCAATCCAAACATCTAGGATGTCTAGGGTCAACCTCTCTAGGTTGTGCTCCCACTTAGACAACGCCTCCGTTGGGTCGAGGTTCTATACTACGGGAGCTACTAGATGCTCAGTGTGCCTGTCGAATCGACGTAGTCCTACTGGTCTCACCGGGCCCACATTTGCATGATCATTTCAAATAATTAGTTTTGGATGCCAAAAAACAAAAACAAAAAATTGAAAAATACAAAATAACCAAAATGTGAAGTTTTTTACCTAGGTCACCCCACTACATCCCAGCCAGAAGTGGGATATCTGGAGCACCTATGTAATCCATGCTTGCATATGGAAAGTCTTCAATCATAATGATTTGACGTTCCAACCATCCAAATAAATCAGGAGTATATTAAACAGTTGGGCCATCACCACCTCTGTGGCGCACCATCAACATGACCCACTTCATCATACGAGGATCTCACGGTCCCCCTGCATCTATGGCTACCTATGGGGCGAGAAGGGGTATCCTCTCTAGAGCGAACAAGATAAAAATGACACCATGCCTAAAATTTTTGAGTTTGTTAGTTTTCATTGTATTTAGTTTCTCTTTGAGGTTAGCAACTACCCCTTCACACTAGTTAAATATTGTAGGTTGCAAGCACTCTATGGAGATGTGCATCTGAGCCTTGGTGAGTAAGTGAAGTGTTGCACTCCCACATAATCGTGCAACTGTAAAGACGATAGTCCTCAAAGGAAGTTGGTCAATGGTTTTGATATCAATGCGTCTATTTTTGAGTTTAGACCCTAGAGAACAATGTTGTGCTAGGTAAGTGGCAGTTGTTTCACCACCTCATCTATGCCCATACAAATAAATTTCCACTCCATGGCATGGGAGCCCAGACAAGAAATATGTGTCAATGAAATTTATCGTGAGTTTATGATCCCCAATCACAAAGCACTTTTCCTAAACATTCAATTTTCTCACCATCCATTCCAACAAATCTAGCTACGACTTCATGCCTAAGATTGTGAAAATTTTGTATAGGGTGTAGTTTCTCAAAGCCTGTAATGTTTGTGGATGGTTAAAAGCTGCCACATATTTTTCTTCATGTTCACACTCTCTCCACTCCATTTTTGTAGATCAAACCCCTACAAATAAACATGGAGGATGTTAGGTCCCTATAATACTATTGATTACCCTATTACTATTGTCATTGTAGCCCTTATTATTATTGTTGTGCCCCTATTGTCCCCATATTGTTATTAGTGTGCCCCATAGAAGCCCACTATTGTTATTGTTGTGCCCTTACATTATTATTGTTTTGTCGACTTTGATTATATTGTGACCCCTTAGACTCCTATATATAGAAAGGAGGTTTTGTCATTTGTATCATCCAAGAATTGTCCATTTGTGTAATGTAAAGGAGGTTTCCCCCTCGAAGAGGCTAATTTTGAAGTCGCTGATCTATATTTTCTTCTATTTTATGGGCTGGTTGCACAACATTTGGTATCAAAGCCTTGGACTCTAGGGTTTCGCTGCTCCAAACAAGTCATCCTGGTATTTTCCCTATAAATATTTTTCTACGATGCTTTAGAAGATGAAATTAAAACCCATTTGATCCAAAAACTTGATGAACCTAGGGTCCAAATTTTAGATCTTTTATCACAATATTTTCGAATATATGATCCAAGGAGGTTAGGGTTTTTGCAGGCTCCCGAATTACATCCCAAATAGGTGACCTTGGGAAAACCATCATAACTTTCTCTCTAAGAATCAGATTGAAATTTCATAATAATTACAGAAATATGGCAAACTTTATTTTTCCGTGTATCGTTTTCAGGTCTGAAGATCGAAACAGTGATATGTGGCACTTCGTACAAGTTCGATCTACTGAAAAAGTATATAATCATGTCATATTGGGAGATTGGGAATATCTCTTTCTTGGAGAATCCAATTTAGATCAGACTGGTGGAAATGGAAATGGGAGACAAAGGGATACAACAAATCACAATTTCAGATCTTGGAGATCTGAAATTTCAGAGATACAACAGATTCAATATTGATCTCCTACAAAGAAAAAAATGTGTGTAGTTTTTTTTTTTAATTTGCATAAGTTTGGTTTGAAAAATTAGTTTGAAGTGATTCAAAGGGCATAGTGAGGCATAATTATCATTAAGTGATGCCCCTAAGAAAGAAAATGGTAATACCTAGTAAGAAACCTGAAAACGCTACCATGACGCATGAAGAAGAGGAATAAATGCAACATGATATATCAAAATTACAAGACCAAGTGCAACAATTTTCACTCTCACAAAAAGTAACAGAAGCTAAGATGGATGGATTAAAGAAAGGCATGGAAGGTAAGATGAATGGCATGGAAGCTAAGATGAATGGTGTGGAAGCTAAGATGGATGGCGTGGAAGTTAATATGGATGGCATGGAAGCTAACATGGATGGTATAAAAGCAAATCTTAAAGGCAACATGGAAGATTTGAAGATAGATTTGACAAAGTTGCTACAAGAAATGCTTACTAATTGTGAAAGGGTAGTAAAGGAAACTCATGATGAGAACAAAAGAAATTTTAATCATGATTTCATATAATATAACATTGGATTGAAGACCCACCATGTTCCAAAGACCAATATGAGAAAGTTTGATGGCAAGGATCTCGTAACATGGATACTACAGATGGAGCAATATTTCGATCTCCATAATGTGCAAAACACACAAAAGGTACACAATACAACTTTATATTTGAAACCAAATCAGTTTGTATGGTATCAATGGCTTTTCTCTCATAAACAAATTGTCATTTGGGCAATTTTTACGGAAGAAATGATAGCACATTATGAGGATACAAAAAGAAACACCTTTTTTATCCAATTGATAAATCTCAAACAAAAGGGTTCAATGATGGAGCACATTGAGGACTTCTGAAAAACTGAATATAAGGGTAAAAGATATTCCATATGAGCATAAGATTGATGTGTTCATAGGGAATTTAAAGGATAACATCCAACATGAGGTTCACCTTTGGAAACCTGATTTATTAGAGAGGACATTCAAGTTGGCAAGAAAATTTGAGAAATTATGGCAACAAGGAAGCCTACCACTCACAACTATAAAGAGGAAAGTGTTGTTGCCCCTAGCCTTCCAAAACCTACAAGGTTGACACCACAACAATTGGAAGAAAAAAGAGAAAAAGGGCTTTGTTACAGTTGTGATAGCAAATACACTAAAGGTCATAAGTGTGCTGAGAAGAAATTATTTTACATAGATTGTGAAGAGGAAGAAGAAAATGAACAAGAAACGTCAAAAGAAGAGGATATACACCAGGAACAAACCCTAGAGAAAGAAGAAATGAATCCAACCATATCTTGTAATGCATTGGCCGGAATTACCACTCCTCAAACTCTCAAGATAGAAGGACATATCAAGAAGAAAAAGGTAATAGTGTTGATTGATTCGGTAAGTACCCATAATTTTATTCATTGTAAGATAGCCAAGGAATTAAATTGCTTCCTATATCCAGCACTAGAGTGTCAAGTGATGGTTGCAAATGGAGGAACCATAAATTGCTCTGGAAAGTGCCATAATATCAAGTTATCCATGGGAGAATATGTAATGAATAGCCCAATGCTTTATATTCCAATGAGTGGTGTTGATGTTGTACTAGGAGTCCAATGGTTGCAATCTTTGGGTACGATAACTTTTAAATTTGAAGAACTTTTCTTGAATTTTTTTCAGAAGGAAGGAAGTTGAATTAAGGGGTATCGCAGGGAAACCAGGAAAGATAATCAACTCTAATGGCATGACAAGTCTTCTAAAGAAATAACAATGAGGCGTAATTGCACAATTATGTTCGCTAGAGGTTCCCACATCGAAATCATCTATTTCTCCATATCTCCAAAATGTCTAGGACAATCATTCCAAGGTATTTGAGACTCCCAAAGGCCTCCTACTTATTCATGATCATGATCACACTATTCCTTTGATTTCAGGAAGTGTTCCTCCAAACATCAAGCCTCACAAATATCCCTATTCCCAAAAGAGTGAAATTGAACATATGGTTGCAGAAATGCTAGAGGCTGGTATAATTCAACTTAGTCAAAGTTCTTTCTCTACTCTAATAGTATTGGTGCATAAGAAGGATGGATCATGGCACACATGTCCTGATTATAGGGAGCTCAACAAGCTCACTATTAAAGATAAATTTCCCATTCCTATCATTGATAAATTATTAGATGAATTTCATGGATCAATTTACTTCACCAAGTTGGATCTTCATTCAGGATATCATCAAATTAGAATGAAGATGAAAAACATTCCGAAAACAACATTTAGAACTCATGAGGGTCATTATGAATTTTTCGTCATGCCTTTTTTCCTTACCAATGTACCTTCTACATTTCAAGATTTGATGAATTCCTTTTTCAAACCCTTCTTTAGAAAATTTGTGTTAGTATTTTTTGATGATATACTAATCTACAACAAGTTTTGGAAAGATTATGTTCAGCATGTTGAAAGGGTGCTCAAACTATTGGAGCAGAAACAATGATATGCAAAAAGCTCCAAACGTTTCTTTGGAGTACAAGAGGTGAAATGGGTCATATTGTATCTCATGAAGGTGTTAAGGTAGACCCTAGAAAAAGTAAAGCCATTAAGGAATGGAAAATCCCCACATCCATAAAACATCTACGAGGATTTATCGGGTTGACAGGGTATTATCGCAAGTTTGTTAAGAATTATGGGAGAATAGAAGCACCTCTAACAATATTATTGAAGAAAGATGCATTTTCTTGGACTCCAGAAGCAATGAAGGCCTTTGAACATATTAAAGAGGCAATGTGTCAAGCACTGGTCTTAGCTACGCCAGACTTCACAAAAACCTTTATTGTGGAATGTGATGCCTCAGGAAATGGAATCAGTGTTGTTTTAATAAAACAATAAAGACCCATTTCTTTCAAAAATTGTCCAATCAAAGGAAATTATTTACACAAAGCTATTTATGAGAAGGAAATGTTTGCAATACTACATGCACTTAAGAAATGGCGACCCTACCTAATGGGAAGACACTTCAAGGTAAAAACAGATCATGATAGTCTTAAATAATTTTTAAAACAAAGATTATATTCAGAAGAGCAACAAAAATGGGTTACAAAGATGTTGGGTTATGACTTTGAAATCATCTACAAAAAGGGAAGAAAAATTTTGTTGCAAATGCACTCTCAAGAAAGGATGAGCATGTGGAAGCACTGCCTTGTGCGATTTCTATTATCTAGCTAAATTGCATAAATGAAGAAAGGGATGAATGGAAGAATGACGAAGAAGTGTGGGCACTCATTTAAAGTTACAACAAGATCTCAATACATCTGATACATTTAGCTGGAAAAATGAATCGCTATGGTACAAAGGTTGCTTATACATCTGTAAGAATTCCCAAATCAAACAAAAGATTCTTATGGAATTGCACACCTCTCCCTTAGGAGGGCACTCAGGATTTTTAAAAACTTACCACGGGGTTAAGAAGGAATTTTTTGGGATGGACTTAAATATGATATTCAAAAGTTTGTGGTGGAATGTTTGGTTTGCCAACAAAATAAAGTTGAAACAATTAAGACCCCAGTTCTACTACAAACTTTATCCATTCCAAGTCAATGTTGGGAGGAGGTTTTAATGGATTTTATCACAAGTTTACCCAATTATTGAATTTAGGCTTTTGTGATCCATATCAATTTAGAGAAAAATCTTCAGCGAAAATCACATAGAGATAATTTTTGTCGACGTGTTTCGAACCAACCAGTGTGGTTCATCGTCAGGACAAGTTGAATGAGCAGATCTTGCTATGCATCATAAATAGATCGGGCAGAATAACCAAGTAACGGCTAGATTTGACCAGGTAATGGCTAGTTAGACCAAAATATTTAATTATTTAATTATTTATTTATTTTTATTTAAATTAGTTAATTCGGTTAATAATTTTCTTAGTAACATAAATAGACAATTTTATAGATATATATTAAAATCAGTGAGTTAATATACTATAAAATAATCGAGTAATTAAAAATATATAGTAGTTGACTATATTATAAATCAATATAAGTTAATTATACTTCAAATAAATTAATTATAAATCAACGAGGTTATATAAAAACTATTTAGTTGTAAAAGTTAAAAATAGAATAGTTAATTCTATTAAAAAAAAAAAGGTTTCATAATCATAGTCAAAGAATAACCTGATAAAAATATTTACTTAATAGTTTATTAAGGGTAAAAAAAATTAAAAAAATAAATAAATAAATAAAATAAAAATAAAAATAAAAATAAATAAAAATAAAATAAAATATTAATTTTAATTTAAGAAACAAATAGCTTGCCAAAAAATAAGATAAATAAATAAATAAATATATATATATATATATATATATATATATATATATATATATATATATATATTCATTTTAATTTAAGAATCAAAAAATTTGAAAAAAATAAATAAATAAATAAAAATTAATTAATTAATTAATTAAAAAAATAAATAAATAAAAAATGAATAAATAAATAAAAACATAAATAAAAATAAAAATGTTAATTCTAATTAAGAGCTTGTAAAAAAAATATATATATATATATATATATATATATATTAAATCCAAGAAAAAATAAATAAATAAATAAATAAAATATAGTAAATATAAATTTAAGAATCAAAGAGCTTGAAGGAAAAAAAAAAAAAAAAAAAACTCAAGGGAGAAAACAACTAGGAGGAGATGGCTGGGACCCAACAACTACTAATCTTCCAGCCATCCTCTCTATTGAGATTGTTCGGCCTTTTTTCAATCTCAAGGGCTTCCCTAAATTTCCGGTGATGGAATTGCGACACTCTAGCAATCACACTAGCTTCTTCGATGCAAACATGGTGATTGGTTTTCTCCACATGCTCTGCTAAAGCGGAAGACTTCGTTCTCATATGCTTGAGGTCTGCTACATGCTCACTAATCCTTTGGTTAAAGGAGCAACCAGTCTCACCGATATAGGGGGTCCCACATGAACAAGGAATAATATAAACACCTTTCATGTCCTTGGGGTCAATAGGATCCTTCACAAATTTGAGGGACTTACGAATGGTGTTAAGAGGTCTAAAGGTTGCAGGAACATTGTGCTTCTTAAGAATCCTTGCAATCCTATCCGTGGTCCCTTGAACATACGGCAGATGGACCCCAGGAATCTGATCCTTAGGTTCTCTTCTGGATGACGAATTCCTCGTCGCTTTGAGGAAAGCCTTATGTCCCAAATTAGAATTAACATTTTTATTTTTATTTATGTTTTTATTTATTTATTCATTTTTTATTTATTTATTTATTTTAATTAATTAATTAATTTATTTACTTATTTATTTATTTCAACTTTTTTTATTCTTAAATTAAAATATATATATATATATATATATATATATATATATATATATATATATATATATATATATATATATATATAGATATATATATATATAATTTATTTTTATTTTTATTTTTATTTATTTATCTTACTTTTTGGCAAGCTCTTTGTTTCTTAAATTAAAGTTAATATTTTATCTTATTTTTACTTTTATTTTATTTATTTATTTATTTATTTTTTTTATTTTTTTTACCCTTAATAAACTATTAAGTAAATATTTTTATCAGGTTATTCTTTGACTATGATTATGAAACTTTTTTTTTTTTTTTAAATAGAATTAACTATTCTATTTTTAACTTTTACAACTAAATAGTTTTTATATAACCTCGTTGATTTATAATTAATTTATTTTAAGTATAATTAACTTATATTGATTTATAATATAGTCAACTACTATCTATTTTTAATTACTCGATTATTTTATAGTATATTAACTCACTGATTTTAATATATATCTATAAAATTGTCTATTTACGTTAATAAGAAAATTCTTAACCGAATTAACTAATTTAAATAAAAATAATTAAATAATTAAATATTTTGGTCTAACTAGTCGTTCCCTGGTCAAATCTAGCCGTTACCTGGATATTCTGCCCGATCTATTTATAATGCATAGCAAGATCTGCTCATTCAACTTGTCCTGACGATGAACCACACTGGTTGGTTCGAAACGCGTCGACAAAAATTATCTCTATGTGATTTTCGCTGAAGATTTTTCTCTAAAAAGTTTACCCAAGTCCGAAGGAAAGAGTGCCATCATGGTGGTAGTTGGCAGACCTACCAAGTATGCACACTTTTGTGCATTATATCATCCATTTAAAGCCAATACAGTTGCTACTGCTTTTATGGAAACAATTCAAAAGCTACATGGAAACCTAAAGATTATTGTAAATGAGAGAGATCCCATTTTCACTAGAAATTTTTGGACAGAATTATTTTCTTGTCTAGGTACTCAGTTAGCTCATAGCTCATTTTATCATCCTCAATTTGATGGGAAAACTGAGATAGTAAACAAATGTTTTGATGGATATCTTCGTTGCTTTGTATCTAATAAACAAACTCAGTGGGCCAAATGGTTGCCTATGGCTGAATGGTGGTATAACACTTCTTTCCATACTGCAACAAAAATGAACCCATTTATGGCACTTTATGGATATCATACACCATCCATCACATCATATTTAAGAGGAAATTCTAAGGTTCAAGCAGTGGAAGATCACATCGAGCTTCAACAACAAGTTTTCTAACTCTTAAAGGATAACCTCACTTTGGCGCAGAATAGAACGAAACAACAGGCTGATCAACATCGCAGTGACATAAGTTTTGATGTAGGTGACTGGGTATTTCTACAGCTACAACCATATAAAAAAATGTCCCTCAAGCAAGCTAAGAAGGATAATAAATTATCACCAAAGTATTATGGTCTGTAGAAGGTGTTGCAAAATATTGGTACTATGGCATACAAATTGGAGTTTCCTGAGTGCACCAAATTTTCCATGTTTCATGCGTAAAGAAGGTTATAGGTGACAAGATCCCAGTTCAAACAATATTTCCAGAACTTGACGAGGAAGGAAAAATCATATTGGAACCTGAAGTAGTCACAGAAACAAGAACTTGACAGCTACGAAATCAACCAATTTCAAAGTATCTCATCAAGTGGAATAAATTACCTGCTGAAGATTCCACATGGGAGGATGATAATTTTATACAAAATCATCCAAAACTATTCAAGCATTGAGGAAAATACTTTTTTGAAGGAGAGGGGCATGTTAGGTCCCTATAATACTAGTGATACCCCCATTACTAATGTCATTGTAGCCTTTATTATTATTTGTGCCCCTATTGTCCCCATATTGTTATTAGTGTGCCCCATATAAGCCCACTATTGTTATTGTTGTGCCCTTACATTATTATTGTTATGTCGACTTTGATTATAGTGTGACCCCTTAGACTCCTATATATGGAAATGAGGTTTTGTCATTTGTATCATCCAAGAATTTTTCATTTGTGTAATGTAAAGGAGGTTTCCCCCTCGAAGAGGTTGATTTTGAAGTCATTGATCTATCTTTTCTTCTATTTTATGAGCTGGTTGCATAACATTTGGTATCAGAGCTTTGGATTCTAGGGTTTCGCTGCTCCAAACAGGTCATCATGAAATTTTCGCTATAACTTTTTTTCTACGATGTTTGAGAGGCTAAAATTAAAACCCATTTGATCCAAAATCTTGATGAACCTTGGTTCTGCATTTCAAATCTTTTCTCGCAATATTTTTAGAGATAGGATCCAAGGAAGTTAGGGTTTTTGCATGCTCCTGAATTACATCCCAAACAAGTGACCTTGGGAAAATCATCATAAATTTCTCTGTGAGCATCATATTGAAATTTCGTAAGAAGTTACAGAAAGATGACGGATGTTATTTTTCTTTATATCGTTTTCAAGTCCAAAGGTCGAAACAGTGATAGGTGGCACTTCGTACAAGTTTTCTCTACTAAAAAAGTATATAATCAGGTCATATTGGGAGATTGGGCATAACACTTTCTTGGAGAATCCAATTTCAATCAAATGTAGGAATTTACAGAGTAAGTTCCTCAAATAGAACACCAAAGGACACCGCTCACAAACAGATCACAGATCAGTACACCAATATTCTTGACGTGTTTAAAATCCTCAAAGAGGGAAACAATCCACATCCTCAACTAAAGTGGCCACTTCAGACAATTTATTAATGTAAAAGAAAGAAAAATTGCATAAGCTTCTCTCATGAACAATCACCCTACAAATGACCCTCCATGCTCTTTAAATAGATATCATGGACCAATTAGGTGTTAAGCCACAGATCAAGTGTCAGTAATATCGAGGAGAGAATGAACAGTCAGATCACTTCATGTCTAGAACATATCATGACCATCAGATTGTAAGTTACAAAAGTACATAGTAAAGAAACACACTTTACCTAACTCTACACTAGACCAAGTTATACTTAACTATTGCCTATGTGTCAGAATATCCTAACATTCCCCCTTAAGAACAACTTGGGATAGGATTGAAGGATGTACAAATATGACATAATAGGAGAAGGAAAGAGTCATTAGATCCTATCCCCCCTTAGTGACATTTTCTTGAACTCCAACCATAAATCGAAGTTTAGTAAACTTTGCCTCTCTGAGAGCCTTTGTAAAGATGTCTACAACTTGATCATCAGTTGAACAATATTGCACTTCAAGAACATGGTCATGAATGAGCTTTTGATGAAGTGCATGTGTAGTTCAATGTGTTTGCTATGTTGATGTTGGACTGGATCTTTGCATAGTTGAATGTCACTTTGATTATCACACCAAAGTGTAGTCGGATGTGTCTACTGAAAGCCAAACTTTGATGGGATCTAACGAAGCCACAAGGCTTCCTTACTATCTTCTACAGCGCCACGATACTCTGCTTCTACTGAAGAAAGAGAAATGGCACTTTGTTTCTTGCAAGCCCATGTAATATGTCAAGAACCAAGAGTGAATACATAACCTACAGTAGACTTCTGATCATCAGGGTCACCAACCCAATCGGAATCAGTGAAACCAACCAATAGAGGAGATGCTTCTGCATTGTAATGAATCCCAAACTGAACTATACCTAAAACATAACGAAGTATTCTTTTAGCTTATTTCCAATGACTTTCATGTGGGTTTTGCGTAATTCGAGCAATAAGGCCAACAACAAAGGAAAGGTCAGGACGAGTATGGGTCAGATACAAAAGTTTTCCTACAAGCTAACTGTATAAGGTAGAATCAAATTTAGGGAAGTACAAGTGACTGAAATTTTGGCTCCACACTGAAAGGGAGAAGGGGTTGGCTTACAATCTTCCATGTGAAAGTGACGTAGAAGGTCACAGGCATACTTGGACTAGGAAAGGGAAATACCTTCCTTGGATTGCAAGACTTGAAGACTAAGAAAATAATGTAAGTGTCCTAAGTCTATCATTTCAAACTTCTTTCTAAGGCTATACTTCACATGGTTTATAAGGTTGGGACCGCTACCAATAAGGATAAGATCATCAACATAAAGAACAATAATGATAAGAGACTTAACCACTTTCTTGGTGTAGACAGTTTTGTTAGAATGACACTTAGAAAAACCCATATCTGAAAGAAGGCTATCCATTTTGGCATACCAAGCCCGAGGGGCTTACTTGAGACCATAAAGGGATTTCTTAAGCTGACATACAAGGTTGGAGTCTATTTATATAAAGGCAGGAGGTTGTTCCATATAGATTTCATTATGCAAGAAGGCATATTTTACATCCATCTGATGGACTTCCCATTTGAAAGAGGCAGCAAGGGAAAGAACAAGGCAGATAGAGTTCATTTTGGCAATAAGGGAGAAGGTTTTAGTATAGTCAATGCCTTCAACTTGTGAAAAACCCTTAGCAACAAGACGAGCTTTATGTTTATCAACTTTTCCATGTGGTCCAAACTTGGTTCTGTAAACCCATTTGCATCTAACAATTTTTCGTCCCTTTGGAAGAGGAACAAGATCCCATGTATCATTTGCCAATAATGAACGATATTTTTCATTCATAGCTGAGTCCCAATCTAGATGACCTGAAGCTTCTACAAAGGTGTCAAGATCATAATCATTGAATCTTGAGCCAGTAAAGAAGAGTCTCTCTCGAACTAAGAACGTGTACATAGTTGATCTGTAGGATCACCTGCAAGAGCACTTGCTGCATCCCAAGTAGAACTAACCCATTTTGGAAGCTGAGGATTTGAAGGAGGATCCTGAGAAGGTTGGGGAGGATTTTCATCCTCGCTGTCATCATTTGAAGAAGAAATATTTTCAGAAGTAGAATGGATAGAGAGAGGTGGCACATCCGCCAAACTAGGCTTGTAGGCCGATATATTTTCAGCAAACTTTACATCTCTTCTAATGATAACACTTTTGGGCTTAGTTGAAATAAGTCTATATCCTTTGACATCTTCAGAATATCCAACAAAAATACGTTTTTTACTCTTAGGTTCTAAGGCTTTATGTTTCTCATCTGGAATATGGGCCCATGCTTCACTTCCAAAAACACGAAAGTGACTTACATCTGGTTTAATTGATCTCCATGCTTCTTCTGAAGTGATATTCTTTAAAACCTTAGTAGGAGTTTGATTTACTATGTAATTTTCACAATTAATTGCTTTTTCCCAAAAATTAAGACTAAGTCCTTTAGATTGAAGCATACCATTAGCCATTTCCTTTAAGGTGTGATTCTTCCTTTCAGCTACACCATTTTGTTGTGGACTATATGGAACAGTATGTTGCATTTGAATTACATGCTCAGTGCAAAAGTTGATTAATTTGTTGTTAACGTATTCTCTGCCATTATCATATCTTAGCTTAAGAATTTTATGTCCAGATTGTTTCTCAACAATGGCCTTAAAGGCCAAGAACATGTTAAAGACTTCACTCTTCAGTTTTAAGAAGTATACACAAGTGCGTCTGGAGAAATCATCAATGAAAGTTAAGAAATACTTGTAGAGAGAGAATGAAACAACTGGAAGTGGACCACATAAATCACTATGCACAAGCTGTAAAGGAGTTGAGGCGTGCCAAGAGGCACATTTTTCAAAACTATCTCGATGATGTTTTGCGAGTACACATCAAGAAAAAACACCATCTCTACAAGATACCATAGGAAGACCTGTCACAATATTTTCTTTACATAGATTTTGAAGGGAGCGATAGTTTAAGTGACCAAATCATTCATGCCAAAATTTTCTCACTTCATCATTATGAGCAAAAAATACCAAGGGGAGATTTGATGACCCAAAGTTGTTAAACTTGTACAACCTTCTAGAATCATCAGCAATGCCAGTAGCTAAAATCTATCTAGGATCTCTTAGGTCCTTAATTACAACATCATGAGGTGAAAATTCAACTATTTTACCTTCACCTGAATGAGTTATATGATATACAGATAGAAGGTTGCAGGATAAGGTTAGAACACACATAATACATCATTAAATTGACCATTGTTTAAATGAATAGTTCCAGTCACTACAACACTAAGAGATTTGCCATCACCAACATATATATTTTTGGTGTTACAATCATTTAAAGAAGAAAACATGGCTTTGTTTTTTGCCATGTGATAAGAAGCTCAAGAATCCATGAGCCACTCATGAGAATGAGAAGAAGAAGATACATTTAGTGCATGACCAGGCTGAGATGCTTGACAACCACATGCAAAAAGTGTTATTCCTGAAGATGAATTTGAATTTGAAGGGTGCTCCAAATGGATGTTATGCTTCTTCATTGCTGCTTCCAAGGCTTCCATCTTCTTAAAGCATTTGGATTCTAACTGGCCATCTCGATTACAAAAGTTGCAATGTCTATCAATCTTCTTCCCTTTGTTTTTATTTGCCTTATCATTTTGTTGAATTGATTTTTCATTTTGAGGCTGAAAGTGCTTAGGACCCTTGGTTGGTTTAGGACCATTCTTTTTAAGATGTTACTTCTTAGGATTCTTTGAATTTGGTTGCTGTTGAGTGGCTAAGGCTTTCTTAGAAAAGTTTCCAAGATTAAGAATATCAAGATGTAAGAGTTTTTCTTGTTCTCTTATTAAAGAATTAAAAAATGCATCAAAAGAAGGGGACTTGTAGTCTTATTCTTGAGAAATAAAGGCTTCGCTAGTAGAATGGAAGGTGGAAACAAGCACAGGGTAGGCTAGTCCCAACTTAGTACCATAGGAATAAATAAGGATACCATCTTATTCTTAACCTTAACACCTTCTAAGAGAAGTCTAAGGGTCTTTAACTTGGACAAAAAATATTCAAATGAAGAAAAATTATTGGGGTCCAACATAAACAACTCATTTTTGAGTTGATGGGCTCTAATTTCATTTTTAATTCCAAAAACTTTATTGAGTTGTTTCATTGCTTCATCAGGGGTATCAAGTTCTGCGATATGGAATCTAAGGTCTGGAGAAATAGACATCCCTATCAACCCACGTGCTTGATCTTGCCTATTTTCCCATTTGGCTTGCTTATCTTCATCTTTAGGTTTAGACTCTTGGCCTGAGACTATTCTATAAAGATCTTTACTTCTAAGTAAATCCTCCATGTAGGACACCCATTGAAAGTAGTTGGTGCTGTCAAGAATAACTTGGCATGGACTTTCCATTTTAACAGAAACTGAAGCTGTAGATGCTGAAACTAAGTGTTCCAATGGAAAGATATCGAAAAATTAGGCCGATTAAGAAAACGGCTTCCCGATGAAAAAGTTATGGCTTTTTGAAAAAAAGTTGTTGAAGATGCCAACGAAGTGCATGGATGTGCAGAAGTGAATGATAATGTTATATTTAAAAAAAATCCCCCTCCTTTCCAAACTTAATCTAATTAGCTCACTTAAAAAAAATTATTTTATGTGACCTACTTTTATAAATGAGTGAAAGTCACTTTTACAATGGTACTTTATGAGCTACCCACTAAATTGTAACTAAAATAAAAGATAAAGAGACTTTAGAATTATAAGTGACTCACTTTTTATAATGGGTGAGAACACTTTTACATAAAGTAACTTTAAAACATAAGTTACATGTGCTTTTTGAAAAAGTAACTCAACAAAAAGAAAGGCTTGAACTCAAGATCTATATTCTCATAAAGTAACTTTGGACCAAGTGAGCTAGTTTAAAATGTTAGCAATTTTTGGAAAAGAGGAAAGGTTTTTTTTTTTTTAGTCACTGAAGTTTTGGGTTATGTGCTTACTTGAAAAAACCATTTTTTCCTACAAAAAAAAAACACACAACCCAACACAAACATGCAAAAGTAGCCAAACCTTATGGCTTGAAGTTAGCTTTCACCGGAAACTAAATATTTTCCTCTATGTTTCAGATTTTCTGAAATCACACTAAGGCGCAGCGGAAAAAAGCATACGCATGAGAAAAATCCTTCCTTTCTGTTTCTGATTTTCCCAAATTGCACAGAGTCGCGGGGCAAAGAGCATATGCAAAAATGAAAAGTATAGATCTGGTAATTAAAAAAACTGGGAGCTAAATAAACCAAAATAAATAGAGAGATAAATAACTAAAACTGCAAATAAATATTGTATACCTCCAGATCTTAAAAATGACGTAGCTAGGGCTACCAGAAACCTTTTCGCGTGAAACGAAAGGGGTTCCTCACTAGAACATATGCTCCTAACACAATATAGCAGTCCTCTCAGCCCAAAAGAGGTCAGAAATAGTAGATCTAGGAAACAACAGTCGAATGCAGTTGTACCATTTTCGGATTTGGATCACCAATGGATGCAGCCCTCAAATAGCTCTGATACCATGTAGGAATTTACAGGGTAAGTTCCTCAGATAGAACACCAAAGGACACTCACAAACAGATCACAGATCAGTACACCAGTATTCTTGATGTGGTTAAAACACTCAAAGAGGGAAACAGTCCACGGCCTAAGCCAATGCAGCCACTTCAGGCAATTTATTAATGTAAAATAAAGAAAAAATACATAAGATTCTCTCATGAATGGTCACCCTACAAATGACCCTCCATTCTCTTTAAATAGAGATAATGGACCAATCGGGTGTTAATCCACGGATCAAGTGTCAGTAATACTGAGGAGAGAATGAACCGTCAGATCACTTCATGTTTAGAACATATCGTGATCGTCGGATTGTAAGTTAAAAAATTACATAGTAAAGAAACACACTTTACCTTACTCTACACTTGACCAAGTTATACTTAACTATTTCCTATGTCAGAATATCCTAACATCTGACTGGTGGGATTGGAAAGAGGATGAAAAGGGCTACCACAAGTCACAATTTCAAACCTTGGAGATCTGAAATTTCATAGATACAACAGATTCAATATCAATCTCTTGCAAAGAAAAAAAAGTTGTGTAGTTTTTTTTTTTTCTAAATTGCACAAGTTTGGTTTTAAAAATTAGTTTGAAGTGATTCAAAGGGCATAATGAGGCATAATTGTCATTAATTGATGCCCTGAAGAAATAAAATGGAAACACCTAGTAAGCAACCTGAAAACTCTACCATGCCTCGTGAAGAAGAGAAAGAAATGCAACATGAGATATCAAAATTACGAGACTAAGTGCAACAATTTTCACTCTCACAAAAAGTAATAGAAACTAAGATGGATGGATTAAAGAAAGGCATGGAAGGTAAGATGAATTGCATGGAAGCTAAGATGGATGGCATGGAAGCTAAGATGGATAGTATAGAAGAAAATATTAAAGGCAACATGGAAGATTTATAGATAGATTTGATAAAGTTGCTACAAGAAATGTTTACTAATGGTGAAAGGGTAGTAAAGGAAACTCATGATGAGAACAAAAGAAATGTTAATCATGATTTCATAAACTCAAATGTTGGATTGAAGACCCACCATGTTCCAAAGATTTATATGAGAAAGTTTGATGGCAATGATCCCGTAACATAGATACTACAAATGGAGAAATATTTTGATTTCCATAATGTGAAAAACACACAAAAGGTATGCATTGCAACTTTATATTTGGAACCAAATCAATTTGTATGGTGTCGATGAATTTTCTCTCGTAAACAAATTGTCATTTGGGAAATTTTTATGAAAGAAATGATAGCACATTATGAGGATACAAAAAGCAACACCTTTTTTATCGAATTGATAAATATCAAACAAAAGGATTCAATGATGCAACACATTGACAACTTCCAAAAAATTGAATATAAGGGTAAAAGATATTCCAGAGGATCATAAGATTGATGTGTTCACAGGGAATTTAAAGGATAACATCCAACATGAGGTTCGCCTTTGGGAACCTGATTCATTGGAGAAGACATTCAAGTTGCCAAGAAAATTTGAAAGAAAAAATATGGAAACAAGGCAGCCTACCACTCACAACTATAAAGATGGAAGTGTTGTTGCCCCTAGCCTTCTACAACCTACAAGGTTGACACCACAACAATTGGAAGAAAAAAGAGCAAAAGGGCTTTGTTACAGTTGTGATATAAAATACACTAAAGTTCATAAGTGTGTTGAGAAGAAATTATTTTACATAGATTGTGAAGAGGAGGAAGAAAAGGAACAAGAAACGTCAAAAGAAAAGGATATACACTAGGAACAAACCCTAGAGAAAGAAGAAATGAAACTAACCATATCTTGTAATGCATTGGCCGGAATTGCCACACCTCAAACTCTCAAGATAGAAGTACATATCAATAAGAAAAAGGTAATATTGTTGATTGATTCGGGCAGTACCCATAATTTTATTCATTGTAAGATAGCCAAGGAGTTGAATTTCTTCCTAGATCCAGCACCAGAGTGTCAAGTGATGGTTGCAAATGGAGGAACCATAAATTTATCTGGAAAGTGCCATAATATCAATCTATCCATGGGAGAATATGTATTGAATATCCCAATGCTTTCCATTCCAATGGGTGGTGATGATGTTGTACTAGGAGTCCAATGGCTACAATCTTTGGGTACGATAACTTTTAATTTTCAAGAACTTTTCTTGAAATTTTTTTAGAAGGAAAGGAAGTTGAATTAAGGGGTATCACAAGGAAACCAGGAAAGATAATCATCTCTAACGACATGACAAAGCTTCTAAAAAAATAACAATGAGGCGTAATTGCACAATTATGTTCGCTAGAGGTTCCCACATCAAAATCATCAATTTCTCCATATCTCCAAAATGTCTAGGACAATCATTCCAAGGTATTTGAGACTCCCAAAGGTCTCCTATCTATTCATTATCATGATCATGCTATTCATTTTATTCCAGGAAGTGCTCCTCCAAACATCAGGCCTTACAAATATCCCTATTCCCAAGAGTGAAATTGAACATATGGTTGCAAAAATGCTAGAGGCTGGTATAATTCAACCTAGTCAAAGTTCTTTCCCTGCTCTAATAGTATTGATGCATAAGAAGGATGGATCATGGTACACATGTCTGGATTATAGGGAGCTCAACAAGCTCACTATTAAAGATAAATTTCCCATTCATGTCATTGATAAATTATTGGATGAATTGCATGGATCAATTTACTTCACCAAGTTGGATATTCATTCAGGATATCATCAAATCAGAATGAAGACGAAAGACATTCCAAAAACAACATTTAGAACTCATGAGGGTCATTATGAATTTTTGGTCATGCCTTTTTGCCTTACCAATGTACCTTTTACATTTAAAGATTTGATGAATTCCATTTTCAAACCCTTCCTTAGAAAAATTATTTTAGTATTTTTTGATGATATACTAATCTACAACAAGATTTGGAAGGATTATGTTCAACATGTTGACAGACTACTCAAACTATTGGAGGAGAAACAATGATATGCAAAAAGCTCCAAATGTTTCTTTGGAGTACAAGAGGTGGAATATATGTGTCACATTGTATCTCATGAAGTTTTTAAGGTAGACCCTAGAAAAATTAAAGCCATTAAGAAATGGAAAATCCCCACATCCATAAAGAATCTGCGAGGATTTCTCGAGTTGACAGGGTATTATCGCAATTTTGTTAAGAATTATGGGAGAATAGCAGCACCTCTAACAACATTATTGAAGAAATATGCACTTTCTTGGACTCCAGAAGCAACAAAGGCCTTTGAACATCTTAAAGAGGCAATGTTTCAAGAACTGGTCTTAGCTACGTCGGACTTCACAAAAACCTTTATTGTGGAATGTGATGCCTCAGGAAATGGAATTGGTGTTGTTTTAATAAAAGAATAAAGACCCATTGCTTTCGAAAGTTGTCCAATCAAAGGAAATTATTTACACAAAAATGTTTCAATACTACATGCACTTAAGAAATGGTGACCCTACCTAATGGGAAGACACTTCAAGGTAAAAACGGATCATGATAGTCTTAAATAATTTTTAGAACAAAGATTATATTCAGAAGAGCAATAAAAATGGGTTACAACGATATTGGGTTATGACTTTGAAATCATCTACACAAAGGGAAGAAAAATGTTGTTGCAGATGCACTCTCAAGAAAGGATGAGGATGTGGAAGCATTGCCTTGTGTAATTTCTATTATCCAACCAGATTGGATACAAGAAGCAAGGGATGAATGGAACAATGAAGAAGAAGTGTGGGCACTCATTCAAAGTTACAACAAGATCCCAATACATCTGATACATTTAGCTGGAAAATGATTCGTTATGGTACAAAGGTTGTTTATAAGAATTCCCAAATCAAACAAAAGATTCTTATGGAATTGCACACCTCTCCCTTAGGAGGGCACTCGATATTTTTAAAAACTTACCACATGGTTAAGAAGGAATTTTTTTGGGATGGACTTAAATATGATATTCAGAAGTTTGTGTTGGAATGTTTGGTTTGCCAACAAAATAAAGTTGAAGCAATTAAAACCCCAGGTCTATTACAACCTTTATCCATTCCAAGTCAACGTTGGGAGGAGGTTTCAATGGATTTTATCATAGGTTTACCCAAGTCCGAAGGAAAGAGTGTCATCATGGTGGTAGTTGACATACTTACCAAGTATGCACACTTTTGTGCATTATCTCAACCATTTAAAGCCAATATAGTTGCTACTGCATTTATGGAAACAATTCAAAAGCTACATGAAAACCCAAAGATTATTGTAAATGAGAGAGATCCCATTTTCACTAGAAATTTTTGGACATCTTTAATTTCTTGTCTGCGTACTTAGTTAGCTCGAAGCTCATCTTATCATCTTCAATATGATGGGCAAACTCAGATAGTAAACAAATGTTTGGAAGGATATCTTCGTTGCTTTGTATCTAATAAATAGATAGAATGGCCCAAATGGTTGCCTTTGAGTGAATGGTGGCATAACACTTCTTTCCATATTGGATCAAAAATGACCCCATTTATGACACTTTATGGATATCATACACCATCCATCACATCATATTTAAGAGGAAATTCTAAGGTTCAAGTAGTGGAAGATCACATCGAGCATCAACAAAAAGTTCTCCAACTCTTAAAGGATAACCTCACTTTGGCATAGAATAGAATGAAACAACAGGAAGATCAACATCACAACAACAGAAGTTTTGATGTAGGTGACTGGGTATTTCTACGGCTACAACCATATAAACAAATGTCCCTCAAGCAAGCTAAGAAGGATAATAAATTATCACCAAAGTAGTATGGTCATTACAAGGTGTTGCAAAAGATTGGTACTATGTCATACAAATTGGAGCTTCTTGTAGCTTCTCGAGTGCACCCAATTTTCCATGTTTAATGCTTAAAGAAGGTTATAGGTGACAAGCTCCCAATTCAAACAATATTGCTAGAACTTGACGAAGAAGGAAAAATCATATTGGAACTTGAAGCAGTCAAAGAAACAAGAACTCGACAACTACAAAATTGATCAATTTCAAAGTATTTCATCAAGTGGAAGAACTTACCTATTGAAGATTCCACATGGGAGGATGAGAATTTTATACAGAAGCATCCAGAACTACTCAAGCGTTGAGGACAACACTTTTTTGAAGGAGAGGGGCATGTTAGGTCCCTATAATACTAGTGATTCCCCCATTACTATTGTCATTGTAGCCATTATTATTATTGTTGTGCCTCTATTGTCCCCATATTGTTATTAGTGTGCCCCATAGATGCCCACTATTGTTATTGTTGTGCTCTTACATTATTATTGTTATGTCGACTTTGATTATATTGTGACCCCTTAGACTCCTATATATAGAAAGGAGGTTTTGTCATTTGTATCATCCAAGAATTGTTATTTTGTGTAATGTAAAGGAGGTTGCCCCCTCGAAGAGGCTGATTTTGAAGTTGTTGATCTATATTTTCTTCTATTTTATGAGTTGGTTGCATAATAGAGGATCATTAAAAAACATTATGGTAATTTTTTGCAAAAAAATGGGGCATTTTTCTTGGTTTTTTCAAATCCCTTGACACTGTGCATGGTCATCTTTGAAGACCAATGCGTATTTATGCGGTTCTAGCCATAGAAATTGCACAAATCTCATTTTTTCTTATAAAAAAATCGATCAGTGTGCGCAGCCCTGATGAAGAGAAACTGCACACACCGAGGGCTATTTTCGAATTGATAAAACCACCCAAAAAACCTAAATACATGGTGAAAAGAAAAAGAAAGAAATGAAAATGAAGATATCAGAGAGATCGTTTACCTGGAGAAGACTGCTCATGATTTGGTCCAATGGTTTACCCAGAATTTGCCTTTGAAATTTTGGTGAAACATGCACTCTATCACTCTCAAATGGTAAAAAACACAAATGGCAAAAAGTTTTTTACTTTTTGGATTTTTATAAGTTGTTTAGGACCATTAAAATATTTTTTTTGCCTATTACTCTCTGAAATCCAAATTTGTAATTTTTTTACTATATTTTTGAGTCGTGACCATAATTTTTTAGTTTAAATGTGCAGAACATAGGTTATTTACGAAAATGAATCATTTTGGTGATGACTATATTTTTATCACTTTTTCGAACTCATTAAAAACTTACGAAAAAGCGAAACCCATGGATTCTCTTTAAGCCCTTTTCAGAATCTTTAAACATGAAAATATCATTGAGTACTTGACTATTCGAACTCGTAAAAGTAAATGAACAATCATGTATTCAATATAAATTTACCCCTTTTACATACTAAACTAAAGTATTTACAAAAAAGGTATACATTGACTAATCATGGTCAATAGAGTTCTCTCCTACATTATTTTACCCTTTTCCGGGCTTGAGAGATTAAATTTACAAAAAAGGACATTGTGGTGTTTACTTACATTTTTCTCTTGGCTCCCTAAAAATAAAAAACACTGAGCTTTACTTTCTCCAGGCTCGTTAAAATTTTACATTAAAAGAACTGAACGAGTTTTGTTTTCGTGTCTTTTCAAACTCTTTAAACATGAAAACAACATTGAGTTACCCCTTCACTGCACTTGTAAAACTTAAACAACGTAGGACTCGTTAACCATAACATGACCGAACCAATCCTTCTTAGGGTTCGTTAAAAATACTTCGAAGGAATTATCTGAAGGATGAGCTCACAGGACTAGCATATGTTATCCTCCTCAAGCTAGCCAAAAATAAAGATGTACTTGCTAGTAATGGTGGGGGGACATTGGGAAAGAACATTTGTTTATATTGTAAAAGGTAGTATGTTGCTCTTGAACATGACACTCTGTCACCTTTGTGTACAGGTTTGGAAATCCATTTGCCTCTAAATTGGTCATACCTCCTTGAAAGTCTTTAAACTGGTTGTTGGTCCTATTTTTGAGTCAAATGTTGCCAAGTGAAAATTTCGTGTCGCCGATATGTTCAAGAGAAGTCCAAACTCAACCAAAATTACTTTGCAATGTATAGCCTTTAATCGTGTCGTGCATCCCCGAGTCAGTCTTGGATTACTCCAAATTGTTGTTATTCAAAACTTGACATGAGTTTCATGTCTTAGGTTTTCCTGCAGTGGGTCGCTTCCTATCGACTTCATCTCACTATCTAGGGAGTTGATCTAGAAACCTTCAGTACCTTGGAGCCTGCATCCCTTAATGACAGGTCTCTCGCCTTCAATGACATTTTGTCATTATTGACCTTTGATCGAATGATTCTATGAGTGTTCAACTTCAGGACATCTTTTCACACTTCATAGATTGTACTGGAAGTACCTTGAGAGCCATTGTCATTATTGGTGGTTTTTCTCCCGCTTGTAAATGGTTGACATCATTCACTGGTAATCAAGTGGTTTCTACCATGTTCGACTATGAAACATTCACTCACATGGTTACATTCACACTACAGATCGAGAGATCAAGATCAAGACCATGGATCTAGTTTCATCCATCTAGGTTGAGTGGAGTTATTAAATATTCATGATTGTAAACATAGATCCATTGATGGTTGTTGTTGAGCCTCAAACCTGCACTTCTTCACACATCCTGTCAGCCTCCTTTTCCTATTCATTTCCTTCTTTTTCCACTCATTCCCTCCATCAAATTGCTCAAATCATTGTATTTTAGGACTTTTTACATGGTCTGCTAATTATTCTAATGACTGTTGTTGGTTTAGAATTTTGGTTCAAAGTGTTGCGTTTCCGCAGCCCACACAGGGTTTCCGCAGCTGATCCTGGTTTCCGTAGCCAACCCCGGATTCCGCAGCTATTTTATTAAATGATATGTTCCAGGTGTCCTCCGGGAAGAAGAGCCACATGGGCAAGTTCGTGGAACCAAGGACATGGTCTGTGTCCTTCCAGCTCACCCAAACCGGTCATAAAAACCCGTGGTCAACGAGGAGGCAAATACGGTCAACAGAAGTCATTGGCGGTGGCACGGCTCTGCGTGTTCTGTTTTGGAGCACGTGAAGAACATGTGGCATCTTCCTCAGCCACGAAGACAGTGGGAAACATGAATCCAACAGCAGATTGAATGCCCACAACGACCGTTGCCTAAATCCGAGGACGCAGCAAGATTACGTGTTTTTACACAGCTGCTTGAATAGCTTAGTTTTCGTTAAGTTAGTTTGCTTTCCTCTGTTATAAATAAAGCGTCTTTGAACGCTGGATAGTTAGTCGTTGCTGTAATCATTTTGTAATTTTGAGCTCCCCACTGTACTTGACATTTTGATGTTTAATACATGAGAAGACTGTTCTGTTTCTAAGCGTGTAACTGCTCTTTGGATTGGCTGAAGTAGGCAGAGGGCCCCTGTTTGCGGCAGCCACTGTACAGTAGTTTTACTTTTAATTTCCAACATTTCGTTTTCTCATTTCATGTATAATAGCTGTACAGATGTCTTTTAATTGCTGTGTTTTCAACATGTATAATAGCTGTACATAAACTTTGATTTCTGCCGATTTACGTTTCTGCACTTTTGTTCATGACTGATCAGTGTGTTATGCAGGTTTCTTAGGCGAGCCCGGGACAGTTTTCTTTCTTTTCTTTGTACAACTAGTGGCATGTGTGATCATCTTGTCTAGGCTGCTGACCTTTATTTTTCTGCAGTTTGATTTTCATTAGTATCATTTATTTAACTTGCACTTTACTTTCTGCTCAGTAGTTATCAAGTTGTTCATTTCTTGATGGTTCTTTTTCTATAATCAACAAACTTTATTGGAGCCAAAATATCACTTAGTGCAGCTTGGTTTATTTTGCTTTAAGACTCACATTACTGACCTGTTCATAATTGTTCTCACATGATTAAGAAAAGGTTAAATAGCGTGATTTGTCTCACTTAAATTTTACATTGATTAGATTTGAATGAAGAGTTAAAATAGTGTAAAGTAGTGAAAAGTAGTTGTTCTTGCTTTTAATTGAGTTAATATAGATTTCATTTTCATTTTCATCAGCAGCAGAGATACTGGGAAGATGCCATTAGTCCTTTATTTGATTTTAAGCTTTGATTTTATTTCAGTTATTGTTCAAGTTTTCTTTTAGAATACTCTTTAAGTTTCAAGAAATCACTTAGAAATCATCACAATCACCCACATTCACTCGCTTTATTACATCTCCATCACATCACATTAGGAAAGGTACAATAAAAAACAAACTAAAAAGATAAAAACGACAAAAGATTAAGAAAAAAGTTACCTAAGTACATATAGTACACCTCACTTCATCAACTTACGAGCCCCGGGTTGACATTTAAAAGTTGCAATTTAGACATCACTAAATTGACCAAACATTTTGGCGCCGTTGCCGGGGAAGTGAAATTAGGTAGCCAATTCTTAAAAAAAAAAACAAGAAAATTTCAAGGAAGGAAAATTGATAACCTCTCAAAGTATGCTCTCCTCTTGCACTTAATGTGATCTGGAGGATCAGAAAAGAGAAAGTTATTGGTTTAATAGTTTCTTGAGTATGCTCTCTTCTTGCACCTAGAGTGACCTGGAAGATCAGAAAGAGAATTATTACCCCGACTTGAAGGAAAATAAAAAAAATGGCATGCATAGAGCAAGAGATTCTAGGGGAAGGTTTTTAGCTAGAGCCAAGAGTTCGATTTTTACAAGTCCATCTACTTCAAGGAATAGACAAGAGACACCTCCATCATCTCCAACTTACACTCCTAGCCCTAGGATTCCTGGAATTCAAGAGGCAATAGTTGACTCTCCCACACCATCTATCAAATCTGAATCAAAAAGGGACCCTTTTCTTCCTTCCCGACAAATTGTAATTGAAGAAGTAGAATCATCTGAAGAAGAGGGAGAAATTCCTTCTCGTTCACCCTTAGTAGAGGAACCGGAAAACTCTGAAGTCTCCAGGGAGACTACCATGACAGAGGAAGGAGCACAACCTGGATTTGGTAGAGGTAGAGGTAGAGAAGGAGGAGGAGGAAACAATGGAGGAGGTCGAGGTAACATTGGGGGAAATAGGGATGGAGATAACTCATTCGGATTTCCTATTGTCGATGAGGACTCCTGATCCACCATGAAAAACATCTCACCATCTGTCCTCCCAAACTTCCATGGGATGAGGAATGAGGACCCTCAAACATTTCTATTTGATTTTGAGGTAGTGTGTCGAACTTATGATTATCTGGAAGACTCTCAAAAACTCAAACTGTTCCCTTCAACATTGAAAGGAGCAGCCTTGAAGTGGTTCATGGGATTACTCACTCAATCCATTAGGTCTTGGAATTATATGAAACAAACATTTTTGGATAGGTACCTGGACTATTGTATGCCCACCAATCACAAGGATGAGGTATTCAAAATGATGCAAAAAGAAGATGAAAATTTGGAGGATTTGCTTGAAAGATTTCAATACAACTTAAAAAGAGCAAAAATGAACAACTTAGATGAGGAGACCTTAAAATCCCTTCTATTGAAAGCCATTAGAGATGAATGGATAGATATTTTGAACATGATGGGGAAAGGAGATATATCTCAACTTTCACTCAATGATATAGCAGAACTATGTGTCCATCTCTCAAGGGGGAAATCTAAAACTCAAAAAGGACCTAGAGATCCTTCTCTCATCAGAGCAAACAAATCTGCAACTGGATCAGTAAGTAGGGCTGAGATTGGCAATATGCTTGATGAATTTAAAACTGACATCTTAGGAAGTCTTAGTGAACAACTAGACACTCTTAAGATTCACAATAAGCAGAAAGCAGAAGCTGAGGCTTTGGCCATCTTTTGCCCAAAGTGTAGAAAGAAACATGCTCTAAGGGAATGTCCCTTGGATGCAAAAGTTGTAGAGACATGTGTAATTTGTTCAGAGAATCATGAGACCAAGGATTGTCCTTCAATCCCTGGGCTCAAAGCCATCTTTCAAGAAGATCCAAATACACTCGAATCTCTCTGTTTTGTTGCAAGGAGACCTTGGCAGGGGCAACAAAATCAAGGGTTTAACAACTCTATGAATTTTCAACCCCCACCAAATTGGAATCCTTGGCAACAACCTTGGTCCCAACCTCAAAATCCTGTTCAATCATGGGTACAAGGTATGCAAAATCCTTATGGGAGATTTGCTCAATTTTACCAGCATCCTCCATCTTTTCAAAATCAACAAGCTCCACAACTTCCAAATCAAAATCCACAATTATCATTGCCATTTCCACAACAACAACAACCTTCTCAACAGAATCCAAATTCTCAACTCTTGCTTCCATTCCAACAGAAGTCAAATCAACTTCCTTCTCAGCCATTGCCAAACCCCAATAATAAAAACCCTCAAAATGCTTACATGTTGGAAGGTCAACAATTTCCTACCTATATGATTGTTCCTCTCAATGAAGTACAACTCAGATCAGGTAGAGTCTTAGATAAGCCTTCTATAAATGCTCAAAAGCAAAGAATTTTTGAGGAAGAATCTCTTGAAGCCAATAAGGGTTCTGAAGCATCTCTTCAAAACCCAAACACTCAAAAAGAAAAAGAAAAAGAATTAACCCCCACAACTCCCATAGTTGAGCAACCTGCATCTTTATCCACACCTCCTTTTCCTGAAAGATTACAAATTGACAAAGGAGTGGAAAAACAAATTTGGTTGCCTGACTATAATTTTCTAGATGAATTGAAGAATGTATGTATCAAGATTCCCTTGTTACAAGCCATTAAGGAAATTCCTATTCTAGCAAAAACAATAAAGGAGTTGAGCCTTAAAAGACCAGGAAGGAAACCAAGAGATACCAGAAGGATCCACCTGGTAGGAAAAATTGCAGATATCATGATGGGAAAAATTACTATGCAGAAATATGTAGATCCCGGTAGTCCAATTGTCAAAACACATATCAATGGGGTAGAAATACCAAATACTTTGATTGATTTAGGGGCTGCTATCAACATCATGAGTAGACAGACTATGGAACAGCTAAAACTTCCTAATCTTCTTTTTACACCTACTTTATTGCAACTTGCAGATCGATCAATTATTAAACCAGATGGTGTATTAGAAGACATTCCAGTCTCCCTAGACTCTTGGGAATATCCAGTGGATTTTATGATTTTAACTCCCAAGAGTAATCTAGGAGGACATCCTCTTATTTTAGGAAGACCTTGGCTAGCCACAGTTGATGCTTTCATAAGTTGTAGGTCTGGGGATATGTATATTTCTAATGGTAATTCGACAAAGAAGTTCAATCTATATCCTCCAGCAAAAGCAATTACAGAAATAGGGGATAATGAGTGGATTGATGGTGAAGATACTATACAACCTGTCTTTACCATTTCTGAGGTTAGTGAAGATAGTCAAATTCTGAACACATTAGAAAACTTTGAACCATCTTCAGAATATGACTCCACACAATTTCAGTTGGATTCTGACATTGAGTGTCTATCATCTAGACAAATGTCTCTTTTCTCTATGGAAGAGTTTGGTAGTTCTGCCATTGAGATCTTTCCAGGAAAAACATTGAATATCAACAAAAACTTGGAAAAATCACAATAGGAGGAGCTAACCAAAATCTTGCAAAAACATTCTACTGCATTTGCATGGGAGTATACCGATATGAAAGGTATTGATCCTAAGACTTGCATTCATCACATCTACATTGAGGAAAACAGTAGACCAATCAGACAACCTCAAAGAAGGATGAATCCAAACCTTAGGGAGATAGTGAAAGAAGAGCTCCAAAAGTTACTTAATGTAAACTTCATTTACCCCATTTCAGATAGCCAGTGGGTTTCCCCTTTGGTTATAGTACCTAAAAAGAATGGTAAATGGAGGGTTTGCATTGATTACAGGGAATTGAACAAAGCAACTTTGAAGGATCACTTTCCTTTACCCTTTATTGATCAAGTATTAGATACTTTAGCAGGCAAAAAGTATTTCTCATTTTTGGATGGTTTTAGTGGTTACAATCAAATTCAGGTAGCACCTAAAGACCAGGACAAGACCACATTTACCTGTCCATGGGGAACTTTTGCTTACCGAGTACTTCCTTTTGGATTATGTAATGCACCTGAAACATTTCAAAGGGCAGTATTAAGAATCTTTTCTGATCTAATTCATGATTGTGTAGAGGTCTATATGGATGATTTTACAGTTTATGGTAATTCATTTGAAGAGGCATTAGAAAATTTGGAAAAAGTCCTTATAAGATGTAAAGAAACAAATCTTTCATTAAGTCATGAAAAATGTTTTATGATGTTTACTGAAGGGATTGTTTTAGGACATCATATTTCAGGAGATGGAATTAAAGTTGATAGATCAAAAGTTGAAGTCATCTCCAAGTTACCTATTCCAAATTGTCAAAAAGATGTTAGAAGTTTTCTTGGATTTACTGGATATTATAGAAGATTTATTGAAAACTTCACCAAGATAGCATCTCCACTCTTCAAATTACTTACAAAAGACTGTGAATTCAAGTGGGATCTTGACTGTCAATCTGCATTTGAAACTCTAAAAACAAGAATATCTGAAGCACCCATTTTGAGAGGGCCAAATTGGAAACTTCCTTTCCATATTTCTACAGATGCTTCAGATACAGCTCTAGGAGCTGTGTTGGGTCAAAAGGATTTAGTTCCTTATGCCATTTATTACACCAGTAAAAATTTGACTCCCACTGAGTTAAAGTATACTGTGACTGAAAAAGAGTTCTTAGCCATTGTTCATGTAATTAACAAGTTTAGACACTACATAACTGGCTATGAAACTTTTGTCCATACTGATCATTCTGCTATTAGATATCTCATGAAAAAACCTGTTACTAATGGCAGAGTCACAAGATGGCTTTTACTTTTACAAGAATTCAATATTACTGTGTTAGCTAGACCAGGAAAACAAAATACAGTAGTTGATTTCTTGTCTAGAATCCAAAATACTAACGAAGATTCTCCCGTAGAGGATAAGTTTCCAGATGAATATCTGTTTGCAGTAACTACTAAAACTCCTTGGTATGCAGATATTGCTAACTATTTGGTTACAGGGAAGCTACCTCCACACTTATTTCCTAATGAGAAAAGGAAAATTATTCAGGAGAGTTCACATTATTCATGGATTTCTAATGAATTGTTCAAAATAGGGCTAGATTGTGTGATCAGAAGATGTGTTCGGGAAGATGAAATGCCTGACATCCTTAAGGCATGTCATGATGAACCGTGCGGTGGACACTTTGCTGACAAGAGGACGGCCTATAAAATCCTTTCTTTAGGATATTATTGGCCTTCTCTCTTCAAAGATGCAAAACAATATGTTAGAAGGTGTGACAGCTGCCAAAGAGTTGGGAGACCAACTCTTTCAAATGAAATGCCATTACAGCCACAGGTACTCATCGAACCCTTTGAGAAATGGGCTTTAGATTTTGTTGGACCTATTAATCCACCATCTAAACAAAAGAAGTATATATTGGTTTGCACTGATTATGTTACTAAATGGGTAGAAGCCAAGGCATTGCCTTCTGCCACTGAAAATTCAGTTGTTCAATTTCTTTTTGAGGATATTTTTACTCGTTTTGGTGTCCCAAGAGAAATTGTGACAGATCAGGGAAGTCAATTTACATCTAACTTGATGGAGAAGCTGATGGAAGAATACAAAATCAAGCATAGAAAATCTACTCCATACCATCCGCAAGCAAATGGTCAAGTGGAATCCACAAACAAAGTTCTTGAGAGCATCATCACCAAGACTGTTCATCTTCACAGAAGAGACTGGGCAGAAAGGCTTCCTGAAGCCTTATGGGCCTATAGAACTACATGGAGGAACACAACAGGGCATTCTCCCTATGAACTTGTTTATGGGAAAGAAGTCTTGCTCCCCATTGAGTTCCAAGTCAAGACCTTCAAGATGGCAGTTCAGTTGGGGATGAGTCTATCAGAAGCCCAAAAGCACAGAATGGAGCAGCTGAATGAGCTAGATGAAATAAGACAAGATGCAATTTTAAGGACGCAATTTTAAGGACCGATCTAGTTCAGCACCAAAGAACTAAGTGGCATGACAAATATATCAAAGAGAAGAAGTTTCAAAAGGGAGATTGGGCGTTACTGTTTGATTCAAAGTTTAAAGACTTCAAAGGAAAATTTCAAACTCATTGGCTTGGGCCATATGAGATTGATGAAGTCTTTAGAAATGGAGCAATTCGAGTCAAGACTATTGATGAGTTTCAAACTCCTCTCATTGTGAATGGCCACCGATTGAAAATTTATGATAAGCCACTCTCAAAAGAGGACTTTGTCAAAATGTTTCAAGAGAATTCTGCAATGAGGTTGGTGGAGAAGAATTCTTCTCCTCCATCAGCCTAGTCTTTGTTTCTTTCTGTTTCAAAAAAAAAAAAAAAAATGTGTATAAGCCTGAAAACCAATCTCAGATTGGCGGTCTTATACAGAAAATATGGAGTGAAAATCAGGGACACCTGACACTCTATATTTTCCAAAAAAAAAAAATCTCTTTCTCTTTCCATCTTCACTCCACCTCACTTGTCATTTCCATCTTCACCTCCATCTCATCTTCATCTCCATTCCATTTCATCATCACTTCATTCCATTCACTCCATCTCATATCATCAATAAAAGTCCCTCTCAGGACTATTTCATTCAGTTAGTTGTTTTTCTAACTATTTTGTGCAGTTAAAGGGGTGTTGTCTCAGTTTCCGCAGCTGGGAACCGTTTCCGCAGCTCGCACCAGTTTCCGCAGCCAGAAACGATTTCCGCAGCCAGCATCACTCTGTCTCTACAGCAGCACTCTGTTTTCAAAGAAAAAAATCTCAGTCAAAGGTTAACATCATCATCACCAAAGGCAGCAAAGGATATGAGGCATCTGCAAGATCAGAAAGCAATAATGGGTCAGCAACCTTAATCAACAAATGGCAAACTTATGAAGGTATGATCAAAATCTTTTCCAAACAACAATTTAATGTCATTTTGTGCATAGTTATTAAATCGTGGAAAGAGCCACTAAATGCAATGATTCGGCAAGATCATCCCACTCCTCCTCCATGATAATGCTTCATCCACCTCATACCTTTCTAACGGTTCCATAATCACTCTTAATTCAAACTCGAAATGGGGTTGCGCTTTCATTTATGGGCCGTACCTCTGTGACGTAACCCAATGTACCACGGCTCTCCTTACCATCATTTCCGCAGCCAACGCTGAGACGTGTGCGTAAGCCACCCGACTCTAAAGGATTCGGCCGTTATTCCGTCTACTTATCACTTCATTTCCGCATGCATTAAACTCATCTCTCGTGTTTGTCTTCTACTCCCTCGTACTCACACCATTTCCACTCTCATTTCCGCTGCAAACTCCACAGCTCTGTTTCAAACCCCGATTACAGTTCTGCAATATGCCTTGCATTACGTTACGGCTACTCCACTTACAGCCGTAATCCACCTGTTTTTCCCCGTAAGCATCCTCCTTGAGCATCCACACACAGTCAAAGCTTCAGCCGAAGTTGAGAGCCGAAGATGGGGAAGCTGCTTAGAGCTGAACCTGAGGGTCCAAAATATTTAGAAGGGTATCCACAGATGAAGGAAGCATTAAAGAAAGCAAAGTGGTTGAAGTTTATTCAAAAATTCAGAGGGTATAATAAGGAGGTAACGAAATCATTTGCTCGATCCTTCAATGGACACACCGTGGAAGTAGGGGACCTGAAATTCACAATAACATAGAACACCATAGCAGTAGCAACCAGTTTACCACAAGAGGGAGACAGATGGTTTAAGAACAGAGAGCTGGAAGATCAGGGATGGAAAGACATGCTTAAGAACCCAGGTATGGACACTTCAATATTCACTAAAGGGATTCCTGTGCATGTAATTAAGGAAGAATGGACTGCATTGTTATTACTTGTTCAAAAGTTTATCACATGTGAGGGCCGCTTTGGCATTATGTATATGTACCATGCAAAGATTATGATGAATTTCATGGAAGGCCATGCCCTCAATTTACCCTACTTTCTGTTAGCAAGCCTGAAGAAAATGAGCTCCACTGTCCAGAAAAATGTAGGCCATATTGAACCCCACTTGTATCATCACGGGTTCATTAGAATTCTCATAGAAGAGCAATTGAAGAATAACAAGGATACATGGGAAAAGTTTCTAATCAGAAACCATTTCCAAGAGGTGACTGAAGCCTCTAGCAGTTCCCCTAGAATCCCAAAAAGAAGTAGGAGAAGAGAAAGAGATGTTGCAGCCCAAGATCCTCCTACAGTAGAAACTCAGGAAACTGCTCAAGAAGAAGAGAAAGAGGGAGATAAAACCAAGAAACAGAAAAAGGATAAAGGGAAAACAATTGTTCAAGAATCATATCCATCACCTGAACCTTCAGTAGAAGAAGACTCTCAAACCTTGGCTAATAGACTAGCACAACTTCAAGCTGCTGCCCTCTCTAAGAAGAAACAGAAAGAAAAACAGAGTGCCCAGCAAAAGAGCACTAGTGCACAAGTGAGAAGAAGCAGTAGACTTAAAGAAAAAATGAGTGTGACTAAAGAAAAACAAACACATTTCATCGATTTGGGAGAAGGTACACCTGAAAAGGCTCCAACTCAGCTTGACCTTGAGTCAAGTCCTCCACGTGTTGAGTCCACTCCTCCACGTGAAGAGAGTCCCTTTCAGCCAGAACCTCAAACAGAATTTGATTTTGAACATAGCCCAAGAAGAACACCTGAAATTGACCCTGACCAGCAGGAGGTATACAATTATTTGGAGACCTTGGAGCAATCAGTTGTAGGTCCAAGCACTATATTACCTCTTGATGAACAAGTCCAATCTTTAAAACAGGAGGTGTTTGAGCTAGAAGTCCTGAACCGACATATTAAACAAGAAAACGAAGCATTAAAAGAACAAAGCAAGGTGGACAAAATTGTCCATGACAATACCATGCTTCACTTAGGACTCTGGCAGAAGAAGAACAGGAAATTGAAGAGAAAATGTAAGAAGCTGAGCAGGGCATTGATCAATTTGAAATTCAGGTGTTTAGTCAAGAAACGAAGGACAATTCTGGCAGCAAGGAGAAAGAGAAGAAGGCTAGATGTTTTGGCAGAAGCATCTGAGCACATGGATTGAAAAACAATGACAAAGTTTTGGTTGCATGAGGACATGCAACACCTTCACAGTGGGGGTATGTTGAGCCTCAAACCTGCACTTCTTTACACATCCTCTCAGCCTCCTTTTCCTATTCATTTCCTTCTTTTGCCACTCATTCCCTCCATCAAATTGCTCAAATCATTGTATTTTAGGACTTTTTACATGGTTTGCTAATTATGCTAATGACTGTTGTTGGTTTAGAATTTTGGTTCAAAGTGCTGCATTTCCGCAGCCGACACAGGGTTTCCACAGCTGATCCCGGTTTCCGCAGCCAACCCCGGATTCTGCAGCTGTTTTATTAAATGATATGTTCCAGGTGTCCTCTGTGAAGAAGAGCCACATGGGCAAGTTCGTGGAACCGAGGACATGGTGTGTGTCCTTCCAGCTCACCCAAACCGGTCATAAAAACCCGTGGTCAACGAGGAGGCAAATACGGTCAACAGAAGTCATTGGCGGTGGCACGGCTCTGCGTGTTCTGTTTTGGAGCACATGAAGAACAGGTAGCATCTTCCTCAGCCACGAAGACAGTGGGAAACATGAATCCAACAGCAGATTGAATGCCCACAACGACCGTTGCCTAAATCCGAGGATGCAGCAAGATTACGTGTTTTTACACAGCTGCTTGAATAGCTTAGTTTTCGTTAAGTTAGTTTGCTTTCCTCTGTTATAAATAAAGCGTCTTTGAACGCTGGATAGTTAGTCGTTGCTGTAATCATTTTGTAATTTTGAGCTCCCCACTGTACTTGACATTTTGATGTTTAATACATGAGAAGACTGTTCTGTTTCTAAGCGTGTAACTGCTCTTTGGATTGGCTGAAGTAGGCAGAGGGCCCCTGTTTGCGGCAGCCACTGTACAGTAGTTTTACTTTTAATTTCCAGCATTTCTTTTTCTCGTTTCATGTATAATAGCTGTACAGATGTCTTTTAATTGCTGCGTTTTCAACATGTATAATAGTTGTACATAAACTTTGATTTCTGTTGATTTACGTTTCTGCACTTTTGTTCATGACTGATCAGTGTGTTATACAGGTTTCTTAGGCGAGCCCGGGACAGTTTTCTTTCTTTTCTTTGTACAACTAGTGGCATGTGTGATCATCTTGTCTAGGTTGCTGACCTTTATTTTTCTGTAGTTTGATTTTCATTAGTATCATTTCTTTAACTTGCACTTTACTTTCTGCTCAGTAGTTATCAAGTTGTTCATTTATTGATGGTTCTTTTTCTATAATCAACAAACTTTATTGGAGCCAAAATATCACTTAGTGAAGCATGGTTTATTTTGCTTTAAGACTCACATTACTGACCTGTTCATAATTGTTCTCACATGATTAAGAAAAGGTTAAATAGTGTGATTTGTCTCACTTAAATTTTACATTGATTGGATTTGAATGAAGAGTTAAAATAGTGTAAAGTAGTGAAAAGTAGTTGTTCTTGCTTTTAATTGAGTTAATATAGATTTCATTTTCATTTTCATCAGCAGCAGAGATACTGGGCCAATGCCATTAGTCCTTTATTTGATTTTAAGCTTTGATTTTATTTCAGTTATTGTTCAAGTTTTCTTTTAGAATACTCTTTAAGTTTCAAGAAATCATTTAGAAATCATCACAATCACCCACATTCACTCGCTTTATTACATCTCCATCACATCACATTAGGAAAGGTACAATAAAAAACAAACTAAAAAGATAAAAACGACAAAAGATTAAGAAAACAGTTACCTAAGTACATATAGTACACCTCACTTCATCAGCTTACGAGCCCCGGGTTGACATTTAAAAGTTGCAATTTAGACATCACTAAATTGACCAAACAGTTGCATCCATGCTTTGTCTTCTATTGACATGGATCTTTAGGTGTATTTCCAAATTGGTTCTTTGAGATATTTATGGTCTAAGTATGGGAATGCCAACCTCAACGATGATTTTATATTTCATTGTAACATTTGATTGATTGTTTCATGTATCCAACTGCGGTCTCTAACCCAAACCTTGGCATGATAAAGCACTTCAGTCATAAAATACCTCTTATGACTTTGCACTTTAGGGAAAAATCTATTACACTTCATTTTTTCACATTAGACAAATGATCGTTGGTTTAGATCTTTCACTATACATCAAATCGTTCCAGAGCATCCCCCTGCAAGGCTAGAACCTAATTAATCCCAAAGAGAATGAAGTTCCTGGATCTCAAGGCTCAACCTATTTTTGACGTCCTGCGCAGTTCCCTAGTCAATTTTTGTGCATACGCAGAAGAGACCATTATAATCTCCGCAAAAGTGCGCTCTATCACACACTATGGCCTGTACACATGACTCAACGCAAGTAACAAATAAAAAGTAAAGTTTACAAGCTTTGTTAGTCAAATCTTTTCCAACTAACAACTTCAAATTGATGAGTACTCAAGCCTGATCACTCCCATCATGGAGCTACTTCCCTCTCTTTGAGGATCCCCTATCCCACCATTTGTGGATCTCATCCCTTAGGAAGAGGATCCCAAACCTCCTCCTCTTGTCCTATAAAAAACACAGGCTAGAGGATTAGGGACGACCATTGAAGGTAGGATTATGCTGCAGAAATAAGGCTAGGAGGATTTTCATCCAAGGAGAAGTTTGGACATCGTGGGAAGAGGCTTGTAACATCAAGGCATTGAGGTTGTAATTTTTGTTCAATAAAAACAATTGTTCTTTCCTAATCATGTCTTTTCTGATATCATTTGTGGGATTTATTAATCACTCACACATGTTAGGATTGGTTATTGATTCAATTTATGATATATGTTGAGTTAAGTGTTTCATTTATCCTTTATTATATATACTAGATGCTTTGATCCTTTATGTGTTTCTGTCTATGCAGATCTCCTTCAAAACATCATGGAGAACATGTGGAAAGCACTGTAATGGTCTCTAAAGAATCAAGGAGAAGCCAACTATGGAAGACACTAAAAGGACTCTGACAGACATTTCGTTAAACCGGTAAGTGATCCCTTTCATATTACTTATTTCAATCAATAATAAGTTAATTAAAGGTAACACTTATTTTATTGTTTGTTACTAGATTTTGTTTGAGATTTAGGGAGTTCCATCTTGTACACAAGAAGGATTAGTCCGCCTAACACCATATGCTCCTTCAATTTCATATTCATCACTAGCATATCAAGCTGAAGGGAATCCATTTTCTCCATTAATTAAGTGACCCTTTTTTTATTTGTAGCTAGTGTACCTATCACAGTTGTTGGTTCCAAAATCACCCTCCTTTCCTCTCCACATTGTGTCAGGCCCGACATTAGGTAACTCCATGAATGTGTATTTCATTAAGAGAAATCATTAATATATACAAGGAGAAGGACATTATTGGGATTCATATTCCAATGTCTCTCCATCTTCCAATGCTTCCTTATTTTCCTATTTACAATATTTGCATGAATTTCCCAATCCCTTAGGATTAGGTGTCAACATTCACCCCATTAATCTGATGGGATGTTAGTGAGTCCAAGCATCATTCTGAATCTTTCAAACTTTTTTCCAAGCACTTTGGTGAAGATGTCTATAATCTGCTCATTTGTGGAACAATGATGTAGGTGGATGGTCTTGGCCTCAACATGATGTCGAATCAAATGATACTTTGTATTAATGTGCTTGGTTCGATTATGGAACTTTGGTTTCTTGGCCAACTTTATTGCAGAAGTGTTGTTAATAAGAAGAGGAGTTGAATGCTCTTATTTTTCTTGCAAATCGTCCTAAGCAACACAATTTTCGTCGTTGCTTCAGCTGTTGCCACATATGCTGCCTCAGTTGTGTAATCTTTTGGAACTGACTATTTGCTTGACCTCCAGGTGACAAAATCCTAATCCAATACTCATAACATGACCTAAATTAGATACTCCAGTTTCTTTATCTCTATCAAAATCTGAATCAGATTATCCAATAAAGCTTAATTCATCCACCTTTGTATATTGAGTCCGAAGTCTTGTATTCCCTTCAAGTACTTTAGAACTTTTTTTGCAATAGACCAATGACTCTCACAATGATTTTGCATAAACCTGGAGAGGAGTCCAACAACAAATGAAATGTCTGGTCTAGTAGTAGTTAGGTATTTTAGACTTCCTATGAGTTGTTTATACATTGTTGCATTCTCAAATTGTTTTCCTTTAGTGGATCTGAGATTTAAATTATGTTCCATTGGAGAAGTCAAAGGATTGCACTCAACCATGCCAAACTTGTTCAATAGGTATCCATTGTACTTCTTTTGAGAGAGGAAAATAAACTTCGGTTGTTGGGTTACTTCAATACCAAGATAGTAGTGAACATAACCCAAATTTGTCATTTCAAAACCTTTCCTCAGTTATTTCTTTATGGATGCAATTTAGTTCTCATTGTTCCCTATCATCAAAAGATCATCTACATAGACCACAAGATATACACCTATTTTTCCAACTTTCTTTACAAAAAAAGTTGCATCATCAAGATCATAGTGTTTGAAATTGAATTTAAGAAGATGCTTAGTCAATTTCTCATACCAGGTTCGTGGTGCTTTTTTTAGGCCTACAAGGATTTCACAAGTTTGCATACTTTTTGTTCCTAACCCTTTACAACAAATCCTTCTGGTTGGGGGACATAAAAACATTCTATTTCAGATCTCCATTCAAGAAAGTAATTTTTACATCCATTTGATGGAATTTCCAACCATTCTGAGCTGCCAAGGCAAGGAGAGTCTGGATGGTAGCCCATTTTTCTACAAGGGAAAAAATATCCTCATAATCAACCCCTTTCTTTTGTGCAAACATTTTTCCATAAGCCTAGCTTTATGCTTGTCAATTGAGCCATTTTATTTATACTTGTTCTTGAAGACCCACTTGCAACCAATCAATTTGGTTTCCAATGGAGGATCAACCAGCATCTAGGTGCCATTCTTTATCAAAGCATCATATTCTTTCCACATCACTTCTTTCCATTCATAATGATAAGCGGTTTCTTTGAAGGAAGTTGGTTTGAAATCTGTAGACAAATTTAGTTCACAAGCATAAGAAACTTCCATATAAATAGGTGAATCAAAATTGTCTACAATATATCTATTCTATCTAGCAGAACTTCTTGTCCCTGCCTTTCCAGCCTCATCAAAACAAACAATTTCAAGTGTCTTTGTGAGCCATTTTGGATAACCTTTCTGAGATGTCTAAGACTGCTTAGTTGACTAAGATGTGGTTGAATCAAGATTTAGCCTCCCAGTTCTCTTAATCACATCACTCAAAGTGTCTTCTTGATCAATGGTTGGAGCTTCATGATGGGGATAAAGTGCTTCAGAAGGAGATTCCACAGATTGATCCAATATAGTGACCCCCCCTTTAAGATGTGGAACATTATTATCAATCTCTTGAAAAGTTTTTACATGCCTAAAATTGTCCAAACAATCAAGCTACCACTCAAAAACATTATCAGTCTTGGAAGATTCAAGAAATATCACATCTATAGATATTATAAACTTATTATTACTTCATCATAGAGATTATATGCTTTGGAGGTATTTGAGCACCCCAAAAAATCGACTCCTTGCAACAAGTTTGTTTCTCTATTCCTTAGGTATCAAGGCATAACAGGTGGGACCAAACACCCTATGATGCCTCGCCGAAGGAATGTGACCATACCACATTTCAAATGGAGTCTTGTTTCTGAGAGCATTAGATGGACACTTTTTATTTATATAGACAACACATAGAACTACATCAACCCAAAACATCAACTTTACATTTTTGAAAAACATCATTGAACGTACCATATTTAAGATTATCCTATTCATTCTTTCAACTACACTGTTTTTTTTAGGATTATAAGGCATGGTTGTTTGATGTTTGATCCCATGCTAGTGAAGACAATTTTCAAATTCGTTTGAAGTATACTTTTCCATTGCCAATTCGAATAGAGATAATATGAGATTGTGCATCATTTTCTATCCATGCATGAAATTTTTTGAAAGTTTCAAAAGCCTCAAAGTTGTTCTTCAATATATATACCCAACACATTCTAGTGTAGCCATCAATAAATGTCATCCTGTATTTATTACCATTTGCAGAAGGAATAGGAATTGGGCCACACAAATCAAAATGAATAAGTTCAAGCTTTCTATGTGCTTTGGAATGAGAAACGTGAAAAAATTGTTTGTTGTGATTTCCTAAGATACAAGAATCACATTTTTTAATTTTCCTAGGGATTGTAGGCAAACTAGTAACACCATTTTTCTTCAGAAAAGGAAGGTTGTCATAGTTCAAATGCCCAAATCTAGCATGCCATAAACTACTTGATGGAAGTGTACCTTCATCATAATGAGAATTGTATGAAAAGTTATGTGCACGAGTAGAGGTTCGTTTTGGCTTCAATAGTCTTTCTTATTCTATCCCAGTCATGAAAAGTGAGTGGTCTGATGCTTTTCTGACCTCAACCTTGCCATCAAATACGTGAATGGAGTGTCCTTTCTGGCAGATGTGCACCAAAGAAAACAAGTTTCTCCTCAACTCCGGGAGGTCATTAGAGAAATTTTGAGGTCTAAAATGGGCCTCAAAACAAAAAATGTACAACCAAAATTAACTTTATAAGAACCAATAGGATTCAAGATGATGATGTTAACCATGGGGGATGATTCTCCATTTTTGGAGTTAAAAAGTAAAAATAAAAAAATAGAAAAAATACTTCTTCAATTCGTATTTTCAAATTATCTCCCTATAGTTTTACTCAAATTTCAAGGGGGCGCACTCATTGGATGCCAAATTTAATTCCTCATCCAAGGAGCACCCATGTTACATACTGTCACTGGACCTCACTACACGAAAAATAAGACATACATGAAAATACATGATTGCAATCACGTTTTTCATGTATTTATCATTTTTTGTGTAGCAAGGTCCATCGAAAGTATGCAACATGGGTACTTCTTCGATGAGGAATTAAATTACGTATCCAACAAGTGTTCCCGCTTGAAATTGGAGTGAAACTGTAGGGAGATAAGTTGAAAATACGAGTTGAAAAAGTGGTTTTTCTTTTTTCCATCTAAAATTTGATGATGTAATCTTATCTTATTTTATTATTTCAAATATTATTTTATAATATTCCTTAGGAATCCCATTTTAGACCTCAAAATTTCTCTAATGATAGAATACCATGTAGAGGAAAGTCTGAGAGACCAGGCAGTTGGAGTTTTATGGTGCCAAGCCCTGATGGCTTGAGTTTTTACTTGTCTACAAAGTAGACTGCTCCATCAACAACGTCAGTGAATTCTTCAAAGAAATCTCTTCTAAAAGTCATGTGTCAAGTTTCTCCTGAATCAAGCAACCAAGCATATTTCCACAAAGCAAGTGAAGCATTAAATAAGTCTTCAATTACTCCAATGTGGCAATGTGCCACAAAATAATGAGCGGATTCAGGTGCTTTACTTTTCCCTTTGTCTGATGATTTCCATTTCTCTTTGTTCCTTCACTGTCTAATCCTATCCCATGAGAGATTACATGTAGAAACATCTTGTTGATTTCTATTACACCATATGCAATGAAGATCAAGCCTTTCTCCTTGGAAAAGTCTGACCCCTTCGCTCTAAAATTCTTCCTTCCTCATCCTCTTCCACTGCCTCTTCATGTAGAAGAATCTTGTTCCTAATTCTTCTCTTTTTGTGCAAGGCTTACAACTTATTCAGGAGATTGAGCAAATTTCTTCTTCTTTCCAAAATATTTCTCTCTTTCAACAAACTTGTTCATAAGAGAGTCAAAACAAATATCTGAAATTTTGCCACTAGCTTGTAATGGCTCAAGATAATGCGAATAAGTGGGATACAATGCCTTCAAAAAATATGTGAGAGGAACATCCATTTTAACACCAATGGATTCTATGTCATGCATAATGACTATTATTTCAAAGGCTAAGGCAAGGGGATCATCGTATTTTAATTCAAGATCAAAAAGTTTGATAGTAAGCTGGACTACTTCAAGCTCAAAGTGTGAGTCATATAAATCTTTTAGCTTCTTTAAGGCTTCAAAAGCATTTGTAAATGGAGTAATATGATGACTCACCTCTTCATTGAATGATGATGCAATCAAGGAATAGGCCTTGTTATTCTTGTTCTCTCATATGGCAAGCTCCTTGTCAAAAGTGGACTTTTCAGGAGGATCCTATCCTTCTACTTCACAAACTCCTTTCCACAACTCATTAAAAATCAACGTATGCTTTGTCTTCTTAGAACACTCATGGTAGTTCTCTTTGCCAGTGAGAACTACTCCCACTATGGAGATGAGTGAGTGCATCATAAAAAAGGACTATTTGATTTCAATAAAACAATCACAACCTTTCTTGATATCTTCTATTTAAGTAAAACAGTTCACTCTTCACTATGCATATAAAAATTCACACCACCATGATATATATGAACCATATACGATCTTCAAAATCGTGCCATATACCATGCTTTAATTTTATACGATATGGCCTTTAAAAAAGGATCTTAATGCACATATACTTAACAAACAAATTATATATTCCGTCGCATTATGTGCCATCCACACTATATACCATACAACCCCTTTTTTAAAAACTCAACAAACACCTATTCAACAAATGAATTATATATACTATCTACACTATATACCATATGACCCCTTGTAACAAACTCAATGAACACATATAAAACGACCTTCAAAATAGCTCAACCTAGTTCAAATCAATTATAACATTCACCAGTGGCAACATTCATGGTTCTTCAATGGAAAACTTCATTCGTAGGTTGTTTGTGCACACGGTCTCATGGTGGCCATTAACGCAGAGTCATTACATGAACTTTTCAGTCAACAAAGTGGTGTAAATATCGACCTACAAAAAAATTGTTCAACACACAACCACATGTGAATAATGTGCATACTAGTCAAACACACATACTCGCTCCTCCAAATGCACTGATTTCCAGGTTTCAATGGAGTTTGACTCAAAATTTGCAATGGCTCAATGCTCACATTCATTTAGAAAAATTACAACGCTTGTAGAACAATAACAAAAAAATAATTCAACACATTCAGTTAAGAAGGAGATGCCAATGGACATGGGATAATGACAGAAAAATGGAAACTAAAAATGGGGGCTAGCTCTAATACCATCTCAGGCGAGGCATTGGGTAGCTCCATGAATGTGTATTTCATTAAGATAAATCAATAATATATAAAAGGAGAGGGAGACTAATGGGATTCATCTTCTAATATATCTTCATCTTCTAGTGCTTCCTTTTTTTTCTATTTACAATATTTACATGAATTTCCAAATCCCTTAGGATTAGGTGTCAACACATTATGATCATGTTTCTCTATAAAATGCAAATGTTACCCATTACTTCCCACATTCCCCCTCCAAGAGTGATTCAATCAATTGTTCAATATACACTTAGTCACTTTTTCCCTTCATTCACATTGAGTAGGATTGCAGGTCTCCTAATTTGGTGTATTATTCTCATAGGCACTCATCCTAGAGACATAGAGCTCTTTCTCCACCCCTAGTCTCCAAATGTTGTCTCATTCCAAATCATATGTGTGACCTCCCTGTAATTCAATGCATGTGCGTGGACCCAATGCCAAATCCAACAAGCTCAAGCCCAATTTTGATCTAATGAGGGCCCTCAAGCTAGTAGGTAGCCAAATATTACACATCGCCACCAAACAAAACCAACCACATGCTCCTCTATGCTTCCTAAAATACTTTGTTCTCTAGTACCAACACGAGTTTTTATATGTTAATCCAATGATTGTTCCTTCAACAAATTGTGATCCAGGATGACCCTTCAAGAGTCTGATACATGCAAAAGTTATAGAGACCCACCCTTCGGTTGTAAACTGACCATAGGGAAAATATTTTTCTCTCTCCTGCCATTTCCAGAGACCACCATTAGATCTACAAATGATCCAAAACTAAAAAATAAAGAAAGTAGAAACCAACTTGGAATTGAATTATTGCCTCTTAGGAAAGTGTTGCACCAGGCTAGCTATTGGATTTTCTCTACGAGACCTGCCATATTATTTTGTTATTCCCTCAATGTTTTATCCCCAATCTGAGTTTTGAAATGGTAAGTCACATTGGTTTGTTGTGATACTTCAATGTGAATTCATATATATTTCTCCAAATCCCACATGAGGCTAGCATTATAGCTACATGACTCTTCATAATTGCCACACAATTGCCATTCCCTTGAATACAAACATCACCGTATGCATATGTCCTATGGAGGATTTGTACTACGTCCATTGAGCTTTGCCCCTTCCTTGTAGAGGTTGTAATATTATGCCATCTGCATGCATCAAACTTAATTGGGGTGCAACGACATTCCTCCAACCCCCTTACCACTTTTTATAGATTCCCAAACACTGATATTATTATCATGGGTCCTGTTATATTTTTTTAATAGATTAACATAGATCATGGAGAAAATGCTTAACACTTCAAGATTAGAGTAGGTTCCACCACCTTGAATAGCCATCTATTTCTAATTTCCTAGATTAAATCTTGCAGGCTTTATTTGCATACCTGTTGGCTTCTTCATTTTGACCTCTTAGGATGTCAAAGTACTTTTTTGTGGAATATCTTCCAGAATCCCTCTTATTCGTTTTAAAATATTCTCCAAATGCTTGTCCCTAAATGAGGTTCCTTTGCACAAGTGTTGAATGTTGATAAGTGAGTCCCCCAAGGTTCTAATATTTGTCACTTGTCTGGTTTTGACCAATATCAAACCTTGCAACAATCCATGTGTTTATGCCTAGTTGTTTGTCATTTGTCCCAATCCCCATGCATACCTCTTAACAAGATTTCATTCGGGGCTATACAAGACCCATCCCCCTCCTTCCACCCCTATTAGAAATTGGAACGTTAGAAAAGTAATATTCAGTTCAAATTTCTTGTATTACATAAATCTAATTGTCAAATACCTTTAGACACAATTAGACATACCTTGTTTGAAAATTAGTGATGGATAAAATTTAAGAAAAAAAATGAAAAAATTCAAAGGACAATAGTTCAAGTGGTAGCCAACGGGTTTAATTCCCCCTCCAATCAAATTCTATTTTCCAGAGACATATTAGTCTATGTGGAAAAAAATTGAACACGTTGAAAATTGTGACGAGTAATTCCTATAAGCCCAAAGGGACAAGAAAAATTGAATAGATCATGGCATTGAGCTGAGTAGTGGCAACCATTGTGATTTGATCTTGGTTCTAGGTGATATCATGGAGTTGGGTTACACTTTTTGGAAAAACAAGGGCATGTTTTGGCGAAAAAAGGATGCTCGATCGAGCAATTTTAAGCGCTCGATCGAGCTGTTGAGGCTCTTAAAAATAGCTTGGTCAAGAATTTAAACAAACCCTCAATCAAGCCGTTTTCTAACCCGAGTTCAAGGCTCGATCATGCTATATTTTTTTATTGAGCCTATGGCTCGATTAAGTACAACTTAAGCATGGAATTAAAAGAAGTGGCTCAATTGAGCCTTAAAGATAGATCGATCCTTAAACCTAGATCGAGCTATAGGCCAGATCGAGCCTTTATTTAACCATGTTAAGGGCTCGACCAAGCCTCTAAAGTCCTAAAATCCACAATTTCAGCACCCCTTATGCAAAATTGCATGCAGCACCATTTCGTACCCTAGCGGACTTAGGGAAAAATTTGTCCTTAGGTGGCGGAGTTGATCATGTTCGATTCATGAAGGAATCCTCTATCCAATGTCATATGAGTTTGACATTTTCGAATTCATTTGGTATTTTTCATCTAATTTCTTCTGAACATAATGCTTAATTTTTTTTGAAATAGTTTTAAAGAAATTGAATAAAAAATCAATTTCATAAAATATACAAAACGTTTTTTTTTAAATACAATTGTCTTCATTTATGAGTCCTCTTCAAAATGGTACTCTTGGTGTTTCAATTTATTTAAATAGTTGAAAAAAATTGTACATGAACACGTGTCTACAAAATGCAATTGAAATATTACTTTTCCCACTTCAAAAAATAATAAAAAAATATAGTTTTGAATAAAAAAATAAAATATTAATATGAAAAACTCAGCTCTCTCCATGTAGATCATGTTCGATATATATATATATATATTACACATTTTAGACTAAGTTATGCTACGTGAACACACACATGCCTCCTAAGATGTGTGAAAATATGCAAGGACAAGCATTTTATTTAATGGAATTCCATGTAGATCATATATATCTATATATATATATATATATATTAAATACTACACATTTTAGACTAAGTTATGCTACATGAACACACACATACCTCCTAAGATGTGTGAAAAAAGGACAAGAATTTTATTTAATGGAAAATTGATATATTATACGACACTAAATTGTTTTGCAAAAGATATCCTTAGGACAACAACATAATTCTCCACAATTTGTCTTTTTACTTGGAATCAAAATTCACAAGGATTTATGAATTTTTAGGGCTTCAATTTGATAAAAGAGGAAAAACTTGAAATTTCATTGCCACATTTGGCCCAAAAGTGTAACCCATGTTCATGCATTCACCCAAACTTACCTAAAAAGGACAAAAAAATGAATTTTTTAACATTGAGGTGAATAATAGTTGTCGTTGTGATTCGATCCTAGATCTTGCCTAAAATAATTTAAAGAAATTATCAATTCACCTATTATTATTAATAAATAAATAATAATAATAAAACTCAAAATAATAAATTTCGGACTTTTTTTTAATTAAAATAGGTTATAATTTTATGAAATTTATATTAATCCACAAGATGCTACCTATTCTTATTTTAAGTGACTATTGAACTCTATTTTCTAAAGTACTTTTTTATCTTATTTTAAGTGACTATTGAACTCTATTTTCCAAAGTACTTTTTGAGTGTAATATAGGTTCATTTTTTAGTGGTTATAAATTCATGTATTTTGAAGTGTTTTTAACATGTGAGAAATCTTTATTATTAGTTGCAAAATAATTATTGATAATTTCATTTTTAATAAATTTTAAATTTTAATTTAAAAATTCATCAAATAAGTAAAGCACCCACATTTATACTTTTTTAAATAAATAAGAAGCACCATTGTACCACAAAACATTTATACTTTCTTAAATAAATAAGAATGGTAAGTTATTGGTTTAAAAAACTATAACATTTAAAATATGAAACTTTTATTAAGATTTAAAATTACTTTTTAATCTAAAATGTGTAGTTATTGAATACATGTATTTATATTTTTCAAATTACTTTTTAAGCTAAAATGTGTAGTTATTGAATACATGTATTTATATTTTTCATTGTTTGCTTAAATTATTATAGGTGACTGAATTTTTTTGGATAATGAAGTAATATATGTCTCGATTGATTTTAATTAAAATTTCCTTAATTGATGTAATTAGGTATTTTTTTTGTTACATTAATGTCGTTGTTTAAATATTTATCATTTTATTAAATTTGATAGTTATAAATATTAATGGTTAGTGGTTTTAAGAGATATTAGTTTTCTTATATGAGACTCCCTTGTTTGTGGGACAAGGGATCCACTTTTGCGCAACAATTTGATTATTAAAGTCTATGAAGGCATACATACTCTACCTCTTATGGTTTTAAACTAACTATTAAAGTCTATGAAGGCATACATACTCTACCTCTTATGGTTTTAAACTAACTATTAAAGTCTATGAAGGCATACATACTCTACCCCCTATGGTTTTGAACTGGTGACCTTTTATGAGGAAACACATGATCTTAACTATTAGGCTCACTCAAGCACTAATTCAAAATTAGTTTTTAAAGAAACAAGATTTACAACAAAAATGCTACTAGTCTTACATATACTACATTACATTATTCAAAGAAAATAACTTTACTTTGTATATATATTTTTTAAATCCAAAAAATAGTATTAGTTATTGGATGTTTGTTCCACATTTAATATCAGTATCATTATTTTTTATATTTGTTCTACGTCTCAAATATCAAATTACCATCAAAGATTTAACATTTACATTAACTAGATGTCACACATTCAATGCACGCAACTTCTCAAATGTTTTTAAAAATATGGAATTTCACACTACATGAATATATGGAAGGTCAATATATTCATGTAAGGTCAATTGATGTTGAACTGTATCGATTAATCAATGAATAAAGAATAATGATTATGTGATGAATTTTTTTTAATGTAAATATTGCCAACTTTATAATATGTAGTTGATGTTTTAAATGTCAAATTAATGTGAATTAATTAATGAATATTTAATGTGATTATTGTCAACATTCTAAATATTGATTAAAATGTAATCAATATTTCAAGGGCTACAATTCAACATTAAATAGGGTCATATTTGATATTTTACACATTTGTTTTATGCTAAATGATTTAAACATTTATTTTATGTTAAATGATGACCCAAATGTATTAGTTAAGAACACTACTTTAAATTTGTACTCTCCTCTATGACGTTAATTGTGATTATAAATCTCCTCAACATGAAGTAATAAATATCATTTATTTTACAATAAACCAATCATTAAAATAGTATCTTTTCATCTTGTTTACTAAATATTATATTATTTCCATTTAACTAATAAAATAAAAAATAATAAACAAATTATTAAATTAATGCAGGCTACTTAACTTTAAGTTAAATATATACAAATATACAAAGAATTATACCATTTGATTGTCCAAGTTATCACATCATCAAGGAGAGGCAGTTATTATGATACTCATGAGGATGCTTGTCGCTGTAAAAGAGGTTGCCACAGAGTTGAGTTGGCTGGGAAGGACAAAACAGTTTATAAAAGTCAACCATCAAGGTGTATATCTAACATTCTTGTAGTGTTTTTAAATATTAGACAATTTAATTATCAAGGATAGGAAAAGTACAAATATAATATGTATATATCTCCTTTTTGCTTTTCTTTGAGAATATAAAGTATGAACAAACTAGCTCCAATCATAGGAAAGTAAAAAAGCAAAAGAAGAATAGTGCAGCAGAACTTGCAGCAATCATAGAATGCATTAAATAAATGAAAACCAGCTCATATGTGATGTCCTTTCTTGAAAAGCCACACGTTCAGTAATTTTATTATCAAGCAGACAGAGTGAAGCATTCCCCTAGAGTGCAGTCCATTGCTTTTCAGTTGAGTAAGATTAACGATACACCTACTTTTCAGATAACATGAATTGAACAAACAGCTGGAAGTTGATCGTGGAGTGAGAGCTCCCTGTCTGCCATTAGTTTCCACTCTTCGTCACCAAAGTTACAGAGGCGTGGTTGCTTAATATCGTAGAAGGATACCAAGCATTTAGGCCTCCAATATATTACTGGTAGCCGCAGTGTTGTCCAAGTTTGAAGCGATTCCAATCACAGGAATCAAATCTGCCAAGTCGATGGTATTACTACAGACTTTAATGCCCACTCAAGAAACCATTGAATATATATAGACCCAAATGCAGAACTACTGGAAGCAGCCCAGTACAACATGGATTCACAGAGAAGCATAGGGTCTGTGCTGATACTGCTGCTGCTGCTTGTTGGTTTTTCAAGCCGAGCTGTTGCCAGATCATCAGGTATTCCATTAATTCTCATCCCCCCCATCTAATTTTCTGTCTAGTTTCCTCACTGGTTACAGTTACAATTGTTTAATGCAGTTTGCAGCGTTGATTATTGATTATATTTCTGGTTGCAGCAGGGCTGCTTGCAGGGGTGCAGGAACATGAAGGAGAAATATTGATGAAGGGACATAGAAATATATCTAAGGAGGAGGTGGTGATGGATACAGGGAGGAATCCATGCATTCAAGTTGAACCCAATGAATGTTCTTGGACTTCTGCATCGACCCGCCGCATGGCGTTGGTCAGGAGGTCGAAACTCGCTCCACCGCCTCCTACATCCAACCAACCCACTTCTTATACCAAGCACCCGCAATCTCCTCCATACTGATCGTCAATTCAAAGACTCATTTCTCATTATTGTTGGTATGATATTGAAATTTGTAAGCTATGAGAATTTGGCATGATTGTGTCAATATCTCATATTTTTTTATATGGATTCTAAGTACATTCTTGATGGTTTAAATTTGGTTTTCAGCGTTCTCTTGAACGATCTAACTGTTATTCGATGGCCTGCAATTACGTGCATTTTATATAGAATCACATGCAGCTTTAATAAGGATTTAGGCAAATTCTTTTTTGGAAATTCTTGGAACAATTTTGAGGCTTGCCATGCATTTGTCAATGGCATGCAACGAAATTTTACTGGAGCCAAATCTATGGCAACCAGAAAATTTTAAGACCATAGCTCAGGGCGTGAATGGAAAGGTCTGGGTGAGAAACTAAGCCGTCACTGGTTAACAATTGATTTAGAAAAATGTCCTCATTAAAAAAACCATTTGCTGAAAATCATAGGCAATATTTGTTATCTATTATTAAAATTTAATTAAAAAACAAAACCATACCCTTTCAAGTAGGTTTAATTCTTATAAATGATATAATAAGCTTCTTTCAAGTAGGTTTAATTCTTATAAATGATATAATAAGCTTTGATGCAGTGAATTTAAATTTATAATATAATAAACTAAGATCATCAACTCGCCACCCAAATAAGTTATGGCGTCAAAGAGATTTGACTTCATAATTGGCGAGATATTTAATAACGGAATCTTTGGAAGTGGAATATACTTAAATTTTCAAGATCAGGATTAATAAAATAAATTTCTTATATTATGATTAAATTAAATGTACCTTTACCCAACAATGGAGGAAGATAGAAATGTTATAGTGAATGCACATATAAACATTTTGGGTCATTGATTTGATTATATCTTCATTATGTTTTTATATTATTGTTTTATTATGTTTTTAATTATTGTTTTGATTATATTTTTCATAATAAATAATATTTAAAATAAATAAGTTAATAAATGTTGTATTAAATAAAATACAATATAATTATAGATAATTAAAGTTTTTCATAAAAGAAATTATAGATTAATTATATGTCAAATTATAAAAATAATAATAATTAACAAATCTTTAAAAACTATCATAAATATGAAGTTAATGAAGAGCATAGCTATGAAGGCAAGTAAAAAAATATATAAGCAAAGAAACATATTAGAAGGGCATGAAAGGAGGCCTCTCATCCTTCATCTACTCATCCTCAACCATAATGAGTTCAAGATGGTACTTTTGGAGCTGGACATACTTAAAACTTCATTAGTTTCCTCCTTTTTCCTAAATCCATCACCATAAACCTTGAAATTGAGACCATAGGCGACTTGAGAGAGCACAATGAATTTTTACCCGGTTCTTCTAAGCTCATCAACCAATTTTGATTCAAATTGCTTATATTTTTCTATAGTAAGGGCAACAAGAATTTTAGCCACCCAATAGAACTCCATCACCTTAAACAATTTTGTGTCCCTTGTACATGAAAGCCCTGTATCATCCACCCATCCACTCATCAACCAAATTTTGATTCAAATTGCTTATATTTTTCTATAGTAAGGGCAACAAGAATTTTAGGTAGCCAATAGAACTCCATCACCCTAAACAATTGTGTGTCCCTTGTACATGAAAACCCTGTATCATCCACCAATCCTTGAGTTTGCTAAGTCATGTGTCCATTGTCTTCTGGCTAAGTTTAAATGATGCCTTGCTAGTCTAGAACCCTCTCAACCAGTATTCTAAGGGCATGAAAATGAACCTTGTTGAGAGAGATTTTGACCCTTACAATCCCCCATTTTACTAGAGTCACGAGTTTCATCACAGACCATGCTAGTGATAGAACATGCACTATAGAAGAACCAAGCTAGTGATAGGACATGCACTATAGAAGAACCAAATTAATTGCTCAGAATCAAACCTAGGAAGAAATGCCTTGACCTTGGAGATTGATTGCTACATAATATAGTTGGGGTGGCTCTAAAGTCCCAAAAGAATGTAGCTCTTAGATGGCTCCTTCAACCATGGGAAAATGAGAGGGAGTTGAGCCCTAAAATAGGGAATCCCCTAAGACAAATAATGTGCATAAAGTAGATAGACTTCATAACACACAGAACAAAGGAGTCAAGGATTGAAGAGAAATTAATCCAATGAACCACATACAAATTAATACATAAAAACAAAGCATTAAAGGGATGGGAACCAACAAGCACCACTTAGACAAACTACCCATACAAATGAGAACAAGGAAATACCTAAACACAACATAACAAAGGGGCACAACCCATTTAAATATCTTTTTCCTTTCCCTTGCATGATAGTTGCCATACTTGCAAGTCCTCATTCAATTAAAACCATAATTAGCAGGGAAAAAAGGATAATCAAGGTTCATGATGGACAAAGGGCCATAACCATATTTTTTTCTCACCATCAATTCACATAACCCATCATATTTTTTCACAACCAATTCATAATCATGGAAGAATGGTACATGAGAATGTCATATCTTTCTTCTTCAAGGTTAATTGAGATGTGTTCAAGCCACTAATAGAAATATCCATTGGATTTTAGTCATTCTAGCTCAATACAGACAAATCGTTTGGCAACTTGGAACTCCTATAGCAAATGATCAAAGTTTTAACACAGAAGAACTACCAGAACAATGAATTCCTTTAGTTATTTTCCATAATCTCCTGTAAGTGATCAAAACTCCAAATGTGCATCGACTTGGTTTAGGTTTCTTCCGAGAGGTTTGTTACTTCAAATAACCCATGAATTACCTTCTTTAACCACCACCAAAAATGTATTTGACTCAGATCTGGGTGAATTCGAAATTTGTTGTGATGAGACAGAGTATCTCTAGTTGTATCACTCATCGTCTTTAATAACATTCACGCTTGGGAAAAGTCATATTTATACAATGATAAATTAATAATTCACCTTGCCCAATCTCATATGAACTTATGGTTACAAAAAAAATGTTCTTGCAAGAAAGAAAAAAAATGTGCAAAGTATATAGAGTATGCAAGGTTTGATCAATTGAGGATGAAACTAATTCTTGTAACAAAATTGCACTATATGCAACTCTGGGAAAGAATACACAAAATTTATTATTTCACCACAATTGTTTTTTTTTTTTTGCTCTGAACCTTTTTCAGTCTCACTGTCTCCTTGAATTCCAATCCTTTTTCTCTCCCTTTTTTTAGATTACAAGAAAATCTCCAATCGTAACTAACTCAGTTTCTAACTAACTACCATAATCGTAACTACCACTTAATGAAGAGATCATATCTCTTGTTTTTTCTAATTTTATTACAAAATAAACACTATTCAAGTATTTCTCAAACATAAATGTTTAAACTCCTAGAGTCTGAGCAGGAGATTTGTCCAATGCCCCTGTATCATACTCCCAGGAAAAAAAAAAATTCATGGACTCCCACCCATGAGGGCTTCAACTGTTCTACCACTTTTCTGTATAATTGCAATAGACGCCCAAGTAGCATCTTCTATTGGGTGATCTTTCCATTTAACTAGGTATTCAAAGTATTCCTTGCCTCTAGTTCTCTTCACTAATATTTTTTCCAAAATCTCCTCCATTTGCATTGGCTTTTCCATAGGTAGTTACTTCATCCACTTGGCTTGTTGGTCCTTGTCACTATTTAGTTAAGCTATTGGTATTTCAACATAAGGGTACAAATATGCTACATTAAAGATAGGGGATATTCCCATGCTAGTTGGAAGTTCAATCTCATAAGCGTTTGCTGAGAACTTCCTCAAAAATTTGCATGGTCTGATCTTTTTCAACTTGATTTTGTTATATTCATTCTTAGGAAATATTTCTTTCCATATATGTTCCAACACTAAATTTCCTTCTTCAAAATTGACCTACCTTCTCTTCAAATATGCCTTCTTCTTATACTTCTGAGTGTTTTCCTGTAACATAAGTCCCTTAACTTGTTCATGCAAATATTGCATGGCTGTAGAAAAGGATTTCCCATCAGTGCTTCTTAGTCCCCACTTTTCCCAAATCTTTGAGTTCAAACACTCCTTGTGGGTGTACTCCATGAACAATTTTAAATGCTAAATCCAATACTTCAATTTGGAGAATCATTGTAAGCAAATTCAATTTGGAGAATCATTGTAAGGAAATTCAACCTATGGAAGGACCTGATCCCATCGATGTGGGTTCTCGTTCGTCAAGCTTCTCAATAGGTTTCCCGAGCTCTTGTTGATACTTTGGTATGGTCATTCATTTGAGGGTGATAGGCAGAGCTAAAACTGAGCATAGTTCCTAGTTTTTTCCACGATGTCAGCCAAAAGTGTCCATAAAACTTTGTATCCCTATTAGAAATTATACCTATAGGAAGACCATGTAGTCTTAAGATTTCCTTAAACAATAGATTTTCAATATGTGTTGCATAATTTTTTTGTTACAACGTATAAAATGCGGATCTTCGAAAGTTTGTCCACTTCTACAAATATATAGTCATTGTCTCTTTGAGTTCTAGGAAATTCTAAAATAAGATCCATGCTTACTGCATCCCATGGTCTATCTGGAATAGATAGTGATTAATACAATTCAATGTTTTGATGCCTTCCTTTGGCATGCTGGAAAATTCTACATCTCTTCACAAATTTCTCAAAATTTTCTCTCATTCATGACAAAAAATAATAAGCACTCAACTGAGCATATGTCTTGTCACTTCCAAAGTTCCTTTCCAATCATTCGCTATGATTTTCTTGCAGTAATTTGTCCCTCATTGAACCTTTTGGTATGCACAATTAGAATCCCTTAAAAAGCAACCCTTCTTGCAACATATAGTCCATCCAAGGAGTTCTATCCCTACTTAACAGATTTTGACATGCCTTGTAAACCTCCTGAAAATCTATATCATATTTGTACAACTCCTTGATATGATCTAATCCTAAGACCTTCACTTGAAAATCCTGCAAAAGTATGAATTTTCTGCTTAAAGCATCGACAACTTTATTCGTACTTCCACTAATATGTTTGAAAACAAATTTAAAATTCTTCATGTACTCTACCCACTTATCATGTTTTTGATTTAATTTGTCTTGTTTGGTAATAAATTGCAAGGCGTGATTGTTAGAATATAAGACAAACTCTTTAGGCATAAGTTAATGCCTCCATTTCTTCAGAGCTTGGATGATTTCATAGAACTCTTGGTCACATGTGGAGTACTTGTTCTTAGCTTCATTCAACTTCTCATTGAAGTAGGCCATTGATTTCTCATCTTGGCTAAGGACATCCCCTATTGCATTATCACTAACATCACACTTGACTTGAAACACCTTATTGAAACCTAGAAGAGTTAAGATATGATTCTTATTGATCTTCTCCTTCAACAAATTAAAACTTCTTTCAATTGTTGTTGTCCACCTGAAAGGTTGATTTTATTTCTTGATAGTTTCAACTACTGGAGCACATGTCCAACTAAATTTTCTGATAAACATCATGTAGAAGCTTGCTAACCCATAGAAACTCCTGAATTAGAAGATATTTCTTGTGGATGGTCATTTTTAGATGGCTTCCACTTTCTCTGGATCCATTTTTAGACCTTCCTGAGAAATTACAAAGCCCAAATAAATTAATTATGTTTTCATAAAATAACAATTATTCATATTTATCAAAACCTTTTCATGATGCAACTTCTTCAAAACCAAGTTTAAGTGCCTAAAATGTTCCTCTTTTGTTTGACTGAACACAAGGATATCATCAAGATATACAATTACAAACTTTCCTATGAACTCTTTAAGGACTTCATTCATGAGTCTCATGAATGTACTAGGCACATTAGTCAAACCAAAATGCATGACCAAACACTCGTTCAATCCAACACTAGTCTTAAAAAAAAATTCCATTCTTCTTCCCTTATTGTAATATGATGATTTCCACTTTTTAAATCAATTTTAAAAAATATTTGGCACCACTTATACAATCCATCAAATCATCAATACATGGTAAAGGAAATTGATACCTGATAGTAATCTTGTTTATGGCTCTGGAGTTGGTGCACATTCTCCACTCTCCACCTTTCTTTGGGTTCAAAACTGTGGGTATGATGCATGGGCTTGAACTCTTTCCAATCAATCCTTTTCTCCAACAACTGTTCCACTTGTTTTTTGTTTTCTTCTTTCTCTGCTGGTGTCATTCTGTAGGTTTCTTTGTTTGGCATGCTAACTTCAGGAATCAAATCCAAGTGATGACTTATGCTTCAAATGGGTGGAAACTCATTTAGTAAGTCATATACTACAATATCATCATACCCATTCAATAAATTTTTAACTTCAACTGGAAAATCATCTAACATTGTATTTGTCAAAATAATTTTGGGTTTTACAATTAGGGCGAATTTTACCTCTTCCTTTTGGATATAATTTAAGAATTCCTTTCCATTAACCAAAAACACCTTTTGATTGGTTTGTACTTCATCTTGTTATTCCTTCAAGGGCATGAGGGTGTGCTTCTTGCTATATTTCTCAAATTAGTAGGTGTTTTTCTTGCCATCATAACTTACATTTCAATCGTATTTCAAAAGTTTTCCAAGTAGCAAATGGAAAAAGTCCATGGGCATAGTATCACATTGCTCTTGGTCATTATACCCTCTAATCTGAAACTCTACCTTGCATTTTCATTTACCAACACTTGTTGACCTTTTTCGCAACAAAGAAACTTTATATGGGGTAGGGTGTGGCATCCTTTCCAACCCCAAATTTCAACCATCTCTATAGAAAAGAAATTATCAGTGTTGCCATTATCAATGATTAGTTTATATCACTTCCCTTTTGCCTTACCTATTGTCCAGAATAAGTTCCTTCTTTGGGGCGGATCACACTACTTTACTTAGCTTCAACAAGACTCTTTTCATCAGTAGGGCTTCTTTGGTTTCTATAACTTCAACTTGTGCTTCATCTCCTTTAGTTTCATTTTCAACTTGCACAACTTGTACATTCCTCTGCTTTGTAGCATTTTCTGGGAAATTCCACGACACATGGCCTATCTTACCACATATGTAACATTAAAATTAATGATGTTTTCCTCTTCCTATTCCTCTTGAATAATATCCTCTACCTATAAAATCATCAGTTCTGTTTATTTTTTCTTTCTTTCTAGAATTTCTTGTTTCAACATGCTTCTTTCCTTTCTATTTTCCTCTTCCTCTGGCCATACCCCTACCTTTTCCTTGGATCTTCTTGCAAACTTTTCTTCAACATTTAGTGCATCCTAATACACACCATCCATAGACCTCAATGAAAACAAACTTATTTCATATTGTATGTCAAATCTCAACCCATTTATATACCTAACAACTCTATCAAGGATGTCTTCTGTGCCTACCATGATGTTTACCTTGTAAAATCCCTCTGTGTATTATTTTACTGTGATCAATGTTTATCTCAAATTTTGCATTTTGTAAACAACATCAACTCATAATCTTTGGGTGGGAACTTACCTTTTAACATGGCCACCATTTTTCTCCAACCTTTAATCTGCACCTCCTTTCCTCTTGCACCTCATCCCACCATAAGGCTATGTGTTCTCTCATCCTTGTAGCAACAAATTTCACTTGATTTTCTTCACCTAGTTCTTCATAATCAAAATAATTTTGCAATGCAGTTATCTAATCAAAAAACTCCCCTGATTCCAAACTCCCCCCATATGTCAAAATCTCAACTTTTGGCCTTGAACTATAACCTAAAATCAACTTAAGAACTCTCATATCTACATTTTATTTTTTTTCTCTTCCTCCTTCATCAGAGGATTCCTCTTCTAGTTCACTGGTATCCCCAACTTCCAGGTCCCGATGTATGGATGCTTCCATTACCTCCATCTTCTCCTGTTAAATCCCCATATCTTCCAACAGTTGTGTGTTAGCAACAGGTCGATGACCTCGTACATGTCCACCTCAACCTCCTCTGATACTGAGTGCCATCTCTTGCACAAAAATCACTTGGGAATAACCCAATTATCAATTGCAAATCTATTATGATACCACTAAATGGTGCAAGATAAAGTCATAGCTTTCTTCTCCAAGGCCACCTGAGATGTTTTCAAGCCACTAACAGAAATATTCACTAGATTTTAGTCATTCTGGCCCAATACAGACAAATCATTTGGAAACCTAGAACCCTTGTAGCAAACAATCAGAATTTTAACACATACGAACTAATGGAACAATGAATTCATTTAGTTATGTTCCAAAGTCTCCTATAAGTGACCAAAACACCATACTTGCATCAACTTGATTTAGGTTTCTTCCTAGAGCCTATTTGTTACTCCAAATAACCTAGAATTTACCCTCTTTAACCACCGCCAAAATGTACTTGAGTCATATCTCATAAAATTCCAAATATGTTGCGATAAGACAAAGTATCTCTGGTTATATTGCACACCATCTGTAACAATGTTAATGCTTGGTAAAATTCATATTGATACAATGATGAATTAATGATTCACCATGCTCAATATCTAATGAGTTTTTGTTTACATAAGCAATATTCTTTCAAGAAAGCAAAACATGTGGAGTATACATAGTATGCAAGGTTTGATCAATTGAGCATGAAACTAATTCTTGTAACAAAATTGCACAATATACAACTCTGCGAAAGGACACAAAAAATTGATTATTTCACCACACTTTTTTCTTGTTAGCTCTGAAACCTTTTCAGTCTCTTTGTCTCCTTTTTCTCTCTCTCTCACTTTTTCATTACAAGAAAATCTCCGACCCTAACTAACTCAGTTTATGACTAGCTACCGTAAACCTAACTCCTAGAATCTGAGGGGAAGATTTTTCCAATGCCCCTGCATTAAAAAAATGGAAAGTATCCTTTGCATAATGTACCATGCTTTAAAATGATCAATCAACTTTCTAATCGACATTTAATTTTCGTTCATTATATTTATTATTAAACATATATTTGTTAAAAAAAATATGATCATTTTTAATATAATATTTAAAAATAAATTTATAAAAATTAAAATAAAAATTTACATAAAAAAATTTCAATAGTATAAATACGAAAATTCATTATTTGGAATAAATATTTATTACATTGTGTTTTATTAGAAATTTAGATATATAGACCATCTTGCATATGATGTGACAATTATGAGTTTCATTGAAACACAATTTTCAAAGATGACAAATGCACATATAAAATAAAGATTTAGTATATTATTTATTAGAGTGAGATTAGAGAATGAACTTTTATTATTAATTATATTTCAAATTTAATATTTTTTCTTGGAAAAATCGTAATTTTATTGTAACTGAACAAAATTACATTTTGCAGATATTTGAAATCATTCGAGATATGAAATAGTAGAGTCTTGTGAGAGTATATAACAATCTCTCATATCTAAAACTAAAATGATACAAAAGAGAAGTTAGGTGTTGTAATAGTCACTTAACTTATCTTTATGTGCTTTCTTTCTTTGGACCTTCTGCCAGACACTTGTATATGAGTGAAAAAGAACAACTGCCAACTCAAACACAATCGCCACAGGGGGATGTTCTTTATCAGAATATGAACTTTGTGATACATGGACTTTCTTTATTCCCACCAACCCATCCTCTTGGCACGCCACAGTTTCATTGTATTCAGATACATGATCAATTCTATTTCTTATACATTTTGCATGGAATGTGCATGTTCATCAAGATTATAAGTGTTCACAAAATCTTGTATTAGAGGATCCTCCTTAAATTTCTCGTCTTTATCCTGCAAAAAAGTGAGATCAAAAGGCTACCATCCTTTTATTTTTTGGGCCTGCCCCTTTTTCTTTTTTGGGGGTTTTTTAGCCTATAGACAAGAATCACGTAGATGTCATATTTAAAAGAATGTAGGACATCTAAAGGTCATATTTTCATAATCCAAAGTTTGGATCCATTAAAAGGACCTATAAAATTTTAGCAGAATGCAATTGCAATATGGGAATTTTGAGGTCTAAAATGGGCCTTCTATGGAAAATAATAAAATAATAGTTATGAACTTTTAAAAGAAAAGAAAGAAAACTACAAATTTTTATTGTGTTTTAAGATTATCTCCTTGTAGGTTTGTTCAAATTTTATGTGTGTACACTAATTGGATGTGGAATTAGATTTTGCATCCAATGAGTACCCACTCTGCATATTGTTTAGTGGATCCACTCAAAAGTATGTATAGTGGGTAGTTGTCAAATGTGAAATCTAATTCAACATCCAACAAGTGTAGACACATGAAGTTTGAGTAAACCTACAAAGAGATAAGTAAAAAATATGAAAAAAATAGTTTTACTCTTTTCCCTCCAAATATATTCTCCCTTGGGGATGACATCATCATCTTGAATCATATTGGTTAAATTTGATTTTGTTAGTCCATTTTTCATTTTGAGACCCATTTTTTACGTCAAAATTACCCTAATGGGTAGAACTTTACTTTATTCTATTTCTACATATATACAAGCAAAGATAAACAATCCTTATTGCATTCTATTGTTGTCTCCTTTTTTAAAAGTACCCAAAGTATTTACCATGTCCTCTAGTACCTTGTGATGCCAAAATGGAAGAGGAAGGTTTGACAACCTTACCTAGACTAACATCTTTCACTACCATCATTTTTGAAGAATGAAACTATGGAAACAATGGAGTGACGAAGAGTCTTGCTCTTCCACAAAACCAAGGTCCTTCCTTTAATACTTTCTCTAGATCTTCCTAAGAATCAAACTATACCATAAAAAATCCTTTGGAACAAAGATAAAGGTCACATGTTTTTGTCCATACTATAAAAATACATTGATGTAATGCCTCTGATATTGGCCAAAACCCATTAAAAATGAAAATGTTGACCCTTGATGGAAGTAAAGAGAAGAGATGGTTTACCTCTTTAATGTTACTTCCAATGTTGGAATTTGATCGGATTTTCAACAATATATGGTCCCGGAATGGATGGAGGCTAGTCAATGGGAATAGGACCCTTTCCAGACATTATACCCTTGTATGAAGATGAAGAAGCTAGCTCTCTGGAACCCATGCCAACCCCACGTAACCTAAGAGATAAGATGACAGAAAAATTCTAATATATGATATAATCTTTCAACTGTAACAAATATTGCATATGTTTCCCTTCAAATATAAGACACTACAGGGCTACAAGAATCCCCAAGTCATTTTCTAAGATCTGCATTATAGTCACCGTTTTATCAATCTTAGTGACCCATATCCAGATTGAGTTCCCTTTGAGGGTCTTAACAAAAACCTAAAACCCTTCCATGTGGTTCTGATTTTATAAACTGTTCACTGCCACTAACAGAGGAAAAAGAAGGGGGTTCTCCTTCATATCTGATCCATATCATCTCCAATGATTCCTTAAATGAATAGATCCATAGTTCCCAAATTGGTCGGGTTTCCTAAATAGTTCATGCAAAATCTCTTCCTCTTCATTCATGGCTTCCTGAGCAATACATTGAGGATCTTGAAACTCTATATAATGGTCCAACAACTCAATCCTTGGCCACAATCAATCGTAGATCATACCCTCACTGATGGATATTTTTTCATTGTTGGACACGCCGTCAACCTGATCCCGATCCCAATCCGAGTTTCAATCTTGGACTGAAGCAAATAGAAGCAACATGTTCTTTGCCAAGATCCATGAAAAATGCATTTTATTTGCAACGCATATCATGTTGGAAATACTAAGAGGGGGGTGAATCAATACTTATTTCAATTATTATTTTATGCCAATTAATATTTTTATGACAAAATAAACTAGAACACAAGAAATAGAACAAAAATAATTTTATTGATAAAGACGGTGAGGACTCCAATCCTCTTTTACAACAAATCTTGTACAAAAAATTCTTTTACTTCTCAAGGCTCCAACCTTGATTGAGGACTCCAATCCTTTAAGAAAATCCAATCTCCAACTTAGTCAATTTGAGGAATCCAATCCTCTTAATAATCAAAGCTCCAACTTTTTCAACTCAAGGAATCCAATCTTCTTCAATAATCCAAGCTTCAAAAATTGCTAGAAAACAATAACTTTAAGACTTACTTCAATAGGTTCCAATACTTCTCCAATAGTATATTTAAATGCCTACAATAATGCTTCCAAGATACCCTTCAATAGTGATCCAAATTGCTTCAATATTGACTCTAATAATGATTTCAAGGCTACCTCAAATAGTTCTCCAAGTGTAGACAAACATGCCTGCTCTATATTATCTCAAGAAATTGCTTATATCTCCACAACAAATCTTCTCCAACATAGTCTTCAAGTCAACACAAAAATTCTTCAATGAGGCTGCTCTAATGATGGCTTCAAGGTCTTAATTACAAGTCCTCTACAAGCTACTCCAACAAGACTTCAAAAGTGTCTTCAACAAGGCTCTAGTAGTGCTCCAACAATCCTCTAACAATGCCTCAAATATATCCTCAATAGTGCTTCAAATATGCTCCAAGGATTTCTTCCAAAATCGTCTTCAAATTCAACCAAAGAACTAGTCCCAAACACTATTATAGCTTCAATAAGATCCATAAAAATCTGCTCAAGTCTATGAAGGAAGCTTTGTTCCTAGAGGCAGAAAACTTGAACGCCACATAAGTTTGAATGTGTCAAATATGTCATAGTTTCCAATTTTCTTCAAGACCGAAATCTATGGTTATAGATATGAAATCTTCCCTTTTCACAGGTTCAAGAGAATACAGGTCTAAAAATGAGGTCTTCTCATTCTTTACATAGGGCAAAATATATGCCACAAGTTTGAGGTTTGTCCTTTCCTGAGGGTCGAGCAAGAAAGCTGAAGTTTGATGACTATAGTAAGGCCGAATTCTGATCAATAGGAGGGTTGAAACGTTTTCTTCAATGTGCTTCAAGGTCTTCATTATAGGTCCTCTACAAGCTGCTCCAGAAGACTTCAAAAGTGACTTCAACACACTCTTGTAGTGCTCCAACAATCCTCTAACAATGCCTCAAATATATCCTCAATAATGCTTCAAAGATGCTTCAACCATTCATTCCAAAATTGTCTTCAAATTTAGTTGAAAAACTAGTCCCAAATACTATTATAGCTTCAACAAGATCCATAAAAATGTTCTCAAGCCTACAAAGGAAGCTTCATTCCTAGAGGATGAAAACATGAACCCTCCATAGGTCCGAATGTGCCAAATCTGTCATGGTTTCCAAGCTTCTTCAAGGTTGAAGTTTGTGGCTACAAATACGAAGTGTGCCTTTTCATAGGTTCAAGAGATTGCAGATCTGAAACTCAGGTCTTCTCATGCTTTACACAGGGCCAAATATATGCCACAAGTTTGAGGTTTTTCCTTGCCTAAGGACGAGCCAAAAAATTGAATTTTGATGACTATAGTAAGGACAAATGCTGATCAATATGAGGGTTGAAACATTTTCTTCAAAATTCTAAGAGATCTACCCCAAAATAGCCCAATAACCCACAAAAACACCAAAAAATATTATTAGAACCCAATGAGAAACCCTTGACTTGTCTCCTTGATCAACCCCTTACTCATGAGTTTTGAACTTCTTTCTCTTTATTACATCATAATTGAATTTCTTCCATGTATGCTTGATCAAGTGGGATGGATGATGATGAGGAACCACAATTTCTACTTATACTTATTCGACCCTATTATGAATAGACAAGACTCTTGGAGAGGGTCAACTTGTGTTAGGCCAATATGAATGGAGAAAAAATATGGCTCTTTCACTTATAAATTCAATATCTCTTCAAAAAATTGGAGTTATATGTCAAGTAAATACTCGTTGGAAATGGCTTGAATTCCTCTACAAGCCTATGCCACAATATTCTTGAGATGGTATCTCCTTTGACATCAATAAAAAGAATTATTCAACAAATTGAACTAGTAGACACTCCCATCCTCGCCAGAAGGTGATATTAAATGGTGATTTGTGGGGGACGTCAGGAAAAAAGCATTGATCACTTGTGCCCTAGTAGTGTAGCTACTTTAATCACCATCTCTCCACCTCCAATATTTTTCAAATTTAATATATTAAAAAATATTGAAAAAAATTAATATAAATAAATTTGAAATATTAGAGGATGGCAAGAGCGGGAGGGGTTATTCTCTACCTTAATGAAAAAATCGAATTACAGTATGCCTAGGTCTTGGGGGATGCAACCAATAATCGGGAAAAATATCTCACTCTATAGAAAGGCCTAGAACTAACAATCGCTAGAAAAATCTCAAAAATTATTGTGTTTGGAGACTCCTTGATTGTTATCGACTAAATCCTAAAAACCAAATTGCATAACCAAATTGTCCCCCCGATACTGCAAATAATATCAAATCAACTTCAACAATTTGAACAAATTGAGCTATTTCACGTGCTTAGGAATTTAAACTCAAATGTTGATGCACTGACAAACAAAGGGTATAGGCTAGACCAAGGAGTTTTGGAACTAATCCATAGCCATATAATCTCATGCACATTTCCATGGCAAACAACCTCAAGATATATATTACAAGGCCATTCATTGTGGTTTTGAATCACTGTCACAATAAGAATGAATACAAAAGGATTAAGGAGGAGACACAATTCGAAGGTTGATATGACTTGCATATTGTATGTAATTAAAGGTGTGGCTTTGTTTATAGTTCTAGTTTTTGGTATATGTTTCAATGATCTGAGGAGCCAATGTTCATTTCAAAGGAACAACATCTTGGAAAATTCCCCCATGGAGCATATCGACACTTCATCCAAGGATTTTGAGTAGGAGCAGACATGTCATCTCCTCGACAAGCTCCTGATGGCTCAGGAGGACCTACTAGTTGCCTTGAAACATCGTCATGAAGCCAAGGAGATGGAGAAGAAGTCATTCCATTTTCCGGTTAATTCTCAAATTAAATTATTGCGGAATCAACTTGATCAATTGTAAAGAGAAGTCTAGACAAAGTTAGTTGTTATACGCTGCTAGATTGAGGAGCTCAAGGACAACTTCATCAGTGGAATTCAATTGATGTCAAAAGAAGTTGATCCGAACGTAGCCTCAACAAGGAAAAGAAGAGCAATATCCCCAGGATAGGAATGTCAAGTTTGAACAACCTTGATTGTTGTTGAAAGAGGCATTTGAGGTGGAAAAATACCAAGATGATTGGGTTCTTCCTCTAAGATTCTCTAATTAATGTTATATCATTTTTCTTTGCATTTAGGAGTTTTTTATCAAGTATATAATAGGTGTCCCTTTTGAATAGTAGGCAAGTAATGCCATAGTCAAAGGTTTTATATTTTGTGGATAGTAGAACTTAGTCTCATTTTGTCGATAGTAGTTCATGCAATCTCTTTTTGGATCTAAATGATGAATGTAAGGGTACTGGCCTAGAAACCAACCTTCTATTTTAATAGAAAATCTTAACCATTTCTTTGAAAAATTTTGAAATATTAATAATATATATATATATATATATATATATATATATATATATATATATATATATATATATATATATATATAGATATATATATATATATATATATATATATATATATATATAGGGGGAGAGAGAGAGAGAGAGAGAGAGAGAGAAATATTTTTATATTTTATATGAGGAATATATATGTTTTAATAACACAAGGAACTTTAAATAATGCTTAAATTCATTTAAGGATATACTCATTATAAATTCAATGTGGGAATTGAATATGAATGGACAACATAACAAAATTTCTCCCAAAATAAATCTAATTGATATATATTGTTATGTTATTTAGAAATGCATGTAATTAAAATGCAATATTAATTAATTATTGAGTTGAAATACTGCAATCCAAAATGGGAGAGATGTGTAGTTTACCATATTTATAATAGGATATTAAACTAGATGAGATTGTTCAATTTACAACGAACTTTTATATAATCGAAATACTACAACCTAATATGGGAGAGATGTGTAGTTTACGATATTTATAATAGGATATTAAACTGCACGAGATTGTGCAGTTTACAACGAAAATTTATAGAATAAGGCTCAAAGCTATTTAAGGATATACTCATTATAAATTCAACATGTTATATGTGGGAATTGACTATGAATGAACAAAAAAAATGATTTTATTTTTCGAGGAAATATCTTGGTAAATCCACCCTAAGGGGTCATTTTTGGTCGACTTATTAGTAGATCCCAACCATGACTGTGCAAGTTCTAACTTTGGCAATCAAAGCTAGGATTGGAGTTTCCAAGCTAAAGAAGCAACAAAATGTGCAAATGATTCCAGTTAGGCCTCAATCCATCATCTATTTACTTTAAGGAAAATCATTGTGTTCCTTGTCTCTCTGTTTTCTAGGTTAGCCACCAACCTAGGGGAGATACTTTTTGTCTGGAATCGTAAATATCATATAACAAGGTGTCGGAGCAGAGTTCTTTTTTCTTGTGTCAAGATTCTTAAAAAATGAAACAAGGTCCTAGAGTTGAGTTCCTTTTCTTGTGTCAAGATCCTTAAAAAATGAAACAAGGTTCCTGCAATAGAGTTCCTTTTCTTGTGTCAAGCTCCTTAAAAAATGAAACAAGGTCATGAGCAGAGTTCATTTTCTTGTGCCAAGCTCATTAAAAAATGAAACAAGGTCTTGAGCACAGTTCTTTTCCTATGTCAAGCTCGTTAAAAAATGAAACATATCCCCTCTCAATTAGAGTCTTTGATTAGATCTCGTAAATTCCCAGTCAATTTTTTCACTTGATCTCGTAAATGAACCTTCATTCCATCAACCTATTAGTACCCAGTATTCTACGTAGGTGATGATATGTAGCTTGGGGGCATGTACCTCAAATTGAGTCATTATGTTGGGGACATGCAAACTTATTCCAAACATAGTTTTTCTTTATTTAAGGCTTGAGTAAAAATGAAACCAATTTCAATCATTGTTTTGCATGTTTCAATCTTGTGTAAAAAATGAAACCATTCCCATTTTATCACTTGTGATTGCCATTTTTTATCAGCCCATTGTTTTCCATATGAGGCTTGGTTTTTTCATTCCATCATCTACTTGGCCAATCATACAATTTCACTTGGTTTTAACCCATTCTTGAGGAACAACTACAATGAGTGGTCTTATTAGCTAGCCTCGTAACCTTTGTGTGTTTTGAGCAGTTCCATCATGATTGGAACCAGTTTCTACCCTTTATACCACTCGCTTCTCCAGTAGGAGTCCTCTTTCAGGTCTTTTCATACTAACAAAATATGAAAATATTTCTGAGCACTTGTCTTTCCGAACTTGTAAAAGTAAATGGAAAGACATCTACTCGGTATAAGTTTAACCCTTTTCCAGACTGAGATAGACTAACTACAAAAAAGGAATACCTTAGTCAAACATGGCTAAGAGGTTCTCTTGGGTATTGTTTTATACCTTTTCGGACCTAAGGGACTACCTATGAAAAGGGACATCTGGAGTTTTCTTTTTCGCCTCTTTTTCAAACTCTCTAAACATGAAAAAGATGTCGAGTTTTACCTTCGTTGGACTTGTTAAAACATCAAACAATGATGGACTCATCGATCATGACAGGGACAAACCAATCCTTCTCAGGGTTCGTTAAATATACTCAAAGGGATTCATCCAAAGAATGAACTTACATATCAAGCATATGTTATCCTCGTCAAACTTGTTAAAAAATAAAGACATACTCACCAATATGGTTGGGTAAATTGGGAAAACAAGGGATTCCATTTTGCTAATGGCAGTGATTCACTCTTGAACACGTCACTCTTCCACTTCATCTCTATAGTCGTTGGGTTGGGTAATCTACTTGTCTTTTGGTTATCATACCATTTTAGAACCTTCATTTCGGTTTTGGTTCAATGCTGCCAACTCCATTCAGTGTTGTTGGTGTGTTCAAGAGAAGTCATTCAATAGATCTCTGCTACAATATGTTGAAAATAACAACAAGAAATGTTAAAAATAGAATCCACAAATTCCAATTTAATTTGTCCTTGAATTAAATTGTGAATTAAATTGTAATTCTTTTCTCATAGCAACTTGTAATAGTTAACTAAGTTAAGTTGACTTAGTTAACTTAGGAATTTTGAGTTAGAAGTCTATCTGAAGTAATGTAAGTGTGATCCCTAAGTTTTAGGAATCCAAGATGAGTTTATTTATGAGTTTTAATTAGATAACTTAGTTTACTGAGTTATGGCCAGTTAAGTTAGTTCTAATTGTTTATGGAACTAATAGAGGATTAATAGTCAGTTGGTGAATTGGTGCATCCACAAGTGTTACTCCAGTTAACTGAAGATTCCCTCATCAGAATCTCATGCATGTGAGTTCATAGAAAGACCCAATTGAGACTAGAGTGTAGGGATAGTGTAATATCAGTTTTATGATTTACTAAGTTGTAAATATCATGCATGCAATCATAGAAGGACCTAATTTTGGATTGCGCAGTTATCGATGAGGAATTTCCCTTTAAGTATGGGCTAATTCTCTCAAAAATTGTGCAAATAATTAGAAGCTTGGAGGCTTGGAAATTTTGCTAAGTATTGTCCAAAGGAATTCATCAGGTGGAGGATAGGAAATACTTGTGGAGGTTAAGCTCAAGCTTGAGCAGAGCATATTGTATTCATCCAAATTCTTTGACCAAGAATGGTGAAGAAATAGGGTCTTAGAGAGTAGCAGAAGAGGCTAGAGATTCGCTGGAGCTTTCTTATGAGCAGGGATATTGATCATACTGAGTGTTGGGATTGTTCTTGTGAGAACAAGCATTGTATTATCATCTTAGATTTCAGATTTAATGAAATATAGATAGGTGGGGTTTTGAGCAGTGGCTTTCCCCAAATACATCTTGTGTTATGTGGCATTGATTTATCTTCTTCTTGTTCATATTGTTTTCATCGATCTATTAGCTTTAGCTGTAAATAGTAGAAGTAGATTCTTGTATTGTGATTTAGTACATTGCATGAGCTTGTGAATCTACAGGAAATTCTACACAATACTCTTAGGCCTTCATTTCATGTTTTCCTTTCCTGATCCAGTTCCATATCAGCATCATTCTGTCTCAAACATGATACCCGTTTCATGTCGTTGATGGGGGGTACATCAAGGCCCTCCTATGATGAGTCACTTCATGTTGACATCAACACATCATCCAGGAAGTTGATTTAGAAATGCCCCTTAGTACCTTAGTGCTTTCATACAACAATGGAAAGTTTTCTCACTCTCGGTGACAAGTTTACATCAATGGCCTTCGACCAAAAGATTATGTGTGGTGTTTGACATCAACTCATTTATTCACACCATAAATATTGTACCATAGTACCATAAGAGCCATTATCATCATCAATGATTTCTCTTGCGTTCGTTAAAGACTTACATCATTGGCCGATAATCAGATGGTATCTACCATGTTCGACTCTAGCTCATTGATTCACATGGTTAAACTCGTATGTTGGTTGGTTGTGTGAATAATATAGAAGACACCGGATCTAGTTTCATCCATCAGGGCCGCAATTTCATGATTATAAAAAGGTCACAATGTATGATGGTCATGATCATATAGATTGTCATCTAGTCATGGGTCCACTAGTTGCATATGTGGACGTGTCATTTGATCATTATACATGTTATGTTAGCTTATGAGCTGAGTATGGGTATGCCTCCCTAAAAAAAAACAAAAACAAAAACAAAACAAAAAAACAAAAAAAACAAAAAAAAAAACAAAACAAAACAAAACATGTCACATTGTAAATTTATTGTAGCATATGAAGCTCATTGGTTGTCCTTGATCCCTACTTGTCACAAGGTAAAGAACTTCAGTCATCATTCATCATATTTGACTCTGCACTTTAGGGGGCATTCTGTTATAATCCATTTTGTCACATTCGATCAGTGAGCCTCCTAATGGGATCAATCAACATCCTATTCCCTCTTGTCACCATCTTACACTGCTTCATCTGATCCAATTTGAGGACCAATGCACCCTGTAAGCCTATTAGGGTGTGTTCATCAGCAGGTTTCTCCATTGTGGCTTGCGTTGGTCATCGACAGGTTTCTCCCCTTTTCACCTGCGTTGGTTCTAGAAATCTAGGAGAATGATCGGGATTCGAAACTTCCTCTTCTATGAGTTTCCAGAACTTGTTACAACTAATTACCTTGGATAAAACATTCAGATCATATCCATCCTTACATTGGATTTTTCACAAGTTATCCTTTGATCCTACCCCTCCATTAAAGGTGGATCTCTTACCCTAGATTGGTAATTGGATAAGGAATCCCAACTTACCCTACTTCTCTATATATTCTTAGCCTTCTATATGGTTAAGGGTTGACTTTTGGAGATTGATTCTACACTTATGTTGTTGTAATGAGTGGTCATCATTTCATGCATTTAGGGTGATTGGAGGTGCATATTGTGACAAGGAAAGGACAAGTAAACAACTTGGAGGATCTCTTCTACAAGATCAAATTCTACTTATGGTCATAATACCCTTCCATTTATAGTAATGCAAAGAATTCATTACTTTCCTAAATGTGATGTTGTTTCACTTATTTCAATACCATGTTGATCTATTTAATGAAGTACTTAGATGATATTACATAGATATCATAGTTTCTTGGCTTGTGTTATATGACTGTGCAAGTTCTAATTTTGCAATCAAAGCTAGGATTGGAGATTCCAAGCTAAAGAAGGAGCAAAGTGTGCAAAGAATTCTAGGTAGGCCTCACTCCATCATCTATTTACTTTAAGGAAAAGCATTGTGTTCATCGTCTCTCTCTTGTTCTAGGTTAACCACCGATCTAGGGGAAATAATTTTGTCCGCAATTGTAAATCTCATATAACAATGAGGCCATTAAGGAGAATTGACCCCATGACCTCTCACTAGCAAGCTACTTTTAGTAACGAGGACTCAACCAATTGAGGTAGATGTTATCTAATAATGTTATATTTAAAAATAATAAAATGATATTTACATTAACCACTTAAAAAATCCACTAAAAATATAGTAATAATAAAAAATTCATTTCAATATTGGCTACAATAAAATACTTCAATTTCCACTTTAATTTTATTTTAACTTTATATTGACATAAAATAATTGAAAATAAAAAATTATAATTTCTTATAATTGCTTTCTACTTTTTAATATGAATGAGATGTGTAATTCCTTGAATATTCAATATGGAGTTGCAAAATAACATCTAAAAATCATATTGACATTATTATGAAGAATATGTATAAGTCATGTGTTATATATATATATATATATATATATATATATATATAAGTGTCATTCAATGTAAGGGAGATGTGTAATTTATTCAATTCTTAACATGGAGTTGATATGTAACATTTAAAAAATATTAATAACAACTTTTTTTAATATAGATTAAAAATAAATTATTTCAATATACAATCTGAATCAAATATTTCAACATATAAGCCTTAAGGATTAGATCAATTGGCCATGTCCTTGTAATTCACACACACACATATATAGAGAGAGAGAAAGAGAAAGATTTTATTCCATGAATATATGATTTCTATTTTCCAATGTCAAGGAAAATGTATTTAAAAATATACACTAATAATAATAAAACAGTTTATTGAGGATAATATGGGTCATAAATAAAATATTTCAATTTTTCAACATCAACTATGTATATATTATATAAAGCAAATGAAAATAAAAAAATTCTTATGATTAAAATATTTTATTGGTGTGTTACTCAAAATAAAGGGGAGAGGAATCAAAACTCGGGTGGTGCAAACGTTTTTTAAGTTTTACACTTTGAAATCTCAAATATGTTTTCACCTAAAAAAATTTGATCCCTCTTAGCATTAGATAGATCCAGGGTTATGATGCATTTAAGTTGATTCAAAAAATTTAATGTATTAATAATTAATAATTTAAAATATTTATAAAGGGGCTATTTATCGTCTAGGTGAAAAATAAAGAGTTTGAGCACTCATGGGTTTTGGGAAAGATGACAAATAATCGAGCAAAATACAATGGCTTAATACAAGACATCCTCCTTTCCAAAGAAAATGAGATTTCCTCTCATATTGTCTTGGGGGATTTTCTTATTATCATTCAACACATGGTTGATGAATAATTTCCAAGAGATGAGTTTTTGGACAATCTCTTAAAACATGTCAAGAAGGCAATAAACAATATCCCTATAATGAAATATAAGCACATACTACCACATAAAAGAAGGAAGCAGATGGATGTGCCAATCAAGTGCGATCTGAAATTTGGTGAAATGATGGTTAATGGTCAATTAAAACCATAGTTCATTCCTTAGTAATAGTCTCAATAATAAATCATGCAACATCAAGCTACATTATAAACTAGGAGTGTATGTACCATAAATTTTGCTTTATTCTAGGGCTTTATTAGAAAACATTGACCTCAAAAATCTCTCATACAAAAATTTCCATTATTATTTAAAAGAACTTAAAAAATTATTTAATATAATTCTTCAAATAATTTTAATTAATATTTTTAAATATAATTTTTTTAATTAAAAAATTGTTGAAAATGGCAACAAGAAATGCTAAAAATACCATTTCAAGAGATACTCCAACTCTGTTGGAAATAGCAAAAAATAGAAATGCTAAAAATAGCATTGCTATAAATAGCATTTCGTGATAGATTCCAATTTTAATTAGTCCCTGAATTAAAATTGAGAATTAAAATTCGAATTTGGTCTCAGCAGCTATTTGAAAAGTAATTAATTAATTCATCTTGAGTTAATTAGTTGGGGAAAATCAAACATGAAGTCTTTGTGAAGACATGCAACAGTTATCCCTTTGATTGAGGAAGTTATCCCTTAGTTAAGGAGATAAGGATGAGTTGTATTTGAGTTGTAATTAGTTAGCTCAGTTAACTAAGTTAATTCTAGTTAAATTAGTTCCAAACAGTTTGAGGAACTAATTATGATTTCAGTCAGTTAATGCATGCATGCATGCAACTAGTGTTCTCCAGATAACTGAATATTCTCTCATAAATAACTCATGCATGTCAATTCAGAGAAAGACCCAATCGAGATTAAAGGAAGGGACAATGTACTATCAGTTGGAGGAATTTTCCTATAAAGGAAACTCATGCATGCAGAAGGAATTATCTCCTTTAGGATTGCACTGTTATTTCAGAGGTCATTGCTGTGTGTGAGAGGATTATTCACACAAGTTGCAGCTTGAGGACCCAGGAGAAACTGCACAAGGAAATAGGAGGCTTGGAGGATTGAAGGAAGGCATATGTGTTGTCTATTCTGTCTATGAGCAGCAGTGAGGGATTGTACTGAGAGCTGGATAGCTTGTGAGTTAAAGCTTTGTGTAATCCTGAGATATTTCCACTTGTATGATAATATAAATAGCGGGGTTTTTAACTGAGGCTTACCCCATAGTATTCTTCTGTGTTTCATGTGCAATTGTTTCTTCTTCATCTGTTATATGTGTTCTATTTGATCTTGCTCAAAATCAATTAAGCTTCTACAAGTTTGTTTGTAGAAGTAGATCAAGTATTTTGCTTTAATATATTGCATTATCAGGTGATCTACAGTGAGAATTTCTACATGGTATCAAGGCAAAGGTGATCAAAGCGGACAACACTATACAAAGAAGAGAGAAGTTTGAAGTTTGAAGTTCTTGATTGTAGGTACAAAATCGATTTCTTATCACATCTCAAAGTTCACCAATGGCATTTAATGCCTTGAGACTCGAGTATGCCCTGGATGACAGCTTGAATTATATAGCTTGGAAGGATCACATGGAAGCGGTATTAGAGGACAATGGTTTGAAGGACTTCATTGATCAAGAAGTCCCAAAGCCAGCAGCAGCTAATGCCCAAGAATTGGCAGAATGGAAGAAATGTGTGGCTAGAGCGAGGAGCATTCTTATGGAGGGAGTTCGAGACCATATTGTCTCGAGTCTCCATGGGAAGGAGACATCGTTTTCAATGTGGAAGACATTGAAGGATCTATATCAGAACAACGGCGATTAGAGGAAGCTGGCGCTAAAAGACAAGCTTTGGAAATTCAAGTGTGAAAAGGGTGACACAAACTCTACATATTTGAACAAGCTCACCACCTGCAAAGATGAGCTTGGAAGTGTAGGAATCATGACCGCTGATGATGACATGGTGAGTCTTGCTCTCGTCAGTCTTCCTAAGAGCTAGCATAGCTACCAGGACTCAGTTAATGGAAGAGAGAAACTGCCAGATTAGGAACAACTGTGGTTGGATCTGATGCAGGAGGAGATCAAGAGAACCAATAGAGATGGTTCTTCATCCAAGGAGGATGAAGAAAATTGTGCCTTAGCGAGTAAGGCAAAGAAAGGGAAGGAGAAGGATTCTCATCCCAAATCGAGTTCTTCTCATGGAGGGAAGAAGATTGACAAATCTAAAGTGAGATGCTTTAATTGTCATGTGGTGGGCAATTATGCAACTAATTTTCCATTGAAGAAATCAAACAAGGGATCTAAGGAAGGATCTAAAGGTGAGGCATTGGCCTCTCAGTTCGAATTGGATTTTACCCTCATCGCATGCATGGTTTCATCGATAATGGGTTTCTTGACAGTGGAGCCTCATTCCACATGACCGGAAATAAGTGTCTCTTCAGTACCTTGGAGGAGAAAGACCTCAAGATACTCATAGAGATGGGTAATGATGAAAAGTATAGTGTTTCAGGTGTGGGCACAGTTTCTTTTCATAGGGAGCATTGAGCTCGCATTACCATGACAGATGTGAAGTATGTGGGAGGACTGAAGAATAACTTGGTATTGATCGTGATGCTGAAGGACAAAAGCTATGATGTAGTCTTTAGTAAGGGAAAGGCTTTCCTTAGACACATCACCACAAGACAGGGGAAGCATATCGGTTCATGAGTCAAGAACCTATATGCTCTTGAGGTTCAAGATGCATGCAAAGACTTGAGGAGCAAGGCAAATGTTGGAGACTTGGTGGTTGAGAGGGAGAGTACATTACCTCTCGACATGCAGTGCTAGAAGAAGTCTCAGACAATTGTGGAGGAGCCACAATTGGTGAAGCAGCTTCAGGAGGTTGTGGAGCAGCCACAACTGGAGAAGCCGAGAGGAGATCGAGTGGAGGCATCCACTCATGCAGAGACCTCCAGTAGAGGGAAATTTCAATCCAAGTGGGCAGAGGGATCACATGCATCCATACCTTCAGGTGGGAGGTGCGGCGATGTGGAGTGATAGTCCCAAGAAGGTTGAAATATGGGTAGGATCCTTGAGGTACCCAACCTCTTTGATTAGACCTTGCTACGGGAGCCCCAAAGAGGAGTAGCAGCACTGGCTAAGTGGATAGAGACAGATGTGGATGAAGCGGCAGAGGAAGCTTCAACATCAGAGGATGTTTCTAGCCCAACAGGGAGGTCAGTTGGGAGATCAATTACTTACTTCTCAGTAACTGAGTTGCAGTGCAGCAGTGGGCAGCGCGAGGTGCTGAGTTTTCAGTCGACAGAGGTAATAGCAGTCAAAGACTTTGATGACAGAGGCATCATTTTGATTCAGGTTGGATATTTTTTGTTTTTGGAGTTGTTGAAGCAACAACACTTTAGAGAAGTGTTGCATGCAGAACATTCCAAATGTTTGGGATCGGGTTCAATTTGAATGCCTTTCTTGTTGAGAGGGAGCGTTGAAAATGGCAACAAGAAATGCTAAAAATAGCATTGCTATAAATAGCATTTCAGGATATACTCCAACTCTGTTGGAAATAACAAAAAATAGAAATGCTAAAAATAGCATTGCTATAAATAGCATTTCGGGATAGATTCCAATTTTAATTAGTCCCTGAATTAAAATTGAGAATTAAAATTCGAATTTGGTCTCAGCAGCTGTTTGAAAAATAATTAATTAATTCATCTTGAGTTAATTAGTTGGAGAAAATCAAACATGAAGTCCTTGTGAATACATGCAACAGTTATCCCTTTGATTGAGGAAGTTATCTCTTAATTAAGGAGCTAAGGATGAGTTGTATTTGAGTTGTAATTAGTTAACTCAATTAACTGAGTTAAGTCCAGTTAAATTAGCTCCAAACAGTTTGAGGAAATAATTGTGAGTTCAGTCAGTTAATGCATGCATGCATGCAACTAATGTTCACCAGATAACTGAATATTCTCTCATAAATAACTCATGCATGTCAATTCAGAGAAAGACCCAATTGAAATTAAAGGAAGGGAAATTGTACTATTAGCTGGAGGAATTTTCCTATAAAGGAAACTCATCCATGCAGAAGGAATTATCTCCTTCAGTATTGCATAGTTATTTCAGAGGTCAGTGTTGTGTGTGAGAGGATTATTCACACAAGTTGCAGCTTGAGGACCCAGGAGAAACTGCGCAAGGAAATAGGAGGCTTGGAGGATTAAAGGAAGGCATATGTGTTGTCTATTCTGTCTATGAGCAACAGTGAGGGATTATACTGAGAGTTTGATAGCTTGTGAGCTAAAGATTTGTTTAATCCTGAGATATTTCCACTTGTATGATAATACAGATAGTGGGATTTTTCGCTGAGGCTTTCCCCAAAGTATTCTTCTATGTTTCATGTGTGATTGTTTCTTCTTCATCTGTTATATGTTTTCTATTTGATCTTGCTCAAAATCGATTAAGCGTCCACAAGTTTGTTTGTAGAAGTAGATCAAGTATTTTGCTTTAGTATATTGCATTATCAGGTGATCTACAATGAGAATTTCTACAAAAATTAATATATCTCATCCACAACAATCTCTCCATATTACATTTAAATGGTACAATATATTTTAAATATTAAATAATTTACATAAATATTAATATTAAACTCTTAAATTTAAATCATAAGATATACCTTATACATTAAACATTACATAATTTGAGTATACATTATGTTAATCTCACTCACAATAATCTCCCCATATTCATTTTTAAGTCATAGAATATGCCTTAAATATTATATAATTTGAATGTGTTATTTTTGTTATTAATTTACTTAAATATTAATTAGATTTATATTTATATATAATTATAAATTTATTTTAAAACATTTATAACAATAATAAATTAAAAAGAATTAATAATATTTTTTATTATTTTTTAAACAAAACGAGTACTTTTATATTCAAAAATTGGATTTACATGGTCAAAATTGTTTTTACATTATCACATCAAAACTAGCTTCAGTTTAAGCGGCTATTTCCATATCCCAGTACATCCATAATACTATCTTCTTCCCCCTACTTGTCTTATAAACTATTACGAAATATTGGTACTTCCCATAAACTCGAAAAAAAAGACCCAAAAGCAATAAATATCATCAGTGTGTAATAAAACATTAACCAAAGTTGGACTTCCTCGCATCCTCACTAGATTCCTTGCCTCGATTGCTCCGCCCCGCTCCAAAGGCCCCTTCTCCTCCATATTTTTCGCAGTTGAGCCACTACCTCCTCAGGAAACCTTGCAACAATCTCTTTCGCCTCAATGAATATATTGTTGTTGATCAACTCTAAATTTGACATAAGCAATCTCGTCTCCATCTTCAAAATCCTTCACTCCATAGATTCCTCCACACTTTCGAACTTTGCATTGATGCACTCAATGTTGGAAGCGATCCTTCTTTAGCGGTTCCACCCAGTGGGTGATGAGGTCAAGCCTTCCCATAAGTAATTTAAACAAAAATTTTGTAGCCCTCTTTCAGTAGGCTAGGTCCTCCTTAGGATATTTCCTATCTTGTCCTTCCCTCGAATCCATAACAATATCTTTCCAACCCACACAATTTTTGAATCGATGTTCTAAACTTGTAACAACAAGAGACTCTGTGGGGGACTGGAAGTCCTTAAATATACATATTCCCTCTTGTGTGCCATTCTTAATTTCTCATGCCATGATCTCATGGAGATCTTCAATCCTCAATCCCATTAAATATGCACCTTGTCAAAGGGATCTGCCAAACCACCCTTGCAGCCAGTTCGTCGGGTAATGAGACGATGACCATATCTTCATCATTAATTCCTTAATAACACATACAATCCTTCTTCTCTAATATGACAGGTTTTCTATAATTTCCAAGAGCTTAGTTATTATCTTGTGTGTGTCTTGTGAAGTGTTAACCTAGGAATCCAAGAGAACGCCAAGCATTGAGAGCACTTTTTCCTTTCCCCATCTATTATGTTTTACATTTACTCTTTGCTACATCATCCCTCCATCAACAACTACGATGAAGGAAATAAATTCTTCCCCGACCAATATTCTGTTAAGGTATGGGTAGGTGGCCGATATCTCTCCCATCAATCTCAATATTGCCTTCACTCAAGGTCACCCCGTGCTTCATCAACTCATCAACGGTCTTGTTTAAATTACAGAGAATATGAAAGAACAAGAATTGTTAAATTTTTTATAATTGATAGTCTATTCTTGTGACAATAGAGGGGTTTATATCATGCTTCTGAGCATTTGGTGTTATGATCATTCTTATAACTCTCATGGAGTCCCCCACCACTTTAATTTTCTTTATTCCATGAGATATAACATGATCCAAACCCTTCCACGCGGTGGATAGCTCCGCTTTGTTATTGGTGGCCACTCCTAATCCCCACACATATTTGGTCTCAACTTGTTCTTCAGGGCAACAAAGTACCCCTCCTGCTCCAGCCGCCCCTAAATAGAAATTGAATTATTAATTAATATTATATTTACATATAATTATAAATTTATTTTATATTTCAAAAATTATATACACACACACACACACATTTTAATTATTTATTTTTAATTTATATTTTCCTCTATTTTTTTTAATTATATATATTTACGTTGATAGGCATTTTCTTTGCGGGCCTGGGATGAGCAAAAATTGTTCACCCCAACCAATAGGAGGCATCCATTTGTTGGGTTGTGTTATATTCTTTCCACGACTAGCCCATGTAGTTAACCGGGGGGTTAGAGGGGGGGCGTAGCCCCCCATTTGTTGCGCCGATTGTGTAGCGGGGGGGGTGGGGTCACAGGGGGTTTGATGTGTACCCGTAACCCCACTTTATGGGGTCCAGGGCAACGCCCCAGAAAATTTTGGTTTTGGAACCTATGTTAGGTTAAGCGGACCCACCTATGGTTTTGTGCATGATTTTTGCATATGTTTTTTGGACATGATGGTTTTCAGTCCATGGTTTTGGACGCGATGGTTTTTCGATCCATGGTATTGGATGCTTCAGCATGTATAAATATGTATTATAACATTGAAAGGAATATAATGAAAAATCAAGCTGGTAGTTCCGATTTTTGGATCCAGGGGAAAATATTTGCGTATATGTGTTCTATGTGTTATGCTCTCGCATTGTTTATTTCTTTGTTTTAGAATTCATATGCAGGTAATTTTTGTACGCGGTTAAAACCTACATTTGGTATCAAAGTTGTATTCGCTTCAAGGGGACGCCTTTGTTGCTTAGGGGTTTTGCTCGGGCCTGTGGCAGACCTTTTTCAGTGGGAGATCTGTGACATTGATTCTAGTGGTGAAAGAAGATGGCAAGCAGTGGAAAGATAGAGATCGAGAAATTTAATGGTTAAAGTTTTGAGTTGTGGAAACTCAAGATGGAGGATCTGTTGGTGGATAAAGATCAGAGGATCACGGTAGATCCAGGTACTAAACCAACAGGAGTGTCCGATGAAGAATGGAAGTTGTATCGGAAGGCAAAGAGCACAATATGATTGTGTGTCTCAGATTCAGTATTGTTGAATGTATCAGGGGAAGCTACGGCGAAGGCTTTGTGGGACAAGTTAGGTACTTTGTACCAATCTAAGTCTCTGGTGAATAAACTGTTACTACAGAAAAAGCTGTATAACCTAAGGATGAAAGATGGAGACTCGGTGACAGAGCATTTGAATGCATTTAATACTGTGGTAAGTCAGTTAGCATATGTTGATATTAAAATTTCAGATGAAGATAAGAGCATCATTTTGTTGTGTTCTCTACCAGATTCGTGGGATAATCTGGTTATTTCAATAGGTAGCATTGCAACTACCTTGCAGTTTGATGAAATAGTCTCATCCTTGCTGACAAAGGAGATGAGACGGAAAAATATGGAGAGTCAGAACGGTGATGCCTTGTCTGTATGAGGACAGTCCCAGAACAGAAACAAAAATAAGTCATCGAGTGGGAGATCTAAATCTACAGGGAGATCTAAGTCTCCAGGAAATCCTATAAAGGTGGTGTGCTGGAAATGCGGAAAGGAATGGCACTACAAAAGGGATTGTAAATCTAAAGCTCCTGATAAAGAAAACGGATCTGATGATGCTCCTTCTGCAAAGGCGAAAACCACCTCAGATGAATATGGGGACGTGTACTTGGCTTCTTCAAGTACACATGTAGATCATGAGGCATGGTTGATTGACTCAGGTGCATCCTTTCACTTCACTCCCCATAGAAATTGGTTCTGCGAGTATGAGAAATATGATGGTGGTGATGTCTTCTTAGGGGATGATAGGAAGGCTAGAATTGTTGGTAGTGGAAAAGTAAAGTTGAAGTCGCAAGGTGGAAGGGTTAAAACACTTCCAAGTGTTCTGCATATTCTTGCATTGGCCAGAAATCTGATTCCTGTAAGCAAGTTGGATGATGCAGGTGTAAAAACAATGTTCGAGAAGGATACCTGCATATGGTTCGAGGAGCACTGGTATTGATGCGAGGAGTTCGGATTAGAAATCTGTACAATCTGCAAGGTAGCACGGTTGTTGATGGGCGCAACAGTTCTGTGGTTCCTAAAAGTGGAGTAGAAAATCTAGTGGTCTCTAGAGAGAAGACCATGTTGTGGCATCAAAGGCTTGGACATATTGGAGAGAAGGGCCTTAGAATAATTCATGGTAAAGGTATGGTAGAAGGTATGAGTAATAGCTCTCAGGATTTTGATTTTTGTGAAAATTTTGTATATGGGAAGTAGAATCGGGTGAGTTTCCCCTCTGGTGGTAAGAGGGCGAAACAAATATTAGAGCTTATGCACAGTGATGTGTTTGGACCTATGAAGGTTCCATCACTGGGTAAGTCTGTGTACTATGTATCATTTATAGATGACTTCTCAAGGAATACATGGATATATTTCCTTAAGAAGAAATTTGAAGTCTTTGAGAGGTTTAAAGAATTTAAGGCTCTGATGGAAAACCAGACAGAGAAGAAGATAAAGGTGTTGAGGACAGATAACAGTGGAGAGTTTTGCAGTAAGGAATTTGAATAATTCTACAAGAAGTGTGGTATAGCATGGTAGAAGACTACTCCATATACACCTCAGTAATGTGGAGTTGCAGAAAGAATGAACAAGACATTGATGGAAAGGGCAAGAAGCATGCTCAGTGGTGCCGGGTTAGGATAGGAATTCTGGGCAGAGGCGGTGGAGACAACATGTTACCTGGTCAACAGATCACCTTCATTAGCGTTGGAGGATAAAACTCCACAAGAGGTATGGACTGGTAAGAAACCCTCTCTTTCACATCTGAGGGTATTTGGATGTGATGCATATGTACATGTTCCAAAGGAGAAATGAACCAAGTTCGATAGTAAATCTGCAAATTGCATCTTTATTGGGTATAAGGAAGGTTTAAAGGATTATAAGCTTTGGAACCCAGTAACAAGGAAGGTTGTGTATAGCCGAGATGTGGTGTTCAGAGAGGTGAAAGATGTTATTAAACATGAAGTTCAACCAAAGGAACCTGAGAAGATAGAGTCTGAGCTAAAGGAGGAAGAATCAGACTCTACAACAGAGGAGGAATCAGAAGATGAAGAGCCACAAACTCCAGGTATGAGAAGATCAGTTCGAGAAAGAAGGCAGCCAGAAAGGTATAGTCCATCTGCTTTCTGTTCAAATTTTGCTTTATCTATTACTGATAATGATCCCAGAACTATGAAAGAAGCAGTAGATTCAGAGGATGGAAAACTCTGGAAAGAGGCCATGGTTGATGAAATGGCATATTTGCACAAAAATGAGGCTTGGGATCTGTGGAGTTGTCGGCTGGAAGGAAACCCATTGTAAACAAATGGGTGTTCAAGAAGAAGACAAATGCAGAAGGAAAGATGGAGAAATACAAAGCTTAGTTGGTAGCAAAAGGTTATTCCCAGGTGTCGGGAATTGATTTTCGTGATATTTTTTCTCCTGTTACCAAGGTAACCTCTATTAGATTACCTTTATTTGTTGCTGCTACTTTTGATTTTGAGATATAACAGATGGATGTGAAGACAACATTTCTTCATGGGGATCTGGAAGAGGAGATCTACATGAAGAAACCTGAAGGCTTTGCGGTGAAGGGTAAGAAAGAACTAGTATGAAAGTTAAAGAAGTCTCTGTATGGGTTAAAACAGTCACCAAGGATGTGGTATCATAAATTTGACATTTATACGGGGACTTAGCTTCATCAGAAGCAAAGCAAATCACTCTGTGTATTTTAAATTAATTGGTGACCTTGTTATTTATCTGGTCTTGTATGTGGATGATATGTTGCTGGTTGGAAATGACAAAGAAATTATCCACGATTTGAAGACCCAATTGTCTTCCAAATTCGACATGAAAGATCTTGGTGCTGGAAACTATATTTTGTGCATGGAAATTAAAAGAGATCGGGCAAAGAGGAAGCTCTGGTTAAACCAGAGGAAGTATGTCGAGACAATACTGCAGAGGTTTAATATGCAGGATAGTAAATCGGTGAAGGTTCATATTCCTGTAGGTGTGACGTTATCTACTGAACAGTGTCCCAAGACACAAGAAGAGGAAGAGGACATGTCCCGTGTTCCATATGCAAGTGCAGTCGGTAGCCTTATGTATGTAATGGTCTGTACTAAACCAGAAATTGCACATGTAGTGGGAGTATTGAGCAGGTTTATGTCAAAACTAAGGAAGGAGCACTTGACAGCAGTGAAGCGGGTTTTCAGATATTTGTGTGGCACTAGTGATTATGGTTTGTGCTATCAAGGAAGACCAGGATTGGACAGAGTGTTGGAAATTCATGGCTTTGTTGATGCAGACTGGGCTGGAGATTTGGATTAGAGAAGATCTACAAGTGAGTATGTGTTTAACCTATTTGTAGGTGCAGTCAGTTGGATGAGTAAGAAACAATCTGTAGTGGCACTATCAACTACAGAGGCAGAATACATGGCAACCACTCATGCAAGCAAGGAAGTAGTTTGGTTGCAGAGATTGTGATCAAATATGGGGTTAGTATAGGGAGCTATAAGGATAGAATGTGACAGCCAAAGTGAAATTTTCTTGGAAAGGAACCCCACATATCATTCAAAGACAAAGCACATTGATGTTCAGTATCACTTTGTGAGGGATATGATAGAAGACAAAAAAGTGTTGCTAGTAAAGGTGGACACTTTGAAGAATAATGCAGATGCATTGACAAAATCTGTGAGCTCTGAGAAGTTCTCTTGGTGTAGAGAGACAATGGACATTTCAGGGCTGGAAAAATGACTAAGCTCTCTTGTGGCCACCTATGGAAAGAAAATAACAAGTGGGAGAATATTTGGTTGTGTTATATTCTTTCCACAACAAGCCCACATAGTTAACCGGGGGGTTAGTTGTTCTGATTGTGTAGCAGAGGGGGATCACAGGGGGTTTGAGGCATACTCGTAACCCCACTTTATGGGGTCCAGGGCAACGCCCCAGAAAATTTTGGTTTTGGAACCTATGTTAGGTTGGGAAAACCTACCTATGGTTTTTTGCATGATTTTCGCACATGTTTTTTGGATGCGATGGTTTTCAGTCCATGGTTTTTGACGCGACGATTTTTCGGTCCATGGTATTATTGAAAGGAATATAATGAAAAATCAAGCTAGTAGTCCCGGTTTTTGGATCCAGGGGAAAATATCTGTGTATGTGTTTTATGTGTTATGCTCTCGCATTGTTTATTTTCTGTGTTTTAGAATTTGTATGCAGGTAATTTTTGTACGTGGTTAAAACCTACACCATTTTTGTCATCCTCACAACAATCAAAATTTCACACCTATTAAACATAGCTAGGAAAGAACAATCGTTGATGAGTGAAATTGGTACGATGATTTAATTTGAACTTTGGATTCATCATGTTGCTTGATGTGCATATTTTTGTCACGTCTCTAGAGCCTTTCTATCACATTAGGGTTGTTGTTATGAACACAAGGGAAGGAAGATAGGTTTTGCGGCAATATCAAGCCTAACTTCTACCTTGCAGTTACTATGGAGGGTTGGTCTATCAATTATCTGAGAACTTTTCTTTGGCATGGGTGACTCCAACAACTATGTGTCGGTGTACATTGAAATAATCCACTAGGGAGAAAATGTATTGTATTCATCAATGCTTTCGTTTATGCTTCTTATTAACTTCAAAAAGATTGGCTTCATACAATTAAGACATTTGAAAAATGAAAATGCTTATTTTGACCAATGTAGGTATATGTCTTATTAAAAATTTCCCTTTTGCTTTCTTTGTAAAAGTTTGTTGATTCTTCATGTGCGCTAGATTTCAGAGAAAAAATTACAATAGATTTTCATGGACAATAGCCTTGGTTTTGCCTTTTTTTTTGTGAATGGCCTCGGTTCTGCCATTTGTTGGAGAGTTTAGGTTCTTGAAACGAAATATTTCTTTTAGTTCAGAAAGTCGGGCCTCTATTGGTAGTTTTCTCATAGTTTTAACATATTGTTGGTTGTTTTTATTAAATAATAAACACGCTGAAAGCATAAGCAAAGTTTTTCTTTTCCCTATTGCAAATCTACTTATGAAATTCAAATGCATTGTTTCTTTGTTGTTGAAAATGGAATATTTATACTATTCTTTAAAAAGAGGGCAAAATGTGCAATCAATTTTATTGAATGTAGCATATTTTGGTCCATTTGTAACAAAGCTAGCACCCAAATGAGATTACAATGGTGAAATAGGTCTGAAACAATTATTTTCGATTCTCAAATAGGGATATGCTTTACAAAAAAAATTAATTTTGAGATAGGCCCACAACTAAGATATCTTATGGCTTTTCAGCTTATTTTGGCATTTAACTTCAAAAATCAATATTTTCCAATATATTTTTGAGATGAAAAACTTTCCTTAAGGACATTCTTGAACAAATTGATCTCAACAAAAAATTGTTTCATTTTTGGGCTAAAATGGCTTATGCACACGCTTCTTTCAAAGAATTAGATTAAAGTTCAGCTACATTTCCCTTTAGTTAAAACATAATTTCACTACAATAGCATCTCTCACAGACTCTGAAATCTAAGTTCACCACAATATTGATATAAAGAAAATAGGAAGTACGGATTAAAATTTCACTAATACATGAAGTAACTACTTGAGTTATCCTATAGGGACCTGTTTTTCTCTGTCAAATTGTTGGATATGTGATCACCAGACAATGACTTTTCCCATTGCAGTAATATTTCTCTTCTTAAATTATCCTCGAATGGGCTTACTGGAAGCATACCTTCTAGGCTAGTGTTATCTATAAGGAACCTTAAGTCCATTGATAGAACTGCGACTCTTCACTGGAATATGATTAGGGAGCTAGAGAAGTTGGCCAATATTTTTCATGGCTATATTATTGGGCCAATTGGCTTTTTTATTTATCATGATGTGACTTTCTTACTATATTACCACCTGGAAAATAGAACCCTTGCCTAGCTATTGCACGGAGAAGGTGGTAATTCGAAGTTTGAGCCAAATTGGCCTAGGCATTTATCAATAGCATTGGGAGTGGCTGAAGCATTTAATTTTATTCATCACTACCACACACCAAATATCTATTTGGATATTTCTTCTGCCAACATATTTCCAAATGCCAATTTTAACCCACTGATAGGTGAGGTAGAGATTTCAAACTGGATTATTTGAGTCTATGGGTGAATATAATCAAGCACTTTCTCTATTGAAAATGGCTCTTGAAATCCTAGAAAATACCCCAAGACAATAGAGTGCAATGGGTGGAATTGAGGCCCAGATAGGAGTATTGCTTCAGTTTCTTAGAGAATAAGAGGAAGCATACATGTTCTTTAAGAAGGTAGTGTCTAAGCTTAGATTTGGGAATAATAGAAAGACATAGCTCTTGGGAATGCTTTTGAATCAGATGGGATTGGCTTGCATGGGTCTCAATGCTCTATGGGATGTAGCTGAGATTTCTATTCAAGTGTATATTTTGAAAAGTAGTGAGATTAAAGTGGTTACATAGAGAGGCTCTAATATCTTTGAATTAATTAACTTTGATTAAAAGGGTTTTCACATGAATATAGATATAAGGGAAAACTGAGATCAAATTCATTATAATATGATTATAAGTATTTTTGAATCATTGTAAAATCCAACTAAAAATCTCAAAGGAAATTGAGTCGCAGCTTAAACTGTTCTCCACAATCCTACAATCAGATTTTTACTAGCCACCGAAAGAATGTGAGCTTGAACAAGACACGGTTGTCCAAATTATGTATCTTATGCAGCCTCTTGTAAGGATGTGCTATCGTTATGAAACATTCATTGTATATACAAAATATTTCAAGATAAATTTGAATATACAACTTCTTGAAACTATGTTGCCATTGGTCCTTTTTGCAAGTTGTGTGATTTTGATTGGAAATTTGATGAGACAGAGGTATATATTCTTCTATACAGAGGTTTATATTTAATTACAATGTTAGTGGAATTTTTCTTGTTTTTCACTGGTCTGCTTTCTAGGAGTGATCTATCATGGAATCCATTTGGCATGAATTCAATGGACTGCGTTCATTAGGTTTTAAGTCTTATTTTATCATCATCCTTGAGTATTCTTCTACTTTTTAGCATATCTCTTTGTAAATTGGAAACTATTTGCCTTCCTTTTTTAGTGTTTCTTTGTAAAATGGAAGTCATTTAACTATCTTTTTTAGCCACTTTAAGGTAAATGTTGTTTGATGTGAGAAGGGGTTCACTTAAAGTATTATTACTGAAGAAGATTTATGCCAAAGCAGAAGGAATAATTTATGGTATTGTTGTTTCTTTATCTCGTGATTTATTATGATGCATATATCTATTTTAGTATTTTATGATTCTAAAGTGCAATTGGTTTATTGGACTTCGTTGTTAAAAAATCATCAAAGACAAGGTAGTTGGATCAAAGAAGAAACAACGTGAGGTATGTGAATATCAGAATATGACGTTTTTTACTGACATAAGAATTCATCATTTACTTGTACAATGACTAGTGATTTTAATGTATTTTGTGTGTTTTGGATGGTTCTTAATCAAATACACAATTGTTCTTCTAAATGGTTTCAAAGTCTATGGATCAGAGTGCCTTGCGTCTATTTGGACATTAATTAAGATCGTTTAGATATTACTCAATTTGTCAATATTTAACAAGATTCTTATGTAATATTCAGGCTAAGCAAGCTCGAAAGAAGTTTATTGAGGAAATGAGTCCTGAAAGTAAAGCTACTTTTGAGAACATGTGCTTCTACAAATTTTATCTGGTTCAAACTCCTGATATCATAGATATTTCCAACATCAAGGTATTGGTGTATTTATGTGTATGTTAGTTGTTGCTAGCTTTAGTTATTTCTTAAAATACTTTCCTAAATGCATGTTTAGCCTGTGTTTTCACAATAATTTTTATCTTTTGTGATAATTGAGGTTGTATCTATAGCTTCATATTGTTGAGTTAATTGTATGTATGTCCATATATGGTTGAGATTGATTTTATTTTGCAGGTTCCATTTATTAATAGGTATTATTGGAAGGCACATGTGGTTCTGTAACATATAAAAACAATTTGTTTCTTTTCTCTACACATGTAAGGGGGTTTTAAGTTTAGAATTAGTGTCCAAAATCCAAACGTGGTTTGGCTCTTGATTTAATATTAAGAAGAAATATTTTCATGTACAATAAATATAAGATTAGAGCTTTTAGAAATGACTAAGTTGTTTTCTTTCTTGTGAGAAAAGGGTAATTTTAGTTGAGGGAAGGAGGAAATTGTGCATGAAAAATGGTAAGGCAAGTCATTTTTTAACGTGCAGAGGCTATATATTGTAGAAATTGTAATCGTCAATTCTTTCAAGTTAAAATTTATCTATTTATTGAATATGTCCATGATGGTTTAGCATGTTATTAAATGTTTTTCTTGATCCATCATATTCACTTCCTCATTCAATTTTCTTGAGGAAACACTTTCATCGAATCATATTCATGACAATTGTACATAAATGGGCTATAGTAATATATTTCTGGTAGAACATTTTCAGCGATTGCAAAGAACAAGGAGCTTGGACACACTCTATAGATATAGATGTATGCTTGGCCCGATATTGTTGACATTGAGTTTAATTTTGCAGGTTCCTATTAATAAGTATTATGATGAGGTATATAAAAATTATATATTTCTTTTCTCTACACCTTTAAGGGGATTTTAAATTTAGATATAGTGTCCAAATTCGGAATTTAATTGGCTCTTGATCTGGTATTAAAAAGGAAATTTTATTTGTAGTATAAGTACTCTTAGAAATGGTAAATTTGTTTCTTACTTGTGAATGAAGGGAAAATTTTGTCCAATAGAGGAGGAAATTGTGATTGTGAAACCGTAAAAATCAATATATGTTGACTTCCATGCTCTAATTTGGACGTGTAGAGGCATATTTATTGTAGAAACTAGTAATCATGGGTTAATTAGGGTTAAAGTTAATCTATTTATCAACTATGTCCAATGATGGTTGACCATGTTATCCAAATGCTCTTGTTTTTTAGTCATTTTAAAAATTATTACTTCCTCATTGCATTTCTATAGTAAATACTTCCATACAATCCACTCATGAAAAATGTATTTGTTCGGGGACTCTCAATCTCATTGCATTTCTTTAGGAAATACTTCCATACATTCCACTCATAAAAAATGTATTTGTCTGGGGACTCACAATCTAATAAATTTCCACTTGTTAATGAGTTCAGATATCTAGGAAAACCTACAAACATGCACTTATGGGTAAAACTTTCCCAGCAGCAGGGCCAAGCACAGTTTGACTAGGGAGTACCAGGACAACTTGGTTTTTCAACTATAGATAGACATGTAAATGTAGAGATTGTTTCGTGGCAAAAATATTAGAATGAAACAATTGGTTTTCCCTCTGGCATAACAGGATGGGAAAATCAAATTGTAATGCAATGGCTCTCTTAAATGAACAGATTATTCTTTCTTGATAAAAAAAGGTAGGACATGTTAGGGTTATGCCATCATGTAAACAATGTCATAGGCTTAACATATTTCTTTGATTCATAATGTTGATTTCGCTCACACACACATATATGGTAGAGTGGCTAACATCAGAATGTATCATGCAAAGAAAAAAAAACAAACAAACAAACAAACAAAAAAACACAAAACAAAAAGACACAAAAAAAAAACAAAAACACAAAAACACAAAAAAACACAAAAAACAAAAAACAAAAAAACAAAAAATAAAACCAAAAACAAAACAAAGCAAAACAAAAAAACAAAAAATAAAACAAAAAACAAAACAAAACATTGCAAACTATGTTCAATTACTAACATACTAAAGACTCAGTTGGAATTGATTTTTTAGTATGCTGGTTGTTGCAATGGTGGATAGAAACAAGGAATCCCATGGTGCGACTTGTAGGTAGAGCTAGCTGTGTATATTGAAAATGATCAATTCAATGCAAATGACTAATGTTAAGCATTACAAATATAATAATATTTCACATTCATAATAAATGCAATATGATTTTGGCTTTGACAACATATATGTATTATTAAGTATACAAATGCAGGAATGTTAAACATTATGCAATCGAATTTGTCATGTGATACCTCCATCATACCTCCAATAATATACACTGCTTGTAGTGAGCTATTTAACTATTGTATAATTAGAGAAATTCAACATAGGTTTAAGGGATTTGGTAAAATACATATTTCTATTGCCATAAAAATGCAAAATTTCATGTCAGTACCTTTTACATAGAATGATCTCCCTTTTTTATTCCTCAATTGAAACTGCACTTGATATAGTTTTTTAACAATGTTTATCTTTTCACGTTCATGTGATTGTTATATAGAAAGGTTAGTTGGCAGGATGCAGTGTTGGTGACAATCTTGTCCTGACGATGAACCACACTGGATGGTTCAAAACGTGTCGACAAATGAATTCTGATGTGATCATGTCTGAAAAATTTCTTAGTAATCAAGACATGGATCACAAAAGCCTAAATTCAAAAATCAGACTTATGTTGGTAAGAACAGCCCCTCTATTAACAAATCTATGGATGTGAACAACACTGAAAACAGTGTGTTGATGATGCTCCACATTCTCCTTTTTTCCTTTGGATTTGAGCTTTGAATTACTCGACTTTTCTAGCAAAATAAATCCTATGATGTATCATTAGGAAAGCTTCCAAATGGTATGTAACATATGAATAAATTAGTGTTTGTAATCCATTAATTTTATTGTGCCCAATATTACTAGGGAAACTTCCAGAGATGTCAAAGAGTTTTTCGTTGTGCTAATCATGAAAAAGAAGGGATTTTTGGGCGATCATTACAAATTATTCTAATTAAACTACAACCCTCTTTTTCCCAAATTACTACCATTGTGTTGACCAAAAGCCCTATCATAGTGTTGATCAGCAAACATGCACGTGTAAGGAAGTACATTCATTACTTTACTTTTATATATTATTTTATTGATCTGGAAATGTTATATATGCATTTATTGACCCTTCATGTGGAGGTGAAAGTGTGAATGTTATGGAGCTTCCCATGAAATTATATGTGACCCATGAAAATGTCACAATACATAATTATGATCTACTTCCTTGTACACCAATAGTCATTGCAAGATTCTCTTATATGTCACCATTTTATTGTTCTTGAAAGCTTCATTAGAAACATTGATTGGGGTTTACTTAATGAAGGACAGGTAACAAAAACCTCTACATTGCATCTTTCCATTTTATTTGCATTCACATTTACCCTCACTAAAATCCCTTTTGAAGATTCATTTAAAAAATAAAAAAAAATCCTCCAATTTTTAGATCAAGGTGTAGACATCAGAATGCTAATTATGGGTTTCATTTGTGATTATTATGGTTTACATGTTCCTGATAATGTTATATATTTATATATGTCTCATAAATTTCTTTCATTTGACCTCATGGTTAAGTTTATTTTGAGTGGGAAAATGGCAACAAATGGGAAACATGGCGCATGTAGTTCATGGGTGAAAGTGGAGAATTAATTAAAAATAGATGAGGTGAAGGCAATTGTGGGAGTATGATACTTTGTAAGGTTTTACTTTTTGTTTTCTTATATTATAGATATTATAAGATGAAGTTTTGAGATTGAATTATCTACTATATTCCTTTACAATTAAATTACACTTCAACTTTATTAGTATCTCCTCCACATTCCTCTAATTTAGTCGAGATCATTTTTGGTCGATAGACCATAAATGTAAAACAATTTGAAGCTCAACTAAACCTTGCTCGATTGGTAAGAAATAGGATTATCAAATTCCCATTATTTAACATTAACATTGAAATATGACTTTTGGTCAAGAGCCCATAAATGCAAGAACCTTTGAAGACCAACTGAATCTAACTCGATCGGTAAGTAATAAGATTATAAAATGCCCATTATTTAGCACTATCATCAAATTTCGACTTTTGGTCGAGAGCCCATAAATGAAAAACTCTTTGAAGACCAACTGAATCTTACTCGATTGGTAAGAAATAATATTATCAAATGGCCATTATTTATCATTAACATTGACACATATCCATCTTAAACACTTATACTAGGCCATGTCACATCTTTTGTGTTCAACCACATTGTTATTATCAATACATTATGCAGCAATTAGCCAAGTGTTTTGATGATAGGCCCACCACACTAACTGATCTTTTTTATGGCAAGTTCACACAACCGACCTCTAATGTGCATCCACGATGCACATATTCCTTTTCCTATTCCCTGATGTGATTGGCATTTTTTTATTATTCAAAATCATCCATAGTGCATATAGTTATTTTGATCTATTATAGTTGTGTGATTAATATAATCCTTAGGCTAGGGTTGAGATTTAGACTATGTGCTTATTATTTTAAAACCAAGCGTGTGCATTGAACTTTCGACTTTCTACTTTCATTTTCCTTCCACATTCCCCCACTTTCCCTATTAATGTTCCTTTGCACCTCTTGGTGCAATTTCTAGTTTATTCATTTCTCATCATCTTGTACAATTCATGTTACTCTTTCTTTATTATACCCGTTGTAGGATACTGTGGTACTTTTTACCATTTGACCCCAAAAAAAATACATCTCTTCCATAGTTTCACATCACATACCTAATCTTATCATTTTTTTGAAATATTTACCTGAGCTATTTTTATGAAATTTTTAGATTTGTTTGCGTAGCATATGATTGGTTCATCGAATGATAGTTTGGTTACTTCCTCAGAGTGAACATGATCAATATGCAGTGGTTATGACATGGATGTCGTTAGCTTAAAGGGGAAGTTCGCATTGCCCAATTTTCTGCACTTGATTCACATGCTTCCACACAAGCCATATAGAGAAGAGATGGGAAGGTGAAGTAAGAAAGAATAATCAAGTTGCAATTATTTTTCAACCATTATGTTATTTATAGGGAAGGTGAAGTAAGAAGGAATAATCAAGTTTAAATCATTTTTCAACCATTATGTCATTTAGGGGAGCTCAAAATTGGTGGATACTCTATCGATATAAGGATCAAGGTATATTGGGTTTTTTTTGTTGTTTCCATGAGAATCCCAATGATTAATGTGGGGAAAAAGAGAAGAAGCCAATTAAAGAAAATGATTCTATAGTTGTAGGGAAAATCCCATGAGGACACCACAATATAGGTGTATCAAAGCATACACCACAAAGGATAGGTGTATTTAAGTATCTTATTGATGGATAAACACACACATCTGATTTAAAGGAGGGAAGAGAAGCTTGAGTAAGAACACTTAATCACCTTGAAACCATTAATAAACATTTTGTTAGCATGTTGAGGTAATATCTCCATGGACAACCAATTTGGCAAAAGGATCAAGGTATATTAGCGATTAGATGTTATCATAGACAAATCACAACAACTTATGTGGGATAGGATGGAAGGAGATTATCAAGGCATGAACCTTGATAGTTATAGAAACAATCCATTGAGGATGCCATAACATACACATGCTAAAATATTTTGTTAATGCACTCATACTTATTTGCCATATATGGGAGGGAGAAAGAATAATCACCTTGCAACCATTAATTTTTGGTTATGTTGATAGAGGGGCAATACATTTGTGGATGACCCCATTGGAATAAGGATCAAGGTGATAATGATGATGATGATTGTTACCATAGTCTAAGATCAATTTTTTTCTATTGAACCTTAAGAAAATGGTAAGGAAATAATTGGTTTGCTTTAGAATTTTATTTCTTTAAAAAAAAATGAGAGAAGCTTCCTAATATATGTGGCTTTGATAAGTTGAATTGTAGGAAGGTCACTATTATTAGAAATATTTTTAAATTAACATCCAATGTGGGCATATGCAAGGCCTTCTAAGGGAAATTCTTTTCTTTCTCCATCTTCTTATCATCACAAATATGACAAATTAATTTTTTTGCGTAACATTTTATAAATTTTTTCAACACTCTATTTCACTAAGAAGCTTGTGAGAGTTCATTTTTATTTTAGGAATGTTTATTTTATTTTTTATGCTAGCTATAACAAAATATAATATTGATATTCTAGATTAGCGTTAATGGCCTCTTTATCTTAATATTTTCTTATTCTCTATTTTTTTTATCACACCACAATTTCTAATTTTAATTGGGTCATGATAGTATTTTTAATAGTGTCAATATTCCATAGAGCAAACTCCACTATTCTCCAATGATTTAGCCAAGACTAGGCATATTTCTTCCAATCACTTTTAAGCTATTTGTGTCTTTGACTAGAGTTTAAAGCAATATTATGAGCCTCTTTTATTTTATATTGGTTGCCTTGTGCGTGTACACTATGTACCTAGTCACTAGTCATACTCTCAATAAAAGCAATGCCAACTTTTATTATGAGGATAGGATAGGGTTATTTCTTTTACTTTTAAGGTTCTAAATTATAAAATGCTTATGGATTTTCCCAATCTTCCTTCTTGATTATCTACAGAGGCTACGACTGCAAACTTCACATCCATATAAGAGAACAAGCTCAGTGACAAGAGTCTCAATGAGGAGTTTTTCTCCCTTGCGCCTAGAAGCCCATTTCTTTTTATTTGTTTTCAAGACCAAATTAAGCTTACACCCTCCATAAATCATTTTCTCTATGCTATAGCTATATTTAAGCTTGTGATGAAGGTTGACTATAAGATATTTATGTGAAATGACTTCTTCTAAATTATTATTGTCATATGCAAAATTACCATATGTGATCTCTAATATCATAATCATAATTTTATTAGTCTTTAACATTAAACCCATGCTATAACATAAATCAGTGAACTATGAACTTCCATGGATATTCCACTGGATGGTTCATCAAAATAAATATGTGAAAGTAAATTGAAATCTATACTATGAAGGGTTAATTCATTTTATATTACATATTTATTACTATTATTTCTATATTTATGCATGCAATAGATAATATGCATAAAATATAGAATGGGGAATACCACTCTGAGTGCCAATATATGTTTTGGGAAATCCTTTTTGAGATAAAACGTGGATGGAAGGTGAGGTTACTTTTCTCTCTTTTGTCTAGAATGGAAATGATGAAGGTACAAATGAGAAGGCACCCTTTATGGAGTTTCTTGATACTTGTGTCTCATGGGATACTACAGAACACAAACCCCCACAATTATTCTCTCTCTCTATCCACACTCAACTACTTTTCCCTACTATGGCACAAAACATAAGAAATTATAATGAACCCCTTTTCCTCCTAGTGGCCCAGTGATAAGATAGGATGATAACCAACTAAGGTTAAAGTTGACCCATTCAACCCTCAACATGAGTTACAAGTTGACCCTTCTAGAGTCTTTTACAGTCCCCATGTGGCTAGCCCCTTTTAAATTAGTAAATGGGGCTAACATGGCATCCTCTCTACTTATATTGGTCAAACATGATAGGTCAACTTTCAGGAGGCATAACTTTCACATCCAAACTTTGATTGATGTATTTCTTTGATCGTTGTAAAAGTTTTTGTTTATAGAATAACATCATGGGAAGCAATGCTTAATAGGTAATTATTTTACCCTTGAAAAACATCACTTAAGGCTTCACTAGCCTTAGAGGTTTCAAACTCCAATTCTCCAAACTAGATGTCACTACTAAAACTACTCATGTAAGTTGATTCCTTCAATTTTTCCACATTAAAAGCATCAAGATGGATGAAAGATTACATAATGATCCAATTCATGTCATACTCCTCATTTTGGGAGGATTTTGGTCCCTAAAATATTTTATTTAATGAGGTGAGGAAATTTTTCCTCTACCTTCTCCTTGGAGTACCATTTAGTTGTAGTTTCATCCCAATCTTCCAAAGGTCATGCTACCCCTCTCTTGCAGTTCTGGACCTCTTCTACAAAATTGTATCCTCTGTCAAAACGTCCTAAGAATCTAGAGTTAAGTCCTCCATGGAATGTAGGACTTGCTCTTCTTCCGATTCCAAGCATGGATGGCTCATAAAGTTTTAGATTTTCCAAATTCACCATTGAATAAATGTGCATGTATGGTGGTAGATTAACTTTGTAGGCATTCTCTCCCACCTTTTTCAGTATCTCAAAAGAACAATATTGCAGCGACTTTATTTTCTTACCAACACCTTGTAGCCTCTCTTTGTTTAATTGTAACTATATCTCCCACTTTGAATAACTTATTTTTTTTGAGTTAGTCGTGCTTAGTTGTGACTTATTTATTGTCTCTTATCCTTACAGATGGATATTTTTATCTTCTCAGCAAATTTCTCTTCTCTTAAAGCTTCCCTTGTGGGATACTCCCTCACTCCTCCTTGTTGTCCACATGCAATGTCCAAAGGTTAAGGTGTAAAATATTCAAAACAAGTTTCAAATGGGGACTTACTAGTAGATATGTGGATAACTTTCTTATTAGAGTGTTAAATGTTATATATAATTTTCATCCTAAGTCTTCAAATCCATATAATTGTAACCTCTCAAAAGTTACACCAAATTTATGTTGACTACTTTTGTTTGCCCATTTGTCTGTGGATGGAATGCTTTATACCTATTCAACTTTGTGTCAATCTTCTCTCACATTTTAGTCCAAAATGCATTGAGAAATATAGTGTCCATATTTGAAACAATGCTCACTTGTATCCCAAACTGCACCTAGATCTGTCTAAATAACAATTTTGTTGATTCTTATCCATTTATGGTCTTTTTATATGGTATGAAAATGCACATATTACTGAACCTATCAAATAGTACCACGAATACGTAGTCATGTCCCTTCCTAGTTGTTGGTAAGCCTCCACAAAATCCATGGAAATGCTTTCCCAATGATGAGTTGGTATAGGTAAGAGATAGTATAAACCTTGATTCCTATTACTAAGATTTTTGGTACAACAAAGCATACATCCTCATATGAACTTAAATACATTCTCTTGCATTCTGGGCTAGTACACATACCTATGCAAATTGGAAACTATCTTCCCTACAACCCTAGATGCGTGAGCCTCTCTGATTAGCTGTAGTCACTCACCTTTTAGAACACTTAACTTATCTAGTCTTTAGAGTACCCCATTTTGGAGATAATAGTCAACTGTAATATATCCATTGTTTGTAGATCCTCATCCTCTACATATGCCTCTTTATATGCATCATGGGTGACAAGCTCCATGTGCACAAGAGTTCCTAAAGCTATAATTTTTTATGTGGGTGGCCTTGAAAGGATGTTTACCAATTTGTTTGTGATTCTCTTCTTTTACTTTATCACTAAATGAAATTGATGTAAAAACCTTATCAACTTGTAATGTCTAGTATGTTGTAACTTCCTATGGGCATGCAAGAAATATATTAAGTGGTGATCTATGTGGATGATTTTCACATTTCCCATTAGATAATGTTTCCATATTTTTACATCTTGTTCCATGGCATAGAGCTCCATGTCATAGGTAGGGTATTTGAGGACCACCCAATGAAACACTTCAAACTTGTAGCATATAGGACTTACTTCCTAGATCAATATCAAAGCATACCCACTTGCATTTGTATCCACTTCAAATGGTTTTTACAAGTTTGGTAATGCAAGAGTTGGTGCTTGATTGATTTTTTTCTTCGACTCTATAAAGTCGTTCTAATAACCCTTCCCTCATTGGAAACTCTCATCATTTACTATTATGGCGTGGAGTGAGGAAAGTACTGCTAAAAAATGAAGCTATCAATTTCCTCAAGTATTTTGTTGCCCCAACAAAACTCCTAACCTCAAAAATATTTGTAGGTCTTTAGAACTTCATGGTGGCCTCCATCTCTTCAAGATATATCTTAGGCTCCCTTCCACTAATCACATAGCCTAAGTACACCAAATACTATTGTGAAAAATCACATTTCTTGAGATTTCCAACAACTAGTGTTTCTTCAAAGTCTCTAGCATTTGCATTAAATGTTAGATGTGCTCCTCCTAGGTAGCATTGTATACTAGTATATCATCGAGATAAACAATAACAAATTAATCTAGATAGGGTCATAGTACGTCATTCATTAATCTCATGAACATAGCTAGTGCATTGAATGAACCAAGTGGTATGACTAACCACTCATATAAAACTTGTTTGGTTTTGAAGGTGGCCTTCCAAGTATCTTCTTCTCTAACTCAAACTTGGCAACCCTAATTTAAAATCTAGTTTAGTGAAATATTTTTCTTGCTGCAACTAATCTAATAAGTGATCAATCCTAGGCAAGGCATACTTGTTCTTGAGCATAATTTTATTTAATGCTATGTAATCAATGTACACTCGCCATGTCCCATCCTAAGGAAAAATTACAATGAGTGACCCATATGGCAAGGTACTTAGTTGAATAACACCCTGCTCTACTAGTTGTTGAAATTTCTTCTAAAACAAATTGTACGTACAACCCAATGTTTGGAAAAAGGGAGTCTAGCAAAAAATGGATCTCATGCTCCACTTTTCTCTTGGGTGTTATCCTTTTAGGCTCCTATAACACTCCCATGTATGTATATAGAAACACTTCCATTTGATGTATTTTTTCCTTAATGCAGCACTCCAAGAATGCCTTTGTTTTCATTGACTAGATTGAGTTTCTCTTACAAAAATTAAAACATACTACTTGCTAAAGCTAATCAATTTATTGGCTTGCCTAGCACTTACCAACGGAATCTTATACTTGCCCTTATGTGCGTAAATGATGAAGGATTTTTTGTCCTTGATGAGGCATTACTAGTTCCATATCCACATGAAGATTTCACTCTACATATACACATAAGGACTCCCAAACAAAAATCCACATACATCAAGTGGAATTATATCCAAATCTACTTCAATAATAAAATCAATGTTGATAAAAAAATTAGTTTACATTGTTTTTTTACCTGGATTTTTGTATCCTTATTTACCCATATGAATGGATATTGGCTAGGATGATTTCAATCCTCCAATCCATGTTTGTTGACCAAATTTTCTACAATGAGATTCTCTTGTGATCCTGAGTCGAACAAAGCATTACTTTTTGTCTTCTTGACCTATATCTTTAAATGGAAGAGTTTGACCATCTCCTTCTCTTCCTATTTCTCAAGGCTACTTAGATTCACCCTCTTTGACATTAATGTCAAAAAAATATTCTCATCCACATATGAGCTTTTATCCACCTAAATGCTTGAATCTATGGTTATGGTATTTTTCTTCTTCACATCCTTCTTCCAATTCTTCGGGTTGAGATGCAATTTCTAACACTTCTCCTAGGTTTGACCATCAATGTTAGAGTGCTTGGTAGGATCTTTACACTGTGTGATGCCACTATTGTATTCTTATCCTTCCTCCATTTCCACTTCTTATTCCCTTCTTTGGAATATTCCTAGTGTTCCCTTTCCTTTGAACCACTCAACTGTGTTGGCATTATGATACAGGTGTTTTCCTTGATGGCAACTCACTCAGATGACAGATCATAGTGCAGCAGGTCAATAGCAAAGAGTTAATGATCAGACTACAAAAAATGAAGAAAAATAGGTATACGCAAGTTCACCTTGACAAAGAAGCGTATACACGCGGGTTAACAGACCAAAAGGAGCGTATAATGTATACACGAACTTTCACAAAAGGAAAAGCGTGTATATATTTGAAAACTAAGTTTTGGTCCAAGGTATCGAGGCCATGGTATTTTGATCCATGCTATTGGTATGTGGTATTTGGTCCGAGGTATTGACCCTAGGTATTTGATCCAAGGTATTGGTCCTAAGTGGTTTTGGTCCATGGTATTGAGAAAATCCGAAAACTATAAAAGGAGGAGAAGATCATTAGGCCAAGTGCAAGTATTGAATATCTGATGAACTATGAGATCCAGTATGGAGGTTATGGGTTTGTGATGCTTCGCTTGATCTGAACCAAGGATGCACCTACGTGGAGTATGATGGATGATGGATCAGGATCTTAAGGCTTGGAATGTATTATCATTATGTGGTTGGATCATGGATAGACTAGATCTAAATACTAACGCATGTTTTATTCTACAAATGTTATGATCTAGGTATGACTGAATTCTGAAATAGTTGTGAAGTTTTAAGTTAATATTTTCATATCTGTACGTGGGTTCGCTTTGATAAAAGCGCGTATACATGTTGGTTTAGCTCATCAGAGTAGCATATACATTATGAAATGTGATATCTGAATTTGCAATTGGTTCTAGTGGTTGTTGCAGAGTTCTAGGTTCTGCTCTGTGGTTTGGTTTTGATGACAAGGCTTCAGTGATTCAGTTGTTGGGTGATTCAGAGATTGATGATTGAGTATTCAATGATTGGTTAATGCAATGGTTATATTGCAGTGTTGATTGATTTTGTGCTTCAATGTTTTTTATGGGTCTAGTATAAAAATTGGATGAAACATGGCCTTTCAGATTATGGTGTTTGTTCTAGGAGTATCCAGTCTGAAATTTATGAAACGTAATCCCCGGAGTAAGAGAGAAGGTTGTAGCCTTTTGTAGGTCGACGCCTACATACTGGTAAACATATCATCCAGTACAAGAGCCAGGGGGTTGGAGCTCCCTTCCAGTAGCAGCTGGAAAACGAGGGTTGTAGCCTTTTGTAGGCTGGCACCTACATACTAGTAAATATATTGGCTAGTACAAGAGGCAGGGGGTTGTAGCTCCCTTCCAGTGGAAGCTGGAGAACATAATGAAGAGCATAATGAAGAGCATAGCTATGAAGGCAAGTAAAAAATATATAAGAAAAGAAACATATTAGAAGGGCATGAAAGGAGGCCTATCGTCCTTCATCTACTCATCCTCAATCATAATGAGTTTGAGTTGGTACTTTTGGAGGTGGACATGCTTAAAACCTCATTAGTTTCCTCCTTTTTCCTAAACCCATCACCATAAACCTTGAAATTTGAGACCATAGGCGACTTGAGAGAGTACAATGAATTTTTACTCGGTTCTTCTAAGCTCATCAACCAATTTTGAGTCAAATTGCTTATATTTCTCTATAGTAAGGGTAACAAGAATTTTAGCCAGCTAATAGAACTCCATCACCTTAAACAATTTTTTGTCCCTTGTACATGAAAGCCTTGTATCATCCACCCATCCACTCATCAATCAATTTTGATTCAAATTGCTTATATTTTTCTATAGTAAGGGCAACAAGAATTTTAGGTAGCCAATAGAACTCCATTACCCTAAACAATTGTGTGTCCCTTGTACATGGAAACCCTGTATCATCCACCAATCCTTGAGTTTGTTAAGTCATGTGTCCATTATCTTCTGGCTAAGTTTAAATGATGCATTGCTAGTCTAGAACCCTCTCAACCAGTATTCTAAGGGCATGAAAATGAACCTTGTTGAGAGAGATTTTGACCCTTACGATCCCCTATTTTACTAGAGTCACGAGTTTCATCACAAACCATGCTAGTGATAGGACATGCACTATAGAAGAACCAAATTAATTGCTCAGAATCAAACCTAGGAAGAAATGCCTTGACCTTGGAGATTGATTGCTACATAATATATTTGGGGTGGCTCTAAAGTCCCAAAAGAATGTAGCTCTTAGATGGCTCCTTCAACCATGGGAAAATGAGAGGGAGTTGAGCCCTAAAATAGGGAATCCCCTAAGACAAATAATGTGCATAAAGTAGATAGACTTCAGAACGCACAGAACAAAGGAGTCAAGGATTGAAGAGAAATTAATCCAATGAACCACATACAAATTAATACATAAAAACAAAGCATTAAAGGGATGGGAACCAACAAGCACCACTTAGACAAACTACCCATACAAATGAGAACAAGGAAATACCTAAACACAACATAACAGAGGGGCACAACCCATTTAAATATCTTTTTCCTTTCCCTTGCATGAGAGTTGCCATACTTGCAAGTCCTCATTCAATTAAAACCATAATTAGCAGGGAAAAAAGGATAATCAAGGTTCATGATGGACAAAGGGCCATAACCATATTTTTTTCTCACCATCAATTCACATAACCCATCATATTTTTTCACAACCAATTCATAATCATGGAAGAATGGTACATGAGAATGTCATATCTTTCTTCTTCAAGGTTAATTGAGATGTGTTCAAGCCACTAATAGAAATATCCATTGGATTTTAGTCATTCTAGCTCAATACAGACAAATCGTTTGGCAACTTGGAACTCCTATAGCAAATGATCAAAGTTTTAACACAGAAGAACTACCAGAACAATGAATTCCTTTAATTATTTTCCATAATCTCCTGTAAGTGATCAAAACTCCAAATGTGCATCGACTTGGTTTAGGTTTCTTCCGAGAGGTTTGTTACTTCAAATAACCCATGAATTACCTTCTTTAACCACCACCAAAAATGTATTTGACTCAGATCTGGGTGAATTCGAAATTTGTTGTGATGAGACAGAGTATCTCTAGTTGTATCACTCATCGTCTTTAATAACATTCACGCTTGGGAAAAGTCATATTTATACAATGATAAATTAATAATTCACCTTGCCCAATCTCAGATGAACTTATGGTTACAAAAAAAATGTTCTTGCAAGAAAGAAAAAAAATGTGCAAAGTATATAGAGTATGCAAGGTTTGATCAATTGAGGATGAAACTAATTCTTGTAACAAAATTGCACTATATGCAACTCTGGGAAAGAATACACAAAATTTATTATTTCACCACAATTGTTTTTTTTTTTTTGCTCTGAACCTTTTTCAGTCTCACTGTCTTCTTGAATTCCAATCCTTTTTCTCTCCCTTTTTTTAGATTACAAGAAAATCTCCAATCGTAACTAACTCAGTTTCTAACTAACTACCATAATCGTAACTACCACTTAATGAAGAGATCATATCTCTTGTTTTTTCTAATTTTATTACAAAATAAACACTATTCAAGTATTTCTCAAACATAAATGTTTAAACTCCTAGAGTCTGAGCAGGAGATTTGTCCAATGCCCCTGTATCATACTCCCAGGAAAAAAAACGTTTTCATGGACTCCCACCCATGAGGGCTTCAACTGTTCTACCACTTTTCCGTATAATTGCAATAGACACCCAAGTAGCATCTTCTATTGGGTGATCTTTCCATTTAACTAGGTATTCAAAGTATTCCTTGCCTCTAGTTCTCTTCACTAATATTTTTTCCAAAATCTCCTCCATTTGCATTGGCTTTTCCATAGGTAGTTACTTCATCCACTTGGCTTGTTGGTCCTTGTCACTATTTAGTTAAGCTATTGGTATTTCAACATAAGGGTACAAATATGCTACATTAAAGATAGGGGATATTCCCATGCTAGTTGGAAGTTCAATCTCATAAGCGTTTGCTAAGAACTTCCTCAAAAATTTGCATGGTCTAATCTTTTTCAACCTGATTTTGTTATATTCATTCTTAGGAAATATTTCTTTCCATATATGTTCCAACACTAAATTTCCTTCTTCAAAATTGACCTACCTTCTCTTCAAATATGCCTTCTTCTTATACTTCTGAGTGTTTTCCTGTAACATAAGTCCCTTAACTTGTTCATGCAAATATTGCATGGCTGTAGAAAAGGATTTCCCATCAGTGCTTCTTAGTCCCCACTTTTCCCAAATCTTTGAGTTCAAACACTCCTTGTGGGTGTACTCCATGAACAATTTTAAATGCTAAATCCAATACTTCAATTTGGAGAATCATTGTAAGCAAATTCAATTTGGAGAATCATTGTAAGCAAATTCAATTTGGAGAATCATTGTAAGAAAATTCAACCTGTGGAAGGACCTGATCCTGTCGATGTGGGTTCTCATTCGTCAAGCTTCTCAATAGGTTTCCCGAGCTCTTGTTGATACTTTGGTATGGTCATTCATTTGAGGGTGATAGGCTGAGCTAAAACTAAGCATAGTTCCTAGTTTTTTCCACGATGTCAGCCAAAAGTGTCCATAAAACTTTGTATCCCTATTAGAAATTATACCTGTCGGAAGACCATGTAGTCTTAAGATTTCCTTAAACAATAGATTTTCAATATGTGTTGCATAATTTTTTTGTTACAACGTATAAAATGCGGATCTTCGAAAGTTTGTCCACTTCTACAAATATATAGTCATTTTCTCTTTGAGTTCTAGGAAATTCTAAAATAAGATCCATGCTTACTGCATCCCATGGTCTATCTGGAATAGATAGTGATTAATACAATTCAATGTTTTGATACCTTCCTTTGGCATGCTGGAAAATTCTACATCTCTTCACAAAGTTCTCAAAATTTTCTCTCATTCATGACAAAAAATAATAAGCACTCAACTGAGCATATGTCTTGTCACTTCCAAAGTTCCTTTCCAATCATTCGCTATGATTTTCTTGCAGTAATTTGTCCCTCATTGAACCTTTTGGTATGCACAATTAGAATCCCTTAAACAGCAACCCTTCTTGCAACATATAGTCCATCCAAGGACTCCTATCCCTACTTAACAGATTTTGACATGGCTTGTAAACCTCCTGAAAATCTGCATCATCTTTGTACAACTCCTTGATATGATCCAATCCCAAGACCTTCACTTGAAACTCCTGCAAAAGTAGGCATCTTTTGCTTAAAGCATCGACAACTTTATTAGTACTTCCACTAATATGTTTCAAAACAAATGTAAAATTATGTATATACTCTACCCACTTAGCATGTTTTTGATTTAATTTGTCTTGTTTGGTAATAAATTGCAAGGCATGATTATCAAAATATAAGACAAATTCCTTAGGCATAAGATAATGCCTCCATTTCTTCAGAGCTTGGATGATTGCATAGAACTCCTTGTCATATGTGGAGTACTTCTTCTTTGCTTCATTCAACTTCTCACTGAAGTAGGCCATTGATTTCTCATCTTGGCTAAGAACAACCCCTATTGCATTGTCACTAACATCACACTTGACTTGAAACACCTTATTGAAATCTAGAAGAGCTAAGATATGATTCTTATTGATCTTCTCCTTCAACAAATTAAAACTTCTTTCAATTGTTGTTGTCCACCTGAAAGGTTGATTTTATTTCTTGATAGTTTCAACTACTGGAGCACATGTCCAACTAAATTTTCTGATAAACATCATGCAGAAGCTTGCTAACCCATAGAAACTCCTGAATTAGAAGATATTTCTTGTGGATGGTCATTTTTAGATGCCTTTCACTTTCTCTAGATCCATTTTTATACCTTCCTGAGAAATTACAAAGCCCAAATAATTTAATTATGTTTTCATAAAATAAAAATTATTCATATTTATCCAAAACTTTTCATGATGCAACTTCTTCAAAACCAAGTTTAAGTGCCTAAAATGTTCCTCTTTTTTTTACTGAACACAAGAATATCATCAAGATATACAGTGACACATTTTCCCCTGAACTCTTTAAGGAATTCATTCATGAGTCTCATGAATGTACTAGTCAATTTGAGGAATCCAATCTTCTTCAATAATCCAAGCTTCAAAAATTGCTAGAAAACAATAACTTTAAGACTTACTTCAATAGGTTCCAATACTTCTCCAATAGTATATTTAAATGCCTACAATAATGCTTCCAAGATACCCTTCAATAGTGATCCAAATTGCTTCAATATTGACTCTAATAACGATTTCAAGGCTACCTCAAATAGTTCTCCAAGTGTAGAAAAACATGCCTGCTCTATATTAGCTCAAGAAATTGCTTATATCTCCACAACAAATCTTTTCCAACATAGTCTTCAAGTCAACACAAAAATTCTTCAATGAGGCTGCTCTAATGATGGCTTCAAGGTCTTAATTACAATTCCTCTACAAGCTACTCCAACAAGACTTCAAAAGTGCCTTCAACAAGGCTCTAGTAGTGCTCCAACAATCCTCTAACAATGCCTCAAATATATCCTCAATAGTGCTTCAAATATGCTCCAAGGATTTCTTCCAAAATCTTCTTCAAATTCAACCGAAGAACTAGTCCCAAACACTATTATAGCTTCAATAAGATCCATAAAAATCTGCTCAAGTCTATGAAGGAAGCTTTGTTCCTAGAGGCAGAAAAATTGAACGCCACATAAGTTTGAATGTGTCAATTATGTCATAATTTCCAATTTTCTTCAAGACCGAAATCTATGGTTATAGATATGAAATCTTCCCTTTTCACAGGTTCAAGAGAATATAGGTCTAAAAATGATGTCTTCTCATTCTTTGCATAGGGCAAAAGAGATGCCACAAGTTTGAGGTTTGTCCTTTCCTGAGGGTCGAGCAAGAAAGCTGAAGTTTGATGACTATAGTAAGGCCGAATTCTGATCAATAGGAGGGTTGAAATGTTTTCTTAAATGTGCTTCAAGGTCTTCATTATAGGTCCTCTACAAGCTACTCCAATAATACTTCAAAAGTGACTTCAACACACTCTTGTAGTGCTCCAACAATCCTCTAACAATGCCTCAAATATATCCTCAATAATGCTTCAAAGATGCTTCAACCGTTCATTCCAAAATTGTCTTCAAATTTAGTTGAAAAACTAGTCCCAAATACTATTATAGATTCAACAAGATCCATAAAAATGTTCTCAAGCCTAGAAAGGAAGCTTCATTCCTAGAGGATGAAAACATGAACCCTCCATAGGTCCGAATGTGCCAAATCTGTCATGGTTTCCAAGCTTCTTCAAGGTTGAAGTTTGTGGCTACAAATATGAAGTGTGCCTTTTTCATAGGTTCAAGAGATTGCAGATCTGAAACTCAGGGATTCTCATGCTTTACACAGGGCCAAATATATGCCACAAGTTTGAGGTTTTTCCTTGCCTAAGGACGAGCCAAAAAATTGAATTTTGATGACTATAGTAAGGACAAATTCTGATCAATATGAGGGTTGAAACATTTTCTTCAAATTTCTAAGAGATCTACCCCAAAATAGCCCAAGAACCCACAAAAACACCAAAAAATATTATTAGAACCCAATGAGAAACCCTTGACTTGTCTCCTTGATCAACCCCTTACTCATGAGTTTTGAACTTCTTTCTCTTTATTACATCATAATTGAGTTTCTTCCATGTATGCTTGATCAAGTGGGATGGATGATGATGAGGAGCCACAGTTTCTACTTATACTTATTCGACCCTATTATGAATAGACAAGACTCTTGGAGAGGGTCAACTTGTGCTAGGCCAATATGAATGGAGAAAAAATATGGCTCTTTCACTTATAAATTCAATATCTCTTCAAAAAATTGGAGTTATATGTCAAGTAAATACTCGTTGGAAATGGCTTGAATTCCTTTACAAGCCTATTCCACAATATTCTTGAGATGGTATCTCCTTTGAAATCAATAAAAAGAATTATTCAACAAATTGAACTAGTAGACACTCCCATCCTCGCCAGAAGGTGATATTAAATGGTGAGTTGTGGGGGACGTTAGGAAAAAAGCATTGATCACTTGTGCCCTAGTAGTGTAGCTACTTTAATCACCATCTCTCCACCTCCAATATTTTTCAAATTTAATATATTAAAAAATATTGAAAAAAAATAATATAAATAAATTTGAAATATTAGAGGATGGCAAGAGCGGGAGGGGTTATTCTCTACCTTAATGAAAAAATCGAATTACAGTATGCCTAGGGCTTGGGGGATGCAACCAATAATCGGGAAAAATATCTCGCTCTATAGAAAGGCCTAGAACTAACAATCGCTAGAAAAATCTCAAAAATTATTGTGTTTGGAGACTCCTTGAATGTTATCGACTAAATCCAAAAAACCAAATTGCATAACCAAAGTGTCCCCCCGATACTGCAAATAATATCAAATCAACTTCAACAATTTGAACAAATTGAGCTATTTCACGTGCTTAGGAATTTAAACTCCAATGTTGATGCACTGACAAACAAAGGGTATATGCTAGACCAAGGAGTTTTGGAACTAATCCATAGCCATATAATCTCATGCACATTTCCATGGCAAACAACCTCAAGATATATATCACAAGGCCATTCATTGTGGTTTTGAATCACTGTCACAATAAGAATGAATACAAAAGGATTAAGGAAGAGACACAATTCGAAGGTTGATATGACTTACATATTGTATGTAATTAAAGGTGTGGCTTTGTTTATAGTTCTAGTTTTTGGTATATGTTTCAATGATCTGAGGAGCCAATGTTCATTTCAAAGGAACAACATCTTGGAAAATTCCTCCATGGAGCATATCGACACTTCATCCAAGGATTTTGAGTAGGAGCAGACATGTCATCTCCTCGACAAGCTCCTGATGGCTCAGGAGGACCTACTAGTTGCCTTGGAACATCGTCATGAAGCCAAGGAGATGGAGAAGAAGTCATTCCATTTTCCGGTTAATTCTCAAATTAAATTATTACGGAATCAACTTGATCAATTGTAAAGAGAAGTCTAGACAAAGTTAGCTGTTATACGCTACTAGATTGAGGAGCTCAAGGACAACTTCATCAGTGGAATTCAATTGATGTCAAAAGAAGTTGAGCCCAACGTAGCCTCAACAAGGAAAAGAAGAGCAATATCCCCAGGATAGGAATGTCAATTTTGAACAACCTTGATTGTTGTTGAAAGAGGCGTTTGAGGTGGAAAAATACCAAGATGATTGGGTTCTTCCTCTAAGATTCTCTAATTAATGTTATATCATTTTTCTTTGCATTTAGGAGTTTTTTATCAAGTATATAATAGGTGTCCCTTTTGAATAGTAGGCAAGTAATGCCATAGTCAAAGGTTTTATATTTTGTGGATAGTAGAACTTAGTCTCATTTTGTCGATAGTAGTTCATGCAATCTCTTTTTGGATCTAAAAGATGACTATAAGGGTACTGGCCTAGAAACTAACCTTCTATTTTAATAGAAAATATTAACCATTTCTTTGAAAATTTTTGAAATATTAATAATATATATATATATATATAGGGAGAGAGAGAGAGAGAAATATTTTTATATTTTATATGAGGAATATATATGTTTTAATAACACAAGGAACTTTAAATAATGCTTAAATTTATTTAAGGATATACTCATTATAAATTCAATGTGGGAATTGAATATGAATGGACAACATAACAAAATTTCTCCCAAAATAAATCTAATTGATATATATTGTAATGTTATTTAGAAATGCATGTAATTAAAATGCAATATTAATTAATTATTGAGTTGAAATACTGCAATCCAAAATGGGAGAGATGTGTAGTTTACTATATTTATAATAGGATATTAAACTAGATGAGATTGTTCAATTTACAATGAACTTTTATATAATCGAAATACTACAACCTAATATGGGAGAGATGTGTAGTTTACGATATTTATAATAGGATATTAAACTGCACGAGATTGTGCAGTTTACAACGAAAATTTATAGAATAAGGCTCAAAGCTATTTAAGGATATACTCATTATAAATTCAACATGTTATATGTGGGAATTGACTATGAATGAACAAAAAAATTGATTTTATTTTTCGAGGAAATATCTTGGTAAATCCACCCTAAGGGATCATTTTTTGTCGACTTATTAGTAGATCCTAACCATGACTGTGCAGGTTGTAACTTTGGCAATCAGAGCTAGGATTGGAGTTTCCAAGCTAAAGAAGCAACGAAATGTGCAAATGATTCCAGTTAGGCCTCAATCCATCATCTATTTACTTTAAGGAAAATCATTGTGTTCCTTGTCTCTCTGTTTTCTAGGTTAGCCACCAACCTAGGGGAGATACTTTTTGTCTGGAATCGTAAATATCATATAACAAGGTGTCGGAGTAGAGTTCTTTTTTCTTGTGTCAAGATCCTTAAAAAATGAAACAAGGTCCTAGAGTTGAGTTCCTTTTCTTGTGTCAAGATCCTTAAAAAATGAAACAAGGTTCCTGCAATAGAGTTCCTTTTCTTGTGTCAAGCTCCTTAAAAAATGAAACAAGGTCATGAGCAGAGTTCATTTTCTTGTGCCAAGCTCATTAAAAAATGAAACAAGGTCTTGAGCATAGTTCTTTTCCTATGTCAAGCTCGTTAAAAAATGAAACATATCCCCTTTTAATTAGAGTCTTTGATTATATCTCGTAAATTCCCAGTGAATTTTTTCACTTGATCTTGTAAATGAACCTTCATTCCATCAACCTATTAGTACCCAGTATTCTACGTAGGTGATGATATGTAGCTTGGGGGCATGTACCTCAAATTGAGTCATTATGTTGGGGACATGCAAACTTATTTCAAACATAGTTTTTCTTTATTTAAGGCTTGAGTAAAAATGAAACCAATTTCAATCATAGTTTTGTATGTTTAAAGCTTGTGTAAAAAATGAAACCATTCCCATTTTATCACTTGTGATTGCCATTTTTTATCAGCCCATTGTTTTCCAGATGAGGCTTGGTTTTTTCATTCCATCATCACCATCTACTTGGCCGATCATACAATTTCACTTGGTTTTAACCCATTCTTGAGGAACAACTGCAATGAGTGGTCTTATTAGCCAGCCTCGTAACCTTTGTGTGTTTTGAGCAATTCCATCGTGATTGGAACCAGTTTCTACCCTTTATATCACTCGTTTCTCCAGGAGGAGTCCTCTTTCAGGTCTTTTCATACTAACAAAATGATGCAGGAGCATCGACATTAGCCAGCAATGTGGAGGATTGTCCACATGTTGTGGCTAATCACAGTTAAATTCATTTACTGTTACCGAGAAGGATGACTTCTCAAATTGTTAGTTATTGTAATAAATAAGACATTGTTTTATTTAGATTAGGGATAAGATTTGTTAGCTTAGGTGTGCATGAGAGCTAAGAGATAGAAGATTGTTGTTAGATCTCTTAGAAATAGAATATTATTGTTAGAAGTTTGTTAGAGAAATTATTGAGTTAGAAAAAGGAAGAAGAAATGTGATGAGTGAGAGGGAGAGAGTGAGGCTTGGTGTGGAGCGAAAAGCTCAAAGTGTATTTTGGATTGTATCAAAACAGAGGTCATCATTACAGTGTAAATCTAGCAAGGCCGAGACCCTGTATTTTATATATGAAATAATCCAGTATTCTGTGTAGTGCTTTGTTTATTCGGCCCGTGGAGGCCTTGTGTGTTTGGTTTCCTTTTTAACTTTATGCAGTTTCGATCTGTCTGGGTTTTATTCATAAACATAAGAATGCTTGTGCTTAAGGCAAGTCTGGCATAGCTAAAGTCCGTAAACGGAAAAGTCCATTTACATAGAGAATCGGCGCCAAAACCCCTTAGCGGAGCACTGAACGGACTTGAAATAATATTAAGGTTTCCTTCGGAACTCATCGGGTCCGTGTAGTTCCATCGCATCGGAACTTCGGCGAAATCCCATCGCATCGGAGCATCGGCGGAATGATATCGCATCGGAAACCTTAGAAATGAAAGTGGACGCGATATTTTATATATCGGGTTGAATTCCCAAGTCGGGTCCGGTTCTATATCGGCGGATGCATATATGTGTATAGCACGTCGAGCGATCGCCGATCGCGACGAATTACCTTTGGGCGGAGGCGAATGCGATAGAAATATAAACTGTGGTGAATTGTAGATCGGGTCCACAACCTCATCGGGGGCCATCGGGTCCACGGTATAATGTTTATGGTGGTGACGGCCGATATCGGACTTGCCGAAAATTGCAAAGGTATATATATATAAATTGAAGTCCGGTATTTTGATTAGAGTGGGTTTTGTATTGTTCCCATATATTTATATATGTATGTGGGCGCGGTTATAAAACGGGGGTTTTATATATATATGATTCCCATGTATTTATGATGGGTCATTCCCGATTCATGTAATATGGTGCTTGCGAGCTTTAGAGCTCGGGTGGTGGCTTCCGATGGGTGATTAAGAGCGCCGACAAAAAGGTGGCTTTGATTCCTCATATGTCCATGGTCATAAAAGGCTTAAAGCCTTAAGCGCTTCCGATAAAGCCTGTAGGTTGTTACCACAGGTCAAGGGCCGATTTTTATTTGAAAAGGGGATTTTGGGTAATATCCAAGACTACCTTTTCATCAATTTTTGGTATCAGAGCTGAAGAGATAGTGTTTACAGTAAAGATGCCGCCAAGGAGAGGAATTGGTCGAGGGAGACCAGAACCAAATGTAGTTTTGATAGAAGAAGTGCGGAGTTTGCGTGCACGAATGGAGGCAATGGAGACAGCCCAAAGAAGAGCGCCTGACGAGGGAGCTGAGAGTCCTGCAGAAGAATCTGATACAGATGTGGAAGCAGAAGACGAGAATGAAAATATCAAAATCCTGAAGATGCTGGCAAAGGTTGGAGGAAAACCTAAAATGGAGATTCCTATGTATGAAGGGAGTCTGAATGCCAAGGAGCTCATGGATTGGATTAGATCCATAGATCAATACTTCGATTATGAAGAGGTTGAAGAGAACAAGAAGGTAAAATTTGCAGTAACTAGATTGAAAGGTCATGCAGCCATCTAGTGGGACAAGGTACAGACATCAAGAACGAGAAAAGGGAAATCTAAGATCAAGCAATGGGATAAAATGGTAAGTAAACTGAAAGCCAAGTTTTTGCCGAAAGATTATCATTTGAATCTTTTTAAGCAGATGCAAAATCTGAAGCAAAAAGGAATGTCTGTTAAAGAATATACTGAAGAATTTTACAGATTAAGTATCAGAACAGGGCATGTAGAGGATGATTTGGAAAAAGTAGCTAGATATGTTAATGGGCTAAGGTATGAGATCCAAGATGAGATTGGTCTGTTAAGTCTGAAAACTGTTGAGGATGCCTATCAAGCAAGATTGAAGGCAGAAGAGAAGATATTAAGAAAACAAAGTCAAAGGAATAGAGGAAAGAGCTCAGCAAGAGGTAGAGGAGCCGGCCGATCTAGAGGAACCCAGCATCAAATTGACACAGGGAGTTCAAGCAGCAGATCACCACAGATGGGTGAATCTAGTAGATGGAGATTCGCGCCCAAAGGAAGAGGGCGAGGAAGAGATGTTAGGTGTTATACCTATGGAGAATGGGGACATATGTCACGAGACTGTCCTCGTAACAAGTCAACAAGCCAGAGGGGTGCAAATGTGGCTGAGGCAGAGCTGGAACCACCTCGACTTGTAGAAGAAACACCGGAAGAAGGTGAAGCATTGCTGCTTAAAGAACTTTGTTAAGATCAGAAAAGGAGATTGGAGAACCTGCGCAAAGGAAGAACTTGTTCAGGACTACGTGCAAGTCAAAGGGTAAGTGCTGTAAAGTTATAATTGATAGCGGGAGTACTGATAATCTTGTGTCTACAGAGATGGTGGAAAAGCTCGGATTAACAAGGAAAGTGCATCCTGCACCTTACAAAGTATATTGGCTACAAAAGGGTCATCAAGTCATTGTGACAGAGCAGTGTAATGTGGAAATGCATATCGGCACATACAAAGACGTAATCTTATGTGACATAATGCCCATGGATGTATGTCATGTGTTATTGGGAATATCGTGGCAATTTGACAGGAACGCGATTCATGATGGGAGAAGGAATACATATACCATAGAGAAGGACAGAGTTAAACATACGTTGCTGCCAGTAAAGAATGATTTTGACAAAGAGATGCCTGAAAATAGTATTATGTTGATGAGTGGCAAGGAACTGCTACAAGAGGTTGACAAAAGCGAAGAGGTGCATTTCGCTATCGTAGGAAGGCCAAAGGTAATTTTAACCTCCACCAATTTAAATGATTTTCCTGAAGAAATTCAATCTGTGTTAAATAGTTACATGGATATCATTGTGGATGAATTGCCGAATGAATTACCACCGATTAGGAGTATAAGTCACCATATCAACTTAATACCAGGAGCAAGTTTACCTAATAAAGCTGCATATAGATTAACTCCTCAGGAAAATGCACAGGTTGCAAGATAGGTTCAAGAGTTAATGGACAAGGGACTGATCCGAGAAAGTCTGAGTCCGTGTGTTGTGCCAACAGTGCTTAGTCCAAAAAAGGGAGGAGAATGGCGCATGTGCACCGATTCCAGAGCTATCAATAAGATAACAGTCAGGTATAGATTTCCTTTGCCCAGAATGGATGATTTAATGGACTGTTTAACTGGATCTAGGTATTTTACAAAGATAGATTTAAAAAGCGGGTATCATCATTTTAGAATTCGGGAAGGCGATGAATGGAAGACAACGTTCAAAACTAATAGTGGACTGTATGAGTGGTTAGTGATGCCTTTTGGGCTCACTAATGCGCCCAGCACATTCATGAGACTAATGAACGAGGTCCTGAAAGAATATACAGGTAAATTTGTTGTTGTTTACCTTGATGATATTCTGGTTTTCAGCAAAAGTAAAGAGGAACATTTGGAACATTTGAAGTTAGTCTTGAAAACACTGCAGAAGGAAAAACTACTAATTACTTTGAAGAAATGTAGTTTCATGAAAGAGGAGCTAGCATATTTTGGATTTGTGATTTCCAAAGAAGGTTTAAAAATGGATCCGGAAAAGGTACAAGCAATCAAAAACTGGCCTACTCCCAGGAGTGTATTCGAGGTAAGAAGTTTCCATGGACTTGCTAGTTTTTACAGGAAGTTTATAAAAGAGTTCAGTCAAGTTTGTGCACCAATCCTTGAGACAATCAGGGAGGTCAATCAGCCATTTCAATGGACAGAAGCAGCCGACAGGAATTTTAATTTGTTGAAAAGAAAGATAACAGAAAAGCCTATTCTAGCATTGCCAAATTTTGAGAAAGTCTTTCAAGTGGAAACTGATGCAAGTGGAGAAGCAATTGGGGCGGTGTTGAGCCAAGAGCAAAGACCGATAGCGTATTTCAACGAGAAATTAAATGATGCGAAAAGGAGATATTCTTCATATGACAAAGAATTCTACGCTATTGTGCAGGCGTTGAAAAAGTGGAGGCATTACTTACTGCCAAAGGAATTCATTTTATATTCAGATAATCATGCTTTGCAGTTCATTAATAATCAGCCAAAGTTAAATCAGAAGCATGCCAAGTGGGTGGAATTTCTACAAAGTTTCACTTTTGTAATAAAGCACAAAAGCGGTAAGTCTAATAAAGTGGCAGATGCGTTGAGCAGGGTAAGTTTTCTTTTGCAAGAATTTAAAGTGGGTGTTGTAGGTTTTGATGAAATGATAGAAATGTACAAGGATGATGAGGATTTTAGAGATATCTACACAACAGTGCAGAATCCAGTGAGCCATAACAGAAGTCAGTGGATGGACTACCTTATTCAAGGAGGCCTGTTATTCAAAAACAACAAATTATGCATTCCTAAATGTTCAATGAGAGAAAACATCATTAAAGAAAAGCACAGTGGAGGATTGTCTGGTCATTTTGGACAAGACAAAACCTTCACTCAGGTGAATGCTTTTTATTATTGGCCCAAAATGCAAACTGATGTTAAAAAGTTTGTTGAGAAATGCAGGGTATGTCAGTATGCCAAAGGAAGGAGTCAAAATACAGGTCTATATCAGCCATTGCCCATACCAGATCGACCATGCGATGCAGTGAGTATGGACTTTGTTCTAGGTTTACCAAAAACTCAGAGAGGAAATGATTCTATATATGTTGTTGTAGACAGATTTTCAAAAATGGCCCATTTTATTGCTTGTAAGAAGACTAGCGATGCCTCACACATAGCCAATTTGTTCTTTTCTGAGATTGTAAGATTGCATGGTTTACTTGTGAGCATTGTATCAGATCGGGATACAAAATTTGTAGGGAAATTTTGGAGAACACTTTGGAAGAAGCTGGGAACTAAACTTAGTTCTAGTTCAGCCTACCATCCTCAAACCGATGGAAAAACTGAAGTTGTGAACAGAAGCTTGGGAAATATATTAAGAACTCTGGTTCATCAGAATCCCAAACAGTGGGATTTGGCATTAGCTCAAGCTAAATTTTCTTACAATGATACACCAAACCGAAGCATAGGAATGAGTCCATTCCAGATTGTCTTTGGGATGCATCCAAGAGGAGTATAAGAGCTTAGAGATTTGGGAAAACAGGAAGCCAGAAGTGCAAGTGCTGAAGATTTTGCTGAACAAATGCAAAAGATACAAGAAGAAGTCAAAGATAAATTACAGGAAAGCAGCAGAAGATATAAACAGAGAGCAGATCTGAAAAGGAGAGAAAAATAACTTCAAGTAGGAGATTTATTCATGGCATATTTGAGGAAGGAGAGATTTGCCACAAGGACTTATAATAAACTGAAACTGAAGAAAATAGGGCCCTGTAAAATCAAAAGGAAATTTTCAGCTAATGCATATGAGATTGAGCTACTAGAAGGGATCGGAATATCCCCCATTTTTAATATCGCAGACTTGTATCCATTCAGAGGGGCAGAAACAGAGTTGCAGAAAGAAGTCACAGGTGATGAAATTCAAATTGTGGATTGGGAGGAACAAGTACCAAAAGCATCTCAAAAAAGAAGTTGAAGCTATTTTAGACTGAAGAGTATCTAAGAAAACCAGAGGACAGACATATTTCCATTATCTAGTCAAGTGGAAGGAGCAGCCAGTGGAAGATTCCAGTTGGTTGACAACAGCTGAACTACAGAAATATGGAGTGAGTCCTGAAGGTTTGAAGGACAAATCTTTTCTTCCCCGGGAGTCTGATGCAGGAGCATCGACATTAGCCAGCAATGTGGAGGATTTTCCACATGTTGTGGCTAATCACAGTTAAATTCATTTACTGTTACCGAGAAGGATGACTTCTCAAATTGTTAGTTATTGTAATAAATAAGACATTGTTTTATTTAGATTAGGGATAAGATTTGTTAGCTTAGGTGTGCATGAGAGCTAAGAGATAGAAGATTGCTGTTAGATCTCTTAGAAATAGAATATTATTGTTAGAAGTTTGTTAGAGAAATTATTGAGTTAGAAAAAGGAAGAAGAAATGTGATGAGTGAGAGGGAGAGAGTGAGGCTTGGTGTGGAGCGAAAAGCTCAAAGTGTATTTTGGATTGTATCAAAATAGAGGTCATCATTACAGTGTAAATCTGGCAAGGCCGAGACCCTGTATTTTATATATGAAATAATCCAGTATTCTGTGCAGTGCTTTGTTTATTCGGCCCGTGGAGGCCTTGTGTGTTTGGTTGCCTTTTTAACTTTATGCAGTTTCGATCTGTCTGGGTTTTATTCATAAACATAAGAATGCTTGTGCTTAAGGCAAGTCTGGAATAGCTAAAGTCCGTAAATGGAAAATTCCATTTACATAGAGAATCGGCACCAAAACCCCTTAGCGGAGCACTGAACGGACTTGAAATAATATTAAGGTTTCCTTCGGAACTCATTGGGTCCATGTAGTTCCATCGCATCAGAACTTCGGCGAAATCCCATCGCATCGAAGCATCGGCGGAACGATATCGCATCGGAAACCTTAGAAATGAAAGTGGACGCGATATTTTATATATCGGGTTGAATTCCCAAGTCGGGTCCGGTTATATATCGGTGGATGCATATATGTGTATAGCGCGTCGAGCGGTCGCCGATCGCGATGAATTACCTTTGGGCGGAGGCGGATGCGATAGAAATATCAACTGTGGTGAATTATAGATCGGGTCTGCAACCTCATCGGGGGTCATCGGGTCCGCGGTATAATGTTTATGGTGGTGACGGCCGATATCGGACTTTCCGAAAATTGCAAAGGTATATATATATAAATTGAAGTCTGGTATTTTTATTAGAGTGGGTTTTGTATTGTTCCCATATATTTATATATGTATGTGGGCGCAGTTATAAAATAGGGGTTATATATATATATATGATTCCCATGTATTTATGATGGGTCATTCCCGATTCATGTAATATGGTGCTTGCGAGCTTTAGAGCTCGGGTGGTGGCTTCCGATGGGTAATTAAGAGCGCCGAAAAAAAGGTGGCTTTGATTCCTCATATGTCCATGGTCATAAAAGGCTTAAAGCCTTAAGCGCTTCCGATAAAGCCTGTAGGTTGTTACCACAGGTCAAGGGCCGATTTTTATTTGAAAAGGGGATTTTGGGTAATATCCAAGACTACCTTTTCATCACAAAATATGAAAATATTTCTGAGCACTTGTCTTTTCGAACTTGTAAAAGTAAATGGAAAGACATCTACTCGGTATAAGTTTACCCGGACTGAGATAGACTATCTACAAAAAAGGAATACCTTAGTCGAACATGGCTAAGAGGTTCTCTTGGGTATTGTTTTATACCTTTTCGGACCTAAGGGACTACCTATGAAAAGGGACATCTGGAGTTTTCTTTTTCGCCTCTTTTTCAAAATCTCTAAACATGAAAAAGATGTCGATTTTTACCTTCGTTGGACTTGTTAAAACATCAAACAAAGATGGACTCATCGATCATGACGGGGACAAACCAATCCTTATCAAGGTTCGTTAAATATACTCAAAGGGATTCATCCAAAGAATGAACTTACATATCAAGCATATGTTATCCTCGTCAAACTTGTTAAAAAATAAAGACATACTCACCATATGGTTGGGTAAATTGGGAAAACAAGGGATTCCATTTTGCTAAGGGCAGTGTTTCACTCTTGAACACGACACTCTTCCACTTCATCTCTATAGTCGTTGGGTTGGGTAATCTACTTGTCTTTTGGTTATCATACCATTTTAGAACCTTCATTTCAGTTTTGGTTCAATGCTGCCAACTCCATTCAGTGTCGCTGGTGTGTTCAAGAGAAGTCATTCAATATATCTCCGCTACAATATGTTGAAAATAACAACAAGAAATGTTAAAAATAGAATCCACAAATTCCAATTTAATTTGTCCTTGAATTAAATTATGAATTAAATTGTAATTCTTTTCTCATAGCAACTTGTAATAGTTAACTAAGTTAAGTTGACTTAGTTAACTTAGGAATTTTGAGTTAGAAGTCTATCTGAAGTCATGTAAGTGTGATCCCTAAGTTTTAGGAATCCAAGATGAGTTTATTTATGAGTTTTAATTAGATAACTTAGTTTACTGAGTTATGGCCAGTTAAGTTAGTTCTAATTGTTTATGGAACTAATAGAGGATTAATAGTCAGTTGGTGAATTGGTGCATCCACAAGTGTTACTCCAGTTAACTGAAGATTCCCTCATCAGAATCTCATGCATGTGAGTTCATAGAAAGACCCAATTGAGACTAGAGTGCAGGGATAGTGTAATATCAGTTTTATGATTTACTAAGTTGTAAATATCATGCATGCAATCATAGAAGGACCTAATTTTGGATTGTGCAGTTATCGATGAGGAATTTCCCTTTAATTATGGGCTAATTCTCTCAAAAATTGTGCAAATAATTAGAAGCTTGGAGGCTTGGAAATTTGGCTAAGTATTGGCCAAAGGAATTCATCAGGTGGAATATAGGAAATACTTGTGTAGGTTAAGCTCAAGGTTGAGCAGAGCATATTGTATTCATCCAAATTCTTTGACCAAGAATGGTGAAGAAATATGGTCTTAGAGAGCAGCAGAAGAGGCTAGAGATTCGCTGGAGCTTTCTTATGAGCAGGGATATTGATCATACTGAGTGTTGGGATTGTTCTTGTGAGAACAAGCATTGTATTATCATCTTAGATTTCAGATTTAATGAAATATAGATAGGTGGAGTTTTAAGCAGTGGCTTTCCCCAAATACATCTTGTGTTATGTGCCATTGATTTATCTTCTTCTTGTTCATATTGTTTTCATCGATCTATTAGCTTTAGTTGTAAATAGTAGAAGAAGATTCTTGTATTGTGCTTTAGTACATTGCATGAGCTTGTGAATCTACAGGAAATTCTACATAATACTCTTAGGCCTTCATTTCATGTTTTCCTTTCCTGATCCAGTTCCATATCAGCATCATTCTGATAATTCTGTCTCAATCATGGTACCCGTTTCATGTCGTTGACGGGGGGTACATCAAGGCCCTCCTATGATGAGTCACTTCCTGTTGACATCAACACATCATCGAGGAAGTTGATTTAGAAATGCCCCTTAGTACCTTAGTGCTTGCATACAGCAATGGAAAGTTTTCTCACTCTCGGTGACAAGTTTACATCAATGGCCTTCGACCAAAAGATTCTGTGTGGTGTTTGACATCAACTCATTTATTCACACCATAAATATTGTACCATAGTACCATAAGAGCCATTATCATCATCAATGGTTTCTCTTGCGTTCGTTAAAGACTTACATCATTGGCCGATAATCAGATGGTATCTACCATGTTCGACTCCAGCTCATTGATTCACATGGTTAAACTCGTATGTTGGTTGGTTGTGTGAATAATATAGAAGACCCCAGATCTAGTTTCATCCATCCGGGCTGCAATTTCATGATTATACAAAGGTCACAATGTATGATGGTCATGATCATATAGATTGTCATCTAGTCATGGGTCCACTAGTTGCAATGTGGACGTGTCATTTGATCATTATACATGTTATGTTAGCTTATGAGCTGAGTATGGGTATGCCTCCCTAAAAAAAAACAAAAACAAAAACAAACAAAAACAAAAACAAAACAAAACATGTCACATTCTAAATTTATTGTAGCATATGAAGCTCATTGGTTGTCCTTGATCCCTACTTGTCACAAGGTAAAGAACTTCAGTCATCATTCATCATATTTGACTCTGCACTTTAAGGGGCATTCTGTTATAAGCCATTTTGTCACATTCGATCAGTGAGCCTCCTAATGGGATCAATCAACATCCTATTCCCCCTTGTCACCATCTTACACTGCTTCATCTGATCCAATTTGAGGACCAACGCACCTTGTAAGCCTATTTTGGGTGCGTTCATTAGCAGGTTTCTCCATTGTGGCTTGCGTTGGTCATCGATAGGTTTCTCCCCTTTGCACCTGAGTTGGTTCTAGAAATCTAGGAGAATGATCGGGATTTGAAAACTTCCTCTTCTATGAGTTTCCAGAACTTGTTACAACTAATTACCTTGGATAAAACATTCAGATCATATCCATCCCTACATTGGATTTTTCACAAGTTATCCTTTGATCCTACCCCTCCATTAAAGGTGGATCTCTTACCCTAGATTGGTAATTGGATAAGGAATCCCAACTTACCCTACTTCTCTATATATTCCCAGCCTTCTATATGGTTAGGGGTTGGCTTTTGGTGATTGATTCTACACTTATGTTGTTGTAGTGAGTGGTCATCATTTCATGCATGTAGGGTGATTGGAGGTGCATATTGTGACAAGGAAAGGACAAGTAAACAACTTGGAGGATCTCTTCTACAAGATCAAATTCTACTTATGGTCATAATAGCCTTCCATTTATAGTAATGCAAAGAATTCATTATTTTCCTAAATGTGATGTTGTTTCACTTATTTCAATACCATGTTGATCTATTGAATGAATTACTTAGATGATATTACATAGATATCATAGTTTCTTGGCTTGTGTTATATGACTGTGCAAGTTCTAATTTTTGCAATCAAAGCTAGGATTGGAGATTCCAAGCTAAAGAAGGAGCAAAGTGTGCAAAGGATTCTAGGTAGGCCTCACTCCATCATCTATTTACTTTAAGGAAAAGCATTGTGTTCATCGTCTCTCTCTTGTTCTAGGTTAGCCACCGATCTAGGGGAAATAATTTTGTCCGCAATTGTAAATCTCATATAACAATGAGGCCATTAAGGAGAATTGACCCCGTGACCTCTCACTAGCAAGCTACTTTTAGTAACGAGAACTCAACCAATTGAGGTAGATGTTATCCAATAATGTTATATTTAAAAATAATAAAATGATATTTACATTAACCACTTCAAAAATCCACTAAAAATATAGTAATAATAAAAAATACATTTCAATATTGGCTACAATAAAATACTTCAATTTCCACTTTAATTTTATTATAACATTATATTGACATAAAAAAATTGAAAATAAAAAAATTATAATTTCTTATAATTGCTTTCTACTTTTAGATGTGTAATTCCTTGAATATTCAATATGGACTTGCAAAATAACATCTAAAAATCATATTGACATTATGAAGAATATGTATAAGTTATGTGTTATATATATATATATATATATATATATATATATATATATATATATATATATATATATATATATATATATATATATATATATATATATATATATATATAAGTGTCATTCAATGTAAGGGAGATGTGTAATTTATTCAATTCTTAACATGGAGTTGATATGTAACACTTAAAAAATATTAATAACAACTTTTTTTAATATAGATTAAAAATAAATTATTTCAATATACAATCTGAATCAAATATTTCAACATATAAGCCTTAAGGATTAGATCAATTGGCCATGTCCTTGTAATTCACACACACACACACACACATATATAGAGAGAGAGAAAGAGAAAGATTTTATTCCATGAATATATGATTTCTATTTTCCAATGTCAAGGAAAATGTATTTAAAAATATACACTAATAATAATAAAACATTTTATTGAGGATAATATGGGTCATAAATAAAATATTTCAATTTTTCAACATCAACTATGTATATATTATATAAAGCAAATGAAAATAAAAAAATTCTTATGATTAAAATATTTTATTGGTGTGTTACTCAAAATAAAGGGGAGAGGAATCAAAACTCGGGTGGTGCAAACGTTTTTTAAGTTTTGCACTTTGAAATCTCAAAGAAGTTTTCACCTAAAAAAATTTGATCCCTCTTAGCATTAGATAGATCCAGGGTTATGATGCATTTAAGTTGATTCAAAAAATTTAATGTATTAATAATTAATAATTTAAAATATTTATAAAGGGGCTATTTATCGTCTAGGTGAAAAATAAAAGTTTGACTACTCATGGGTTTTGGGAAAGATGACAAATAATCGGGCAAAATACAATGGCTTAATACAAGACATCCTCCTTTCCAAAGAAAATGAGATTTCCTATCATATTGTCTTGGGGGATTTTCATATTATCATTCAACACATGGTTGATGAATAATTTCCAAGAGATGAGTTTTTGGACAATCTCTTAAAACATGTCAAGAAGGCAATAAACAATATCCCTATAATGAAATATAAGCACATACTACCACATAAAAGAAGGAAGCAGATGGATGTGCCAATCAAGTGCGATCTGAAATTTGGTGAAATGATGGTTAATGGTCAATTAAAACCATAGTTCATTCCTTAGTAGTAGTCTCAATAATAAATCATGCAACATCAAGCTACATTATAAACTAGGAGTGTATGTACCATAAATTTTGCTTTATTCTAGGGCTTTATTAGAAAACATTGACCTCAAAAAATCTCTCATACAAAAATTTCCATTATTATTTAAAAGAACTTAAAAAATTATTTAATATAATTCTTCAAATAATTTTAATTAATATTTTTAAATATAATTTTTTTAATTAAAAAATTGTTGAAAATGGCAACAAGAAATGCTAAAAATACCATTTCAAGAGATACTCCAACTCTGTTGGAAATAGAAAAAAATAGAAATGCTAAAAATAGCATTGCTATAAATAGCATTTCGGGATAGATTCCAATTTTAATTAGTCCCTGAATTAAAATTGAGAATTAAAATTCGAATTTGGTCTCAGCAACTGTTTGAAAAGTAATTAATTAATTCATCTTGAGTTAATTAGTTGGGAAAAATCAAACATGAAGTCTTTATGAAGACATGCAACAGTTATCCCTTTGATTGAGGAAGTTATCCCTTAGTTAAGGAGATAAGGATGAGTTGTATTTGAGTTGTAATTAGTTAGCTCAGTTAACTAAGTTAAGTCCAATTAAATTAGTTCCAAACAGTTTGAGGAACTAATTATGATTTCAGTCAGTTAATGCATGCATGCATGCAACTAGTGTTCTCCAGATAACTGAATATTCTCTCATAAATAACTCATGCATGTCAATTCAGAGAAATACCCAATCGAGATTAAAGGAAGCGAAAATGTACTATCAGTTGGAGGAATTTTCCTATAAAGGAAACGCATGCATGCAGAAGGAATTATCTCCTTCAGGATTGCACAGTTATTTCAGAGGTCATTGTTGTGTGTGAGAGGATTATTCACACAAGTTGCAGCTTGAGGACCTAGGAGAAACTGCACAAGGAAATAGGAGGCTTGGAGGATTGAAGGAAGGCATATGTGTTGTCTATTCTGTCTATGAGCAGCAGTAAGGGATTGTACTGAGAGTTGGATAGCTTGTGAGTTAAAGCTTTGTGTAATCCTGAGATATTTCCACTTGTATGATAATATAAATAGCGGGGTTTTTAACTGAGGCTTTCCCCATAGTATTCTTCTGTGTTTCATGTGCAATTGTTTCTTCTTCATCTGTTATATGTGTTCTATTTGATCTTGCTCAAAATCAATTAAGCTTCTGCAAGTTTGTTTGTAGAAGTAGATCAAGTATTTTGCTTTAGCATATTGCATTATCAGGTGCTCTACAGTGAGAATTTCTACATGGTATCAAATCAAAGGTGATCAAAGCAGACAACAGTATACAAAGAAGAGAGAAGTTTGAAGTTTGAAGTTCTTGATTGTAGGTACAAAATCGATTTCTTATCACATCTCAAAGTTCACCAATGGCGTTTAATGGCTTGAGACTCAAGTATGCCCTAGATGACAGCTTGAATTATATAGCTTAGAAGGATCACTTGGAAGCAGTATTAGAGGACAATGGTTTGAAGGACTTCATTGATCAAGAAGTCCCCAAGCCAGCAGTGGCTAATGCCCAAGAATTGGCAGAATGGAAGAAATGTGTGGCTAGAGTGAGGAGCATTCTTATGGAGGGAGTTCGAGACCATATTGTCTCGAGTCTCCATGGGAAGGAGACATCGTTTTCAATGTGGAAGACATTGAAGGATCTATATCAGAACAACAACGATTAGAGGAAGCTGGCGCTAAAAGACAAGCTTTGGAAATTCAAGTGTGAAAAGGGCGACACGAACTCTACATATCTGAACAAGCTCAGCAGCTGCAGGGATGAGCTTGGAAGTGTAGGAATCACGACCGCTAATGAGGACATGGTGAGTCGTGCTCTCCTCAGTCTTCCTAAGAGCTGACATAGCTACCAGGACTCAGTTAATGGAAGAGAGAAACTGCCAGATTAGGAACGACTGTGGTTGGATCTGATGCAGGAGGAGATCAAGAGAAGCAATAGAGATGGTTCTTCATCCAAGGAGGATGAAGAAAATTGCGCCTTAGCGAGTAAGGCAAAGAAAGGGAAGGAGAAGGATTCTCATCCCAAATTGAGTTCTTCTCATGGAGGGAAGAATATTGACAAATCTAAAGTGAGATGCTTTAATTGTCATGTGGTGGGCTATTATGCAACTAATTTTCCATTGAAGAAATCAAACAAGGGATCTAAGGAAGGATCTGAAGGTGAGGCATTGGCCTCTCAGTTCAAATTGGATTTTACCCTCATCGCATGCATGGTTTCATCGATAATGAGTTTCTTGACAGTGGAGCCTCATTCCACATGACCGGAGATAAGTGTCTCTTCAGTACCTTGGAGGAGAAAGACCTCAAGATACTCATAGAGATGGGTAATGATGAAAAGTATAGTGTTTCAGGTGTGGGCAAAGTTTCTTTTCAGAGGGAGCATGGAGATCGCATTACCTTGACAGATGTGAAGTATGTGGGAGTACTGAAGAAGAACTTGGTATCGATCGTGATGCTGAAAGACAAAAGCTATGATGTAGTCTTCAGTAAGGGAAAGGTTTTACTTAGACACATCACCACAAGACAGGGGAAGCATATCGGTTCACGAGTCAAGAACCTATATGCTCTTGAGGTTCAAGATGCATGCAAAGCCTTGAGGAGCAAGGCAAATGTTGGAGACTTGGTGGTTGAGAGGGAGAGTACATTACCTCTCAACATGCAGTGCTAGAAGAAGTCTCAGACAATTGTGGAGGAGCCACAATTGGTGAAGCAGATTCAGGAGGTTGTCGAGCAGCCACAACTGGAGAAGCTGAGAGGAGACCGAGTGGAGGCATCCACTCATGCAGAGACCTCCAGTAGAGGGAAATTTCAATCCAAGTGGGCAGAGGGATCACATGCATCCATACCTCCAGGTGGGAGGTGGGGCAATGTGGAGTGATAGTCCCAAGAAGGTTGAAATATGGGTAGGATCCTTGAGGTACCCAGCCTCTTTTATTAGACCTTGCTACGGGAGCCCCAAAGAGGAGTAGTAGCACTGGCTAAGTGGATAGAGACAGATGTGGATGAAGCGGCAGAGGAAGCTTCAACATCAGAGGATGTTTCTAGCCCAACAGGGAGGTCAGTTGGGAGATCAATTACTTACTTTTCAGTAACTGAGTTGCAGTGCAGCAATGGGCAGCACGAGGTGCTGAGTTTTCAGTCGACAAAGGTAATAGCAGTCAAAGACTTTGATGACAGAGGCATCATTTTGATTCAGGTTGGATATTTTTTGTTTCTGGAGTTGTTGAAGCAACAACACTTTAGAGAAGTGTTGCATGCAAAACATTCCAAATGTTCGGGATCGGGTTCGATTTGAATGCCTTTCTTGTTGAGAGGGAGCGTTGAAAGTGGCAACAAGAAATGCTAAAAATAGCATTGCTATAAATAGCATTTCAGGATATACTCCAACTCTGTTGGAAATAACAAAAAATAGAAATTCTAAAAATAGCATTATTATAAATAGCATTTCGGGATAGAGTCCAATTTTAATTAGTCCCTGAATTAAAATTGAGAATTAAAATTCGAATTTGGTCTCAGCAGCTGTTTGAAAAATAATTAATTAATTCATCTTAAGTTAATTAGTTGGAGAAAATCAAACATGAAGTCCTTGTGAATACATGCAACAGTTATCCCTTTGATTCAGGAAGTTATCCCTTAATTAAGGAGATAAGGATGAGTTGTATTTGAGTTGTAATTAGTTAACTCAGTTAACTGAGTTAAGTCCAATTAAATTAGCTCCAAACAGTTTGAGGAAATAATTGTGAGTTCAGTCAGTTAATGCATGCATGAATGCAACTAATGTTCACCAGATAACTGAATATTCTCTCATAAATAACTCATGCATGTCAGTTCAGAGAAAGACCCAGTTGAGATTAAAGGAAGGGAAATTGTACTATTAGCTGGAGGAATTTTCCTATAAAGGAAACTCATCCATGCAGAAGGAATTATCTCCTTCAGGATTGCATAGTTATTTCAGAGGTCAGTGTTGTGTGTGAGAGGATTATTCACACAAGTTGCAGCTTGAGGACCCAGGAGAAAATGGGCAAGGAAATAGGAGGCTTGGAGGATTAAAGGAAGGCATATGTGTTTTCTATTCTGTCTATGAGCAATAGTGAGGGATTATACTGAGAGTTGGATAGCTTGTGAGCTAAAGATTTGTTTAATCCTGAGATATTTCTACTTGTATGATAATACAGATAGTGGGATTTTTTGTTGAGGCTTTCCCCAAAGTATTCTTCTATGTTTCATGTGTGATTGTTTCTTCTTCATCTGTTATATGTTTTCTATTTGATCTTGCTCAAAATCGATTAAGCGTCCACAAGTTTGTTTGTAGAAGTAGATCAAGTATTTTGCTTTAGTATATTGCATTATCAGGTGATCTACAATAAGAATTTCTACAAAAATTAATATATCTCATCCACAACAATCTCTCCATATTACATTTAAATGGTACAATATATTTTAAATATTAAATAATTTACATAAATATTAATATTAAACTCTTAAATTTAAATCATAAGATATACCTTATACATTAAACATTACATAATTTGAGTATAAATTATGTTAATCTCACTCACAATAATCTCCCCATATTCATTTTTAAGTCATAGAATATGCCTTAAATATTATATAATTTGAATGTGTTATTTTTGTTATTAATTTACTTAAATATTAATTAGATTTATATTTATATATAATTATAAATTTATTTTAAAACATTTATAACAATAATAAATTAAAAAGAATTAATAATATTTTTTTTTATTTTTTAAACAAAACGAGTACTTTTATATTCAAAAATTGGATTTACATGGTCAAAACTGTTTTGACATTAACACATCAAAACTAGCTTCAATTTAAGCGCCTATTTCCATATCCCAGTACATCCATAATACTATCTTCTTCCCCCTACTTGTCTTATAAACTATTACAAAACATTGGTACTTCCCATAAACTCGAAAGAAAAGACCCAAAAGCAATAAATATCATCAGTGTGTAATAAAACATTAACCAAAGTTGGACTTCCCCGCATCCTCACTAGATTCTTTGCCTCGATTGCTCTGCCCCGCTCCAAAGGCCCCTTCTCCTCCATATTTTCGCAGTTGAGCCACTACCTCCTCAGGAAACCTTGCAACAATCTCTTTCACCTCAATGAATATATTGTTGTTGATCAACTCTGAATTTGACATAAGCAGTCCCTTCTCCATCTTCAAAATCCTTCACTCCATAGATTCCTCCACACTTTCGAACTTTGCATTGATGCACTCGATGTTGGCAGCGATCCTTGTTCAGCAGTTCCACCCGATGGGTGATGAGGTCAAGCCTTCCCATAAGTAATTTAAACAAAAATTTGGTAGCCCTCTTTCAGTAGGCCAGGTCCTCCTTAGGATATTTCCTATCCTGTCCTTCCCTCGAATCCATAACAATATCTTTCCAACCCACAAAATTTTTGAATCGATGTTCTAAACTTGTAACAACAAGAGACTCTGTGGGGGACTGGAAGTCCTTAAATATACATATTCCCTCTTGTGTGCCATTCTCAATTTCTCATGCCATGATCTCATGGAGATCTTCAATCCTCAGTCCCATTAAATATGCATCTTGTCAAAGGGATCTGCCAAACCACCCTTGCAGCCAGTTCGTCGAGTAATGAGACGATGACCATATCTTCATCATTAATTCCTTAATAACACATACAATCCTTCTTCTCTAATATGACAGGTTTTCTATAATTTCCAAGAGCTTAGTTATTATCCTATGTGTGCCTTGCGAAGTGTTAACCTAGGAATCCAAGAGGACGCCAAGCATTGAGAGCACTTTTTCCTTTCCCCATCTATTATGTTTTCCATTTACTCTTTGCTGCATCATCCCTCCATCAACAACTACGATGAAGGAAATAAATTCGTCCCCGACCAATATTCTGTTAGGGTATGGGTAGGTGGCCGATATCTCTCCCATCAATCTCATAATTGCCTTCACTCAAGGTCACCCCGTGCTTCATCAACTCATCAACGGTCTTGTTTAAATTACAAAGAATATGAAAGAACAAGAATTGTTCAAATTTTTATAATTGATAGTCTATTCTTGTGACAATAGAGGGGTTTATATCATGCTTCTGAGCATTTGGTGTTGTGATCATTCTTATAAATCTCATGGAGTCCCCCACCACTTTAATTTTCTTTATTCCATGAGATATAGCATGATCCAAACCCTTCCACACGGTGGATAGCTCTGCTTTGTTATTGGTGGCCACTCCTAATCCCCACGCATATTTGGTCTCAACTTGTTCTTCAGGGCAACAAAGTACCCCTCCTGCTCCAGCCGCCCCTAAATAAAAATTGAATTATTAATTAATATTATATTTACATATAATTATAAATTTATTTTATATTTCAAAAATTATATACACACACACACGCGCATTTTAATTATTTATTTTTAATTTATATTTTCCTCTATTTTTTTTAATTATATATATTTACGTTGATAGGAATTTTCTTTGCGGGCCTGGGATGAGCAGAAATTGTTCACCCCAACCAATAGGAGGCATCCATTTGTTGGGTTGTGTTATATTCTTTCCACGACTAGCCCACGTAGTTAACCGGGGGGTTAGAGGGGGGGCGGAGCCCCCCATTTGTTGCGTCGATTGTGTAGCGAGGGGGGGTGGGGTCACAGGGGGTTTGATGTGTACCCGTAACCCCACTTTATGGGGTCTAGGGCAACGCCCCAGAAAATTTTGGTTTTGGAACCTATGTTAGGTTAGGCGGACCCACCTATGGTTTTTTGCATGATTTTTGCATATGTTTTTTGGACACTATGGTTTTCAGTCCATGGTTTTGGACGCGATGGTTTTTCGGTCCATGGTATTGGATGCTTCGGCATGTATAAATATGTATTATAACATTGAAAGGAATATAATGAAAAATCAATCTGGTAGTCCCGGTTTTGGGATCGAAGGGAAAATCTCTGCGTATATGTGTTCTATGCGTTATGCTCTCGCATTGTTTATTTTCTGTGTTTTAGAATTCATATGCAGGTAATTTTTGTACGCGGTTAAAACCTACATTTGGTATCAAAGTTGTATTGGCTTCAAGGGGATGCCTTTGTTGCTAAGGGGTTTCGCTCGGGCCTGTGGCAGACCTTTTTCAGTGGGAGATCTGCGAGATTGATTCTGGTGGTGAAAGAAGATGGCGAGCAGTGGAAAGATAGAGATCGAGAAATTTAATGGTTAAAGTTTTGAGTTGTGGAAACTCAAGATGGAGGATCTGTTGGTGGATAAAGATCAGTGGATCACGGTAGATCCAGGTACTAAACCAATGGGAGTGTCCGATGAAGAATGGAAGTTGTATCGGAAGGCAAAGAGCACAATATGATTGTGTGTCTCAGATTCAGTATTGTTGAATGTATCAGGGGAAGCTACGGCGAAGGCTTTGTGGGACAAGTTAGGTACTTTGTACCAATCTAAGTCTCTGGTGAATAAACTGTTCCTACAAAAAAAGCTATATAACATAAGGATGAAAGATGGAGACTCGGTGACAGAGCATCTGAATGCATTTAATACTGTGGTAAGTCAGTTAGCATATGTTGATATTAAAATTTCAGATGAAGATAAGAGCATCATTTTGTTGTGTTCTCTACCAGATTCGTGGGATAGTCTGGTTATTGCAATAGGTAGCATTGCAACTACCTTGCAGTTTGATGAAATAGTCTCATCCTTGCTAACAGAGGAGATGAGACGGAAAAATATGGAGAGTTAGAATGGTGATGCCTTGTCTGTACGAGGACGGTCCCAGAATAGAAACAAAAATAAGTCATCGAGTGGGAGATCTAAATCTAAAGGGAGATCTAAGTCTCCAAGAAATCCTATAAAGGTGGTGTGCCAGAAATGTGGAAAGGAATGGCACTACAAAAGGGACTGTAAATCTAAAGCTCATGATAAAGAAAATGGATCTGATGATGCTCCTTCTGCAAAGGCGAAAACCACCTCAGATGAAGATGGGGACGTGTACTTGGCTTCTTCAAGTACACATGTAGATCATGAGGCATGGTTGATTGACTCAGGTGCATCCTTTCACTTCACTCCCCATAGAAAGTGGTTATGTGAATATGAGAAATATGATGGTGGTGATGTCTTCTTAGGGGATGATAGGAAAGCTAGAATCGTTGGTCGCGGAAAAGTAAATTTGAAGTCGCATTGTGGAAGGGTTAGAACACTTCCAAGTGTTATGCATATTCTTGCATTGTCCAGAAATCTTATTTCTGTAAGCAAGTTGGATGATGCAGGTGTAAAAACAATGTTCGAGAAGGATACCTGCATATGGTTTGGGGAGCACTAGTATTGATGCGAGGAGTTCGGATTAGAAATCTGTACAAGCTGCAAGGTAGCACGGTTGTTGATGGGCGCAACAGTTCTGTGGTTCCTAAAAGTGGAGTAGAAAATCTAGTGGTCTCTAGAGAGAAGACCATGTTGTGGCATCAAAGGCTTGGACATATTGGAGAGAAGGGCCTTCGAATACTTCATGGTAAAGGTATGGTAGAAGGTATGAGTAATAGCTCTCTGGATTTTGATTTTTGTGAAAATTGTGTATATGGGAAGTAGAATCGGGTGAGTTTCCCCTCTGGTGGTAAGAGGGTGAAACAGATATTAGAGCTTATGCACAGTGATGTGTTTGGACCTGTGAAGGTTCCATCACTGGGTAAGTCTGTGTACTATGTATCATTTATAGATGACTTCTCAAGGAATACATGGATATATTTCCTTAAGAAGAAATTTGAAGTCTTTGACAGGTTTAAAGAATTTAAGGCTCTGATGGAAAACCAGACAGAGAAGAAGATAAAGGTGTTGAGGATAGATAACAGTGGAGAGTTTTGCAGTAAGGAATTTGAAGAATTCTACAAGAAGTGTGGTATAGCATGGTAGAAGACTACTCCATATACACCTCAGCAATATGGAGTTGCAGAAAGAATGAACAACACATTGATGGAAAGGGCAAGAAGCATGCTCAGTGTTTCCGGGTTAGGATAGGAATTCTGGGCAGAGGCGGTGGAGACAACATGTTACCTGGTCAACAGATCACCTTCATTAAACTCCACAAGAGGTATGGACTGGTAAGAAACCCTCTCTTTCACATCTGAGGGTATTTGGATGTGATGCATATGTACATGTTCCAAAGGAGAAATGAACCAAGTTGGATAGTAAATCTGAAAATTGCATCTTTATTGGGTATAAGGATGGTTTAAAGGATAATAAGCTTTGGAACCTAGTAACAAGGAAGGTTGTGTACAGCTGAGATGTGGTGTTCAGAGAGGTGAAAGATGTTACTAAACATGAAGTTCGACCAAAGGAACCTGAGAAGATAAAGTTTGAGCTAAAGGAGGAAGAATCAGACTCTACAATAGAGGAGGAATCAGAAGATGAAGAGCCACAAACTCCAGGTATGAGAAGATCAGTTCGAGAAAGAAGGCAGCCAGAAAGGTATAGTCCATCTGCTTTCTGTTCAAATTTTGCTTTATCTATTACTGATAATGATCCGAGAACTGTGAAAGAAGTAGTAGATTCAGAGGATGGAAAACTATGGAAAGAGGCCATGGTTGATGAAATGGCATCTTTGCACAAAAATGAGGCTTGGGATCTGTGGAGTTGTCGGCTGGAAGGAAACCCATTGGAAACAAATGGGTCAAGAAGAAGACAAATGCATAAGGAAAGATGGAGAAATACAAATCTTAGTTGGTAGCAAAAGGTTATTCCCAGGTGTCGGGAATTGATTTTCGTGATATTTTTTCTCCTGTTACCAAGGTAACCTCTATTAGATTACCTTTATTTGTTGCTGCTAATTTTGATTTTGAGATATAACAGATGGATGTGAAGACAACATTTCTTCATGGGGATCTGGAAGAGGAGATCTACATGAAGAAACCTGAAGGCTTTGCGGTGAAGGGTAAGAAAGAACTGGTATGCAAGTTAAAGAAGTCTTTGTATGGGTTAAAACAGTCACCAAAGATGTGGTATCAGAAATTTGATACATTTATACGAGGACTTGGCTTCATCAGAAGCAAAGCAAATCACTGTGTGTATTTTAAATTAATTGGTGACCGTGTTATTTATCTGGTCTTGTATGTGGATGATATGTTGCTGGTTGGAAATGACAAAGAAATTATCCACGATTTGAAGACCCAATTGTCCTCCAAATTCGACATGAAAGATCTTGGTTCTGCAAACTATATTTTGTGCATGGAAATTAAAAGAGATCGGGCAAAGAGGAAGCTCTTGTTAAACCAGAGGAAGTATGTCGAGACAATACTGCAGAGGTTTAATATGCAGGATAGTAAATCGGTGAAGGTTCATATTCCTGTAGGTGTGACGTTATCTGCTGAACAGTGTCCCAAGACATAAGAAGAGGAAGAGGACATGTCCCGTGTTCCATATGCAAGTGCAGTCGGTAGCCTTATGTATGCAATGGTCTGTACTAGACCAGAAATTTCACATGTAGTGGGAGTATTGAGCAGGTTTATGTCAAAACTGAGGAAGGAGCACTGGACAGCAGTGAAGCGGGTTTTTAGGTATTTGTGTGGCACTAGTGATTATGGTTTGTGCTACCAAGGAAGACCAGGATTGGACAAAGTGTTGGAAATTCATGGCTTTGTTGATGCAGACTGGGCTGGAGATTTGGATTAGAGAAGATCTACAAGTGAGTATGTGTTTAACCTATTTGGAGGTGCAGTCAGTTGGATGAGTAAGAAACAATCTGTAGTGGCACTATCAACTTCAGAGGCAGAATACATGGCAACCACTCATGCAAGCAAGGAAGTAGTTTGGTTGCAGAGATTGTGTTCAAATATGGGGTTAGTACAGGGAGCTATAAGGATAGAATGTGACAACCAAAGTGCAATTTTCTTGGAAAAGAACCCCACATATCATTCAAAGACAAAGCACATTGATGTTCAGTATCACTTTGTGAGGGATATGATAGAAGACAAAAAAGTGTTGCTAGTAAAGGTGGACACTTTGAAGAATACTGCAGATGCATTGACAAAATCTGTGAGCTCTGAGAAGTTCTCTTGGTGTAGAGAGACAATGGACATTTCAGGGTTGGAAAAATGACTAAGCTCTCTTGTGGCCCCCTATGGAAAGAAAACAACAAGTGGGAGAATATTTGGTTGTGTTATATTCTTTCCACGACTAGCCCACATAGTTAACCGGCGGGTTAGTTGTTCCGATTGTGTAGCAGGGGGGGATCACAGGGGGTTTGAGGCATACTCGTAACCCCACTTTATGGGGTCCACGGCAACGCCCCGGAAAATTTTGGTTTTGGAACCTTTGTTAGGTTGGGTAGACCTACCTATGGTTTTTTGCATGATTTTCGCACATGTTTTTTGGATGCGATGGTTTTCAGTCCATGGTTTTTGACGCGACGGTTTTTCGGTCCATGGTATTGGATGCTTCGGCATGTATAAATATGTATTATAACATTGAAAGGAATATAATGAAAAATCAAGCTAGTAGTCCTGTTTTTGGATCCAGGGGAAAATCTTTGTGTATGTGTTTTATGTGTTATGCTCTCGCATTGTTTATTTTCTGTGTTTTAGAATTTGTATGCAGGTAATTTTTGTACATGGTTAAAACCTACACCATTTCTGTCGTCCCCACAATAATCAAAATTTCACACCTATTAAACATAACTAGGAAAGAACAATCGTTGATGAGTGAAATTGGTACGATGATTTAATTTGAACTTTGGATTCATCATGTTGCTTGATGTGCATATTCGTGTCACGTCTCTAGAGCCTTTCTATCACATTAGGGTTGTTGTTATGAACACAAGGGAAGGAAGATAGATTTTGCGGCAATATCAAGCCTAACTTCTACCTTGTAGTTACTATGGAGGGTTGGTCTATCAATTCTCTGAGAACTTTTCTTTGGCATGGGCGACTCCAAAAACTATGTGTCGGTGTACATTGAAATAATCCACTAGGGAGAAAATGTATTGTATTCATCAATGCTTTCGTTTATGCTTCTTATTAACTTCAAAAAGATTGGCTTCATACAATTAAGACATTTGAAAAATGAAAATGCTTATTTTGACCAATGTAGGTATATGTCTTATTAAAAATTTCCTTTTTGCTTTCTTTGTAAAAGTTTGTTGATTCTTCATGTGCGCTAGATTTCAGAGAAAAAATTACAATAGGTTTTCATGGACAATAGTTTTGGTTTTGTCTTTTTTTTGGGTGAATGGCCTCGGTTCTGCCATTTGTTGGAGAGTTTAGGTTCTTGAAACGAAATATTTCTTTTAGTTCATAAAGTCGGGCCTTTATTGGTAGTTTTCTCATAGTTTTAACATATTGTTGGTTGTTTTTATTAAATAATAAACACGCTGAAAGCATAAGCAAAGTTTTTCTTTTCCCTATTGCAAATCTACTTATGAAATTCAAATGCGTTGTTTCTTTGTTGTTGAAAATGGAATATTTATACTATTCTTTAAAAAGAGGGCAAAATGTGCAATCAATTTTATTGAATGTAGCATATTTTGGTCCATTTGTAACAAAGCTAGCACCCAAATGAGATTACAATGGTGAAATAGGTCTGAAACAATTATTTTCGATTCTCAAATAGGGATATGCTTTACAAAAAAAATTAATTTTGAGATAGCCCCACAACTAAGATATCTTATGGCTTTTCAGCTTATTTTGGCATTTAACTTCAAAAATCAATATTTTCCAATATATTTTTGAGATGAAAAACTTTCCTTAAGGACATTCTTGAACAAATTGATCTCAACAATGTTAGTGGATTTTTTCTTGTTTTTCACTGGTCTGCTTTCTAGGAGTGATCTATCATGGAATCCATTTGGCATGAATTCAATTGACTGCGTTCATTAGGTTTAAGTCTTATTTTATCATCATCCTTGAGTATTCTTCTACTTTTTAGCATATCTCTTTGTAAATTGGAAACTATTTGCCTTCCTTTTTGAGTGTTTCTTTGTAAAATGGAATTCATTTAACTAACTTTTTGAGCCACTTTAAGGTAAATGTTGTTTGATGTGAGAAGGGGTTCACTTAAAGTATTATTAATGAAGAAGATTTACTGCCAAAGCAGAAGGAATAATTTATGGTATTGTTGTTTCTTTATCTCGTGATTTATTATGATGCATATATCTATTTTAGTATTTTATGATTCTAAAGTTCAATTGGTCTATTGGACTTCGTTGTTAAAAATCATCAAAAACAAGGTAGTTGGATCAAAGAAGAAACAACGTGAGGTATGTGAATATCAGAATATGACGTTTTTTACTGACATAAGAATTCATCATTTACTTGTACAATGACTAGTGATTTTAATGTATTTTGTGTGTTTTGGATGGTTCTTAATCAAATACACCATTGTTCTTCTAAATGGTTTCAAAGTCTATGGATCAGAGTGCCTTGCGTCTATTTGGACATTAATTAATATCGTTTAGATATTACTCAATTTGTCAATATTTAACAAGATTCTTATGTAATATTCAGGCTAAGCTACTTTTGAGAACATGTGCTTCTACAAATTTTATCTGGTTCACTCCTGATATCATAGATATTTCCAACATCAAGGTATTGGTGTATTTATGTGTATGTTAGTTGTTGCTAGCTTTTAATTATTTCTTAAAATACTTTCCTAAATGCATGTTTAGCCTATGTTTTCACAATAATTTTTATCTTTTGTGATAATTGAGGTTGTATCTATAGCTTCATAATGTTGAGTTAATTGTATGTATGTCCATATATGGTTGAGATTGATTTTATTTTGCAGGTTCCATTTATTAATAGGTATTATTGGAAGGCACATGTGGTTCTGTAACATATAAAAACAATTTGTTTATTTTCTCTACACATGTAAGGGGGTTTTAAGTTTAGAATTAGTGTCCAAAATCCAAATGTGGTTTGGCTCTTGATTTGATATTAAGAAGAAATATTTTCATGTAAAATAAATATAAGATTAGAGCTTTTAGAAATGACTAAGTTGTTTTCTTTCTTGTGAGAAAAGGGTAATTTTAGTTGAGGGAAGGAGGAAATTGTGCATGAAAAATGGTAAGGCAAGTCATTTTTTAACGTGCAGAGGCTATAAATTGTAGAAACTGTAATCGTCAATTCTTTCAAGTTAAAATTTATCTATTTCTTGAATATGTCCATGTTGGTTTAGCATGTTATTAAATGTTTTTGTTGATCCATCATATTCACTTCCTCATTGAATTTTCTTGAGGAAACACTTTCATCGAATCATATTCATGACAATTGTACATAAATGGGCTATAGTAATATATTTATGGTAGAACATTTTCAGCGATTGCAAAGAACAAGGAGCTTGGACACACTCTATAGAGATAGATGTATGCTTGGCCCGATATTGTTGACGTTGAGTTTAATTTTGCAGGTTCCTATTAATAAGTATTTTGATGAGGTATATAAAAATTATATATTTCTTTTCTCTACACCTTTAAGGGGATTTTAAATTTAGATATAGTGTCCAGATTTGGAATTTAATTGGCTCTTGATCTGGTATTAAAAATGAAATTTTATTTGTAGTATAAGTACTCTTAGAAATGGTAAATATGTTTCTTACTTGTGAATGAAGGGAAAATTTTGTCCAATAGAGGAGGAAATTGTGATTGTGAAACCGTAAAAATCAATATATGTTGACTTCCATGCTCTAATTTGGACGTGTAGAGGCCTATTTATTGTAGAAACTAGTAATCATGGGTTAATTAGGGTTAAAGTTAATCTATTTATCAACTATGTCCAATGATGGTTGACCATGTTATCCAAATGCTCTTGTTTTTTAGTCATTTTAAAAATTCTTACTTCCTCATTGCATTTATATAGTAAATACTTCCATACAATCCACTCATGAAAAATGTATTTGTTCGGGGACTCTCAATCTCATTGCATTTCTTTAGGAAATACTTCCATACATTCCACTCATGACAAATGTATTTGTCTGGGGACTCACAATCTAATAAATTTCCACTTGTTAATGAATTCAGATATCTAGGAAAACCTACAAACATGCACTTATGGGTAAAACTTTCCCAGCAGCAGGGCCAAGCACAGTTTGACTAGGGAGTACCAGGACAACTTGGTTTTTCAACTATAGATAGACATGTAAATGTAGAGATTGTTTCATGGCAAAAATATTAGAATGCAACAATTGGTTTTCCCTCTGGCATAACAGGATGGGAAAATCAAATTGTAATGCAATGGCTCTCTTAAATGAACATATTATTCTTTCTTGATAAAAAAAGGTGGGACATGTTAGTGTTATGCTATCATGTAAACAATGTCATAGGCTTAACATATTTCTTTGATTCATAATGTCGATTTCGCTCACACACACATATATGGTAGAGTGCCTAACATTAGAATGTATCATGCAAAGAAAAAAAAAACAAGCAAACAAACAAAACAAACAAAAACAAAAACAAAACAAACAAACAAACAAAAAAACACAAAACACAAAAAACACAAAAAAAAAACAAAAAACAAAACACACAAAAAACAAAAAACAAAAACACAAAAAACAAAAAACAAAACAAACAAAAAACAAAACCAAAAACAAAACAAATCAAAACAAAGAAAAACAAAGAAAAACAAAAAAACAAAAAAAACAAAAAAACAAAAAAAAACAAAAAACAAAAAACAAAAACAAAAACAAAACAAAACATTGCAAACTGTGTTCAGTTACTAACATACTAAAGACTCAATTGGAATTGATTTTTTTGTATGCTGGTTATTGCAATGGTGGATAAAAGTAAGGAATCCCATGGTGCAACTTGTAGGTAGAGCTAGCTGTGTATATTGCAAATGATCAATTCAATGCAAATGTTAAGCATTACAAATATAATAATATTTCACATGCATAATAAATACAATATGATTTTGGCTTTGACTACATATATGTATTATGAAGTATACAAATGCAGCAACGTTAAACATTATGCAATCGAATTTGTCACATGATACCTCCATCATGCCTACAATAATATACACTGCTTGTAGTGAACTATTTAACTGTTGTATAATTAGAGAAATTTAACATAGGTTTAATGGATTTGGTAAAATACATATTTCTATTGCCATAAAAATGCAAACTTTCATGTCAGTACCTTTTACATAGAATGATCTCCCTTTTTTATTCCTCAATTGAAACTACACTTAATATAGTTTTTTAACAATATTTATCTTTTCACGTTCATGTGATTGTTATATAGAAAGGTTAGTAGGCAGGATGCAGTGTTGGTGACAATCTTGTCTTGACGATGAACCACACTGGATGGTTCAAAACGTGTCAACAAATGAATTCTGATGTGATCATGTCTGAAAAATTTCTTAGTAATCAAGACATGGATCACAAAAGCCTAAATTCAAAAATCAGACTTATGTTGGTAAGAACAGCCCCTCTATTAACAAATCTATGGATGTGAACAACACAGAAAATAATGTGTTGATGATGCTCCACATTCTCCTTTTTTTCCTTTGGATTTGAGCTTTGAAGTACTCAACTTTTCTAGCAAAATAAATCCTATGATGTATCATTAGGAACGCTTCCAAATGGTATGTAACATATGAATAAATTAGTGTTTGTAATCCATTAATTTTATTGTGCCCAATATTACTAGGGAAACTTCCAGAGATGTCAACGAGTTTTTCGTTGTACTAATCATGAAAAAGAGAAGGGATTTTTGGGGGATCATTAGAAATTATTCTAATTAAACTGCAACCCTCTTTTTCCCAAATTACTACCATTGTGTTGACCAAAAGCCCTATCATAGTGTTGATCAGCAAACATGCACGTGTAAGGAAGTACATTCATTACTTTACTTTTATATATTATTTTATTGATCTGGAAATGTTATATATGCATTTATTGACCCTTCATGTGGAGGTGAAAGTGTGAATGTTATGGAGCTTCCCATGAAATTATATGTGACCCATGAAAATGTCACGATACATAATGATGATCTACTTCCTTGTACACCAATAGTCATTGCAATATTCTCTTTATATGTCACCATTTTATTGTTCTTGAAAGCTTCATTAGAAACATTGATTGGGGTTAACTTAACGAAGGATGGGTAACAAAAACCTCTACATTGCATCTTTCCATTTTATTTGCACTCACATTTACCCTCACTAAAATCCCTTTTGAAGATTCATTTAAAAAATAAAAAAATCCTCCAATTTTTAGATCAAGGTGTAGACATCAGAATGTTAATTATGGGTTTCATTTGTCATTATTATGGTTTACATGTTCCTGATAATGGTATATATTTATATATGTCTCATAAATTTCTTTCATTTGACCTCATGGTTAAATTTATTTTGAGTGGGAAAAATGGCAGCAAATGGGAAACATGATGCATGTAGTTCATGGGTGAAAGTGGAGAATTAATTAAAAATAGATGAGGTGAAGGCAATTGTGGGAGTGTGATACTTTGTAAGGTTTTACTTTTTGTTTTCTTATATTATAGATATTATAAGATGAAGTTTTGAGATTGAATTATCTATTATATTCCTTTACAATTAAATTACACTTCAACTTTATTAGTATCTCCTCCACATTCCTCTAATTTAGTCAAGATCATTTTTGGTCGATAGACCATAAATGTAAAACAATTTGAAGCTCAACTAAACCTTGCTCGATTGGTAAGAAATAGGATTATCAAATTCCCATTAATTAACATTAACATTGAAATATGACTTTTGGTCAAGAGCCCATAAATGCAAGAACCTTTGAAGACCAACTGAATCTAACTCGATCAGTAAGCAATAAGATTATAAAATGCCCATTATTTAGCACTATCATCAAATTTCGACTTTTGGTCGAGAGCCCATAAATGAAAAACTCTTTGAATACCAACTGAATCTTACTCGATTGGTAAGAAATAATATTATCAAATGGCCATTATTTATCATTAACATTGACACATATCCATCTTAAACACTTATACTAGGCCATGTCGCATCTTTTGTGTTCAACCACATTGTTATTATCAATACATTATGCAAGCAATTAGCCAAGTGTTTTGATGATAGGCCCACCACACTAACTGATCTTTTTTATGGCAAGTTCACACAACCGACCTCTAATGTGCATCCACGGTGCACATATTCCTTTTCGTATTCCCTGATGTGATTGGCATTTTTTTATTATTCAAAATCATCCATAGTGCATATAGTTCTTTTGATCTATTATAGTTGTGTGATTAATATAATCCTTAGGCTAGGGTTGAGATTTATACTATGTGCTTATTATTTTAAAACCAAGCGTGTGCATTGAACTTTCGACTTTCTACTTTCATTTTCCTTCCACATTCCCCCACTTTCCCTATTAATGTTCCTTTGCACCTCTTGGTGCAATTTCTAGTTTATTCATTTCTCATCATCTTGTACAATTCATGTTACTCTTTCTTTATTATACCCGTTGTAGGATACTGTGGTACTTTTTACTGTTTGACCCAAAAAAAAAATACATCTCTTCTGTAGTTTCACATCACATACCTAATCTTATCATTTTTTTGAAATATTTACCTAAGCTATTTTTATGAAATTTTTAGATTTGTTTGTGTAGCATATGATTGGTTCATCGAATGATAGTCTGGTTACTTCCTCAGAGTGAACATGATCAATATGCAGTGGTTATGACATGGATGTCATTAGCTTAAAGGGGAAGTTCGCATTGCCCAATTTTTTGCACTTGATTCACATGCTTCCACACAAGCCATATAGAGAAGAGATGGGAAGGTGAAGTAAGAAATAATAATCAAGTTGTAATTATTTTTCAATCATTATGTTATTTATAGGGAAGGTGAAGTAAGAAGGAATAATCAAGTTTAAATAATTTTTCAACCATTATGTCATTTAGGGGAGCTCCAAATTGGTGGATACTCTATCGATATAAGGATCAAGGTATATTGGGTTTTTTTTGTTGTTTCCATGAGAATCCCAATGATTAATGTGGGGAAAAAGAGAAGAAGACATTAAAGAAAATGATTCTATAGTTGTAGGGAAAATCCCATGAGGACACCACAATATAGGTGTATCAAAGTATACACCACAAAGGATAGGTGTATTGAAGTATCTTATTGATGCATAAACACACACATCTAATTTAAAGGAGGGAAGAGAAGCGTGAGTAAGAACACTTAATCACCTTGAAACCATTAATAAACATTTTGTTAGCATGTTGAGGTAATATCTCCATGGACAACCAATTGGGCAAAATGATCAAGGTATATTAGGGATTAGATGTTATCATAGACAAATCACAACAACTTATGTGGGATAGGATGGAAGGAGATTATCAAGGCATGAACCTTGATAGTTATAGAAACAATCCATTGAGGATGCCATAACATACACATACTAAAATATTTTGTTAACGCACTCATACTCATTTGCCATATATGGGAGGGAGAAAGAATAATCACCTTTCAACCATTAATTTGTGGTTATGTTGATAGAGGGGCAATACATTTGTGGATGACCCCATTGGAATAAGGATCAAGGTGATAATGATGATGATGATTGTTACCATTGTCTAAGATCAATTTTTCTCTATTGAACCTTAAGAAAATGGTAAGGAAATAATTGGTTTGCTTTAGAATTTTATTTCTTTAAAAAAAAAATGAGAGAAGCTTCCTAATATATGTGGCTTTGATAAGTTGAATTGTAGGAAGGTCACTATTATTAGAAATTTTTTAAATTAACATCCAATGTGGGCATATGCAAGGACTTCTAAGGGAAATTCTTTTCTTTCTCCATCTTCTTATCATCACAAATATGACAAATTAATTTTTTTTGCGTAACATTTTATAAATTTTTCCAACACTCTATTTCACTAAGAAGCTTGTGAGAGTTCATTTTTATTTTAGGATTGTTTATTTTATTTTTTATGCTAGCTATAACAAAAGATAATATTGATATTCTAGATTAGGGTTAATGGCCTATTTATCTTAATATTTTCTTATTCTCTATTTTTTTTATCACACCACAATTTCTCATTTTAATTGGGTCATGATAGTATTTTTAATAGTGTCAATATTCCATAGAGAAAACTCCACTATTCTCCAATGATTTAGCCAAGACTAGGCATATTTCTTTCAATCACTTTTAACCTATGTGTGTCTTTGACTAGAGTTTAAAGCAATATTATGAGCCTCTTTTATTTTATATTGGTTGTCTTGTGCATGTACATTATGTACCTAGTCACTAGTCATACTCTCAATAAAAGCAATACCAACTTTTATTATGAGGATATGATAGGGTTATTTATTTTACTTTTAAGGTTCTAAATTATAAAATGCTTATGGATTTTCCCAATCTTCCTTCTTGATTATCTACAGAGGCTACGACTGCAAACTTCACATCCATATAAGAGAACAAGCTCGGTGACAAGAGTCTCAATGAGGAGTTTTTCTCCCTTGCGCCTAGAAGCCCATTTCTTTTTAGTTGTTTTCAAGACCAAATTAAGCTTACACCCTCCATAAATCATTTTCTCTATGCTATAGTTATATTTAAGCTTGTGATGAAGGTTGCTTATAAGATATTTGTGTGAAATGACTTCTTCTAAATTATTATTGTCATATGCAAAATTAGCATATGTGATCTCTTTGGGCTTGAATATCATAATCATAATTTTATTAGTCTTTAACATTAAACCCATGCTATAACATTAATCAGTGAACTATAAACTTCCATGGATATTCCACTGGATGGTTCATCAAAATAAATATGTGAAACTAAATTGAAATCTATACTATGAAGGGTTAATTCATTTTATATTACATATTTATTATTATTATTTCTATATTTATGCATGCAATAGATAATATGCATAAAATACAGAATGGGGAATACCACTCTGAGTTCCAATATATGTTTTGGGAAATCCTTTTTGAGATAAAACGTTGATGGAAGGTGAGGTTACTTTTCTCTCTTTTGTCTAGAATGGAAATGATGAGGTACAAATGAGAAGGAACCCTTTATGGAGTTTCTTGAGACTTGTGTCTCATGGGATACTACAAAACACAAACCCCCACAATTATTCTCTCTTTCTATCCACACTCAACTACTTTTCCCTACTATGGCACAAAACATAAGAAATTATAATGAACCCCTTTTCCTCCTAGTGGCCCAGTGATAAGATAGGATGATAACCAACTAAGGGTTAAAGTTGACCCATTCAACCCTCAACATGAGTTACAATTTGACCCTTCTAGAGTCTTTTACAGTCCCCATGTGGCTAGCCCCTTTTAAATTAGTAAATGGGGCTAACATGGCATCCTCTCTACTTATATTGGTCAAACATGATAGGTCAACTTTCAGGAGGCATAACTTTCACATCCAAACTTTGATTGATGTATTTCTTTGATCGTTGTAAAATTTTATGTTTATAGAATAACAGCATGGGGTGCAATGCTTAATAGGTAATTATTTTACCCTTGAAAAACATCACTTAAGGCTTCACTAGCCTTAGAGGTTTCAAACTCCAATTCTCCAAACTAGATGTCACTACTAAAACTACTCATGTAAGTTGATTCATTCAATTTTTCCACATTAAAAGCATCAAGATGGATGAAAGATTACATAATGATCCAATTCAGGTCATACTCCTCATTTTGGGAGGATTTTGGTCCCTAAAATATTTTATTTAATGAGGTGAGGAAATTTTTCCTCTACCTTCTCCTTGGAGTACCATTTAGTTGTAGTTTCATCCCAATCTTCCAAAGGTCATGCTACCCCTCTCTTGCAGTTCTGGACCTCTTCTACAAAATTGTATCCTCTATCAAAACGTCCTAAGAATCTAGAGTTAAGTCCTCCATGGAATGTAGGACTTGCTCTTCTTCCGATTCCAAGCATGGATGGCTCATAAATTTTTAGATTTTCCAAATTCACCATTGAATAAATGTGCATGTATGGTGGTAGATTCACTTTGTAGGCATTCTCTCCCACCTTTTTCATTATCTCAAAAGAACAATACTGCAGCGACTTTATTTTCTTACCAACACCTTGTAGCCTCTCTTTGTTTAATTATAACTATATCTCCCACTTTGAATAACTTATTTGTTTTGTGTTAGTCGTGCTTAGTTGTAACTTATTTATTGTCTCTTATCCTTGCAGATGGATATTTTTATCTTCTCAGCAAATTTCTCTTCTCTTAAAGCTTCCCTTGTGGGATACTCCCTCACTCCTCCTTGTTGTCCACATGCAATGTCCAAAGGTTAAGGTGGAAAATATTCAAAACAAGTTTCAAATGGGGACTTACTAGTAGATATGTGGATAACTTTCTTATAAGAGTGTTAAATTTTATATATAATTTTCATCCTAAGTCTTCAAATACATCTAATTGTAACCTCTCAAAAGTTACACCAAATTTATGTTGACTACTTTTGTTTGCCCATTTGTCTGTGGATGGAATGCTTTATACCTATTCAACTTTGTCTCAATCTTCTCTCACATTTTAGTCCAAAATGCATTGAGAAATATAGTGTCCTTATTTGAAACAATGCTCACTTGTATCCCAAACTACACCTAGATCTGTCTAAATAACAATTTTGTTGATTCTTATCCATTTATGGTCTTTTTATATGGTATGAAAATGCACATATTACTGAACCTATCAAATAATACCACGAATATATAGTCATGTCCCTTCCTAATTGTTGGTAAGCCTCCACAAAATCCATGGAAATGCTTTCCCAATGATGAGTTGGTATAGGTAAGAGATAGTATAAACCTTGTATTCCTATTACTAAGATTTTTGGTACAACAAAGAATACATCCTCATATGAACTTAAATACATTCTCTTGCATTCTCGGCTAGTACACATACCTATGCAAATTGGAAACTATCTTTCCTACAGCCCTAGAGGTGTGAGCCTCTCTGATTAGTTGTAGTCACTCACCTTTTAGAACACTTAACTTATCTAGTCTTTAGAGTACCCCATTTTGGAGATAATAGTAATTGTAGATCCTCATCCTCTACATATGCCTCTTTATATGCATCATGGGTGACAAGCTCCATGTGCACAAGAGTTCCTAAAGCTTTAATTTTTGATGTGGGTGGCCTTGAAAGGATGTTGACCAATTTGTTTGTGATTCTCTTCTTTTACTTTATCACTAAATGAAACTGATGTAAAAACCTTATCAACTTGTAATGTCTAGTATGTTGTAACTTCCTATGGGCATGAAAGAAATATATTAAGTGGTGATCTATGTGGATGATTTTCACATTTCCCATTAGATAATGTTTCCATATTTTTACATCCTGTTCCATGGCATAGAGCTCCATGTCATAGGTAGGGTATTTGAGGACCAGCCAATGAAACACTTCAAATTTGTAGCATATAGGACTTACTTCCTACATCAATATCAAAGCATACCCACTTGCATTTGTATCCACTTCAAATGGTTGTTACAAGTTTGGTAATGCAAGAGTTGGTGCTTGATTGATTTTTTTCTTCAACTTTATAAAGTCCTTCTAATAACCCTTCCCTCATTGGAAACTCTCATCATTCACTGTTATGGCGTGGAGTGAGGAAAGTACTACTAAAAAATGAAGCTATCAATTTCCTCAAGTATTTTGTTGCCCCAACAAAACTCCTAATCTCAAAAAGATTTGTAGGTCTTTAGAACTTCATGATGGCCTCCATCTCTTCAAGATATATCTTAGGCTCCCTTCCACTAATCACATAGCCTAAGTACACCAAATACTATTGTGAAAAATCACATTTCTTGAGATTTCCAATAACTAGTGTTTCTTCAAAGTCTCTAGCATTTGCATTAAATGTTAGATGTGCTCCTCCTAGGTAGCATTGTATACTAGTATATCATCGAGATAAACAATAACAAATTAATCTAGATAGGGTCATAGTACGTCATTCATTAATCTCATGAACATAGCTAGTGCATTGAATGAACCAAGTGGTATGACTAACCACTCATATAAAACTTGTTTGGTTTTGAAGGTGGCCTTCCAAGTATCTTCTTCTCTAACTCAAACTTGGCGACCCTAATTTAAAATCTAGTTTAGTGAAATATTTTTCTTGCTGCAACTAATGTAATAAGTGATCAATCCTAGGCAAGGCATACTTGTTCTTGAGCATAATTTTATTTAATGTTATGTAATCAATGTACACTCACCATGTCCCATCCTAAGGAAAAATTACAATGAGTGACACATATGGCAAGGTACTTAGTTGAATAACACCCTGCTCTACTAGTCGTTGAAATTTCTTCTAAAACAAATTGTACGTACAACCCAATGTTTGGAAAAAGGGAGTCTAGCAAAAAATGGATCTCATGCTCCACTTTTCTCTTGGGTGTTATCCCTTTAGGCTCCTATAACACTCCCATGTATGTATATAGAAACACTTCCATTTGATGTATTTTTTCCTTAATGCAGCACTCCAAGAATGCCTTTGTTTTCATTGACTCTTCTATAGATTGAGTTTCTCTTACAAAAATTAAAACATACTACTTGCTAAAGCTAATCAATTTATTGGCTTGCCTAGCACTTACCAACGGATTTTTAGACTTGCCCTTATGTGCGTAAATGATGAAGGATTTTTTTGTCCTTGATGAGGCATTACTAGTTCCATCTCCACATGAAGATTTCACTCTACATATACACATAAGGACTCCCAAACAAAAATCCACATACATTAAGTGGAATTATATCCAAATCTACTTCAATAATAAAATCAACATTGATAAAAAAATTAGTTTACATTTTTTTTTACCTGGATTTATGTATCCTTATTTACCCATATGAATGGATATTGGCTAGGATGATTTCAATCCTCCAATCCATGTTTGTTGACCAAATTTACTACAATGAGATTCTCTTGTGATCCTGAGTCGAACAAAGCATTACTTTTTGTCTTCTTGACCTATATCTTTAAATGGAAGAGTTTAACCATCTCCTTCTCTTCCTATTTCTCAAGGCTACTTAGATTCACCCTCTTTGACATTAATGTCAAAAAAATATTCTCATCCACATTTGAGCTTTTATCCACCTAAATGCTTGAATCTATGGTTATGGTATTTTTCTTCTTCACATCCTTCTTCCAATTCTTCGGGTTGAGATGCAATTTCTAACACTTCTCCTAGGTTTGACCATCAATGTTAGAGTGCTTGGTAGGATCTTTACACTGTGTGATGCCACTATTGTATTCTTATCCTTCCCCCATTTCCACTTCTTATTCCCTTCTTTAGAATATTCCTAGCGTTCCCTTTCCTTTGAACCACTCAACTGTGTTGGCATTATGATATTGGTGTTGTCCTTGATGGTAACTCACTCAGATGACAGATCATAGTGCAGCAGGTCAATAGCAAAGAGTTAATGATCAGACTACAAAGAATGAAGAAAAATAGGTATACGCAGGTTCACCTTGACAAAGAAGTGTATACATGCGGGTTAACAGACCAAAAGGAGCATATAATGTATACACGCACTTTCACAGAAGAAAAAGCACGTATATCTTTGAAAACTAAGTTTTGGTCCGAGCTATTGGGGCCATGGTATTTTGATCCATGATATTGGTCTGTGGTATTTGGTCCGAGGTATTGACCCTAGGTATTTGATCCAAGGTATTGGTCCTAAGTGGTTTTGGTCCATGGTATTGAGAAAAGCCTAAAACTATAAAAGGAGGAGAAGATCATTAGGCTAAGTGCAAGTATTGGATATCTGATGAACTGTGAGATCCAGTATGCAGGTTATGGGTTTGTGATGCTTCGCTTGATCTGAACCAAGGATGCACCTATGTGGAGTATGATGGATGATGGATTAGGATCTTAAGGCTTGGAATGTATTATCATTATGTGGTTTGATCATGGATAGACTAGATCTGAATACTAACGCATGTTTTATTCTACAAATGTTATGATCTAGGTATGACTGAATTCTGAAATAGTTGTGAAGTTTTTAAGTTAGTATTTGCAGATCTGTACGTGGGTTCGCTTTGATAAAAGCGCGTATACACATTGGTTCAGCTCATCAGAGTAGCGTATACATTATGAAATATGATATCTGAATTTGCAATTGGTTCTAGTGGTTGTTGCAGAGTTCTAGGTTCTGCTCTGTGTTTTGGTTTTGATGACAAGGCTTCAGTGATTCAGTTGTTGGGTGATTCAGAGATTGATGATTGAGTATTAAATGATTGGTTAATGCAATGGTTATATTGCAGTGTTGATTGATTTTGTGCTTCAATGTTTTTTATGGGTCTAGTATAAAAATTGGATGAAACATGGCCTTTCAGATTATGGTGTTTGTTCCAGGAGTATCCAATCTGAAAATTTATGAAACGTAGTCCCTGGAGTAAGAGAGAAGGTTGTAGCCTTCTGTAGGTCGGCGCCTATACTGGTAAACATATTGTCCAGTACAAGAGCCAGGGGGTTGGAGCTCCCTTCCAGTAGCAGCTGGAAAACAAGAGAGGGTTGTAGCCTTCTGTAGGCCGACGCCTACATACTAGTAAATATATTAGCTAGTACAAGAGACAGGGGGTTGTAGCTCCCTTCTAATGGAAGCTGGAGAATGAGAGAAGGTTGTAGCCTTCTGCAGGTGGGTGCCTGTGTACTGGTATGAGTCTGCACCAGTGCAAGATTGTAAATAGGTTTTTCTTATATTAAAAGGAAAACATCAGCAGGTGGTTTTTGTCCCGCATTGGGTTTCCACCTTGTATCTTGGTGTTAAAGTGTGTTTCTTATGTGTGATGATCTGTTTTGTTTTTACTGCACCTAGTTACTGTTTATATGGTTAATGAAGTTCTGATGCACTGATTAAAGATCAACATATGATGAATTAACAGAATCATAATTTTTTTGGATATACGCTAGTTGCATTAAACGCAGTTGCATGTACATGTGAGTTCCCTTAACTGAAGTAGCGTATATGAATTTGATTATGGAAATGGAAAAGTTATTGACTTGCTAATACTGATTCACCACCCCCCCCCCCCCCCCGAGTATTATTTACAACAATTGGTATCAGAGCAAGTCCTTTGGTAGAAGCTTGATCGCTTGAAGGAGATCCGTAGAACAATGGGAAATAAGGTAAAGAAGAAAGCGCCTCAGAAGAAGAAGACAACTCAAAGGAACAGCGACAGTAGAAGAGACAATTGGCTATTAGGTGGAATCAAGTATTCAAATTCTGAATCACCTCAGATTGAAAATGAACAAGCAAATGAAGCATTAGATAAAATCATAGATCAACAAGATCCATTTAACAAAAGGGAGTGTTCCCTCAAAGAAGAAGTTTCCAGATTAAAAGCTTAGTTGGATTGTGCCTTCAAAGTACATCAAATGCTACAAGATGAGGTGATATCATTAAAAAATAAGCAGAATGAAGAACTACCTCAAGCAGATAAAGAACAAGAAAATGAGATTCTCAAATTAAGGCAATAAGTGGAAGAAGGAAGAAAGGCTGAAGAAATCTGGAAGAAGAAACATCTGGAAAAGAAAGAGAAATATCAGGTTGAGGTAAATATCTTAAAAGGTAAATGAGAATAAAAAGATAAACTGTTACGATTTCAAGACAATACTAAGATTTTGGATAATATTTTTAGTAGTCAAAGGTCTCCTGCTATCAAAATTAGTCTTGGCTTTTATGAATCTGTTGAAGGTGAATCTAGCTCACAGGGTGAGGCAACGAACTCTAATGCAAAACCTGAAATTCTCAACAAGGAGATAAGAGGTCAACCCCATCAATAACCAAGGAAAGAAAATCTTCAAAGAAAACCTTTTACTCATAACTGTGGAAGTGATAGACAGTTATTTCCTCCGATGAATAATGTTGAATGTTTCATATGTCATAATTTTGGACATGTTGCAGCCAGATGCAGAAGTAGAATGGTTCAAGACCGTCACACAGAAAGATCATCACGTTCTAGGTACTTTAAGGGATAATGTTTTGCTTGCAATATGTTTGGTCACAAAGCCATTGATTGCCATAGAAGGAATATGAAACATATGAAATGCTATGCATGTAAAAAACTTGGACATATAGGAAAGGAATGCAGGAGAATATTTTGGGCACCATACCAAAAGGAGAAAACATCATCACAGTCGAAGATATGGAAGAAGAAGGAAGTACAGTCAGAAATATGTGGCATAGAAGAGTATACAGACATGACAGACTCAGAGGGAGCTGAAAGTGTGAAACTTCAGTGTTCTAAATCTCATACGCAAGTTTCATGAAGACAAGTCGTGTATATACGCGAGTTTGAAGCTGCACAGTCGCGTATATGTTAGTTTGAGGAAAAGCAGTGGGACAGACTCAAGAAAAGGGATCTGATATGGTTCAATCAATTATCTACTATGTTTGATGATGGTTACAATCTGCTGATGATGTGTGGAAATGTGTTGGTACTCATAAGATGTTATTTAAAAGTGCTTTTGATCCTCACAAGTTAACTTGATGTATATCTGATTGATGATGATGCCTTGATACTTCTTGCTTATATATGCATGATTAGATCTGATAGTGAACAGATGGAACAGGTTCAGGGGGAGCATATGCTTCAAATAATGCATTGCTGGCATTATGGTTAGAAGTCTTTGGTGATGATACTTATGTGGCTAAATGATACATCTTGCTACTTATTGTTGGTTGGTCAAGAGAATGGTATTGCAGGTTATAGGTCTGGATATTGTTGACAGATGCTTATGGTGCAGATCATCTATGGTGTATGATAGTTGCTTATGACTATCATGGTCTTGTTTAGATTGTTAGTCTTTGTTATAAAAGTCATGTATATCATTTTATGAAAAGGTCATGCAAAGACCTACTTTGTAACTCCACTTTGCATGGGAAGGATGTTGTAATAATTTCTATTTCAGTCATGTATAAACATTTGGTATATCCCCACTTGGTTGGTTGGATGAGTCAAAATTAGTGTATTCCCACTTGGTTGGAAGATTGATGTATGTATGAGTCATTGGTGATAGGAAGGTCATACTCACTTAGGCGAGTTTTAGAGTCATGTTATTCTTTTGAAAAATATTTTTGGAGACTCTGCATGTGCTCAGGGGGAGCATGGACGCATTGGTACATCTTAAGCATGTACAAAAGGGAAGCTCAATCAAAGATTTCAGCATGTACTCAGGGGGAGTATGGACAGCATAATGTATATCAAAGGGAGAGAATATCTTGGTTCCCCCTTTGCCCTTGATGTCAAAGGGGGAGAGTGACTTGGTTGCCATCAAGTCCAAAGGGGGAGATTGTTGGCATTGTGATAGAGGTGTTGTCCTTGATGGCAACTCACTCAGATGACAGATCATAGTGCAGTAGGTCAATAGCAAAGAATTAATGATCAAACTACAAAGAATGAAGAAAAAGAGGTATACACAGGTTCACCTTGACAAAGAAGCGTATACACGTGGGTTAACAGACCAAAAGGAGCATATAACATACACACGCACTTTCACTGAAGGAAAAGTGCATATATCTTGGAAAACTAAGTTTTGGTCCGAGGTATTGGGTCCATGGTATTTTGATCCATGGTATTGGTCTGTGGTATTTGGTCTGAGGTATTGACCTTAGGTATTTGATCCAAGGTATTGGTCCTAAGTGGTTTTGGTCCATGGTATTGAGAAAGGCCTAAAACTATAAAAGGAGGAGAAGATCATTAGGCCAAGTGCAAGTATTGAATATCTGATGAAGTGTGAGATCCAGTATGCAGGTTATGGGTTTGTAATGCTTTGCTTGATCTGAACCAAGGATGCACCTATGTGGAGGATGATGGATGATGGATCGGGATCTTAAGGCTTGGAATGTATTATCATTATGTGGTTTGATCATGGATAGACTAGATCTAAATACTAACACATGTTTTATTCTGCAAATGTTATGATCTGGGTATGACTGAATTCTAAAATAGTTGTGAAGTTTTTAAGTTAGTATTTGTAGATCTTTACGTCGGTTCGCTTTGGTAAAAGCACGTATACACGTTGGTTTGGCTCATCAGAGTAGCGTATACATTATGAAATATGATATCTGAATTTGTAGTTGGTTCTAGTGGTTGTTGCAGAGTTCTGGGTTTTTCTCTGTGTTCTGGTTTTGATGATAGGGCTTTAGTGATTCAGTTGTTAGGTGATTCAAAGATTGATGATTGAGTATTCAATGATTGGTTAACGCAATGGTTATATTGTAGTAGTGATTGATTTTGTGCTTCAATTTTGTTGATGGGTCCAGTATGAAAATTGGATGAAATGTGGCCTTTCAAATTATGGTGTTGTGTTCCAGGAGTATCCAATCTGAAAATTTATGAAATGTTGTCCCTGCAGGAAGAGAGAAGGTCGTAGCCTTCTGTAAGCCAGCACCTACATACTAGTAAAAATATCGTCCAGTACAAGAGCTAGGGGGTTGGAGCTCACTTCCAGTAGCAGCTGGAAAACGAGAGAGGGTTGTAGCCTTCTGTAGGCCAACACCTACATACTAGTAAATATATTGGCTAGTACAAGATCCAGGGGGTTGTAGCTCCCTTCCAATAGAAGCTGGAGAAAGAGAGAAGTTTGTAGCCTTCTGCAGATGGGTGCCTACGTACTGGTATGAGTCTGCGCTAGTACAAGATTGTGAACAGGTTTTTCTTATATTGAAAGGAAGACAACAACAGGTGGTTTTTGTCCCACATTGGGTTTCCACCTTATATCTTGGTGTTCATGTGTGTTTCTTATGTGTGATGATCTAATCTATTTTTACTGCACCTGGTTACTTTTTATATGGTTAATGAAGTTCTGATGCACTGATTAAAGATCAACATACAATGAATTAATTGAATCATAAGTTTGTTGGATATATGCTAGTTGCATTAAACACAGTTGTGTGTACATGCGAGTTCCCTTAACTGAAGTAGTGTATATGAATCTGATTATCGAAATGGAAAAGTTATTGACTTGCTAATACTGATTCACCCCCCCCCCCTCAGTATTGTTTACAACAAACTGGCCATTTCTTCCAGCCTATGTTTTCTAGGTTATTGTTCTTGCATATTAGCCATGTCCACCATTATGGATTTGAATAACATCACTTGATTTAGCAAATGGTTGTGGACCCCTCAAATACTTGAGGAGTACATTTATGCTCTTGGGAGAGATACCCAACATTATTATAATTTTACTGAATTATGTGGTGTACTCCTATATACTCTACACTTGTCTTTGCCTAAAGTAATGCCATCAAATCCATTATTCCTCTACATACCCAATTGGGTAGAATTGGGAATTTATGAGATTTTTGTAATCATCCCACTTAGTTAATGGACAAACCCCCTCTAGGCTCGGGATTTTCAAGTGGCTTCCTAACCAGTTCAAGGCATGACCTCCTAATTTCAAACAAGCAAATGATTTTTTTTTGTTCCTCATCTATGTGGTGAGCATTAAATTAAACTTCTTACTGATGCGACCAATTACTTAATTTCAAAGCAACAATCTCGCCTCGATATTGCTTGATGTCCATCTTTGCTTCCATCTTAAAGAGGTATTATGAATGGTTCACAACACTCAAACTTCGTCACTCTTCTTTAAGCTTCCTGGATGACTTATCCATTTCTTCCCGATCCCTCAATTTCCCATATTATCTAACCTCTTTGTTGGAACCTCCATCTTACCCGAAAAATGTGAGCTTGTTGGTTAGGGCTTCCATGAGGAGGATCACATTAGGGTTTATATCTATGACTTGTGATTTCAGCCATACAAAACTCTACTCCATCGGATCTAGAGGGTTATCATGCATTGATTCATATCCATGGGTTGGGATTTCATGAATTTCTTCTTAAACTAATTTCATCCTCGGAAACTTCCCATAAAATACCCAAATAAATTTTCTCTCATACCATGATTTGTAAATTGTCATGGATATTCCATTGGACAATTAATCACAATAGATCTTTGAAAATAAACTGAAATCTATATTATGGCAAGTTTATTCGTTTTATCTTCCATATTTGTTATTATTTTTTACTATTTATGCATGTAATAGATAATATGCAGAAAACAGAGAACATGTAAATACAATCACTCTTAAACCACAATGAACACTAAGATATGCTTTGGAAAATCATTTTCAGAGAAAACCTCATTGGAAGGTGAGTTTTCTTTACTCCCTTTTGTTTGGAATGGAAATGTTGCAAGTATAAAGGATAAAACACTCTCTGTGGAGTTGCTTTAGATATGTGTCCCATGTAATGCTATAGAACACAAACCCCCTCTGTTATTCTCTCCATTTATCCACACTTGTTTTCTTTTCTCTATTATGGAACAAAATGCAAGCAAATAGAATGGAACCATTTTCTTCCTAGTGGCATGGTTTAACACAAACTAATAGCCAACTAGGGGTTAAATTTAACCCATTCAACCCTCAACATGAGTGACAACTCAACTCTTCTAGAGTCTTCTTCATAGTCCCCAGTGGCTATTCCATTTTCCATTAGTAATAGGGTTTGATGTGGCATCCTCTTTCATTATCGTGGTCAAACATGATAGGTCAACTCGAGGAGGCGTAACTTTTGCATTTGAACTCTAGTTAACTTCTTTCTTGTACCATTGGAAAGGTCTTTGTGTGTAGAATAGTGTGATGGTGCAATTCTTAAGAAAAAAAAATTACCCCCACCCCACAAGATAAAATAATAATAGTACTAATTTTCGTTTTATGTCTCAAACTAGCCTTGGAAGGTTTCAGACCCCAATTCTCTAATTGGGTCCTACCACTAAAACTAATTTTGTAAGTTGAGCCCTTCAATTTTTCCACTTTGAAAGTAATGGGATGGATGAAAAATTATAAAGTGACATAATCTGAATCAATCCTTGAGAATTCTTAGCTACTTGTTGAAATGAGAGAGGCATCTCACCATATGAACAACATACTCAATGTAAGGAAGGATTATGGCTATCATAGGTAAAGAATTGCTAGCACACCCTACTTCTTCCAAACAAGCCTCTAACTTTTCAATTCAAATGCACAAAATGGTAGAGGACAAGGGACAACATTTCTTAACTATTATATTACAATTAGTTTCCTTTGACCAACCCTCAATATCCTAAACTTAAAATTAACATTCTCATACAATCTTATCACAACTACTATCAACTCAAGTGGAACCTTTCACTCTTCCAATATATTCCAACGTTTTTTTGTTGGCACCACAAAAGGTGTTAAAAAATTCCCTAAAGTCAATGAAGAAACATCGGATGTTGATTTTATTATTATGGTGTTCCTCTACAATGATGTTAAGTGTAACTAGGTGGTCCATGATTGAATGTAGATTTTCAAATTGCCTTGGCCTTTAGCCCATTTTTCTCACCTTTCTAACCACATTATACTATTTTTTTCTAGAGTAATTCCAAGTAACTTGGTTAAAAGAAGGCTAGTCCTAATGGTCCTATAATTTGAGTAGTTGTTTTTGTTCCCAGTTTTCAAAATTAAGAACTTGTGAATGTGAGGGAAAAAGACATGTCCAATTTTGAGGATTTATACACAATAGCCTTTAATGTCGTTAGTTTTCCCATTTGTAATTCATTTGAAACCCAAACTCTGTATTCCAAAGTAAAAATATCTTGCTTGGTAATAGGGGTTTGTTAAAATTGGCAAGTAGGGCCAAACTCCATGTGGGTCATCTTATTCATGGCTGATAATATTTTTATTAGATTCCTCTCATCAAGAGGTGTAGGATTGATCTAAAGATCATCCGATTCCAATAAGTATTTATGGAGATATGAATTTATTTTGATTATGGACTAATTGTCTAAGTAGGCCAGCAACTTATGTAAGCTCAGAAGACCAACAGTCGCATCTACTCAACCCCAACGTTTTCATATAAATACAGGAGGTCTCCTCCTCATTTGGACACACACATCTCATCACATCTCTCTCTCTCCTGCGCCAAAAGGACTCTTCTCTCACACATGTGGAAGGAAGGATGCATAATTTAGGGCTACAACTGCAGATCGAAAATTTGACCAATGTTGACCATCATTCTCTCTCTCAGAACTACGCTATAGGTGAACTTGACTTTCTGTCGAAGGCCGCATTTTTTGGTGAAGGAATCAAGCCGATCCGACAATCGGTTTGCAAGATATTGACTGCCCTAGTTTAGGGTTGATCTAGGGTTTGCTGCTACTGATATAAATCAGATTTTTGTACTATTTCTCTCTGCTAAACTATATAATATAAAAGAATATTTGATCAAAGGGTTTCCCCATATTGGGGTTTGTCCCTGGCTAGCCACCACATCTTGTGTCTCTTGTCTTGGCTTATTTTTTTTCGATCATTTAATGTTCTACCTGCACTTTACTTAATGTACATGTGATTTCTAATCTGTGGATAATAATAAGAAAGATAAGTAAACTGCTCTAAGCATAGAACATACCATAACTTAACATGGAATCAGCGTTGATGTGAAAACAAAGCTCAAGCAAGAGCAAGAGAAATCACCGAAGAGAAGGTTGGCAAGGCTATCCTAAAAGAACTATGGGGTCCTCAACACTCTTCCCTCCGAGGACAAGCTTTGTGAGAAGTCTGACTATCACAGATGGAAGATGTCTCTCGATCTGACTTTAGAAGAACAGGAAGTGTTGGACCATGTGAGAGGTGGAATTGTTGAGCCTCCATCAAATACATCTGCTGCTGCTAGGAAAAAATGGACCAAGGGGGAAGTAAAAGCTAAGAAGATCATCTAGGACTCTATCGAAAAATGTTTGGTGGCCTACATCTCCAACTTGAACACCTCTAAGGAAATCTACAATAGACTGTGAGTTTATTTAAAGTTAATGATGCAAATCAAGTCTTGTTTCTTAGAAATAGTTGAAGAAAATTAAGAAGGGCAAAGATGAGAGTATGCAAGAATACTTCTTAAGGATTACCAATATCAAGAACAATCTCCTATCTATTGTGGAAATAATTCCTGATAGGGAAATGGCACTCACAACTCTTGGAGGATTACCATCTGAATGGTACGTGTTCAGGACTACTCTTCTCAACACTAACGTAATTCCTGGATTCAAGGAATTAATGGCAAGATGCATTCAAGAAGAAACAAGGATAGAAGAGCAAGAAATGCCCATACCTAAAGGTCCTCCCGTTGCCTTTCTTCTCATGCTAAGAAAAGAAATAATTCTGGGTCTAAATCAAAAAGAAAGGTTGGACCTAATGGTGGAAGAAAAGGACGATGTTACATTTGCGATAAAGAAAGTCACTAAGCAAGGGAGTGCCCTGAGAGAAAGGACTCACACCGAGGTTATGATGAAAATCCCTCTCAAGGAAATCAAAGAAATGGCAGGTCAAATGGCTGAGGTAAAATGAGTGCTAGAAATCAAGGCAGAGGACAATCATTCAAGAAGGCAAGAAATTCTAGGTATGAATCTAACACTGTTGACAATAAGCAGGATCAATATTATCTACCAGCTGCTTTGTCTACCTCTCATCCTCTAGACTCGCTGGGAAATTGGCTTATTGATAGTGGTGGCTCAAGGCACTTCATTGGTTACAAAGAAGTTCTCCATAATCTGATAGAGAAATAAACCAACCTGGAAATTTTCCTTGGAGATAATATGAAATATCCCATGAAAGGTGTAGGCAATGTCTCTCTTAAATTGAATCAAGGTAATACAATCCACCTACAGGATGTATTATATGTACCTGATCTCAAAAAGAACCTGGTGTCCATTTCAGTAATGGAAGACAAAGGCTACAAGGTGGCTTTCAGCGATGGCAAGGTACATGCATGGAAAAACAATATTAAAGATGCCTTCACTCTTGGGTTTCGAGTTGATTCATTATATCAGGTCGGAGGAAGTCCGCTAGGTGTCATGTCTTGTGACACATCTCTTCAGTCCGAACTATGGCATCAAAGGTTTGCTCACCTTCATTATAAAGCTCTACCTGATGTAAGAAAAATGGTGACCAGGATGCCCGAGTTCAGATTAGAGCAAGAAGGTGTATGTCCCGGATGTGCTGAAGGAAAGCTAAAAAGGGGACCATTCCCCTCAAGCCAAAGCAAGACCTCTGATATATTGTAGTTAGTTCACTCAGACATATCTGGTATGATGCCTGTGAACTCCTTGGGAGGATATTCATATTACCTCACTTTTACAGATGACTATTCTTGCAAGACTTGGATATACTTCTTGAAAAGTAAGGATGAAGTGTTCTCCTTGTTTCGACACTTCAAAGCCTTGATCGAGAATCAAACCAAAAAGAAGATCAAGATCTTAAGGACTAATAATGGGACTGAATATGAATCTAATGAGTTTCATGATTTTTGTAAAGAGGTTGGCATTAAGAGGGAGACTACTACACCATACACTCCTGAACAGAATGGTGTGGCGGAAAGGAAGAATCCATTGTGGAAGTTGTCCATGCTATGCTCCATGATCAAATACTTCCAAAGTTTCTATGGGTCGAAGCTGCAAACACCGCCATATATGTACAGAACCGATGCCCTCATCAAGCATTGGGTTCCAAGACTCCCGAAGAAATTTTCACTGGTAAGAAACCTAACATATCTCATTTTAGAATTTTTGGAAGCCCTGTATATTTTCATGTGCCGAAAGAGAAAAGGATAAATTGGGTGCATCTGGAAAGAAAGGAATCTTTGTGGGCTATAGTGAAAATACTAAGGGCTATAGAATCTATGTAGCCAGTCAAAGGGAAGTCGTGATTAGTCATGATGTCACCTTTGACGAAGATATGGCTCTCAGCAAGGTGAACAATCTTCCTACTGTGAGGAGCTCTCAAGAAGTTGACTCCAGGGAACCGAAAGAAAAAGAAGATGAGACAATGACCAATGTGGAAGAACCCATGGATCCTATTGATCCTCCTCCGCCTGAGCCTTCCTCTTCTAGGAAGAGGCCTTCATGGCTTAGGGCGACACTTGATGATGCTGAAGGACACACCACACCCCGAGGAACCTTCCATGAATGTAAGAAGCCGAACAGAGATCAGGGATACCTAACCATCATGAGCACGATCATACAAAATGAGCCTTCATCATTCTCAGATGTCGTAAAGCATCAAGTATGTAAGGATGCTATAACCAAAGAATATGAGTCTATTATGAAGAATGATGTATGGGAAGTAGTTCCCAAACCCCTGGACAAGACAGTGGTCACCTATAAATGGCTTTACAAGATAAAGCATGCAGCTAATGGAAGTACAGAAAAGTATAAGTCTCGTTTTGTCGCTCGTGGCTTCTCCTAGAAGGAAGGTATAGACTATGAAGAGATATTTTCATCTGTTTCCAGATATACCACCATCCGCTCGATCATAGCCCTTGCAGCTTCACAAGGATGGAATCTACATCAGAGGGATGTTAAGACCGTGTTCTTGCATGGTTCAATCAAAGAAGAGGTCTATGTGGAGCAACCCGAAGGATTTGAGATTTATGATCGAAAATCTCATGTGTGCAGGTTGAAGAAGGCCCTCTATGGGCTGAAGCAAGCACCCCGAGCATGGTATGAGAGGATCGATAGCTACTTAATGAAGCTGGGATTCACTAGGAGTGAAGTCGATCCTAACCTTTACTTTAAGGTTGAAGATGACAAACCTCTCATACTAGTTTTGTATGTTGACAACCTCTTTCTAACAGGTGCAGACCCTCTCATTCACAAATGTAAGAAGGAGTTGGCTTCTGAATTTGAAATGAAGGACCTAGGACTGATGCACTATTTCCTAGGACTTGAAGTTTGGCAGAAGCCAAGGGAAATTTTCCTATCTCAGGGAAAATATGTGGTGAAGATATTGGAAAGATTCGGTATGGTGGACTGCAAGCCCGTAACTACCTCGATGGAGCTTGACTTCAAAAAGTTAAGCGATAGTGTTGTTGGACGCGTTTTACGAAATGCCATTGAGTATCGTCAACTCGTCGGAGCATTAATGTTCTTAGTGAACTCCCGTCTAGACATATGCTTTGCAGTCAACACGTTGAGTCAACATATGGTTGAACCTCACCACATAAATTGGGTAGGTGCCAAGAATCTGTTGAGATATCTTCATGGCACAATTACTTATGGGTTAAGATACACTGCCGAAGATGTGAGACTACTTGGATATACTAATGTTGATTGGGCAGGCAATGTGGTGGACCGTAAGAGCACTTACGGGTGCTATTTCTCCTTGGGATCTACCTTGATATCCTAGATGAGCAGGAAGTAGAAGTCGGTGGCTTTGAGCACTACCAAGGCAAAGTATATTGCTGCTAGCATGGCCTCCTGTGAGGCAATCTGGTTGTGAAAGCTCTTCAGTGAGTTGTTTGTATTTACATTGGATACCACTGTGATCCTATGTGACAACTAGAGTGGGATTCGTTTATCAGAGAATCCAATATTTCATGATCGCTCCAAGCATATCGATATCAGGTACCACTATATTCAAGATATGGTACAGCGAGGAGCAATAATGCTCCAACATATCGGTACAGATGAACAGGTCGTCGACACTCTGACAAAGCCCCTAGGAAAGGTCAAATTCCTGACTTTCTGAGAACGAATTGGTGTCATTCATAGACCCTCCTATGAGGGTCAAGTATGATGTATTGAGCTCTGGGAGCTCCAGGGGGGCATGGGGTACTTCTTGGAGCGACATATGACCATAGGGTGATTCACCATCCCTGGTGGTGCACGTTATACAGGGTAAAAGGATCAAACTTTCCCTGTGACACCCTTGGTGACTATGGAATAGGATGATTAGTTCTCCTATGGGCCTAGATGATGTGTTCTCCATGGCGATTATGGAATAGGATGATTCACTCTCCTGTGGACAGGATGATTCACTCTCCTGTGGACAAGATGATTTTCTCTCTTGTGGGATAGGATGATTCACTCTCCTGTGGACAGGATGATTAGTTCTCCTGTCAAGGCATCCTACCCATGCAGTCTGGGACTCATGGGAAGTACCTCTCATTTGATCAATGAGAAGGGAAATGAGGATAGGGACCATAGTAGTACCGATGGACGCATCATTTTATCTATCATACTCCTTATGCTAGGATGACCTTCATTGATCTAGGATCAATGATACTGGTCTGAGACCAGTGAGAGTGGTACCCACTATGACATTGACTTCGGGTCAGTAGAGGACTGGTCTGGGACCAGTGGTACACACTCTGAGACTGACTTTGAGTCAGTGGAGGATGGTATGATACATACTCGATCACTTCTTCTTCTTCATAGTTCGAGCAGAGCAGAGCAGGGGTCAAGTTTTATAGGACAGTGCATTTGATGGATGAATAGTAGCGATAGACAGATGAATTATAGATGGAGTTCTCCCTAGTTGAGAGGGAGTGTTAAAATTTGAAACTAGGGCCAAACTCCATGTGGGTCGTCCTATTCATGGCTGATAATATTTTTACTAGATTCCTCTCGTCAAGAGGTGTAGGATTGATCTTAAGATCATCCGATTCTAATAAGTATTTATGGAGATATGAATTTATTTTCATTATTGACTAATTGTCTAAGTCGGCCAGCAACTTATGTAGGCTCAGAAGCCCAACAGTCGCATCTATTCAACCCCAACGTTTTCATATAAATACAGGAAGTCTCCTCCTCATTTGGACACACACATATCATCACATCTCTCTCTCTCCTGCGCAAAAAAGAGTCTCTTCTCTCTCCTGTGCAGAAAGGACTCTTCTCTCACACATATGGAAGGAAGGACGCAGAATTTAGGGCTACAACTATAGATCGGAAGTTTGACCAGCGTTGACCATCATTATCTCTCTCAGAACTGCATTTTAGGTGAACCTGACTCTCTATGGAAGGCCGCATTTTTTGGTGAAGGAATCAAGCCGATCCAACAGTCGATTTGCAAGATATTGACTACCCTAGTTTAGGGTTGATCTAGGGTTTGTTGTTGCTGATGTAAATCAGATTTTTGTACTATTTCTCTCTGCTGAATTATTGAAGATAAAATAAGATTTAATCAAAGTTTTTCCCCATATTGGGGTTTGTGCCTAGCTAGCCGCCACATCTTGTGACTCTTGTCTTGGATTTTTTTTTGTCGATCGTTTAATGTTCTATCTATACTTTACTTAATGTACATGTGATTGCTAATCTGTGGATAATAATAAGAAAGATAAGTAAATTTCTCTAAACATAAAACATACCATAACTTAACAGGGTTTGAATTTCATCTATAGGATTACAATATTCACAAATCTTCTTAGTGTATGGATCTTAATACCTAAAGTAATCCCATTAATTTTTTTTTTTTTTGAGTTATAATTTACCTCTATTCTTTTAGAATTGAATTTGCAAGTTGTAAAAAATTATCTTTCTTTTATTTATAATAATTTTTTTCTTCTTTTAATTGGAGCCTTATAGTTATTTATATTATCAACTTTTAGAGACTCGTCAAAACCTTCCCAAATTGAATTTCTAGAAAAATTACACTCATCATATCAAGGGTATATGAATCTTCAATATACTAGTTGGTCATACAAGTTGAGAATGTCGTCGTAAAATGATGATAGAGGTCTTCAATATTATTATACCCATGATAATTAATTCATTGTTTATATCCTTTAGAAAAATAGTAACTAGTTTTCAAATATCAAGTACTTTTCATTATTGAATTTTTCTTCTATGAGATAATTATGCACAACGTAATTCAAAGTTAGGATTAAGGATCTCTATTCCAAGTCTAGCTCATAGTCATTTAGGATGTCAAAATTAACTAATTAGTTCACTATGAAGACATAAAATACAATGTATTCCATCACACTACTACCAAACCCATGAATACAATCATCTATGTCGATTTCAGCCATTCCATCAAAACAGTGTAGATTTTTTGGTCTTGAAAATTGCAAAGCTTGATAATTCAAAAGAAAACAAAATTCACCTAAATATTTAGAGCTTCTTTTGTGTCAAAAACCTAAAGTAAGGTCCTCATATAATCATACAGAATTAGGGTTGGAAATGTTTCTTAAAACTATAGCTAGATTAGTTATAATGACAACATTAAAGTTCCATAGCAAGAGGATATTACCTTCCTTTCATAGACTAGAAGTATCATTTTCTAAGTTATTGCATGGACAATTTTTAACAAGATTGTTTTTCTTATAAAATGTGAAATTAACAAATGCAAAATAGAATATTTCTAAATATATACTTTTTAGTAGTAAAATATGAAATCCCCATCCATATGTATTGATTGAAAGTATTTCTTATGAAACATAACACAAGAAAGGTTCTTCCTTATGTAACAAACTATGCCTCCAATCCCCCTATTATAGGATCTTTTGTTTGATATTGACCATATGGAAAATACTTTTATGTAAGGGACTCTAGATTCCCCATGATCCCGTGTTTAAAAAGTAATATAATATTAATCTCACTCACGATACAACATAGCATGGGAACGTTTCTTCACAGAAATCCATGACATTCAAAGAGAGGAACCGAAGTGTGCCAAATTCATATTTATTATTAATATTTCGGTCTCATCTCTCATAATTGATTTCCAATTTCAATCATTAACCCTTTTCATTCCTTCCTTGGTTACTTTGTCGTTCGAGTTTCCTTATTTCAACTTTATCTGCTAGAAGGATATCTTAATTTATAAGTATTTAAGTCCATTTTGGAATTGAATTTTTATTGAGTATGCCATATTTATGGTTAGTAGAGTTGACCCTGGCATATATTGCCTTATGTTTTAATTCAATTGCTTTTCCTAGCCTCTTTTCTTCTATGAGACAAGTTGTTACAATTTTTATCTTATTTATAACGCTTCATTGACTAGTTTTAGCATGTCTTCTTCTTCTCTCTCTTCTTTTAAACAAAAATTATGAAGTTTAAACCTCTTTTCTTACTCTTTTGATTTAGTTGAATTAGCTTGTTCATTTCCACTTTAATGGATTTGATATCTAGTTTACCTTTCAAACTATTCAAAGTCGAAATATTATTTATCTAACCAAATCCCAACAACCCCTATTGAACAAAAGTGGGGGAGACAATTTGGGCAAGAGATTTAGTAGCCATAGTAAGGATCCTATTAGGATGTTACAACATAGGAATATGGCACTTATTAATTCACACATGCCATATAGAAGGAGGGGAAGGCTAAGCAAGAAAGCATATTCACCATGCAACTATAAAACAACTATCATGTTAGTAATGGGAATTAACTCTATGGAAGCAAATGTTATAATTAGGATCAAAGCATATTTTGGTTCATATATTGTCATAGACAATTTTTAGAAACAATAAGGAATAGAAAGGAAGGATACCACTTTTTCCATTACGTAGAAGAAGGGTTAATACATATTTAACTCCCCAACTACCTTGCAACATTCACCAATTATTATGTTAGTATGAGGGATGCCATGGCCAGTGGAATGAATAAGGTATAATGGATCCTATATGATGTCACAAACCAATATTGGTTATAAATGCAAAGAGATGGAGACCACATTTTCCCTTCACATAAAAGAAATTAATTATCACAATAATGCCCATACTACCCCAACAAGCATTAATCAACCATTTTTTTCATCGAAAAACAAAGAAAAAAAGTAACTTTTATTCATAGTTGAAATGATAGTTACGATTTCTTCAAGTTTTCTATGCACATGTTATATAGATTCAAAAATAAAATAATATTGTGTTAAGCACTAAACAAGCCCCGTGTTAACCCTAAAACCCCTCACTAAGCCCTAGATATTGAGTTATTACATTTCTATTGTCATAATGTTGTGTAGGCCAAAACCTTTCATTATAATTATGTGTATTGTCTCATATATACTCCAAGCAAACCTAGTCCTAAAATCACCATATATTGTCTTGTATTGTATTCATTGTAAAAGGAAGTTCCACCCTTGAAGTGGATTGTATTCATGGACTTCTTATCATTTTTACAATGCACAATTCATAACAATTGGTATCAAAGCATACAAACCTAGGGTTTTGCTACTTCAAAGGGAGTCATCATGGCATTTTTGTTATTTCTTCTTCTTCTTCTTAATGAAGCTATAGAAGGTGAAATTTTGAGAAAATTGAGGGAATATCTGAAACAAATTTGTACATATTTTGTTATTATGGTTTTCTCTTGGTTTGGAGATATACCGTATGGAAGTTATGGTTTATGAATGATCCTTAAATTAGTTTCAAATAAATGATCTTGGAATGTTTCCTATAACTATTTTTTTTAACCTTCAAATCATGAAACTTTGAAAAGATCTATGAGAGATATCAATGTACATTTGATCAAAATTTCAAGATTTTATTCACTATACTTTCGGAGATACAACCTATGGAACTTAGTGTATGTGAATAGAGCCCTGAAATCAGTTTCAAATGAGTAATCGTAGAATTTTCACTACAACTTTTGTTTTTTATTTTTATTTTTTTGGGAAACTTAAGGCTATGAAATTTTTAAGAGAGAAAGGAGAGATATTCGGGTAGATTTGGTATAAAAAATTATAGTAGTTAACTATATATTTGGAGATATAACATGTGGAAGTTAAGTTTTGTGAATAGTCTTAAAATCAATTTTCAAACAATTTGATCTTGAAATTTTATTATAACTTTATCCTGGAGAATTTTTAAGCTATTAATTTTTTATGGGCATGAGGAGACATAATAAGGTACCTCATGTAAAAATTATAGAATCATATTTAAAACATTGGAAAAGTGACATGTGGTACAAGTTTGCTCTTGGGAAGAGGCCAAAAATCAATAAATTTTAGTAAGTTACCATAACTTTCACTTGGCACATAAAATTTTGGTTGGACCTATGGAATTACAAAGAGGAAATATCAGTGTTATAGGATCAAATTTCAAATTCAAAAGATCTCAAATTTCAATGATATATCAAGAAATTATCAACCTTCCAGATAGTCTACAAATTAGGATTTTGAAATGTACATAACTTGCAATAGGCATAATTTTTTATTAGAAGATCTATTTTTAGTGATTCAAAATTTATGATAAAGATGAAAAAGAGGATCATTATTATTTACTCACATGTTTTTGAAGAAAAGGGCACAAAGGAGGTGTTTCCGAGTGCATTTTCCCTTTTTCCTAGGAAAACACTTTATAACACCTTTTTAGCCATTGACTTATGAGTTAAATTAAAGTCATGTTATAAAGTCACTTTATGAGGTGCTATGTAAGATGTACTTTTTAATATTAAAATCACTTCATGTTTTTAAGTTGACTTTATGTGGAGAAAATGTACAAGGTACAAAAAAAACATTAAAGTGACTAGGGTGTTCACTAATGAGGGGGGGCACATGAAAAAGAGGGTCAGGTGAGGGAAAGTTCTCCACCATTGAACTAGAGGGCTAAGATCTAATATCAATTCATTCTTTATGTGCATTGTTGAAGAGGAAGAGAAGAGTTAGAGAAGTGAAGGAGAGGAAGGTTGTGAGGGAAAAAAATTGTAAGAGTAGATTCACCTACATCTAAAGGAAACTGGCACAATTTCCAAGGTTTAGTAGGAAACGATTGTTGGCACGAAAACCAAAGAAAGACAACCACCCTCAGTGTGGATTTCAAAGGGTTGGGTGCATAAGTTTCAAGGGCTTCTAACAGCTTCAGGAAATTCTGACAGGCTCGCATTCTAAGGCTGATAAATCAAGTCATAGGGACAAACAATTAGGTTTCTACAACACATAAAATGAGGTTGTGTTAGTAGGTTTTCAAGTACGCAGTTCTAGGTTGAGAGCGTCGACGACATGCGTGAAAATCAAGGATAATAAATGTTGGACTAGATGGAAACTTGACTAAACTGAGAGGGGGGTGAATCATTTTAGTACATTCATGAACATAAATTTTATTTCTTTTAACTGATTAACTAAACTATAAAACAAGCAACTTAACACATTATGAACAACAAATTTAATACATGAACAAGAAGTAATATATAAACCAAAACATCACATCACCACATAACAACAACACATGGAAACTAGATATAAGTGGAGGCCCATAAAGGGACAAAAACACATATTTCTTATTGTTGTGATGCAAAGGCAAACTCCTATTCCCTTATTACATTTGATTTTTTGTAGGCTCCAACCTACAGAAGATTGCTACCTCGATTCTCCTGCAAGCTTCAACTTGCAAGGAAGCTCTAACTCCCACAATTTTTTTGCATGCTACAACCCACAGGAGTCTCCTACCTCAATAAGATCCAACCTATTATTTATCAAGATACAACTTGAAAGGAGACTACAATCCCCTAATATATACAAGAAACAACATGTTGTTTTACCTAGTCTATAACTATGCATACATCCATCTATGTCTCTGCTTCATCCACTACTAAAATCTACTTCACATCAACTCTATATATGTGACAAGTAACTAATGAAAAAAAAACTCAATTAACTCTCACATTCTTTAACTCTCTTATCAAATAGCCTTGCAACCTCACACATTTTATAAATAGGCTTTGATGGTTGTTGGTATTCCAAATATGAATATGAAGTGAAAATACTTGTCTCTTAGTATTCCACACATATGTTTCACACCTTTTGAAATTTTGAATATTAAAATAAATAAATGCTTCACCAAATATTATTTTCAACCACCTGTAATGATTAGATCAACAAGCATAACACCATATCCTTTACAACATACATTAGTAATATATCAGCAACTATAACACATCACAACATTACAAGCATAACAATATTATTCATGTTGATTTTCATTAGTGTTTGCCTTATACTTTTTCCTTTGCCTTGCGTCATGTCTTTTCCTTGCATCACAACATCTCAGTTCAACCATCATATGCATATAGAAACATAAGCAAGCCAACATCTGTCACCAACTCATCAACATCTCCAAGCATCATAAGCATAACAAGCATCACAAGCATACCTCAGTATCATAAGCTCAACAATCTGATTAGCATACCTTGCAACATTATTTTCCATAAAGCATAACAATGATAAAAAGTATAGTAACATAACAACATAAGAATATGCAAGCAATCCAATAAAAATCCTTGCCTTGCACCTCTTCAATTGATCTTTGTTACATAATAATCTCTGCAACATTTTTTGTTCTACCTTGCTGCTCACAAGCATCAAACATACCTTGTTGTTGCTCATTTTCCTTACATCACAATAATGTCTTGCAAGTTTTTGTTGCTACTACTACAACGCCTTCCAAAAATTTGGCTTGCACCAAATTTCAAAGCCTACCTTGCTCTTTTATATTATCGTCGCAAACATTGAAATCCATTCCATGTTTTTTCTTTAAGTGTTTTGGTCCCTTTTGCAAGAAAGGTGAAATGTCATATTTTCGCATGTTAGTTGTCGCACAATGTATATAATCTTGTTTTGGTGGTTTCAAGGGGTTAATCTTGCGTAAATGAGTTGGTCTAACCATGTAAACATTTGTTGTACTCATTTCCAAATTTTTAAGCAATATCGCACAAGTGTCGTCACGGTCGTCACAAAGTGTATCTTTGGTGTCACACTTGTCGTGAGTCATCATGGAGTTGTCACACTAACGGAAATGTGTGGTTTATGTATCATGGATGATCTATATTTTTGTGTCATCAAGTTCTCTAAGTGTGTTATCATAGTCAAGTTATGTCACTTATAACATTAGTCCATTGATCCCACACAAAGCCAAATTTCATAAACTTCCCAGCAACTTAGCCTCATTTGGTCTTCCACAACTGTGCATTGTACAGTTACAACCCTCAAGCTGCAACCCTTCCCCTTTACATTGTGCAATGCGCATTTTATACCTCCCAGGACTGTGCACTGCACAATTCTAGCACTCAAACATGGACCTTGGCCCCCAAAATTGCGCAATCCAGCCCTCGAGCCTGGCCTCAACTATGCATTTTGCAGTCTATGAGCTCAAGCTCAACCCTTGATCTCTTGAGTTGCACAATTGTGTAATCACAAGGTATTATTTTCCACCTAGAACTGTGCAGTTGACTAAAATAGTGCAAAACCCCTCGGCCCGGCTCATTGAGTCCAAAAACTGGGGTATCTGCCTACCCAGTCTAGCCTTAACATCACATTGCATAGTCTTAAGAATCAAGCTTCATCCCTAACTTCCTGAGTTATGTAATTGCGTAGTCACTGAGCCCCTCCCTCCACCTGTAACCCAATTTCGCTCATTCAATGGATCAACATGCACCATATTAGACTAAGGGTTTATCAAACTGATGTCATCTCATCATGAGTGAATTGAAAATGCATGTACTCTATCATAGCATGACAAGATGATGAAGAAGGAGATGGAGAAGGGAAACATGTTGAAATACATATTTGTAGTTGATTATGCAAGCTAATCAATCAAAAGAAGACAAAGGGACACCAGTTTGTGACCACAACTCAAGACTTGATAACATTTAAGACTCCTTACCCCTAATCCATAAGGAGGTGGATAGAAGAGCATCCTCAAGAAGACATGTAACAAGCAGCAACAGAAGATGCTTGACATTTCCATGTCATCAAACAGTCCATATCAGCAGTGTCATGTCATGAGTTGTCATATGCCACACCATTATTGTGGATCATGTAATTCTTATTTGAAAATGTATTTTAAAGTGGAAGTCCAAAGGACATGTACAAAAGATGAAGTGTCATGTAAAGTCGAAAAGTCATAAGAAGTCAAATAGTCATGAGGGTAGTCAAAGAGTCACAAGGGAGGTGAAGCATCACCCCATTGGTTATATATACACCCTCATTGTATGAGCAAAGGAATTTTCACCTTGGCTCCTCCCGCAAGGCATTAGAGAGACAAGTTAGTTCTTTTGAGGAGCAAGTGGTGGCTCCAACACTCCACTATTGGAGCTAGTGGTGTTCATTGTATACATGTGTCTTGGAACTTTTACTTAATATCAAAAGCCTCATGGCCAACACATTCTTCATGCATGGATTATGAATATTTGTAAGACTATTACGTGGATGTTTGTAATTCATGTTTGATTTCATATGTGCTAAAGTAGTTGAACTATTTCATTTATTTTATTACTTATCATATTGAGAATTTGTTGTAGTGTTTGCTATTGTTGTCACATCCTTGTGGACTGTTCCACTGGATATTAGATAGATATTTCTCGTTGATTGGTTGTAATGACCGTCACATCTTTGTGGACTATTCCGCTAGATGTTAGATAGATCCTTCTTGGTTATGTGTCTCTACTAGGCTTGTACTATTACCTCTCTCTTAGAGGCTCACTTTTTTTATCCTTCTATAATAGAAGAACCTTGACACACTTACAACTAAACACTCACAAGGCACACTCACTTGCTTTACAAAGGAAAATTTGCACTCCTCTCTATTGTTGACAGTTAGAGCCAAGGAAAATCTCTAAGAAACCAACAACCTGGCCATATTCCAGATGGGGCTCCTATCCCAAACAGTGTGAGGTCTAATTGGGACCACATATCAAGGAGACCCCTTGAATGTTGGTGGGTCCAATACTGTCAACATTTATGGCGCTAGAAGGAGCGCAACCAGAAATTTATGGCTAATAATCTCACCCACCCAAATCCTACGTGTTCCTAAAGTTGGTGATTCTTCTCAACCTGATCTCGGATATACTTACGAAATATCTTATGACCAGATATGGGCCATCTGCCCTATCACCCATAATTTTGCAAGAGCTATTAGATTGATACCTGGAGTACATAATCTTCCATACTTTCCAAAGAAGAACGTGACCACCCATACTGGGATAGTGGTTTCAACAGTTGAAGATTTGCTTCTCACCACCCTTAAAGAGTTGACAGAGACCGAAAAAAACGCAAAGAAGATAGAGAAACCTCCATTTTTTACCGGTGGTGACGATGACGATGTTATACTCTCGGAAGATACTTTCCACTGGTTAAACAGTGAAGAAGAAGAAGAATATACATCAGATTCTGACAAAGGGGAGGAAAACAATGACAAAGATATGGCGGACCAAGATCTAGACTGGATGTTTGAGGACCCACTTGCACTGTTGGGTGTGTTACACAAGATGCTGAGGCACTCGGAGAAGTTGTTAACAAAGTATGACCCTGACAAAGCAATGAAGGCGAAGGGCCACTTGGAAAACTTTTACCTGCATCTGCAAATTCTTGATGTACATTACAATGATGTTTCATGTTGACTTTTTATGTGTACCTTAGATGACAGAGAAACGGTATGGTATCACAACCTTCCTTCGAACTCAATCCAAAATTGGAGGGGTTTTAAGAAACTATTTCTTGAGAAGTTTGTTGATAATAAAACCCCTACCATGCTATTAGATGGAGAAAAATGATAAAGTGAAGTATTTCAATTAGAGGTTTAATCATATATTAAATAAATTTCCCACAAACACAAAACCTCACGACTCCATCACTATTGATTACTACACATCTACCTTAACTACAAGCATTGTGCAGTTCATGAAAAGAACTGCGAAGCTAACTTTGGCTAAAAATTTCGAAGAGGCAATTGCAGTTGAAAAGGACTTGCATGCAATTGGATTCATCGAGGATGATGAGTCATCAAATGACTAAAAATACACAGGGAAAAGGCCTCATTCCTTCGTAATTAAGGCCAAGGAGAAGGAAGCAACCGATATTGAGAGCTTGACCCACACCATCAAGTCTTTTTCCAATGAATTGGAAGAGTTAAAACAAAGTTCAAGCAAGACCACCATGAGTAGCAAGCATCCTAAGTTCAACTTTCTGAGAAGGGATGCCAACTCCTGTAGTAGCAGTAATCAGCTAGCCAAGTCTTCACAAAGCTCGAATGTTGTGTTGAATGTTGGGAGCATGGGCATGGATCAATATTGTTCGTTTCATGAAGAATTTAATTCAGAAAATACATGTCTCCAATGGAACCACAACATGAACACTCTGGATGCACATATTAGTGATATAGTGCTTTTAGATGAGCAGACTAAGTTGAAGGAAGAGAAGAAAGAGAATGTTTCAACTAAAGAAACTGCAAGTGTTAGACACGCAGTGAATAAACTTAGTTGTTTTTTCGCAACTAAGAATAAGAATTTTGGCGAACAACCACTAAGTGAGGCCCCGACCCAACAGAAGAACAATCTATACAAGTTAAGAATCCAAGGGCCGGTATCCAAACCACAGTTGAAGAGGCAGAAATTGAAAGAGCATTTGTTGAGAAAGATCACATCGCCCGTCAAATCATTCCAGAACACTCAGAGAAAGTCTGGAAACATCGCTACAACGAAAAGTACTTCCCTGAACAACAAAAGTTAGCCCATCATTCCAGAAGTAAAAGACCAAGTTAATCCTCCAAAAACTTTGGCAATGTCTCACGCATTGTATTACAACATAGTTGAAGATATGAAGAAAGCTCGCGCAAATATTTCGGTCTTTGAACTGACAAATATCATGAGCCAACGAGAACTACTTGTCTGCACACTCGAACAATCTGCCTTAATTAATGATGCTTCTTCGCAGAATGGATTGAGTAAGTCGTCTGGTTCCTTGGAATCTATACTTAATTCTTTAACATTGGATGCAAACGCACTCTGCCCTCCATTTTTATTAACGTTTGAAATTTTCAATTATAATGTGCACAATTTCTCAGTCGATTCCAGTGCATCTGTAAACGTAATGCCTTTATATGTAGCAAATAAAATCAATGCAAAATGGGATAAAATAGATGCATAGATCATTCAGATCAACAAGATTCTTGTCCATGCTATTGGTGAAATAAAAAATGTGCTTATATGCTTATCATATGACCAATGAGTTCACCAATGTATAAATATAGTAATTGTGGAAATTTCGGAAGCATATGGCGTATTGTTGAGTAGAGATTGATCCAAAAAATTACAAGGGTCTTTTTCTATCAACTAGTGACACTTATGGATTCTGTACAAGGGCATAAATAATCAAATCTAGGGAAACTCAGATCCTTACATGAAACACACTGTCACTCCCTTCGAAAGTAAAAATGAACCTATGGCTTTCGCGGATCTTAGTTTTGGAAATTTCTTTTTAGAAACTGATCTAGGGTGTTATCTTGCTCAGCCATCCCCAACCCCACCTGACACACAATTGGAACTCCTTCCTAGTCCAACTAGCAAAAATAACGTAAGTATAGTAAGTAGTAGTAGAAGTAGTAGTACTAGTGCAGTACATAATCCTTATACATATGATGTTTGGACATTGTATTTCAATGGTTCAAAGATATGGGATGGATCTAGAGCTGGTTGTGTTTTAGTAGACCGGCGATAGAGAAAACATATGATCTCAAGCCACTTGAAATTCAAGTACACAAATAACACCGCAGAATATGAGGCACTCAACTTGGGCTTACAAAGGGCCATCAACCAAAATGTTGGGATTTTCAAAGCAGTGGGTGACTCAGAAATTTTCGTACGATAGATATGTGATACTATACATTGTGTGTCACCTCATCTAAAAGGTTATCAACAAGATGCATGTCGTTTGATTTCTCATTTCCAAGCTTTCAATATCGTTTATGTTCCTAGGATACATAACATAACTGCGGATGCATTAGCAAATGTTGCTACTAGGTTATCACTGCTTAGGGACGATTTTTTTGTAGAGATTATTTATAAACCATTTGTCCCTGACAATATTACTAATTTACACATTTTCAATGAGACCAACAGATATTGCACGTTATGGCAAACATTGATGTATTCAAGGATGCAACTATCGGCGAAGATGAGCATGAGAAATCATTGCAGGATGTAGCTCACGCAAACAAGTAAAATCTCATACCAAAAGGCATGGTATCATTGGAAAAAATGTGACTTGAAGAACCACTTCTGACTGCTATTCAATGAAAAATCCCATAGTTCAATGTTGTTGTACGAATAAATAAATCTTGGAACAAAAAAGAATCTGAAGTTTGTCAATCTCGGTACTTGTTTCACACCACAGGAGCGGTAAGCATTCATCAACTTATTCAAGCAGTACCAAGATGTTTTCGCATGGACGTATGACAAGCTCAAAACTTATGACACACAAATAATCTGGCACGTGATTCTGATTAAAGAAGGGACTAAGCCTTTCCAACAAAAGTTGCGAAAGGTACATCCAACGCTTGAGCCTCTGATTCAAAAGGAGTTAAGGAAGTTGTTAGATGCTCAAATCATATATAAAGTGCAACATTCAACTTGGGTATCAAATTTGGTCCCATTAAGAAAGAAGTCAAAGGAAATCTGCTTGTGTGTTGATTTCCACAACTTAAATCGAGCCTCGGACAAAGATAACTACCCTATGTCGTCTATGGAACAGATACTGCAGGCAATATTGGGGTCAGTGAAGTTTTCTTTGTTAGATGGGTATTTTGGTTACAACCAAGTTCTGGTCTCAAAGCATGACAAACTTAAGACAACATTTCGCATGAAGTGGGGTACGTTCGCATTAAGAAGAATTCAATTTGGGTTGGTAAATGTCGGTGCAACATTCCAACATGCAATGGAAATCACATTTCACGGACTAATCTGGTAGAGCATAGTGGTCTATATGGATGATGTTAAGGTGTTTTCCAAGAAAATACCTGACCACCTACACCATCTGAAGAAAATTTTCGAGCGATGTCGGAAATACAGTATATCCCACAATCCCAAGAAGAGTATTTTTGCAGTGTCCAAGGGTAATCTCTTGGACCATATTATCGTGAAGAGTAGGATTAAGGTAGACCCAGAAAGGGTCAAAGCTATAACACAAATTCCCTTCTTGGTAAACAAGAAACCTATGCAATTCGTCCTCAAAAAGATAATTTTTTCTGCAAATTCACCTCCGATTACGCTCAGATCATGAAGCCCATGCAGGAGATGGTAAGGAAGGATACAATATATAAGTGGGATAATAGGGAAAAGGATGTGATTTCCCGTATCAAGCAAGTTATCTCAGATGCACCTACTTTGTACAACCCAGATTTGAATAAATATTTTCTCCTCTACACTGTCACTTTTGATACTTATCTCATCGTTGTGCTTACACAAGAGGATGATCAAATTAATGAGTGGGAAATATCTTTCATGAGTACCAACCTTCAAGGGCCCGAACTCAACTACCCCACCATTGATAAACAAGCTTATGCAGTCTATAAGGTGGTGAATAAATTTCGACCCTAACTCTTGAAAAAACATCGTATTATCTTTGTGCCACACCCAGCAGTCAGATCATTGTTTTTTCAACAAGAGTTGGGCGAAAGAAGAGCGAACTAGATGACTGGTTCGCAAGAGTATGACTTAGAGTTCAAGCCAGTTCACATGATCAATTTCCATTTTCTCCGTTGGCTAGCAACAGAAGCAGCAGATGCAAAAGAAGAAGATTCATCTAGATGGAAGCATGAAATCAAAATGCATAATGTTGAGCAAGCTTCCCCCACTACCATCACAAACTCTTCGTACTCGGATGTGCACCAATATCTTGAGCATGGCACCTTTCCCTCTCCACAGAAAAAGAGGGCACTCAAGATCAAAGCATTATCTTACTAGTTGGTTCATGGGGTGCTTTTCAGAAAGCACCATAACAGAGTTATACTCAGATGCTTGTAATTGCATTATTTAGAGAAATTATTTTGTGATATCCACGATGGACCAGTTGGGGGACACTTTGTAGGTGACACAACTACACACAAGGTTATGCGGGTCGATCTATATTGGCCCACATTATTCAAGTATGTTCACACATATGCCTGCAAGTTTCCAGTCTGTCTAAAGTGTGCTAGTAGAGGAAAGAAGCTAGCCGCTCATTGCATCTCATTGCAGTGGAAGAACCATTTCAACAATGGGGCTTATATGTGATTGGTGATATTTTTCAGCACTCATCAAATCAACACCACTACATTCTCACTGCCATAGTCTACTTCATGCGGTGTACAGAAGCACTTCCGCTCAAACAGGTGAATTATCACGAAGTCATCAACTTCCTCAAGTAGAATACCATTTCCAGGTTCGACATCCATACTTCACTTGTTTTTGACAATGCAACATATTTTTCCTTGTTAAAAGTATATCATTTTTCATTGGAAAATGGAATTGTATTGAAACATTCATCTAATTATTATCCACAGGGAAATGGTCTTGTTGAGTCTACAAATAAGAACCTCATCCACATTATCAAAAAGACCATTTTCTCTAAACAGAGGAACTGACACTCTACTTTGGTGAATGCCTTATGGGCTGACCGAGTCATGCCAAAACCCTCTCTGAATACATCTCCTTACTTCCTAGTGTACGGAAAAGAATCCATCCTACCCCCGAACATCTACCTGCATTCCCTTCAACTTTCACAGGAATCCCAGGGCAACCCTTGCTTATTGGTTCAACGTAGGATAAACTCGCTTCAGAAGTTACAGGAAGAAAGGCAAAAAACAAAACAAAATTTCTCACTTCACAAGATTATCAAGAGGTGGTTCGCCAAGAAGTATGCAAGGAATAATGAATTTAATGTGGGTGAATTGGGCTTGAAGTGGGACAAATGCCACAAGGACAAAGGAAAACACACTAAGTTCCAATCCCTATGGATCAGACCATTCACCATACATGAAAATCTTGTCCAACACACATATCGCCTGCAATCACTAGACGGGAGGATTGACTCTCTTCCCATTAATAACCAAGACTTAAAACATTATATACGATGATGATGGGTTTGTGCCCTAACTTATGTACATAGTTTATTTTCTTTATTGTTTGTTTATTAATCTTCTTTTTGTTTTTGTTTGTGTAAATAAGCATCGTGTGTGAATGTGTTTTCTAGCTTCTTTGCATGTGGCTGAATTGAAAGAGTCTCGTGACACTACAACATTTGGCTAACCATCATTCTCCTTCTTTCTTGTCGTCATATATTTCGATCAATGAATTTCTGATGGAAAAAAATATGATTTGTTTGTAAGGAGAGTTTTGGTCAAACCATGATACTTGTGTCTATTCTGGAAACCTTGCGCCACACTTGGTTCTGTGTTTCGATGTTTTCATACTTATCTAATCAATAGATGAGGAAAAGGGGAAAAATAAACGAGAAAACCTAAATCATAGGTTTTTATATGCTTCTCTGAAGGAACAACCTCTCCTACTCTCAATAAGTCGGGATCCCTCTTCCACCCACAAAATTAATAAGTGTCAATGCACAATCCTCTTTAAATATATAAATAAAGGCGAAAGAAGAGAAAGGATTCTTGCGCAAAGAGGTGAAGCAAGAACCTCCGACAGGGTACTGTCCAGGCTCGCCGGTAGCAAAGTAATGTTTGTTTTCGTGTAGTGACTTTGTCAAGGTATTGTTCAGGTCTGCTCACAACGAAGCAACACCAAAGATGAAAAACTATACTCTAAAAATCTAAAGCTCGCGAACTTCACTACCCTTACCGTTTAGAAACATTGCGATATTGTTAAATCTTATGCTTATGTTCAACCAAGAAAGGAAAAAGGGGACTGTGTTTATTCATAGGGTAAGTGAGGAAGCCAAAGTGACCTACGCGATGAATCAATGCTCCCTAAAGCACTAAGACTTTGAACAAAAGAGTTGACCGACACAGAGAAGCTGGAATTCTACCAGTGTGTCACCAGGTGTTGTCACTACTACAACACCCTCCGAAATTTTGGCCTGCACTGAATTTCAGGCCCTACCTTGGTCTTTTATATTGTCATTGCAAACATTGAAATCCATTCTGTGTGTTTTCTCTAATTGTTTTGGTCCCTTTTGCAAGAAAGGCAAAATGCCATACTTTCTCATGTTAGTTGTCGCACAATGTATATAAGCTTGTTTTGGTGGTTTTAAGGGGTTACTCTTGTGTAAATGAGCTTATCTAACCTTTTAAACATTCATTGTACTCATTTCCAAAGTTTTAAGCATTGTCGCACAAGTGTCATCATGATTGTCCCAAAGTGTATCTTTAGTGTCGCACTTGTCGTAAGTCATCGTGAAGTTGTCGCACTAAGGGAAATGTGTGGTTCATGTGTCATGGATGATCTATGTTGTTGTGTCATCAATTTCTCTAAGTGTACGATCACAATCAAATCATGTCACTGATCACATCATTCTGTTGATACCACACACAGCAAATTTCATAAATTTCCCAGCAACTTAGCCTCATCTGGTCTTCCTCAACTGTGCATTACGTAATTCCAAGCCTCAAGTTGCAACCCCATCCACTTGACACTACGCAATGCGTAGTTCCTACCTCCCAGGACTGTGCACTTCATAGTTCCAGTGCTTAAGCTCGAACATTGGCCCCCAAAGTTGAGCAATCTTGCCCTCTAGCTTGGTCTCAATTGCGCATTACACAGTCTCTAAGCTCAAGCTCAACCCTTGAGCTCCTGAGATACGCAATTGGGCAATCACCAGGTCTTCTTTGCCTCCTATAACTACACAGTTGGCTGAAACAGTAAAACACCCCTTAACTTGGCTCACTGAGTCCCGAAATTGCGCAATTTGCCTGCCCAGTCCAGCCTAAATTACGCAATGCGTAGTCTCAAGGCTCAAGCTTCACCCCTGACTGCCTGAGCTAAAGGTTTTAACCCTGTATAGAAATTGCATGCAAATGAATTCTTAAAAATTATACAAAGAGATTTTCCCCTGGATCGCATAACCAAGGCTACCATATTTATTTTTCATTATGTTCCTTTCAATGTTACAATACATATATATACATGTCAAAGCATTCATAAACCCCAATCCATTAACCCTATATTAGAACATAATTGTAGTTCCCTTGACTAGATCTACAAAATACCATGGGTAGAAAACCATCATGCCCAAAACCATGTGCAAAACCCATGCACAAAACCATGGGTAGGTTCGCTTACCATTTTTGGGTTTTCCCCCCATCTTTGGGTACGCATATATACAGGAAAAGAAAAAATTCTTGGGGCGCTACTCCAAACCCTATGCCGGGGGGCTACCGCCCCCTGTAAACCACCCGACAAGGGGGGCTTCCGCCCCCCCCCCTTGCTGTGCCCATCGCAACAAACAGGGGGTACTACCGCCCCCCATTATCACCCCCCTACACATGCTACTAGTCATGGAAAGAATATAACACACACCTAACATGAGTTGCACAATTGCGCAATGACTGACCCTCTCTCTAAACTTGCAACTCGGTTCCAGCTCAACCAGTGGATCAACATGCACCATTTTAGACTAGGGGTTTATCAAACTGATGTTGTCTCGTCATGAGTGAATTGCAGATGCAAGTAATTTATCGTACCACGACAAGATGATGAAGAAGGAGATGGAGAAGGGAAACATGTTGAAGACGTCTTTGTAGCCGATTATGCAAGCTGATCAATTAAGATAAGACAAAGGGACACAAATTTGTGACCACAACTCAAGACATGATATTATTGAAGACTCCTTACCTCTAAGCCATAAGGAGGTGGATAGAAGAGCATCCTCAAGAAGACATGTAGCAAGCAACAACAAAAGTGGTTTGACATTGCCATGTAATCAAGAAATCCATGTCAGCAGTGTCATGTCATGTCATGTCATGAATTGTCAAATGCCACATCATTATTTTGGATCATGTAATTTCTTATTCAAAAATGTATTGTAAAGTGGAAGTCCAAAGGACATGTACAGAAGACGAAGGATCATATAAATTCAAAAATTCATAGGAAGTCAAACAGTAATGCGTGTAGTCAAAGAGTCATAAGGGAGGTGAAGCATCACCCCATTGGTTATATATACACCCTCATTGTATGAGCAAAGGAATTTTCACCTTGGCTCCTCCCGCAAGGCATTAGAGAGACAAGCTAGTTCTTTTGAGGAGAAAATGGTGGCTCCAATGCTCCACTATTGGAGCTAGTGGTGTTCATTGTAGACATGTGTCTTGTATCTTTTACTTAATATCAGAAGCCTCATGGCTAGCATGTTCTTCATGCATGGATTATGAATATTTGTAAGACTATTCTATGGATGTTTGTAATTCATGTTTTCTTTTAGCTATGCTAAAGTAGTTGAAATATTTTGGTTATTTTAGTACTTATCATATTGAGAATGTGCTGTAGTTGTTGCTATTGTTGTCACATCCATGTGGACTATTCCGCTAGATATTAGACAAATCTTTCTTGTTGATTGGTTGTAATGACCATCGCATATTTGTGGACTATTACGCTGGATGTTAGACGGGTCCTTCTTGGTTGCGTGTGTCTCTATTAGGGTGGTACTATTACCTCTCTCTTAGATGCTCACTTTATTTTCTCCCTCCGCAGTAGAAGTAACTTGATACATTTACAACCGAACACTCACCAGGCATACTCACTTTCTTTTCGAAGACACATTTGCACTCCTCTCTCTTGTTGACAATTAGAGCAAAGGAAAATATCTAAGAAACCAACAACTGGTCCATATTTTGGATGGGGCTCCTATCCCCAATAGTGTGAGGTATAATTGGGACCACTTATCAGGGAGACCCCTTGAACGTTAGTAGGTCCATCACTATCAACACAAGTATAATGCATTAACATTTCTCAACAAGTACAATACATCAAGCATGAATATCATAACATGAGATTATGCAACCATCAAGTATTACATCACTTGCAACAACTCCCTATGAAACATAAGTAACAACACAAGCATCTCCATCCAACTAGGCCATACCTCTCAGTTTCACCTTCTCACACACACTTCTATCAAGTGAGTATAACAACAAGTATTACAATACCTGAGTCTGTTTCTCCTTTGTTGGAATACTTATCTTGAAACTCAAAAGCATACCTAGTCCTCAAGCATACCAAGCATACAATGATTCTCTTGTTTTTCCTTTGCCATCAATGAAAACAATTCCAACAAGGTTGTGGCCCAAATTTTTAGGGAAGAATTATGGGCAAGTGGCACATTGTTCTGGGAGCATATTGTTGAACTAGTGGCTCAAATTTCAAGGAACTGGGTAGAAATTTAAAATGGAGATAAGTATTGTCTGTGATTTAAATTATTGTGTATAAATTTCCTAAGAAATTAAACTAAAGAGCTCCTTGTAGATGGGCTTTCCCCTTGTGGGCTTTTCCACAATCAAAGTTGACCAAAAATAAGTGTTTATAAGTTTTTGCGAATGCCTATCTATTTTTCCTATCAGTTAAAAACGTGAAGAAGTAGAGTAGTCTCGTAATGTTCTTTTAAATTTGCACAAAGTTTATATATCAACCTAACTTGTGGGGTTATGGGCATTAAACTATATGTCAAGAAACTAAAACAAGGGAGGGTTACAGGAAACCACTTAAATTTCAACATGGTATTAGAGCTATGAAACTACAACATTGAACCTTTAGCTAACAAGAAAACCTACAAGAAGCATACCTTATGCTAAAACAATGAACAATAAACTAAAACCTTCCTTATATACCAGAGATTAGTGGTTAAGAGTGAGGAGTTTAACATTCTTCATTGGTTGAATAATCCATATTGGTTATGGAGGTCAAATGGTGACTATTTTGAGAGTGGAAGATAGGTTGAGTGGGGTTGAAAATTTTGGCCCATGGAAGGAGAGAATGATGTTGTTGCTTGAGGAAGTTTAGGCATGGGATATTGTAGAGAATATAGTACAACCTCTCATTGATATAGTTCAATTGGAAGAATTCAACAAGCGGAATGTGAAGGCAAGGAGAATCATTCTCAATTTTATTAAAGACCACCTATTCCCTCATGTGCCAGGAAGAAGTTTTCTTACGAGATGTGGGATTCCCTAGTTACACTTCACCAAAGCTCCAATGAGAATAGGAAGATGGCGTTGTGTCAGAAGTTAAGAAACACCAAGATAACCAAGACTGACACGGTGACCTCATACCTCACCAAGATCACACAAGTGAGAGATGAACTGGCTATAGTGGGAGAGACTATCCCTGAGGACCAGTTGGTCATGATGACATTGGATGGTTTCCCAAGGAATGGGATGGATTCATAGATGGCATTGTCACCAGAGAGAATTTTCCTAATTGGAGGAAAATGTGGGATGATTTCATCCAAGAGGAGCGCTAAGAGTTGCAAGCAACATGGTGGGGTAGATGAATAAGATAATGTTCCCTTGCATCTAAGGGAAAGAAGAAGGTCAATAAGGGGTCTTCTAGTGGGACAAGGCAGCAGAAGGGGAAGAAAAAGGCCAAAGAGAAGGACATGAGCAAAGTGAAATGCTTTGCTTGTCAGAAGATGGGTAACTATCCTCTTAGTGCCTCAAAAAGAAGGGGAAGAAGAAGGGCGTAGTATCTTCAGCAGAGGTGGATGATTTTTCCACTAGGTTTGGCACTGAGTTTTATTTTGTGGTGAGTCTTGCCACTAGTGCTACATCCTCGGATGTTTGGTTTGTAGACAATGGAGCTTCCTGCATTATGAATGTAGTGAGAGAGCACTTCATAAGTTTCACATAGGATGATATTGACTTGGAGGTTGTGCTTGGAGATACCTCCAAGGTTAGAGAAAAGGAGTGTGGACAACATCCTTTTAGGGGGAGTGAACACCTCCTTTGAAAGTGACAAATGTTATGTATGTTCTAGGGATGAAGAAGAACTTGATTTCAATCTCCATTATTGAGGACAAGGGGTATGTGGTGGTGTTCCGAGGAGGACATGTGCTTATGTATCCCAGGGGATTCAAAATCACTTCTACTAGAATGATCGGAATCTGCAGTGGGATTCTTTATAGTTTATGTTTCATACTACTAGAGACTTAATGGCGCAGACCAGAAACAGTGAGTTGTATGAGATATGGCATAGAAGGATGGCCCACTTGCGCCATGGACAATTCAAGATACTGAGATAGATGGTTATAGGTTTACCAAATTTCAACACTGAGCATCATGATGCGTGCAAGGGGTGTGCTTTGGGAAAGTACACTAAGACTCCTTTCTTGAGTAGTGGAAATAGGGTAGTAGGTACTCTGGATTTGATACACAATGATGTGTGTGGTCCTATGTCTCATGTATCGTTGAGTGGATACAAGTATCATGTGACTTTCGTTGATGACTACTCCAGGAAGACATATATTTTCTTTCTGAAGACCAAGGATCAGGTCTTCAAGAGGTTCCAAGAGTTTAAGGCTCTTGTGGAGAACCAAGTGGGGAAGAAGATCAAGGTCTTGAGGTAAGGAAATGGGGGCAAGTATACCTCCAAGGGGATGAAGGAGTTATGTAGGAGTGTTGGCATCGGAAGGGAGTATAAAGTGCTTTATAACCCCCAACAGAATCGGGTGGCAAAGAGGAAGAATAGGGCCATAGTGGGAGCAATGAGAGTTATGTTGCATAATCAGAGCCTACCTTTATTTTTATGGGCCAAGGCATGTAACACTGTAGTGTATCTGTAGAACAAGAGTCCACATAAAATTTTGGGGAGTAAGACTCTTGAGGAGGCTTCTTCTGAGATTGGGCACATCAGGATTTTTGTGTGCCTTACATATTCACATGTCCCTAAGGAGAAGAGGACAAAGTTGGAACCCATTATAGAGAAGGGTATCTTTGTGGTTTACAGTGAGACCAACAAGGCCTACTGCATATACATTTCTACGTAGAGGAAAGTTGTCTTGAGGCAAGATGTGATATTTGAGGAGGAGAGGGCCTTGAGGAGGTCTTGAGAGGTTGATTGAGTAGAGAAGAAGGCTCCTTAGAAGGGGTCCGCACCACAGGTATCAAGATATTCAGGTGGTACAATAGGATCACCTACCTCCGGGGTGACAGGATCCCAGAGTTCAAGATCTCAGAGCACAGGTTCAACATAGACCACAGTAAGGGCATCCTCATCAGGAGGAGAGATTCTGATGGAGGATTTTCCCATACTAGATGAGGAGTATACTATAGGGAAGAGGAAGTCAAGATGGCTTCCAAAGACCCTAAAGGAAGCACATGAGGCAGTGGGGAAGCCCAAGTGGTCAGTGAGGGAGAGAAAACCACTAGAGAGGTTGGGTGGCTATGTGGCGGATGTTGTGGAGATTAATCCAACCAGATAAAAGGAGGCTACGAGTCAATCGATATGGATGGATGCTATGGTGGAGGAGTATGCCTCCATCATGTATAATGATGTGTGGGAGAAGTGTCGAGACCTGAGGGGAAGTCAGTTGTGACTTCGAGGTGGCTCTACAAGATCAAACATGTTGCGGATGGCAGTGTGGAAAAGTTCAAAGCTCATTTTGTGGCTCGGGGGTTCTCACAAGTAGATTGATTTGATTATGAGGAGACGTTCACACTAGTTACTTGTTATACCTCTATTAGAGCAATGATCTCCATAAAAATTGGGATGGGTTGGAAGATTCACCAAATGGATTTGAAGACTGCCTTTCTCAATGGGGTCATACATGAAGAGGTGTACATTAAGAAACCACAAAGCTTTGAGGTGCATGGGAGAGAGTCTCGTTTGTGTAGGCTTAAGAAAGCCTTATATGGACTAAAGCAGGCATCGAGAGCATGGTACGAGAGGATTGATGCTTACCTACCACAAATGGGTTTCTAGAAGAGTGATGAATATTTGAACCTATATTTCATTATGGTTGGTGACGATCCACTCATTTTGGTTCAGTGTGTGGATGTTTTTTTATTACAATAGAAAGACTCATTTAGCACTGCAATAGGTAACTTGCTTCAGAGTTTGACATGCTTGATATGGGATAGATGCAGTACTTTTTGGCATTGGAGATTTCGAAGGAGGATGGGCATATCTTCGTGGGCCAGGGAAAATATGAAAGGGGCATACTGAGGAGATTTCATATCAAGGATTGCAGGCCTATGACTACTTTGATGATCACCAACTGGAAAAAGTTGCATGCTTTAAATTCCGAGTTGGTGAAATCCACTTTGTATTGTCAGTTGATCGATTTGTTGATGTATCTGGTCAAAACTAGGCTAGATATATGTTTTGCAATCAACACGTTGAGTCGGTTTATGTCTTAGCCCAAGAGGGTGCACTAGGTGGTTATGAAACATGTGTTATGGTACCTACACAACATAGTGAACTATGGTCTGGACTATATCCGAGGAGATGGAGTCATGTTGACAAGTTGTATAGACTCGGACTAGGCAGGCGGTGTTAGTGACTAAAAGAGTACTTATGGATGTTGTTTCATGTTGGGTTCGATAGTGGTGTCGTGGTTCACTAGGAACCAGATATCAGTGGCACCGAGCTCAACAGATGTTGAGTATATTGCAGCTATTCATTCCAATGGCGCGGTTACTTGGCATTGTAAGATGATGTGTGTCTTATTTGGTCAGAGGCTAAGACCAACTACGATATATTATGACAACCAAAGTTGTGTTAAACTCATGGGGAATCCAGTATTTCATGACTGATCAAAGCGCATAGATATCAAGTACCACTTCATCAAGGATTGTGTTCATAGAGGAGCAGTGAGACTTGAGTACATATCCACTGAGGAGCAAGTTGTAGACATTATCACCAAGTCATTTCCAATAGGGAAGCATGTGCATTTCAAAGATAAGATGGGAGTGGTGAGAAATAACTTCCTCGGTAAGAGGGAGTGCTGAAGAAAAGGGTACCAAGGAGGTGTTTCCGAGTTTATTTTCCTTTTTGCCTAGGAAAACACTTTATAAGATCTTTTTATCTATTGACTTTATGATTTAAATTACAATCATGTTATAAAGTGACTATATGAGGTACTATGTACTTTTAAATATTATAGTCACTTTATGTTTTTAAGTTGACTTTATGTGGAGAAAAAGTACAAGGTACAAAAACAACATTAAAGGGACTAGGGAGTTCATTAATGAGGGGGACCACATGAAAAAGGGGGTCAAGTGAGGGAAAGAACTCCACCATTGATCTAGAGGGTTGAGATCTAATCAAAAGGGTTAGGGTTCTCCTATCTTAATGAAGCTAAAAAGGGAGAAAAATGTTGAAGCTCAATTCATTCTTCATGTGCATTATTGAAGAGGAAGAGAAGAGCTAGAGAAGTGAAGGAGAGGAAGGTTGTGAGGACAATTTTTTTATAGAAGGATATTCACCTAAATCAAAAAGAAACTAGCATGAATTCCAACATTTATCAGGCAAGGATTGCTGGAAAAAAACCCAAGAATGGAAGCAACCTTCAACACAAATTTCAAGGGGTTGAGTGCACAAGTTTCGAGGGCTTCCAACAACTTCAAGAAATTCTAATGGGCCCGCATTTCGAGGCTGGTAAATAGGGTCAGAGGCATAGAAAACAAGGCCGCTACAACATAGAAGATGAGGTCGTTTTAGCATATTGTCAAGCACGTAGTTCTATTATGAGAAGAGCTAACTGCAGACATGAAAATCAAGGACAATAAATGTTGGACTATGGCCCAAATGTTTTGGGAAGAATTATGGGTAAGTAGCATGTTGTTCCAGGAGAAAATTGTTAAACTAGTGGCTCTATTTTCAAGAAGTTGGGAATAAATTTAAAAGGAAGATAAGTACCCTTTGTGATTTAAATTGTTGGGTATAAATTTCCTAAGAAAGAAAAAAAAAATCCTTATATACTAGTTTCCCCTTATGTGTTTTTCCAGGGTCAAAGTTGACCAAAAATAAGTGTCTTAAAATTTCTATGAAGGCTTGTCTATTTTTCCTATCAGTGTAAAAAATGAAAAAAAGTATACTAGTCAAGTAATGTTCTTTTAAATTTGCATAAATACTATATATCAACTTAAGATGTGGGGTTGTGGGCATTAAACTATATGTAAAGAAACTAAAACAAGGGATGGCTACAAGAAACCACTTAAATTTTCTATAATGACTCCTAAGGGTTCTTCAAAAGTTACATCACCACTTAAACCTCCAAAAATCTCATCCATGATTCATGAAGAAATAGGAGAAGTCCAGTATTGGGTATCCAAGTTGGAAATTTAGTTGCCATACATTGAACAAAAGATAGAGGAAAACATACAAAAAATTGTCAAGGAAGAAATACAAAAGTCCATCAAGGAATAAGAACAAAAATCCATGAATTCCATGGAAAATCTTCTCTAATGAAGGTTATTCAGAAAATATATGGAGATCCCAATGGATAATAAAAATATGGAGAACAATTGTGTTGAAACTCAATCACATATGGGGGGTATTTTGTCTCAGTTGGAGAGCACAAATATTGAATTACAAAACCATAATAATGATTTATCAATTCATGATCCACATTAACATGGATTCAAGTCAACATCAAAGAACTACTTCATTTCAAAGATTGATCTCAGAAAGTTTAATGGTAACGATCCTATAACACATATATTCTAGACAGAGCAATACTTTGATGTACACCAAGTGACAACCTTGTAAAAGGTAAATATGGCATCTATGTATTCAGAACAAGACCAATTTGTATAGTATCCATGGAGTTGTGAAAGGAAAAGATATTCTATTGTAGCTTGGTCCATTTTTATTGAGGAATTGATAGCACATTATGGGGATATTAAGAGAAATGCATTCTTTAGTCAATTGCTAAATCTTTGTCAAATGGGTCCAATTATAAAGAAATTTGAACAATTCCAAAAGTTAATTCTCTAGGTAAATAACAATTTGTTAGACATCTTTATGGGAAACTTAAAAGAAATCATCCAACATGTTGTGCATCTATTTGAACTTAAACCCATAGAGCATGATTTTACTTTGGCAAGGAAAGTTGAAAGTAAAAATATGTCTACTAGAAGAGTGACCACTAACAACTATAGAGAACATCATGCTCCCTATCGCAACTTCACTCAACTAACAAGGTTGACACCTCAACAAATGGATAAAATAAGAGAAAAAGAACTATGTTTCAATTGTAATAGAAATTATAGTAAGGGGCATAAATGTGGTGAAAAAAAATCATTCTATATATACCATGAATAGCAAGAATATCAAGAATTGGAACCATCATAGGAACTAGAGCTAGAAGAGACTACTCCAATAATATCTTATTATGCATTGGTTGGCATAAGTACTCCAAAGACCCTTAAGATAGAAGGATATATCAAAAAGAAAAGGTAACAATGTTTATTGATTCAGGAAGTACCCATAACTTCAATGATTACAAATTGGCAAGACTTTTCAATTGCTTTGTATTTCCAACACCAAAATTTCAAGCAATGATTGCAAATGGAGGTACCGTAAATTGTTCAGGGAAATTCTATAGTATTAACATTACTATGGGGCAATATTTATCATGTAGTTCCATGATTTCAATCCAAATGCGTGGTTTTGATGTTGTATTGGGGTCTAATGGTTACAATCATTGGAAACAATGACCTTTAATTTTCAAGATCATTTGATAATATTTTGCTTAGAAGGAAAGGAAATTGAGCTTAGAAGTATCCAAGAGAACCCCTCTAACATGATAAGCTCTAATAGCATGAAAAAAGTACTCAAAAGGGATACCATGGTATAACTAAACAATTATGCTAATGAGATGCTGAACATCTATTTCCTTTGGCGTATTGGATCTCCAAAATGTTATCAACAATCATTCCAATGTACCTATAGAGATAAATACGCTTCTTCCACTTGCTCAAGATTATGATCATGCTTCATTTGAAACCTGGAAGTGTACCACTATAACATTAGGCCTTATATGTATGCATAAAATTGTGATATTGAGTGTCTAATTCAAGAAATGTTAGAGGATGACATCATTCAACCTAGCCAAAAAAAATCTCTTCACCAATTTTGATGGTTACAAACATGAGGGTTCATGGTATATGTGCCCAAATAAATTAACACTGAGGTATTATGTCCCTTATAAGGTATTTCCAAGGATTGGAAGTATTTCTTACAAATTGGACTTTCCTCCATCCTCATGGGTACATATAGTAAGTTCCATGTTTCTTGCTTAAAGAGGGTAATCACTGAAAAGATCCTAGACCAATATACTTTACTAGAGATTAATGAAGAAGGGAAAATCATACTAGAACCATAAACAATCCTTGAAAAAAGGATTAAGAACTTGAGAAATCAAGCAATCATTGAGTACCTCATCAAATCTAAGAACCTACCAATAAAAGAGGTAACATTGGAAGACGGGATATTCACAAAAACACCTGTCGTTCGTCAAGTGTTGAGAAAAACACTTGTTTGAAAGGGAGGGACATGTTAAACCCTAAAACTCCTCATTAAACCCTAAATATTAAGTTATTACATTTCTATTGTTATACTTTTATGTAGGCCAAAACTTTTCATTGAACCTTTTCATTATAATATAGCCTTTGTCTCCTATATATACACCAAGGAGATCTAGTCTTAGGATCATTATAACTTATCTTGTATTGCATTCATTGTAAAATGAGGTTCCACCCTCGAAGTGGGTTTTATTCATTAGCTTCTTATCATTTTTAAGGCGCAATGTTAATCACAATAGAAATGCAATGACTCACTATCAATGGCTTAATGAGTTTTATGGTTAAAATGGGGCTTTTCTGGGGCTTAACAAAATATATTGTATTTTTGAGTTATGATGTCGCAGACCAATCTAAGTGATCAATGTAGAGAGAATAAGACCACATTTTCCCTTAAACATAAAATAAATGATTAACACATTAATGCCCGCATTACCCCACAAGCATTAATCATCCATTTTGTTCCTAGGAAAAAAATGTAACTTATAGTCATAGTTCAAATGCCAAGATGACCCATTTGCTCCATGAATTACCTTTTTAAACATACACACACACTTTCCTTCCCATAATTTCTCAATTTATGTGTTATCATAATCCTTTATTAAAATACATGTTAATATGTTAATTCCAAAGGACACATCAATTCTTTAATTAAATAATTGATTCCCCTTTTATTTCACTTTTCCAAATACCACAGGAAAATACCATGGATTTGAAACCGCCATTTCACTCTTTATTTTGATTTCACCTATTTTCACAAGCACCCCATATATATAAGCCCTTTGTCATCAATGACAACAATTTTTTCAACAATCTCCCCCTATGTTATTGATGACAATGTTGTAATGAAATACATAATCCACCAAGAATAGAAAAAAAATTTCCCCTTGTTGCAATGCTCCTTCTATGTACAAATATTCCCCTTTGAAATCAATGACAAATGGATGCTCCCCCTGAACTTATTTTTCTCCCCATTAACCAATAACATAGTCAAATCAATAACCTCAATAACACTCACCCCCTAAAATCAATGATATTTTTTAATATTAATTTCAATACCACCCTGGGAAATTAAGGAACAATCAGAGAACATTAACAAGCCACCCTGTGAAAACTAAATCCACTGGTATCATTGGTCAATCCTCAATCAAACATTGTCAATTATTTAGTTGCAACGAAAAGTAGTGTTGTACTAGTGTATAGTCAAGGAGATAGTAATTTTTCAAAGCATTTTTAGACCATCCATCAATCCATCTACAGTTGATTCAGATAGTTAGTGTTGGTCAACGATTCATCCTTTCAAGATGCTTTTGTAAATATATGAAAGAACAATTGATAGTATTCCAAGAAATTCAATTCATGCCCAAATGTATTTGATTCTTCTAATGAGGATCATTGTAAGGCATAGAGTTCTTGTATATTAAAGCAAGGGAAAGGTTTGATTTATGAACAAGAGTTAGACAACATGTCATATCAATAATTTCATCAACAACATTCTTAATTATTGGAACATCCAACTCATAAATCTATCATAAGAATTCGATGGGGGTTTCTCTTCAATCCAAATCCTATCTGCAACAAATATCACTTCTATGGGTTTAATAAGGCTAGGTGTAGCAAATTAGGCAACAACATTATATCCAACTTATGCTCTAGATTTTTGTATCTCAAGAGAAATATAGGAAACAATTCCATGTCCATTATTTCCAAGTTTGCCACTAGTATATATCATTATGCTAAGAAGATGAGAAATAATACTTGTCATGTGTTTTTTAAAATTGACAAAAACATCATTGGTGACCAGTAATACTTGAGATGAATCAATAGGAGAGACATCAATTGTCTCACAAATAATTGTGCTACAAATAGGTGATGCTAGCATCTCATCAACAACCTTCTTCTCAATATGTTGATAAATGGTGTCATCCTTCTTTGTGACCTACAACAATAAACCATCATGATCTTCCTTCAAATCATAATATGCATCGACCATGCAATTGCTATTTTCTTGAAGTGGAACAACTTCTTCATAAATCCCATCAATGGTGGCATGCTAATTCATTATTCAACTAGAAATTGGTAAATTCCAACTGGTGAATGGTGGCCTTCAACTCATCAATTTCAGCATTCTTTCCAAACTTCAAGTTTTTATTCAACTATGCAAAAATTTTCTCTAGTTCCTTTCTTACAAAAACAATTTCAACTTCCAACTTGTTGCAATTTTCTTCATTTTCCTTCAACTAGATTCTCACCACTGCTTCCATCATTTTTTCATCTTCTAGTTGAATATTTAGGCTGATAATAGTTTTATTCATTTCTTCGAGGCTTTGTGACAAATTTGCTTTTGATCACGAATCTTGTCTTCATATTTTTGCAACTACTTCTTTTTGTTTCAATTTTTTGAATCTCTTAAGATTCTTTTTTTTCTTAAGGAACAAACGAGTTCCTCTTGAAGATCCACTTCCCCATCTATTTCAACATTTTCCTCTTCTTCTGAGTCCATTGTTTCTTTCCCTTTGACTTCGTCTTCTAGGACATCAATCTTTCTTTCGATTGCCACAAAACGAGGTTTTTTCCTATCACTATCAAAACTGCTATCTTTTCTCTCTTCAAATGAGTCACTAACCCATTTTGAGTAGTCTTTTCATTTTCTTAGAATAGTTCTTATTTTTCATGCTTTTTCTATTTGTGGCTCTTTTTGTGTTGATGATGTTAGCTTCCTTTCTGTACAGTATGGTATTATTCATCATCACTACTTTCATTCTTTACGAATGGACCCTTAGCTACAAAATGTTATGCTTTTCCATAGCTAAAGCATTTAAAGGGCATCTTACCTGTGTATTTTCCAAATCCCTTTTTGCGTTTTCTCACAAAATGTGCTTCCTCTACATTTGATTCATTGTTGGATTTGTCACTTGGTTCATGTTCTTTGTTCTTCATCTTCTTTGAAGCTTTAAAGGGTGCTTCTCACTTTGATAGTTTGTCTTTCTTGGCCCTCATTTCATATACGATGAGAATTTCATCCATTGATGACTTATCAAGATCATTTCTTCAATCGTTGAAACTTTGGCATCAAATCTTAATAGGAGTGATCTTAACATTGTGTACGAGCATCAGTTCTTCAATATTTTCAGCAAGCCCTCTGATGATGTTGACAATTTAGTCTACATGAAGGAGATATGTTGCAACATTTTTTCATCTTTCATTTTCAAGCTCTTGAACTTCCTTCTATGAGTTTGTAGCCTTTCCCTCTTAACCTTATCATCACCATCATAGGTATTTTGAAGTTTTTCCTAGAGTTTTTTTGTCAATTCACAATGCATTACCTTGACAAAATTTTATTTGATAGACTACACAACATAACATTCATGGATTTTGCATTATGCTTAGTAGTTTTCATTCTAGCCTAATCCATTGGTGGAGTTGTTGGAGCTTTATAACCAATCGCAACAAATTTTCTAAGGTCAAATCTAAGAGCCATTAGATAAGTTTGCACCCTTATATACCAAAATGCATAGTTTTCTCCATCAAACAATGGAGCTTTGTTTGTGGGGAAACCTTCTTGACTCAACATGTGTGTTCCCAAGATCTACCTTCCAAATGTTTACTTAGGAACCCGATTTGATAACAATTATTGAGCACACAATTATATCGAGGGTGGGTTAATCAATAAAAGTCAACTTTTACTTATTTAAACATTCATGAACCATAAAAAAGAATCACATATGAGATCCATCAATTGTATACCATGGAACACAAGATTTATGTTGAAATCCTTTTGGGAGAAAACAACAAAAAAAAATTACAATTTTTGGTAGGCAAATTTTTTTTTACAATTGTTTGTAGGCACAAACATACTGTTGCAAAGCTTTTACAACACCAACTACCTAGAGACATCAATCCCCACTAGTACAAATCCTAGTAGGTACCAACCTACTCTTCCAAATCTTCATAGGCACCAATCCCCACTTCTAAGCAACAACTTAGCAAGAGACACCAATCTCATTCTTTTACAGCACCAACCTACACATAGCTTCTTCAAATGCCAAGATGACTTGTCCATATTGATCTTGGCATATAACAAAAATGCCAAGATCACTCATTCACTCCACGAATTACATTTTACATGCACACACTCGTCCATATTGATCTTGGCGTATAACAAAAATGCCAATATCACTTGTTCACTCCACGAATTACATTTTTACACGCACGCACTCTTTACTTCCAATACTTGCTCCTTTTATACAGTATCATAACCCTTCATGAAATACATGTTAATTCAAAAATACACGTCGAGTCATTAATGTCAGACATAATCCTTTAGGAATTTTGTCGTACAAATTGTAAATAAATAATATAATGCAAAGGGACCTTTGGAATATGAAATGAAGGGTTATCACACTATATATAGCTAATTGAAGATTACTGGAAAAATCATTAATTTTAGAGTTACCTTTGACAATGTTATCAAAGCTTTGCTCGACCCTTACCTCTCTACCCTTGCATAAGCACATCCCTCCATAGGTCTGCCACTGTTGTGTGTAGTATAGTAATGATCCTACATGTCTTGGTTGTCTATTTATGCTTATGTCTTGGTTGTCTATTTATGCTTATGTCTTGGTTGTCTATTTATGCTTATGTCTTGGTTGTCGGCTTGTGTCTCCATTCTGCTCTACACTGAGAAAAGCTAGCTAGGATTTCCCATAGGACTTTTTTCCATAACTTAAGTGATATTTTGGATGAGCGGTAAGTAATTAGGACATTGATTAGTGCTTAAAATACTCATTTTGAATGTGGTAGAGGGTGGTTCAAGCTCAGTCAAAAAGATACAAAGATAGGAAATTTGTTAGTCTTGTTGAGACCAGAAACTACAATATGAAATTGTTTAACACAATGGAACCAAAGCAGTGTTGGGAGACAAACATGGTCGATGGTTTCCCATATTTGAGGGGAGGTACAAGGTAGATTTCAAGTTCAGTGAAATTTTAGAAGCTTTCTTGATATCATAGGTTTCTCAAAGTGTAAGAGTTGTACATGTTGCTAAGAACCCATGCTTTTTCCATGTGCTAGGATTTCCAAGCATGCAAACCCTCATCTTAGGGTGAGGAATGACTTTGAAGCTCACTTGTGTCGAAATTTGATGACCTGGAAGATGACCTCCCTCAATGCATCACTCTAAAACTTACTTGTATTCCCATTCAGAAAAATGCTAAGGAAACTATGCTTTTGATCAAGAGCCATGCAATACTCAATAATTGTAATAAGTGGCATATGTAGGTTTTGATATGCAATGTTTTATATTTTGATATATGATGCTCCCAATACATGTTTTATGTTTTTTCTTTGGGTGATCTGAAATTTAAATGTGAATGCAATAAGATAAATGCATAAATCACCCTAATGACAAGGAATCCTAACCTTCGTAGATTTTTTCTATTATACATTTTTGGTGAGCTCTTCTACTTTGCCAGAGATTCAAAACCTACACTACATGTAACTTATTATTATTGTAGATATCTTGTTTATTAAGGAATCAACCCAAATATTTATTAAGGAAAATGCATTCCCTCATCTCCATTATTGACGTTGTGCTAACTAGCAAGGAGAACTACAAAGAATGGTCTATAAACTTTAAGCACACCCTCATTTTTAATAAATTGTAAAAATGCATCTGTGAAAGAGAGAATGACAACACACCTACCAAGCCCACATCAACTAAAAACCTAACTATTTGGGAGAACAATGACAACAAATCATATGCTTTGATTGTTTATTTTTGTAAGAAAATAGATGAAACATCATTTAGTTTCCATAATTTTTATGTTCCATTAAAGAAGTTGAAATATATGCATCACTTACACTTTGAATTAAAACTTGTCCAATTGATAGTCAAACTCTTCAACCTTGAGTTGAAAGATGGTGATCTCTAGGCTCTAGCATCTGAAATCAAAGCCATCATACATGATATAGATGCCAATGGAGTGAAGATAGACATTCCTCTCACAAGATTCATTATGGACCCCTACCTTAAATACACTCACTATCTTGAATCTTTGCAAGCTAGTGACCAACTCAAGTCCATTAATTTTCACTCTCTAGTAGAAAAGATTTCAAAACAAGAGAAATCTTTCGAGAAGACGAAGACAACAACTCATACTCTTGAATAAGTAGTGTTCCTTGCTCAAAAAGGGAAGAAATAATCACATGATTCTCCTAAAGGGAGTGACAACAAAAGAGGACGTGGAAGAAATAATTTCAGAGGTAAGGTGAGTAAACACCATCAAGAAAAAAGGGTTCAATCTTCACTACATTCATTGTGGAAGAGATGGAAATGATGCATCAAAATGTAGAAGCCCGGGATTAAAGACAATAATAACCAAAAATAAGATATAGGTAAAGCAATAGATCCAACTAAAGGTATATCACTTGAATCTACTCATTATATTATTGCCCATTGCAAGATTGGAGTAATTGAAGATATGTTTTACACTTCATTCCTTGGAGAGATGCATAACTTCTTGATACAGTTGCAAAATACCACACGACCTTTCAACGAAACTTATTTGAAGACTTCAATGACAATGTAGATGGAAAAATGTATTTTGTAGACAAATCAAGCCACAAGCCCATGTGACTTGGCACCATCATGCTTAAACTGCCTAGATTTCCTAATTTTCTTCTACATGATGTGCTCTACCTTCCAGAGTTACGAAGAAATATGTTGTCCCTTGTTAACATTTACCAACAAGGCCACTCTATTCATATGTTTGATAAATAAGTATAAATAAGGAAAGCATTTGATGTTGAAAATACTAAGAAGGGGGTGAATCAATGTTTTGTTACTTTTACTCATTTTTCACTTAATTAATCTTGAATTCACATCCAAACAATCAATCATTCGTAATCTATGAACACAGAGATTAAAGTGCAAGTCAAAGCTTGAAGAAAAAATAATTGTAAACAATACTCAATTCATTACAACCATATGTGAGGACACCAATCCTTTGTAAGCACCAACTTACAAAAGTTGCAGGCTTCAACCTGTCAAGAAGATGAGGAGACCAATCCTAAGTAATCACCAACTTAAAACTTTTGTAGGCACCAACCTACAGGAGACTCCAATCCCCTCAGTTGAGTACCAACTCAACAATTTGTAGGCACGAACCTACTTCTTCAAGATACTTCACAACTTCTCCTAGTTCATACAACTTCCCATATTTTTTTGTCTCACCATCATTGGTTATCATCTCATGGGGCCCTTCTCAACTCATCCAAACAAACAACTCTTGGAATTTCCACCTTCTTCCATATTTCACATTCCACGCAACAATGTTCTCATCTTGTTGCTCTAGGGAAACATGTGGCAAAACAAATTTGTTGACCTACATTCAGACCTGCACTTTAGGTCTACAAATCAAACCTTCTCCCAAGTATAACTCAGACCAGACTTAAGGACAACAAAAGTAAATTAGAAATTTTAACATATGGCCTAAGACTTGGTCTCCTTCATCACTCATAATCTCACCCTGTTGCATAGACAAACTAGGGCTCAACCTCCAAAACTGCCACAATTATGAAAAAATAAGTGGTGTAGGACTCGGTCTCCAGAATTTGATTTCTTATACTAGAATTCAACCTCAAAACTATATTATAAAAGTGCCTTCAACAGGGAACCTTTAACAGGGGTGAACTAAACCTCCTCTAAATCAAAGCTTAGTCTTGTCAATAACAAAAATATACCTCCTCCAAACTAGACCTTGATCTCAAGGTCCATTAGAATAGAATTTAGCCACTTTAAATAACAGAATTAGGCCTCAAAATAGACCTGGACTTGGCCCTCTAATTGTCCTGCAACTCATCCTCACGACAACCCTGAAGTTTGTCCTACAACAACACAAGGAATAGACCTAAAACTTGGCTTTCCATTCCAGGATTCGGTCTTACAACTCAAACTTGCAAAGGGACAAAAATTCAGCGTAGCCTTAAAACCTTTTCCCAAAGATTTATACGAAAAAAACCCCCTTAACTTGGCTTCCTTCCTCAGTTTGGTTCTTTCCTCAAACTTCTTCTCCGTTGCATAAACAGATCTGAGTCTTCTTTCCTCAAGTGAGCCATACGTGTGGCATATTTATAGTGTTTTAACATCATCTTTTTGGGGTCCAATTTGTCTTGGGGCCGACTTGACACTAGTTGGGCCGAACTGAGTTCTAGCAGGGAAATTAATATATACATTTCAAAATTTCATTTCTCCTCAACTGTGAGGAGTTTAGAGGTGTGTCAAATACTGTCGAAAAGGTCTCAGAATGTACTATTTAACTATGTAATCTTCTCCTTCTTTTGAACAACCTTTGACATCAATAGCAACCATTTTCAACATTCAACAACATCAATGTCATGATTGGAGTGGAGGATGAAAGATTGCTAAAGTTGAATGGGACATCTGCTTATACACAAAATTTCACATACATCTCTCATCATGATGAAGGTACATTACCATCTGGTCTTCTATGGCATGTTAGATTTGGACATATTAATTGTGAAAATCTTTGCTTATTGAAAAATAATGGTGTTTCTAGTTTGGTTACCATTCCGAGGAAACTAAAGCAACGTGATGCATGTATCCATGTAAATCATAACAACCAACCTTTTCATTATTCCACTTCTAGAGCACTTAGAAACATGGACTAATACATTTTGATTTGTATGGCCCTATGGCTATTATTTTTGCTAATGGAAATAAATATATGATGACTTTTATTAATGATTACACCAAAATGTGTTAGGTGTATTTGATGAGAAGTAAATCTCATATTTTTAACATTTTCACAAATTTTAATGTATATGTGAAAATGAAGCACAATCGCATATCAGATATCTTTGTAATGATAATGGAATATAATCCACCTTTAACGAATTTGAAAAATAGCTTTTCCAACATGGGATCCAACATCAATTGTTGAAAGAATAAACAAGACTATCTTGAATATGGTTTGCTTAATGATGTTTTTCAAAAATGTCAAGTTGATATTTTGGGCTGATGCAATTCTATGTGCAATGTATTTGAAAAATAGATTTTCATCTCATGCTCTTAGGGAAAAAAAATACTTATGAAATGTGGTATGGCTACATTCCTTCAATAAGGCATCTCAAGGTCTTTAGTTCACCTACTATGCCTTAATGCTTAAGGAACACAGAAGCAAGCTTGGTGGAAGGAACCAGAAGTGCATCTTTTTGTGGTATTCAAATACCAACAAATCATATCATCCCTATGATGAGGTAAACAAGAAGTTTACTCTTCCTAGAGATGTATTTTTTCTTGAATCCTCCAATACTGACAACATTGTTGATCAACAACTTGATCGTTTGGATAGATTCAATCACATTGCAAAGACATATCATGAATTTGATAATGATGTTACACATCCTGAAGGGGAATCTCTATCTTGGATCGAAATATGGAATCTCCTAAAGAATTATCTCCCTTGTTGAATTTTTTAGGTATGGTCGGTCTTCATTAGAGATGTATTTTTTCTTGAATCCTCCAATATTGACAACATTGTTGATCAACAACTTGATCGTTTAGATAGATTCAATCACATTGCAAAGACATATCATGAATTTGATAATGATGTTACACATCCTAAAGGGGAATCTCTATCTTGGATCGAAATATGGAATCTCCTAAAGAATTATCTCCCTTGTTGAATTTTTTAGGTATGGTCAGTCTTCATAATTAATGTTTTAGCCTTTCAAATAAATGTAATGATAAATTCGAGACATTCTTCATATCGGCTTCAAAAAAAGGGAAATTTGATTTTTCAAATTATGAATTTTTGCCTCTAAAATGTAAGGTCAGCTCCAAGTCAGCCCAGCCCTAAAGACATGTCTATTCAGGGTTTCTTGATCTCTATATAAAGGCCACTCGGCCTCCTCCATCGAACAGAATTCAGATAACATCAAGGATATCTTTTGAGGTTATTTAAAGGACGAATTTGAGGCTCTAAAAGGACGAATCTGAGGAAGAAAGAAATCTAAGGTAGACCTAATTCCCTGACAAAGGTCGAAATCTCTGAGGCACAACAAAACGAGTTTATGAGGCTACTTATTGTTGACCAAGTTTGACCTAGTTTTATTCATGGTCATTTTGACCTATTTTTTTACTTTAAGGATTTGATGTATCTCTTGTTGAATTGAATAGTGTCTCTAAGGAAAAGGTTGTTGGGTTTTTCTCGCAAGTGGATTTTCCAAAGGTAAAATTCTTTTGTTTCTTTTTTGGTTGTCTACTTGCATTTTGTTTCTACTGTTGATATATTATGTGTAATTGTTTTATGATAAATGTGAATACAAGAAAGATTAATGTAAGAAATCATAAGAAGTAATTATCTGATTAGAAGGTCACGAAAAATTAACATCCTCGTCATGGTATTCTAGTCAATTCTTCAAGTCAAGAAGACCATTTGAATGATGTGATTGAAAGGTTGGAAGGATAAATCTTAATGCAACCTCATCTAATTCAGGGAAGCAACCAGGAATATCTCATAAAGGTGCCCCAAAATGGCTCACCAAACAATCAAAAGTGTTCATCCTTACGAGGTGGGAAAGATAAGAAACAAAGGTTCCACCAAACAAGATGGAGGTGATGTAGATAATTATGATTTGGTTAATATAGATGTTATGGATGTTTCATATGATTGTGAATTGAATTTATCTATTAACTTTGAATCAACTTTCTTTAGAAAAGCATATTCTCATGATGAATAGAAAGAAGCAATGCAGTGTTGATTTTTGTGTAGCATCAAGAGGTATTCCTACATGCCAAGAGGTCTCCAAATCGACCTAAGGAAATTAAAATAAAAAAAATTATGGCTAAAGGAGGGCAAACCGCATGTGTGGATAAAGGAGGACAAATTGATTGCTTTGACTGAGCAAGAGAGAGGGCCTTAGAGCCACAAGGTTGCAAGGATTGCAAGCATGTTTCACGAGAACGTTGACCAACATTATTTTTTTTGTTTGACCAACATTGACTAGTTGAAGTTTGACCGGTAGTTTGACTTGGATATCGGTGTCTGTTTTATTTAAAACTCAACAACTAATCTATGAACTATGTTAAGTAAAGAACCAAAAAAAGAACTTTAACTTCAATCCACAAATGCACTGAGTTTTTTAACTAGCATGCAACGGAAAATAAGGAACAAATGAAGACAAACACATCATAAAACTGACACAATAAATTTTACCAAAGAAACCCCAACTGGGGAAAACCTGCAAATGAGTGTTCACTTTATTTTTATTCAGCAATAGAAAATCTAGAAAATTACATGAAGAGGGAAAGGACTTCACTTCACTCAAACATCAACCATCACATTTTTGTGCACCAAATAGACTCTATCCACCCTACTCGGCCTCCCTCTTTTGCAAAGCATTAATTCCATATAGCCTTGTACGACCTTATGCGTAATTGCTCTATGCAAGCACACATGCAATTTTGCTGGAAACACAATTCTAGTAGTTGTGATGGTTGTACAACCTCCTTTCTCTTGATGCTCTGTGTTGTGTGGAAAAACCCTAGTGCTGGAATTCAATATGCTTTGTTGCTAAAGAGAGAACACACTAAATTGATGCATAATGACCAAGTTTGCGCTCTTTCTCCCTCTTAGAAATCGACCTAGGCCCACTTGTCCCACAGAGGGCTAAGATTAAGTCTCCCTGGACGTTTGAGATCACTCAAATTCTTAACTTTAGGAAAATTTAAAGTTTCCTAAGTCAAGGAATAATAATAATAAAAATTGTGTCGTGGTCCCACTTGTGCCCTCTGCGAATTTAGTGTACTTGCTAAATTTAGCTAAACCCTTCCTCCTTTAACTCCATTTAACAATTGACACAATTTTCTAGACAAAATTGTTGATTTGTAAACCTTGTTGAAAAATGATTTCTCCTAAAGAAAAGTTGTTGGGTTTTCTTCCAAGGTTAGGTTTCCCATGGTAAAAATATTTTCTATTATGCATGGTTGTCTTTCTTTTACCTTCATTAGTTACACTAAATCTATTGTTGATATTTTTTGTGTATAATTGCTTAATGATATTAGTGGCATGAGATAAATTGATTGGAGATCATTAGGTAGTAATTATCAGATCATAAAATTGTTTTCCCTACTGCTCACCTTCTAGAAAAATTCAACATGGTATCATAGCCTTGTTGAAAAAGCAACCATTAAAGCCAACTTAAGAGACAAGCATTTAACAACCTAATTGGACTTTTGGTCTCTTATCAAAATGGTGCCAAGTATCATAATAGCAGACAGGTTGGATGAGCTTCAGGATCATATGAAGGAAGTCATTCCAGAGCCAGAGGTAGTTGAGGAGAAAAGCAAGCATAAGAAGTCAAAGGAATGTCTCTTTGTCTCCACTCTTTCAAGCATTATTGGCAATGATGTTTGGTTGGTGGACAACGATGCGCCTAGGCACATAACAATTTTTCGGAATTCTTTGTCTTATTTAACAAAGAGGGAATACTATACAGACTGATGTGATGACTAACCCAGGCATTGGGCTTCCAAAGCTCTAGATAGAACATGATGGTGTTTACAGGGGTTATGCACTTGGCAAGAATGCCAAGGGTTCTTTTCTTAGTTGTGATAGTAGATTGAAGGGGGTCTTGGATCTAGTGCATTTAGACATATGTGAACCGATGACAGTTCCATTCTTAGGAAACTACTTGTATTATGTGACGATTTTTTTCTGAGAAGACTTGGATTTACTTCATGAAGACCAAGGATGAGGCCTTCCACAGGATTCAAGAGTTTAGGGCTCTGATAAAAAATTTGACAAGGAAGAAGATCCATATTTTGAAGTTAGATAATGGAGGAGAGTATACTTCCAAGGGATATAGTTATTCTCCTCAAGGAGGCAGTGATCATGACGGACTTGACATTTACTACAATCCTTCACAGTTTCTTCCTTAATTAAGAGATAAGTACTTCTAATCATATTTTTTTCCCTTGATTATTATTATTATTTATAATTTTTGGTAGACCTCTTTCCTTTATATATATATATATATATATATATATATATATATATATTACTTGGTTACAAATTCTCTTCTATGTCCTCCTAAATGGAGTTTGTAGAAAAGAAGAATAGATCCATTGTGAACACTGCCAAAGGCAATGATTCATGCAACAGATGACAACTTCAAGAAGTACCAAGTGAAGTTTGTGGCAAGAGGGTTCTAGAAAGAGGGAGCGGACTATGAGGAGATTTTTGCTTTAGTCGCAAGATGGTCAAGTTTTTGTATGGCTTAAGAGCTCGGGCATAGATTCAACGAGAGTGATTGATGTTTGATAGGGAGGATTGTACAAATTGTTAGGACATCCATGACTATGCCAAGTAATCGGAAGAGCTTCCAATTCCAAGGAAGGAGAAAGTCAGGAAAAAAGGAAGGAGCAACCTTCCAAGAGAATGTCATGGGTAGAGATTGTTAGACTAGATGCTCAGAGATGGGAAGTCTCTAGGAGCATTGTGCCTTTTATGAGGGGACCATGCCAGACGGTAGGATACGCTTCAACGACAGAGGAAGCAACAGTGGCATAGGGGGCAACTAGGATTTGCACAGGAATATTTGCTTTAGTGTTAGAGGGAGCACCCAATCAGGGCGACCAAAAAGTAGTTGTGGTGATGGATCCAATGAAGGAAGCAAATCAATTTATGGTTGAGCCAAGGCATGCAACAAAGCATGTGTTGAGGTACCTATGTGGTACATTTGGATATGGTTTGATATATGTCTTAGGTGGTCAAGTAAGGTTGCATGGATATACAAATACAAATTGGGTCGAAAGTGTAGGGGATATAAAGAGCAACTCGAGTTGTTGCTTCAGCTTTAGATCAACTATGATACACTAGTTTAGCAAGAATCGGACCTTTGTCATACTCAATACAAAAAAGTTATCACAGCCAGTGCTGCAAGTTAGGAAATAGTGTGGCTTCATAAGCTACTTGCAAGCTTATTCAATGAAGAACTTGGGATGACCTTAATATTTTTGTGATAATCAAAGTTGTTATAAGCTTCCAGAGAATGAAGGTGGAATCATATTGAGATCAAATACCACTTCTACCGAGACATGGCGCAAAAGGGAGCATGTTAGCTCTAGTATATATCCATAGATGAGCAGATCGCAAACATTCTCACCAAGCCTATGTCTAGAGTGAAGTTTGTATACTTCAGAGACAAGCTTGGTGTGATGCAAAATGTCCCCCTTTGAGAGGGAGTGTTGATGTCTTTGCAGGATCAAGCAAACCATCTCCAAACTAGGACTTAGTTGGGTCATGTTGATTTAACGAGGGGAGATGGATACATTCACCTAAGAAGCCAGAAGGACTTGGCTGGGTGAATGGCCCAGGGAAACTACAAAATTGGACAGATTTTCTCCTAAGAAGCCAGAAGGACTTGGTTGGGTCATGTTGTTTTGACCAAAGGAGCTAGATGAAATTCACCTAAGAAGCCATAAAGGACTTTGGGTGGGCCATGCTGATTTGGCCAGAGGTGAATGGTCTAGGGGCATATCCTCTCCTGAGAAACCATAAAGGAACTTGGTTAGGTCATGTTGATTTGACCAAAGGAGATTGATACATTTACCTGAGAAGCCATAAAGGACTTTGGTTGGGCCACGCTGATTTGACCAGAGGTAAATGGGCCAAGATACTCACATTGCCTACTCCAGGATGGAGTAATCTATAGACATGCATGTGAGGGAGACAATACATCAACATAGCAATCTCATGAACTTTTCTTCAGGAGAAATTTCAACTAAGGGGAAATATGTTTGCAACTAAGGAGAATACATCCCTCACTAAAAGGGAGTGTTGATTTTTGTGTAGCATCGAGAGATATCTCGCATGACAAAAGGTCTCCAAGTTGGCCTAAGGAAATTAAAAAAAACAAAAAAACAAAAACAAAAAAACAAAACAAAACAAAATAAACAAACAAACAAACAAAACAAAACAAAACAAAACAATTGGGGCACCAAGTCAGCCTAAGACAACAAGTCAACACAATTCATGAAAGGGTGTGTTCCTTGGGTAAATTTACCCCCATTTGACTAGTATGTATAATTGATGTGACATCTCATTTTCTCCACCAAGCAAGCAAGTTTCTTCTTCATATTTCTGAGGTCTCTTGGAAAGCCGCACATGTGTATAAAAGAGGACAAATTGACTATTTTGACCAAGCAAGAGAGAGGACCGCAAAGTCACAAGGCTACAGGCCACATGGACCACAAGCATGTTTAACCAAAACATTGACCAACATTGATTTCTTATTTGTTTGACTAGTGTTGGTTAGCTAAAGTTTGACCAAGTTTGACTTGGATATTAACACATATTTTTAGACCAAATTATTGATTTGTAAACATTGCTAAAAAATGATTTCTCCTAAAGAAAAGCCATTGGGTTTTCTCCCAAGGTAGGGTTTTCCAAGGTAAAAATATTGTCTTTATTATGCATGGTTCTTTCTTTGATCTTTACTGATTCTGTTGAATTTACTATTGATATTTCAAGTGTTTAATTGTTTAATGATATTAGTGGCATGTGATACATTGATTAAACACCATTAGATAATAATTATCAGAACATGAAATTGTTCTTCTAATGTTCACCTTTTAGAAAAGTTCAACATGCAAGAGTATGATGCTCTCATAAAAAAGGGAACATGGAAGTTGTTGGACCCTTCATTTGGAACTAAATCAATTAGCTGCAAGTGGGTCTACAAAAACAAGTACGAATCATATGGCTCACTTGAAAAGCACCAAGATGGCTCCTTGCAAAAGGATTTGCACAAAAAAGAGGTGTTGATTATGAGGAGACATTTTCCCCCACAACAAAATGGCCACAATCCATATTCTCTTTTCCTTCATAGCTCATAATGGATCCAGAGTTTGCTAAATGGATGTGAAATCTACTTTCTTGAATGGAGACTTGGAAGAGAATGTCTTCCTGGCTCAATCGAAAGGTCTTGTTGTGAGAGGAAAATAATCAAAAGTATGTAAACTCATCAAATCCTTAGATGGCCTAAAAAAGCACAAACTTGGTATGAAAAATATATGAGCATCTTCTAAATTAAATTTCTAACACTTTAATCTTGATAACGCAACATTGTTTATTGCGAAAGTTGGAAAAAATGTTGCATATCTTGTGGTATATGTAGATGTTTTGTTAATAACAAGGAACAATGAAAACCATATTGCATCCGAAAAGAAATAGTTGAAGAAGGGCTTTGAGATAACAGATTTGGTACACCTTTCCTACTGCTCAAGCATTGAAGTTACTCAACATCCAAAGTATACAATGCTCTCCCAAAAGAAGTACATTGGAGAATCGTTGAATAGGTTTGACATGGTTGAATGCAATTCTCTATCTACTCTAATGGAAAAAAACTTGACACTGACATCAAAAGAAGGGAATGAATGAGGATGCCACAAAGTACAAACAACTTATGGGAAATTTTATGTATGTCACTACTACCAAACCAGATATTTCATTTATTGTTGGAATTCTTTGTAGATTTATGCAAAAGCCTTCTAAAGGACATTGGTCTGCTGCAAAAAAACTTTTGAAGTAATTCAAAGGAACTCAAGGCTTTGGAATCAAATATTCACTAGTGGATGACATAAGTTTAATTGGATATTTAGATTTAAATTTTGAAGGAAACAAAGAAAATGGAGTGTTAACTTCAGGTTACCTCATGAGTCTTGGACCAACAACTATTTCCTAGAGGTCATGCAAACAATCAGTGCCAATAAATTCCACAACAGCATAATATGTGGCAGTTGCATAACCAACAAAGGAGATTGTGTGGCTAAGAAAAATACTTGAAGATTTGTGGGAGAAACAAGTGAATTCTACTCCTCTTCTCATTGACAATACTCTTGTTATCAAGTTGGCCAAGAATCCCAAATTCTATGATCAACCCAAACACATCAATACAAAGTATCATTTGATTCAATATCATGTCAAGACTAAAACTATTCATTTAAGACATTGTTCCACTAATGAGTAAATTATAGACATCTTCACCAAAGCACTTGGAAGAGAAAAGTTTGGAAAATTCAAAATGATGCTTGGGATCACAAACACCCTTTCAGCTTAAGCTGGGAACATTGGACATAATCCTCTAGGAAATTCTTCCTATAAATTGTAAATAAATAAAATTATCCTAAATCCATCTTAAACCCAAATCTATCAAGTGCCAAGAGGGATCAAATCTCTTGAGGTGCAAACTTCTTTTAAAGTAAAAAGAGATTTGATCTCTCTCGGTGCTTGATAAATCCAAGGTTAAGATGGATCTAGGCTGGTTTTTATATACACATATAATATCTAGGCTAGATCCATCTCTCCCTCTCTACTCTCTTCCCTCCCTCTCTCCTCTCTCTTAAGTCCTCTCTCTCTCCCTTTCTCTCCCTCGTATCTCTCTCTCTCTACCCTCCAACTTTGTCACTATCTCCCTCCCTCTCTCTTTCTCTCCCCTCTCCATCTATATGTCTCCCTCTCTCTCACCTCTCCTCTCTATCTTCCCTCCTATCCTCTTTTTGTGATCCGGATTTAAATAGGAACGCAATAAAATATAGAGATAACCATAAAGACAGATATGCAGCGGAAATAATACTTCATTTCATTAATGGAAAATACTGAAATATGCTTACAAATAGAAATAACCCAGCTACGGCGATAGTAGCTTATCTCTGAGAATAGATGTGTCGGCTACATGCCTCTGAACTGTTCTGAACTGTCTTTACAATGAGTCTCGAAGGCCTATTTATTATTGAGAAACAATGGAAAACCCTTCCCATTCCAAAACCTAACCCTAGAAGATGAAACGCCAAATTGTGGGCCCCGTTTTGGGGTGAGTTGGACAGCCAACTTCCCGGGGTCGCGAATTGGTCGTATTATCTCTGTTTGACGCGCATGATAGCCCGTTGGAAAGATCTGTCTGAGGACTACGACGGAAAAGACGATTTTTATTAGAAAAATCGTTGGCGGTCGATTTCCCAAAAAACGTCGTTTAGGGCCTCAAAACGACTCCGGAAGTTCAGGACCCGAAAAACTACTAAAAATAGTAAGTTGTGCTACAATTAAGGAAACTGAAAATGCTGAGAGAAACAATGGTGGGGGTCCAGGTGGACTTGGCAGGTGGCCACCAAGATCCACCTGGATCATTCCTCCCCCCTTAGGAAGCAATGGTCCCCATTGCGTTGAGTTCCTCCATGAGATGAAGAAACTTTTGCTGAACTTGGTCCTGGTGAAGGAGTTGGCCTGCTTTGACAACTCGATACAGTTGGATATTCTGTTGGCGAGTGTTCTTGACCTGTGTGTCCATGATCCGATCAGTTGCAGCTTGTTCCATGCAATCTGCATTTAATTCTGTGGGTGTGAACTGTTCTGCAATGTCGGATGTGTCTAGCAATGGTGGAAAGTATGGCCGAAGGCGGTCCACATTGAACACTGGGTGTAAGCCAAGGAATGGGGGAATGCTGAGCTCAAATGCATTGTTTCCCACAGCCTTAATAATGGTGTAAGGACCATATCGGAGTGGTCTCAGTTTCCGATAGGCTCCAGTAAGGCGTTCCTTTTGCAAATGCAACCAGACTTTGTCGCCCACTTGAAACTTGTGTGGAACCTGATGTTGATCATGTCGCTGCTTGTACTTGGCATTTGATTTTTCCAGAATGTCATGGACCTGCTAGCGAATATGTTGGATGTGCTCAATGAAGTTGGTTGCCTTATCTATTTCGGACTGGACATGAGCTGAATCTGGGTGAGTAGCTGCAAGTGGCATGGCCACATCAATGGGGCATAGTGGCTGGAATCCCAGGCCCACCTGAAAAGGGCTATGGCCCACCGAGCTATGAAGAGCTCGGTTGTAGCTGTGTTGAACATAGGGGAGGCTCTCGTCCCACGTGCATGGATGCTTTGAGTTGTACATGCGCAGAATGTGTACAATCATCCGATTGACAACCTCTGTCTGGTCATTAGTTTGACGATAGAAGGTTGTGGACTTAGTGAGTTTGGTGTCCAGCATTGACCAGAGACTGGACCAAAATGTACTGAGGAACCGACCGTCCCGATCTGAGATGATAGACTGTGGGATCCCAAAGTGCACCCAAACTCGTTCAAAGAAGAGTTTAGCAGTGGCTTCTGCTGTGATATTCTTCTTGCAGGCCGCCATAATGGCCATCTTCGAGAACCTATCGACGACCACAAAAACACAATCATTTCCATGCTTAGTGGAAGGAGGGCCTGACATGTAATCCATGGAGATGGATTCCCAAGGTTGACTAGGGGTAGGCAGCGGGGTATAGAGGCCTTGCTTCTTGATGGTTGGTTTAGCAATGGCACAGGCAGTACATGATCTGATGTATTTCCCGACATCTTGTCGAAGATTTGGCCAATAGAAATACTTTTGTAGTACTGCCACCGTTTTCTCGACCCCGAAATGCCCAGCAGCCCGACTGTAGTGTGCTTCCCAAATCATCTTGGCACGCTCGCTTGAAGGAACACAAAGGTGACCCAGGTGGCATAACAAGGCATCTTGGAGATGAAAATCTAGAACATGCCGACCCCCCAAGAGTGTCTGGTATGTGTGGCCAAATTCTGGGTCGCTTTTGTAGAGAAGTGGCCAATCAGAAGTCTCGTGCCCACAAGAGTTGAGCACGGTGGTTAACGCCATGATTGGTGGTCGACTGAGGCAATCTACAACATTATTGGTGTTGTCCTTCTTATACTTGATATTCAAATGGAACTGTTGCAGATATGTAGACCACTTCTGATGGCGATCATTCTACAATTTCCCTTGGGTCTGTATGAACTGCAGGGGTCGGTGGTCTGTGTGGATGACCGTTTCCTTCCCCAAAATGTAATGCTTCCATTGTCGGCAGGCCTGCACAATGGAATACATCTCTTTATCATAAGTGGGATACTTCCGGACTGTGTCTGAAAGTGTTTCACTGTGATATGCCACTAGATGCTCGTGTTGAGTAAGGACTGCCCCAATAGCATAGTCAGAGGCATCTGTCTCGACCTCAAATGGTTGTTGTAAATCTGGTAACGCGAGCACCGGTGCCATGCAGAGGCGATCTTTCAACTCTCTGAATGTCTTCTGTTGAGATGCAGACCAAAAGAATTTCGCTCTCGCTCCTCCCTTGGTGACTTGACTCAAGGGCCAAGTGATATGAGAAAACCCCAACACGAACCTGCGGTAGAAGTTGGCAAGACCTAGAAAGCTGCAGAGCTCCGTCAGAGTGGTTGGAGATGGCCAATCCCAAATGACTTGGATCTTGGTCGGATCTACATGCACCCCCTGTTCATCAATAATGTATCCCAGATACTGAACCTAGGTCATGCCAAAAGTGCATATCTCCAAATTGGCACATAGCTTGTGTTGCCACAGTGTTTGAAGAACTTGTCGGATGTGATGGAGGTGCTCTTCCCAACTCTGGCTGAAGATCAGAATGTCATCCAAGTATACCACTACAAATGAGTTGGTGAATGGCCGCAAGATGTCATCCATTAGCCTCATGAAGGTTGCAGGAGCATTCGTCAATCCGAAAGGCATAACCAACCATTCGAAGAGGCCCTCCTTGGCTTTGAAGGCAGTCTTCCACACATCAGAGGGTTCGATTGGTACCTGGTGATATCCTGACTTCAGATCAATCTTGCTGAAATATTTTGCCCCCTTTAGTTGGTCCAAGAGGTCATCAATCCGCGGGATCGGGTACCTATTACGAACAGTGATCTTGTTCAGCGCCCGATAGTCAATACAGAGTCTCCAAGTCCCATCCTTCTTCTGTACCAACACGATCGGGCTCCCACGAGGTGATGAACTCGGACGGATGTGACCTTTCTGCAACAGCTCCTGAATCTGCCTCTTGATTTCATCGTTCTCCAGAACGGAGCGCCGATAAATTGGTCCATTGGGTAGCGGCGCACCTGGGGTCAGATCGATGGAGTGCTTGACTTGACACTGCAGAGGAACCCCTGCGGGGGAGGTGAAGATGTCCTCGTACTCCTTCACGACATTATCCATCTGTAGTTGTCGTGCGGAGGGGTCTTGTCTGGAGGCCATGGCTACTGTCTTATTCTTTCCTTGCAGGCGTATCATCAGGAAAACAAATTTCCCAGTCTTGGAAATGAGCTTACTGCATTGTTTTGCAGTAATCAAAGAGATGGCGGTAGGCGGTGCTACCTCTGGTATCATGTACAACTTATTTCCCAATGTAACAATAACAGCACGGGGCCTTGATTCATACACAGCATGTCGCTTCCACAAGTATGGTTGTCCTAATAATACATCACAAACTTCAAGGGGAGCAATGTCACACAATACCTCATCCGTGAAGGGCTTGATGTTGTACGGAAGGCGACATTGCTGGCTCACGCGAAGATCCCGTCCTTGGTGAAGCCACCCGATGGTGTATGGTTGTGGATGTGCTGTGGTCAGCAAGCCCAACCGCTTCACGACCTCTGCCGAAATGAGGTTCTTTTGGCTCCCGCTATCGACAATGAATTGTAGCGGGGAGCCCTTTACCCACATCTGGGAGTGGAAGAGACGCTCCTCCTCTTCTGGATCTTCAGGTTCATTTTTCTGGATCTTTGCGGTAGCAATAGTGGCGTTGGGATCCGCGTCAATGATCTGCTTCCCTTTGTCATCCCCCTTGTCGGGTTCTAACTCAGAGTCGGAACATGCATCTGATTCTGGAACCTTTAGTTCAGCCACCAGTGACTGCTTGGCTCGACACTCATTGGTGTTGTGAGTGGAGCTCTTATGGAACTCACACCATTTTCCCGTGTCCTTTTTCGTCTTCGCGGCTCTGTTCTTTGCCTGCAGCTTTGGCGGGTTGTCTTGGGCTGCCTCGCCTTGGCTTTGTCCTTTGTTCTGTGTTTTAGGGGCACCTTTCCCTTGCTTCAGATTCGAAGATCCAAAGTCTCGCTTCTTTTGTTTAAACTTCTGCTCGACCTTGACGGCATATCGATACGTTGTGCCGAGCGAGGAGATGTTCAAGAATTGTATTTCTTCCTGGATGTACTTGTGCAGGCAGCCGCAGTATTTGAGTATCAAATGCTGCTCCGTATCCTTGATACCCAGCTTTGTGCGAAGGGTATGGAAAAGATTGGTGAACTCCGGCACATCTTGGTCCCTTCCCTGTCGCAACGTGGTCCATTTTATGTATTCATCCTCATAGCTTCCGACAAGGTAGTACTGCTCCTTGATGGCATCCCGGAATGAATTCCAGGTGGGTGCAGCTGAAAATAGCAAGCCAGTATTTTCATCCTTCTGCTCGCAGTAGGTTTCCCACCAGTCCTTGACGTGGGGGGCTGCTTTGAGAAGAGCGAAAACAATCTTTTCTCAACTTGAAAATTCATGAACAGAAAAATAACCCTCCAGCAGATTTAACCATGTATCTACAGCATCTGCATCTATCTGACCCTCAAATATGGGGATTTCAAAATTAACTTGTACTTTAAAGGGCGTGGCGTTTCCAGAGTAGCTGCTGGAAGCCGATGCGTCGCTTCTGGGTAGCCGCTGAAGGATTTGGGCAAAATTGTCCATCATCGCGTTCCGTTGTCGCTCGAGGGCTTCTTCGAGCAAAATTTTGATAGGATCTCCTGCCTCCTCATCTTTCTTCTCATCCGCCATAGGAGGCCGTCGGGATCTGCGAGGCTGGTCTCGCAAAGGTTCGACCAGTTCAAGCCCTAACTCCTTATATCCCGACCTCGTTGGGGACATGCAAAGAAAAACAGAGAAAAAGCAGACCGCTCTGATACCACTGATCCGAATTTAAATAGGAACGCAATAAAATATAGAGATAACCATAAAGACAGATATGTAGCGGAAATAATACTTCATTTCATTAATGGAAAATATTGAAATATGCTTACAAATATAAATAACCCAGTTATGGCGATGGTATCTTATCTCTAAGAAGAGATGTGTCGGCTACATGCCTCTGAACTGTTCCGAACTGTCTTTACAATGAGGCTCAAAGGCCTATTTATTATTGAGAAACAATGGAAAACCCTTCCCATTCCAAAACCTAACCCTAGAAGATGAAACGCCAAATTGTGGGCCCCATTTTGGGGTGAGTTGGACAGCCAACTTCCCAAGGTCGCAAATTGGTCGTATTATCTCCGTTTGACGCGCATGATATCCCGTTGGAAAGATCTCTCCGAAGACTACGACGAAAAAGACGATTTTTATCAAAAAAATCGTTGGCGGTCGATTTCCCAAAAAACGTCGTTTAGGGCCTCAAAACGGCTCCGGAAGTTCAGGACCCGAAAAACTGCTAAAAATAGTAAGTTGTGCTACAATTAAGGAAACTGAAAATGCTGAGAGAAACAATGGTGTGGGTCCAGGTGGACTTGGTAGGTGGCCACCAAGATCCACCTGGATCATTTTGTCTCTACCTTGTCACTTCATCTCTCTCTATCTCTATCCCTCTATGTCTTTGTTCTTCCCTCCCTCTCTCTCCCCCTCCAACTCCATCTTTCTCTCCCTCCCCTCTTCACTCTCTTCGTTCCTCTCTCTCCACCCATCACTCTCTCTCTCTCCCCACCCTTCAGCTTTGTCAATATCTCCCTCCCTCTCTCCTTCTCTCTCTGCCCCCTCTCTCTCTCCCTCCCTCCATCCATATGATGGAAAATTTTCACTCTATATACTCAATGCTATATGTAATGTCTAAAATATTTTACATTTTAATTTTTATTGCGAAATGAGCTATGGTTTTTCAGCATGTGGTATTGATAAGCCATGGTATTGGCCCATGGTATTGTAACAAAACCTACTTACAAGTTAATAATATTCATGGTAAAGTGGGGGTGGAGATCCATTATTAGTCATGCTTGTACTCTAACAATGGATTTGTCTATTGGTCACTACTAGTTTAACATTGATCAATGCAAATTATAATGTTTTACTTTGAAAATTAAATATTTATTTTTCAATATAATTAAAAATAATAATTTTCAAACATTTGATTGGACCATAACTTGAAAGCCTTATTGCAACATTTGCATAATATAATGTCATGTGAATAATTGGTGTGTATATTTTATGTCATAATTTATAGATGTGGTTGCAATATTCATCCATGATTTTTAGATATTTGTGTAATAATTTTTTATACTCAAGTAAATAACATATCTACCATCAATTACTTCCCACCATACTTTAAGCAAGTCTTGGGATAAAAAATAGATATGAATAAAATGTAAATAATATACTTGCAGGAGTTACTTCCCACCATTATTAATGTTTTCTTTAACACTTTTGTAAAAGTAAAATTGTAAATGTGTAGACTTTTACTACCCACCAAAATTTATGCAAATTTATATACTTGAGAAAGCAATTTACTTGTCCACTTCACATTTCAAAATATAACAAATTGAATTTTTTATTTCTATTACTTTTAACTTTTTATTGAGCTAAGATTTTAATATTTACGTTTTATTATTTTTTAATTAAGCCAACAAATAAATGTTAAATGTTAAACATTTATACCTACACATCTACCTCTATATCCATTAAATGTTAAACTATACATCTACCTCTATCTCTATTTTTATGCAAAAGTATCTTTGAAATATGAAACAAATGATCACCTCAATGTATATAATTTATTGAACATAAATCATTAATTGTGAATTACCTCTAATAATTAATTAATTAATTTCGCTTTTATTTCATTTTTCTAAATAACATGAGAATATGTCATGGGCTTTCTAAACCATGGATTTAAAACCAACATTTCCCTCCTTATTTTGACTTTACCTTCTTTTCTTTTTTTTTTTCAGGAGCACCCTTTTTAATATCCTTGGAAACTTACACATATAATATCAATGGTATAAGCCCTTTGAATCAACAACAACAATTTGTTTAACAACGAGCGCCCTTTTTAATATACTTGGAAACTCACCTATATAATATCAATTATAAGCCTTTTGGCATCAACAACAATTTGTTTAACAACGAGTGCCCTTTTTAATATGCTTGGAAACTTACATACATATATAAAAAGCCATATTATCAATAATATAAGCCCTTTGACATCCTCAAAGGGCAATCTGTTTAACAAATAGTCGTCCTTTCTTCAAGTAATCTTAGTAAATGTTAAATAAATTCAACAATACAATAAAGATAGTCTCAACGGAAAACTTCTCCTACTACATTGCAACCATTCACTAGTGATTATGTTAGTACGAGGGATTCTCTAGCTAGCACAAGGATTAAGTTATAATGGAGCCCATATGATGCTGCAAATCAATCTCGATTGATCAATGTAGATAGAAGACCACATTTTCCCTAAAACATAAAAGGAAGCATTAACACATTAAGTTCCGCATTACCCATGAAGCATTAATCAACCATTTTTTACCTAAAAAAAAATTGTATTTATATTTTATTCATGGCTGAAATGATAGTTACCAATTCTTCAAGTCCTCTTAGCACATGTTATATAGACTCAAAAATACAACAATATTGTCCCAACAGAAAACTTCTCCTACTAAGCCTTCTAGTCCCTCAATGTAGCCTTATCTTACTATTCCTATATATATTTTGTTGTGTCCAATATCTAAAGCCTCATACAAGACCAAAATTAATAACATTAATAAGCATATATAAATTCCAAAAATGAACATAATCTTAACAAGAAAGTGTATCAAATATTTTGATACAGATCATTTTCAGAAAGTTGCTAATGCATCATGAGAGTTGTCAATGAGATAACACCATAATTTTGTTCCTCTCTCTTCAAGAATCCAACACAAAAAAAATTTTGACATTCCTTTGACATCCTATCTGTTTTCTAAATTCAATTCCTTGTAAATAAGAGTAAAGACATATTTTGAAGTAACTTAAAACGACTTGTTTCGGCTATTTCACTAGAGGCCTTGTACATTTTTAATTCGATTTTCCCTTCTCCTCCACTTTATAAGTGGCGAATCTCCATATACCGGTAAACCTTTCAAATTCTACTATGGAGCCAACTTTAGTAAACCCCTTAAAACGGATATTCTGCAAATTTGTTTGTCCTTGATCCCAAACTTTATTTGAAATTGAAGAAATGAATTTTTGATAAAAGCATAAGCCCTCCTATACTGCAAAATTTTTGCGGGCCCTGCTTGGCTCCCTCAAAAAGGCCTCAATCAATTGCCTCGTCTATCAATATCTCTCCCACTTGTCTTGGAACTCTTGACCTTTTGATCCATTTAACAACCAGTAAACAATCAAATCCCTGAGAAAAAAATTGAGAAGTAGGTTTTTGAATGCCATTGAACAAGCCATCATTTTGGATAGCCAAATATTCCAAATAACTAAACAGGGCACTGATCCATACGCTTTTAACTCCTTTTTCCTCAACCAACTTCTCAAGTATTGTTCAATAGGTAGTCCCAGACATTACCGGCACAAGTGAATTTTTTTGGCATCCTTCCTAATTTGACATACATAAGAGCACTGAAGCATTAAATGTCCAATGTCTTCCCTTAGTCTTTTACAAACACAACATATGCTCGAATCATTTTTACCTCTTTTTTTGGTTCATATCCCATTTCAAAACTCTACATTTTTTTTTGGGGGTAACCATATAAAAATCTAGTTTCTTTTTTGATTTCCCATGTACCTCTTCTTGCTTAATACCAGATAAAATGAATTTATAACCAATGTTAACTACATATATGCCACTTGCCTTATCCTCCGCTCAAGCCAAGAAATTGGCCTCTTCCTTAATTATGATATGGCCCTTTCTAAATTCTAAAGATAAAACAATTTCCACATAGCTTCTTAATCACCCTGTGGATCCATGCTTTAAGCCGATTTCTAGCCTTGTGACCAAATGGTAGTTGTAACCATATTCTCTACCTACTTAGATAAAAGATCCCTTGCCCGTGAAGATGGTGTAACATATTTGGAGGAAACATCACATCATTTCCACACCTTGGGATAGCATCTAAGCCTATTCTTACTCGAATATCGTTCCCTACTTTCCATGCCAAACGATTTCCTATTAAAGGAAAGGATAAGACTAATGTATTCCATTGATTGGAAACATTTTTAGTGCTTGGAACACATGGTCTCGGATAACTCCAAGCAATTGGAAATACATCAACAGATCAGTACTTTCGCTAGGGCCACAGGTACATTTGGCAAAATCATGACAAGGATTGGAAGAGATGTGGATCAACCAGGTAAATAATTACAATATATTTTCTTATGTTTAATTGTTTAAAATTCAAACTATAAATTAGGGCTGAGAGACCCTGAAACTCTCAACAGGGTCCTGGGAGCCAAGTTGTGGTGGAGGTGGCTCCGGGGTGGCAATGATCTGTGGAAGATCATATGGAAGACTAAATATAACATGCCTGATTCAACGTTAGAGATCCTAAGGCAACAGGAAACGCCTAAAGGTTCTTCTATTTGGGACCTGGCTCGCCTGAACCGGGATCTAGTGGAAAAACATGCTTTCTGGGAGATCCGGGGAGGAGCAGAGGCAAATTTTTGGGAAGATAGGTGGCAACAGAGAGAAAGCCTGAGTAGAATCCAAGATCTTAATCAAATCCGAGCCAGAATAGAAGGAAACAAGACTAGTGTTAGAGACTACTGGAAAGCTCATGCTGTGGAAGAAGGGTGGAGAGTTTGGATTGATCCAGTGGAATGGGACAGGGAGATTGAAGAAAACCTACAAGACAAATACAAAAAAGAAGTTGGATCCAGGAAAATCAGAGCTCGTGATGGCCAGGATATCCTTAGGTGGGGTAATTCTATGAAGGGCCTGTTTACCACCAAAGAAGCTTATTACTTATTTGATCCTCAGAATGGGGATGCTGGAAACCTGGATTGGAAAGCCGTTTGGGAAGATAATTGGTGGCCAAAAGTCTCTATTTTCATATGGTTGGCTACAAAAAACAAGATCCTAACCTGGGATAGGATCCAGAAAAAGGGCTTCAAGGGGCCTTCGATATGCTGTCTTTGCAACAAGGAAGGGGAAACCAGGGATCATCTTCTGATTAAGTGTCCATTTTCTAAGCATTTGTGGGTGAATATTAAGCAGACCTTCAATAAACCAGGATGGGTCATCAATGATTTTAATGAATTGGTCTTCAAATGGAACAAGGAGGCCTTCCAATGCAAGGTCGTTAAAAGAGCCTGGAATCTTATGCCCGGGTTTGTTATGTGGATGATCTGGAAGGAGAGAAATCGGAGGATTTTTCAGAATATGTCAAAGGATCTGGAGACAACCTGGGTAAAAGTTGTAGAGCTCATGCGGGAAACAGTTCTGGTGGAGAGATGGTACGAGGATGATTGGAAGACAAATCAGGAGGAACAAGAAATTTTGAGGAAGTTAAACTTAAAACTGGAAATGGTCCATCACAAGCTATCCGTCCCCCAGGATATGAGGAGCCAGAGCCCCGACAAGTTCAGTCACCCCAGGGATACCTTTGTTAAGTTAAATTTCGATGGGGCTTCGAAAGGAAACCCAGGAGAAGCAGGCTTCGGAGGCATCTTCAGAGATAGCAATAAACAGGTCAGATGGATATTCGCAGAAGGGGGAGGAGAGATGACTAATAATGAAGCTGAATTCTGGGCACTCCATCAAGGATTAAGGATTGCAGTTAGAAATGGTTATCCTAACCTGGAAATCTCGGGCGATTCTCAGATTGCAGTGGACATGGTGAGGAAATTAAATAATGGTAAAAGCTGGGAAAAGGCCACCAACAGTTGGCGAACTGCGGGTATCGTTCAGGATATTGCAGTTCTATTAAAAAAGATTGACTATACGGTAGTAAGCCATGTCCGCAGGAAAGGTAACCAGGCGGCTGATTACCTGGCCAACTGGGGCAGCAGAGGGAGGGGTAACAGGGTTGATCAACAATGGAAGGTTGTTTGTGGAAACAGCGAGTGGAACGAGTTGGCTGAGATCATTAAGGTGGATTATGACCAAGCCACGTAAGCACCTTGTCAGATCTTTGAGCTGGCATAATCAAAGGACGTGGAGATCCCGATGGTTGATCAGTGATCAATCGGGGAGGCTTAATGAAATGATGGTTGAGTACAGAGCTGTACTTTGGCAGTGTGCGAAGGTAATGGCACTCGATCTTGCGCAGGGTGAGATCATTAAGGTATGTATTTTCAGTGGAGGGGATGGTGGGCTGTCAGAAGCCTCGTTAACAAACAGTAACCAAGGAATAATTACCATTAATGCTGCCAACCGCGAAAACAAATGGCGGCATTTGATCGCCGGTGATAATCGGTATGAGAAGGTCAAAAATCCTACTTATATCAAGTTCGGGGAAGGCGACCGGACATCTGTTTGTTTCCAAATTGGGAGAGGAGCGAGTAGGGTGTTGGAGAGCCGTCTGGCCTGGACTGAACGCGTGGAGCAACAGAGACCTCCCAGCAAAGGAAGCAGGCGAATTATGGAGACCAGACAGCGGACTAAGGAGATTGAGGAACATCTGAGAGTGGCGACGGAGGCGCAGGATAAGAAAGGGAAGGGCATAGCCCAGGATAGTCCCCCGACGAAAATTTGGGAAATTGATGATGAGTCGGAGGAAGAACTCCCGCGGGGTGATGATGGAGGGTGGTCGGCCACGCAGATAAGGGCTGCAGCTAAGGAATTGCACCAGCAGTGTGAAGGGTTCTCTGAACCGAAAGGGAAGAAGGAGCGGAGCCCGGGGCTGAGGAACCGTGCGGGAAGCCTGGCTGAGGAAATGGAGGTGAGTAGAAAAAGAGGATGGGGCCAGAGGAAGCGGACGCAGGGGGAAGGCGAGGTCTCGGGGCGGAAGCCAAATCCTGAGAAAAAGACAAGGCATACCGTGAATTACAGACTCAGACGGGCGGAACGAGCATTCCAGAGAGAGTCTGATCCCGCTGTTCGAAAAGTTATGCAATTTTTGGAGGAGGAGTCCCTCCAGAATCAGTCCGCTGACGAAATGGAAGAATGGGAGCCCCTGCTCCACGACCCTGGTCATACCAGGGGGCGAATGACGCTCTTTAAACAGTCACTTCACATTTACTGGGTGATGAAGGGGTTACTGGCGAAGGCGCTCGAGCAGGTGGCAAAAGAGATGGTGGAGCTGGTCAAGGGAGAACCGGACCTGCGCAGAGAACTTAGCTTCATTCGCGTTGCTGTGGAGCGTCAGGAGGAAAAGATGGAGGCCATGCATCAGCTGCTGAAGAGCATGCAACGTGATGATGCGGGAGGGACAAGCCAACCACCAGACACGGACAATGCCTGAACTAAGATATGCTGGAAAATTTTCAATGCCTTTTTAGCTGTAGTTTTTTGAGATATGAAGAGAAAGATACTTGTTTTTTGCAGATTAATAGCTTTAGAAACTCTAATGACTGTTTAGTACTGTTAGCTAAGATTCTGAGACTGTGGGCCTTTTATTTTTGGGCTGCCACCAGAAACTATAGGTGGTTTATCACCTGGTTTCCCCATGTGGGCGGGTTTTGATACTTTCCTGATGATATGTAATATTCTAATTTCTATCGAGTAATAGAATGGGTTCCTCCGTAGCTTACAAAAAAAAAAATCAAACTGTAAATATTTGCTTTTTTTTTTAGCGGAACTTACCATCTAAATTGTTGAACAATGATCTAACTTGAATCTTTGTCTTCACAGCACATTGGTAGGCCAATGTCCTCAATTGCAAAAGTTTGCAGTTAGATTTCTCAGCCAAAATTGCAGTGCTTCTGGGTGTGAGCACAATTGGTATGTTTTTGAATAGATTCACACAAAGAAGAGAAATTGTTGGGAAAAAAAATGGTTAAATGGTCTCAACTTTGTGCACGAGTTATTGAACAAAACCCGATACAGATCCCATTGTGTTGGATGATTTTGATCCAACTTGAGAATGGGTGGGCGAGACACAACCGAGTTTGATCCTGGTTTTAATATTGATGCCATGGAGTTGGGGGGTTGATCCCAATGAAACGAGTTATTGAACAAAACCTGATACAGATCCCATTGTGTTGGATGATTTTGATCCAACTTGAGAATGGGTGGCCGAGACTCAACCGAGTTTGATCCTGATTTTGATATTGATGCCATGGAGTAGGGGGGGAAGTCTATCCCAATGCATATCCAGTAGTTGAACCAAGAGCTGAAGGAAACGAACCACCAAGCATAGCATATGGTGAGGGAAGCAATAGTCGTGCAGCTCAGCAGACTCATGCTTCTAGTTCTGCTAGGCCTAATGTTGCTGCTACTATTACTGCTAATGAGGTTGGAGGGGAGTTTGAAGAGTCCTCATACTCTAAGCCCGATGATGTTTGTGGGCCATTTAGAGCCTCATTGTTGATTATGTAAATTTGTTGATGATATGTCTTGCACTCAATGTCATTTTGATATATGCAACCTTACATGGTATATGGATAAGCATTCTTTGCATATTTTGTGTCTAATGGTTTGAAATCTTAAAAATAATTTTTCCATTAAAAATTAGTTATTTTGTGTATTTTTTCATTTGATTTGATATAAATGCAACCTTACATGGTATATAGATAAGCAAACTTTGCATATTTTGTCTCTAATAGTTTAAAATCATGGTCTGAAATCTTAAAAATAATTTTTCCATTAAAAATTAATTGTTTTATGTATTTTTTCAATCTGATTTGATCTGGTTAGAATCCCAGTTTGATAGTTTGATAGTTGGCCAGTTTTTAAAACTATGTTTATGTAATAAGGAACTTATCAATTTCATTAGTAACTTAAGCTTCAAGTTAGGGTTTTTACCTGGTTTTGCTATAAACAAAAGTTTCCTGCTTTCATTTGTACACTTACCATTTTTAGCAATACAAGCAACCAATTTATTTGCAGAATCTTTCCTGCTCATTCAGATTTGCAGCTGCAATCCACCCTGGATGCGCAAGTGACTCCCTATTTTTCTTATTCATATTAACCTCAATAATTGTAGCAGTTCCTGGGTGAATACAAGAACGCTATAATGCCAACACCTTACAAGTCTTCGTGAAGCATTACAAGCTAGTATTTTAGATCCAGAGGACTGTAGGGAAGGGGAATAGGCCAAGTCAACAAATTTATTATTCAATGACACCTTCAGAGACCCGAAGAATGTAATCCGATTCCCCTGTTAGATTGAATAATCTCACCGAGGTACCCAAGGCCCTGGAAAACAATAAATCCCGTGGCCTCGATGTCGTTCATGCAAATTCTACAATGTTTATAGTAATTCAGAAAACAACACTCCGAGAATATTGTCAATGAAGGAAACATTAAATTAACCCCCAAGGTAAGGAACCAAGAAGCCTCATAAACTAAAATTTCCTTTAAAATATTGGCCAAAGCTTTGGATCTGTATTTAAAATGCATAACTGCCCGAGATTATTAAACCTAGGAGGACAGGGTTCGTAACAGGCAAATACAATTTTAGAGTGGACAAAATGGGCCAAAGCAACCAAACCAAAAATATTTTGTTTATCAACTTTGGTTCCAAAAAGCTTATGACAAAACTCAACGGTCATTCCCCTTAACCAAGATGGAAGCATAAAGCATTAGCCCAGACATTTTACAGGTAGTTAAAACTCTTTATACAGACACCTCACCATGCATAACGGTTAACAAAAGCCATTCATAACAGTTTAACTATGTTACCAAAAACAAGAATGGAAACACAACAAAACGAGAGACGGGCCAGAGGGTTTTGGGCCATCAGAAATGGCCTCCTCTCTTGCATTATGCATTCTATGTAGATAAAGAATAAAATAGGGAATCATTCGAAGTCAAACGTAATACAACATGTGCAATGTATCATTGTTATAAATAGAAGTAGGCATATGCAATGTATCAATCTTCTTTAATAAAATTAGGCATATGCAATGTATCAATCTTCTTTAATAAAATTAGGCATATGCAATGTATCAATCTTATAAAGAAGATTGGTATTTCTTCCCTTTATTTTCTTTTTAAGTTATAATTATTTTTCAAAAATATGTATATAGGGATACATAGATGTGTAAATAAAGTTGCAATTTAAATCTTTTTTGAATTGATTTTTTTCAGGCACTAGAGATAATGAGCAAAATCAGTATTTTTTACTTGAAATTTGATAATAATAAAAATAAATTGATGGAATTGCATATATTAATTGTTAATATTGCAAATATCAAACAGTTATAGGGGTATTTGAGAGTGCCGAATGTATTTTTGCATTAAAAATAAAAATTTTACAAATCCAAAATTACAATTTTAACAAAAATTTACAACCAAATTTCAACAATGACAAATCAAAAAATCAAAATTATAAAACATCTGCCCTTTTTCCCCAAAAAATTCCCATAAATAAATATTTCCTAAACAAATTCATTTCTTGACATTCCTTTGAAAAAACATACCCTGGTGACATATGTTAAATTTCTAAATATCCATTAAAACAGAATGCACAAATACGTGTCATCATTAAATGGTTAGGCGAGGACAAAATAATGCCATCCTTCTAACTATCAAAAGTGACCAACATGAAAACTTCGTTGATGGTTCCTTTTCAATGCAAGAAGGAGAGCAACATAGACAATGTTTAGAAATTTTCATGGAGCTATTGAATAGGACCAAGATGGACTTTTGAAATCCTACGAATTCCAGTTGGGAATCTGGGATTATGCCCATTACCAACAATTCGATGGCAATTTGAAGTTGACAAAATTGAGAAAATTATTATATTGGGTGGCTAAACAGATGTGGTTAGCTGCCAATCTCCAAATCCATATAAAAGTTCAGTAGCTATACACGTTTATTAATCCTACTTGCTTCTATCAAATTAAGTTTGACATGATACAGCTGTTTTATAAGCTGCTATATGAATCCTGCTTCGATCAACTAGATTGACATGATACAGTAGTTTATAAGCCTTTTGTGGGCCAATGCAAAAAGCAATCGGAATACTTCCCGCACCCTTAAAGAGTTCAAAGGCCGTAGGATTGTAGATATAAAAACATAAGAAGAAGCTCTGTGCCATATGGATCGGTACAGCCTCAGAAGGAAATGGAAACTGGAAAATTCTCATAAAGCCAACATAATAGGTGTGCCTAACGCTAAACCAGGATGGAAAGGTTGGTCCATCTTAACTTAGGGACCGGTTAACATGAAAAGTTCCTTTGTTTTCAATGTATATCATTATGGCATGAAAGAACTGCAAGAACATTGCCCTCTGCCTCCAAGATTTGATTTCACTGCATGTAAGATTTTAAGCCGGCGCGCTTTGAGTGAACACGGAGAAGAAGAGCAGAGGGCAATGTTGCATAGACTGATTAAGTTTCAAATCAGAGATGATTATTATGGTTGCAATATAACATGCTGACGGGAACAGTGTCCCTTTACATTGAAAAACCCTGAAACAAAATACCATAACCACTAATTTCATAAAAATGTTGGAAGAAATGAATGTGGATAACATCGATCGAATACACATCCAGTCCCCGTCCTCTTAAATAATAAAAAAATTGAAAGCAGCAAAGGAAGTATTACATTAGAAGCAGCGTGATCTCAAATCATTTATTTTTAATTCACATAGAAGGTTTGAAATCTTCAGCGAGTGAAAACCTAAAATGACCGGAAGCAATGGAATTGAGGGCTAATTTTCTGTGCTTGCAGCTCGTTGTTGCTTAATATGAGCAATGAGGGTCTGTATCTTAGAGATGGCGTTAGTTTTTTGAGAAGGGCAATTGAGCAGTGCAAGCTGTGAGAGCTCCATACCTAATTCGAAATCCCCCTTTGCAACAGCAGCGCGGGCAGATCTGAAAGCTCGGTCGGCGGCTTCGACATCGGAGTAGGCCGCTGCTTTCAAATGCCGGGAGGCGTGCTCGTACTCCGTGGCCGCAATCGCACTCTCAATTTCCGCCATAAGAACATCCGGTGACATTAATTTCGACCGATTTGCAGCGTTCCAGTCAACTTTTGGCTTTGGTTTTGGCCGGCGAGGTGAGGAGGATGAATAAGAAGAGGAAGCCGAAGCCATCCCGCAAATCCCACCAAATAACACCTTTGAGCAGCTCAGACTTCTCGCTAAATTTTAAACATCGCAGCAGCAAAGTACAGTCTAAATTTTCTCCTAGCACTCGTCAATTGCGTCACAGTATTTTGCTCGGCAAGGTAGCTGTAGAAATTAACCAGAGTACTCTTCTATCACCACGGCCACGGCCATTCTAATCTGGAGACTTGGCCTTATGCTCCACCATAAATCTGGACACTTGGCCTTATGCTCCACCATAAATGATGTCCCTTGCTGCCCACAGCTGTGTGGTCTAATGGCACACCGCCAGGTGATTGTGCTTGATATCCGGGTTGTAGACTGATCAATTACCCTTGCATGTACAAAGGATACGTTGTTACAAGGTGAAGAGCCTGAATTTTTTTAAATTTTTATTTGGGTAAAATTCTTTTTTTCACCCTTTTGGTTGTTAACCTGTGTTGACTTACATCGATTTAGAGTCCACGAAAATCAATAAAAATGAAAACAAATATAATATAAAATTGTTATTAAATTTTTTAAAAGTAATTAACAAATATAATATAAAATTGTTATTAAATTTTTTAAAAGTAATTAATTATTTATATATATAAATAGTAGTACAATCACATTAAAAATATTAATATAGTTGATATGGCAGAATGTTTCATAAATATATAACAAAAAAAACTATTGCAGTTAAGATTTAGAATTGGAGAAATTTATTAAAATTGGAATAATCTCAAATCCTTCAAAAATTGGTGGGTAGGGAGCTACATGGCAGGATCTAATTTTTTAATTTATTAAAAGTAATGGACCATTTTGCTAGATAAAAATTGCTTCTATATAAATGAGTGTTATAAATAATAATGGGGAACTTATCATGGAGGAACTTATTAAAATTGGAATAATCTCTAGGAAATTAGTGGGCGAAGAGCCACATGTCATGAATATAATTTTTTAAATTTATAAGTCAATGCAACTTAACAAACTCTCTAATACACTACACTCGATGATAAACATTAACAGTAAGCATATGCTGAGCATATTCCCTTGAGAATCAATCTAGGCCCTCAATTAAAAAAATAAAAATAAGAAGTCAACAAATCTTCATCCACCTTATGTCCTTCAACAATAAAGATAAGATCAATTTTAATGAAAAAAATAGAGAAAGGTATTGTAAGGTCTTTGTTTTGGGTGGTTTTGGATGTCTTTGTTGTATGAACACTTTGCTAGTCATTGAGTGATATGGGTTAGAAAATTTAGTTTTAGGCCTCTTGGTTCATTGGCAAGGAAAACTACAGACAAGTTGAGCACCCTTGTTCATACATTGGGAACAACACAAACATTGGCAGTGTCCACATACATGCACTTCACATGATGGATAAGGTTGGTATAGAGGGCTTGGTTGTCTCGAGTTCCTATATGGACCAATGAAGTAAAGTGATCCACACTTGGGGTTCATCATGGATGATCGAGGTTCCTTCAAGCACAAGCATCTATGTATCATAATCGTGGGATATACTCATTTGGCGCACATCCACCAGGGACACATATAGCAAGATCATATCTGCCATATGTACTTGGGCACACTTGAGCATGGTTGAGCAAACTCAAACAATTCAAGCAAAGTTGAGTAGACTTGGGCAAAGTTGGATGGATTTAAGCCAAGTTATATGAACTTAGGTTGAATGTGATGGATCAGATGCACTTGCGCCAAGTTGGACAAACGAACTTAGTGGACTTCGGCTAACTTGGGTGGATGAACCGGACATACTTGAGATGACTTAAGCAAACTTGGGCACACTATTGGCTACACTAGTTGGACACGGATGATTGATGTATAAGTCACCAAGGGAAGCAAGTTGGCTATGTCGACACTTAGGTCCACCTTAGAATGAAGGGGGTTGCAAGTGCAAAGCAAGTCCCATATAAAAGGAGGATGCCTCAAAAGTGTTATGGTATAGAAGAAAAACTAGGAAATCATTTAGAAGAGTGGAAAAGGAGTTATGTAGTTGTGCCAAGTTCAGAGCTGAGCACAATGGGATGATTTCACACTAGTTGAGTGAAAAGAGGAAGAAGGTAAGACTTGGAAGTGACAAGCATGTGGTCGCTTTAGGGATTGGATTGGCAGTTCTTGTAGGTTGTCACTAGTGGAGAGGAGAGCAACTTCTCCTCTCTACCACTCAAGTTAAACCCAATTAACTACATAGAGTACATATCAATGCATATGATAAGAATAATGTTGACACGATCTTCTCTCTATCTCTCATTAAGTTTCTCTCTCAATTAATTCTCCTCTATTATCTACATTGATTCCCTATTTATCTAAATGTGTATTGTACTAATGACATCCATATATCTTCACCTTTCATCTCTTATGTATTGGTCAAATTCATGTCCCTTTGACTTTTGTATTTCACATAATTTTTCCTTCTTGGCGTTAAGAATCGCACTTATCTCTCTCAAATTGTTTGCAATTTTTCACTTGAATTTGTGCACTAGCTTGCTTCATAGGATCGTTATTTTGTGAAGTGCCAGTTGTACACTTGTTTGTTTCATCCTTTAGGTTTTATTTTGATGTTGTTTCATAATCTTCAACTTTGCATATTGCATATCTATTTACTTCATTGCAAGCTTTGTTTTGGTTTCCCTTTTCTCTATGGGTTGGTGACTCTTGTGCATCCTTAACAACAACAAAATTTTACCTCTAATAGTTGCACCAGTAACATTACTTTAAACACATGTGGGAATATGATTAGAGTATAAAACACTATACTACTATCATCTATTGTTTATAGAAATTACAATTACATATTGTTTAAGGTTTAATCATTTGACCAAATTATTTAAGGAACCATTGTTTGTTTTCATTGTTTTGTGAGCGAAAAACGCATAAGGGTTGAGCTTTTTGTAAATTTTGTAGTTTATGTTTTCCATGTCCCATCTTTTGCATTAAAGTTCATCCAACATAAGATTACAAAAGTCAAAAATAAAAGAACAAATCCCATGTCTAGCCATGTCAGTGAGTCTCCTCAATGTATGGGATATAACAAAGAGCAAGCACTATTAACCCAACTTACTAAGAGATGAACCCGTCTAATTTAAATTTGTTTCACTTACACTTGCAAATTCACAAGTACTAAAACATGGTCAAGTTATAAGATTAGTCATGAATGTATCATTAAGTCAATAATTAACATACATATATCATGCCCTTTCTGATGTTGGAGCAAAATGTGCATAACAATATCAACATGGTTCAATGTTGATGAAAGTGGTGTCGGTAATAAGAGTCGGTTTAACTATAGATGAAATAAGAAAGAAATGCAAGAAAACTTTAGGAAGTAGGAAACTGAATGATAAAATTCACACAAGAAATTACGTGGGAAAACCTTGACAGTGTGCCAAGGAAACCTCCACGTGGCAAGGGATTTGAAATCTTATTAATCAATAATGATTCTCCATGTTACAAGCCTCTCGGGCAATGACCAATTTATATGGGCTACTTCATTTCATAACTTCCTTTGGTTATAAAACTGACTAACTGTGAAAATAGATTTACCCAATTAACTAATCATTTACATTGTTGTCACTTTTCAACAAGTGGCTTGAACATTGATCCATATTTATAGAGACAAATTAAAGTCACTCTAAGGCATCACACTCAAACTATAAACTTTAATAAATAATTAATTGAATTCAAGGGCACTCAATCTTTATCCATGCATGTATTGTAACAAAAGTTCCACCTAAAAGATCTTCCCTTAAAATGTGTGTATCATCCTACAAATAAACCACAAATCATTGAATGTTCAAAAACCATAAGAATTTTGATTAATTGTCACTCATATTCGCTAGTTTATATAACAATTGAATCTGAATGTGGAGTTTATTTTCTAGAACACTATACTTCACTAAATTATTGAAATTCAACCAAAAAGGAAATTTGTGTTTATGTGTAGAAGTTACTACTATTTTTTAGTCTAAATTATTTAAATTCAACCAAAAAGGAAATTTGTGTTTATGTGTAAACGTTACTACTATTTTTGAGTCTAAATTATTTAAATTCAACCAAAAAGGAAATTTGTGTTTATGTGTAAAAGTTACTACTATTTTTGAGTCTCTAAAGTTGGGTTGTTTAGCTCTTTCTAGCTTTAGTCTCCAAGATAGTTTGGATGATTGTATAATTCAAACCTTTTTAGGCAATTTATTTTAGTTTAGCTTTTGGGTCATAAGGTGAAGAGAGGATTTATCCTCTGAAGTGATGGAAAGGCACCTAGTGTCGTAGAATTGGGGAATTAACTAGATAAATCAAGGAGCTAAACATTTCCATAAAAGGTGGTGTCTAAAGACATTATTATAACAATTAGGCACATATGAGAAGAACTCACTCTATGAAGGAATTTAATAGAAAGAATCAAAGAACTTCCCGAAATTTTTCCATGATAGATCACTCCATAAGGCCATCTCTATATAACATCAAGATGTAACTTCCTTATGTAAGGAGAACATTGTCTAGTTTGAAAGAACATGTTGTGTAATGAACTCCTTCAATTTTTTCTTAAGTTGTGCACCAATTGACTGTCATAGTTGACCCAACCAACTAATTAGATACGTTGTCAATTGTCTAGTCAACTAACAACCTCCAAAAGACCCAAGGATGTGATTAACTTATTGTTCCAACAACCCCCCATCAGTACAACACTCTAGATATTTAAGAGGTGGAATTACTTCTACACACCACCTTACAACTCCTTAAAGCCCAAACATAGCCCAAAGTTTAATAAGTGGTCACTTCATAAAGATATTAGCAATATGATCATGTATCATGTAATAAATAAGGTTCACAATATTATCTTATACTAATTGCCTTAAAAAATGAGCATGAAACTCCACATGCTTTATTCATCTCACTATGAACAACAAGCTTTTCCATAATCTGTATTGCACTTTGATTATCACCATACATTGTAGTTGATCCCTTAACTGAAAATTTGAACTCAACCATGAGATTTGTAATCCACGCTACTTAGTGCCAGCATTAACTGCACCATGATATTATGTGTCTATGGTCAAAATATAGACCACCTTTTGCTTCCGACAAGACCAGAATATGGGTCCAAATTCTAGATGAAACACCTAGCTAAATGTAGACTTCTTGTCATCTCCATCTCCAACATAATCTGAGTTGGTGACCATTTGATTCATATTCTCACAACAACACTTTATACCAAGTTAATAAGTGGCCTTAATTTATCGAACAATTCCTTTTGTGGCCTTCAAGTGACTTTCTCTTAGATCATGAAAAGAAAAATCACATAACAACAAATGAAATGTTAACTCAATTGTGACTTTGATAGATAAGGCTACGAACAAATTACTTATAGAGAGTAGCATCAACTTTCAAAGAATCAAAATATTTAGTCAACTAAATGGCTAACAACCTTCCATTTTGAAACTTTGTAATAGATTCAAAACATATTGAGATTGTGAAAGAAAGACACCATCATCCATTTTTAAGACGTCAATGCCCAAAAAAATGCAATAGACCAAAGTCAGTGACTTCAAAGTTATTGGTTCATTGTTTCTCCAAACTTGAAAGTAAAATAACATTACTTCTAATGATGACTAAATCATCAACAAACAATGAAAAAATTAAAGTTCCATCAAGTTTTACATGTAAAACATAGATACCATGATTTGACTCATAGTGCTTGAAACTAGGGTGGAAAAATAATCGATTGATTTTATTATGCCATGTGTTGGGGGGCTTGTTTGTAACCATACAATGATTTCTTCCATCAATAGACAAGGCTTTCATATTTCTCAAAGCCTAGGGATTGGTCCATATAAATCTGTAGAAATTCCCACCTGTAGATCACCTGATAACGCAATATACTAAAGCAAAATACTTGATCTACTTCTAAAAACAATTATGTGGAAGCTTAATTGAATTGAGCAAGATCAATTGAACACATATAACTGATAAGAAGATATCATTCACACATAACACAGAAGAAATAACCAGGGGAAAGCCTAAGCATAAAACTCCAACTCTGTATTATCATACAAGTGGAAATCTTGTCCAAGTTACAAAAAAGAATCAGCTCAAAAGCTATCCTGCTCTCTCTCTGTAATCAAACAATGAAGCTCATAGATTGAATAGACAAGTATATATCCTCCTCAAGTCCTCCAAGCCCTTATTGCTTTGCGTAATTTTTCTTGGGGTCCAATGAAGCCACATGTGTGAATTGGCCTCATCACACTCACTGAACAGGAAGAAGTAACAATGCAATTCTCTTGGAAAGAAATCCTTCTGCATGCAAGGAATATTCACCAAGGAATATCCTAGCAACTGATAGTACACTGTCCCTCCATTTGATCTCAACTGGGTCTTTGTCTGAACTGACATGCATGAGTTATGTATGAGAGAATATTCAGTTATCTGAAGAGCAACAGTTATATGCAAGCATGCATTAACTAACTGAACTTACATTAATTTAAACAAATTGTTTAAATCAATCTAACTAGACTTGACTCAGTTAACTGAGCCAACTAATTACATCTCAAATTAGAACTCATCCTTATCTCTTTAACTGATGGATAAATTCCTCAATTAATGGAGAAACTGCTGCATGTCCTCACATAGACTTCATGTTTGATTTTTCACAACTAATTAACCCATGGTGAATTAATTAATTTATTTTCAAACAACTGTTAAGTTCAAATTCGAATTTTACTTCCTATTATAGTTTAGGGACTAACTAAAATGGGAAGGTATATTATTTATAGAAAAGTTGTTTTTAGCACTTTCACTTTTCATCCATTGTAGCTAAGTTCAACACTGGATGAAACTGCTATTTTTAGCATTTTCTATTTTTAGCATTTCTTGTTGCTATCTTCAACACTCCCTCTCAACAAGAAAGGGATTATCAATAACCCCAATCATGTCTCTGTGGAACTTGAACTTACATTTTGACAATGCCTTTGTCAAAATATCTGCATCATGTTCCTCGGTCGAAACATACAACAACAACATGATCCTCTTGACCACACAGTCTTGAAGATGGTGATACGGGATATCTATGTGCTTGGACTTGTCATGAAAAAATGGATTCTCAGAGAGTTTGATGCAACTCTAATTATCACAGTAGATCACTGTAGGATCCATCCTCTGACCAAAACAATCCCACTAGAATCTTTCGCATCCAAATGGCCTCACATGCAACCTGACTAGTAGCCATGTATTCAGCCTCTGCTGAGCTAAGTGAAACTAATCTCTGTTTCCTGCTGTACCAAGAAAGTACAGCCGAACCAAGGTTGAAGATTCCTCCAGAAGTGCTCTTCTTGTCTGATGGACTCCCTACCCAATCCGCATCTGTGAAGCCCTAAAGCTTCACTCCCTTTGTCCGTATGTACTACAATCCAAACTGAGATGTGCCTCTAAGGTATCTTAGCACATGCTTCGCTGCCTTCCAAAACAGCTTGGTAGGTTGAACCATAGCTTGACTCAACTGGTTCACCGGAAATCATAATTTCACCAGATACATAAGTGAACCCACCAGCTGCTGATAAACAGTAGCAGCTACTACCTCACCTGAAGTAGCATACTCCTTCTTCTAGTTCCCAGCTAGAGGAGTCTACATGGGTTTGCACTTCTCCATATGGAACCGCCTGAGGATCTCATTGGCATACTTTCCTTGAGATACAAAAACTTCTCCATCTCTCTGTCACACCTTCATGCCTAGAAATTAGTGCATAAGACCCATGTCTTTCATCTTGAACTCTCTTGCAAGATTCTCCTTGCAAGACTGTATCAGTTGATCATCACCTATCAAAATCAAGATTGTATCAGCTGATCATCACCTGTCAAAATCAAATCATCGACATAAAGTACAATGATCAATGGCTTACCTTCTACCATGATGTGGTAAAAGTTCACATCTGCTTCACTCTTGGTGAAGCCCAACTCGGTGAAATAGCTGTCAATTTTAAAGTACCAAGCACGGGGTACTTGCTTCAGCCCATACAAATCCCTCTTGAGTCTACACACATGCAACTCATTGTCAAAGGTTTTGAAACCTTTTGGCTGCTCAATGTACACCTCCTCCTCAATCGTCCCATTGAGGAATGTTGTCTTCACTTCCATCTGGTGGATCTTCCCCCATCTAAGCGGATAGTTCCAATATCGATCTAATCGATGAGTACCTTTCTACAAGAGAAAAATTCTCATTGTAGTCAATCCCCTCGACCTGTGAGAAACCTTGGGGAGAAAACCTTGCCTTGTGTTTCTCAACACTGCCATCAGTTTCCTGCTTTACCTTGTAAAGCCATCTGGAACTCACCATTGACTTGTCCTGAGGTCTTGGGACAACATCCCAAACACAGTTCTGTATGATGGAGTCATACTCCTCCACCATTCGGTTGCTGCACTGCCTCCTCGAATGAAGAAGGCTCAGAATCTACACACTCCCCAACCAGGGGCATGTAACCAGTGTACCGCTCTAGTGACCTCCTCTATCTGCGCTGAGAATATGGTTGTCCCACATTCTCTCGTGCATCCAGCATCAACCTGTCAGCTTCCCTTTAGCGTTTCCACCCATCTCTGGAAGTCTCAGCATGAGTGGATGTCTCCACTCCCAAATCCTCTGCATGTGGCTGCTCCACATCAATCTGAGGCTCCTCCTCCTTAGGAACAGAAGGTTCCTCATCTGCATGCAACTTGAGCTCCCTCTCAAGTGACACTTGCATGGCTTTCTGCTCGTCGAACTTCAGATCCCTGCATACCACAGTCCTCTGAGTGGAAGGAAGGTACACCCGATAGTTGTGAGGTGTATCCATGTACCCCACAAGTATTCCCAACTCAGCTATTGGGTCTAGCTTCTTCTTGACATCTTTGGTCACATGACAATAAACTGATGATCCAAAGATTCAGAAGTGATTTACATCAGGTCGCTTCCCAGAATAGGCCTCCATAAGTGTCTTCATCCCCAGTATACGGTTCAGGCTTCTATTCTGCAATTATACTGTTGTATTGCATGCCTCAGCCCACAAGTGCAATGGTATGATTTGGTCATGCAACATCACTCGAGCTGCTCCCACAATCGATCTATTCTTCCTTTCGGCCACCCCATTCTACTGTGGGTTATGGGGTGTTGTCAATTCCCGTTTAATTCCTTCTGAAGCACAGAAGTCATTAAACTGCTGAGAGACATACTCTCCACCATTGTCGCTACGCAAGGCTTTTATTTTCTTTCCTGATTCTTTCTCTACCAAGGCTTTAAAATCACAAAACCTCAAGAAGGTCTGATCCTTATTTTGCATAAAGTAGATCCAACATCTACGAGAAAAATCATCAATAAAAATAACATAGTACCTTTGTTTAGTGGTGGAGGCTGTAGAGAATGGTCCACATACATCTGAGTGAACTCGCTCTAGGATTGCTCTAGCTCTACTGTCTCGATCCAGAAAGGAAGATTTCACATACTTACCCAAGGTACAACCTTTGCATGTATTCGTCTGCTCAAGTTTTTCCTTGGGTAATCCGGTAGAAATCTATTGCATGATCTTCAAGGCTCCATGGTGCAAGTGGCCCAATCTCCTATGCCATAGCTCGCCAACATCTTGGCTCTGCACCATCTCAACCTTGGAACTCAAAGCAGCACAATCATCTACCTCCAGCTTGTAGAGATTCTTAACTCGAATCCCTATTCACTTTGTTTTTCCAGTGCCAATATGCCTTAAGAATACCTTTCCTTTGCTAAAGACTACATCATAGCCTTTATCGTCTAGCAAGGCAATGGACACAAGATTCTTCTTCAGACCTGGTACATACTTTACATCATTCAGGGTGAGGGGAGCTCCATGCTCCCTCTGAAACACAACCGTACCTTCATTTGAGACACTGTACTTTGCATCATCGCCCATCTTGATCCGCATCTAGAGATACTTCTCCTCCAAGGTACTAAAGATATTCTTGTCACCTAACATGTGGAATGAGGCTCCACTGTCCAGGTACCAAACACATCCCATCATGGATGAAACCATGCATGTGATAAGAGAGAAATCTAGCTCAAACTGTGAGGCTAGTGCCTCACCATCAGATCCCTTTGAGGAACCCTTCTTGGATTTCTTCTGTGGACAATTAGTAGCATAATGGCCCACTTCATGACAATGAAAGCATCACACTTTCGATTTGTAAAACTTCTTCCCACCATGGGAAGAACCGGATTTGGATTGGGATGCCTTCCCTTTCCCCTTCCTTGCCTTACTCGCTAAGGCTATATTTTCCTCATCATCTTGCTTCGATGAGGATCCATCTCTGGTGCGTCTTCTTTTCTCCTCCTGCATCGGATCCGACCAAATTCATTCCCAATCTGGTAGTTTTTCTCTTACATTAACCGAGTCTTGGTAGCTATGCCAACTCTCACGAAGACCGAGGAGTGCAAGACTCACCATGTCATCATCCGCTATCGCAAACCCTACACTTCCAAGCTCATCCCTGCAGATGGTGAGCTTGTTCAAATACGTAGAGATTGTGTCGCCCTTTTCACACTTGATCTTCTGAAGCTTGTCTTTCAACGCCAGCTTCCTCTGATCGCTGCTATTCTGATATAGATCTTTCAATATTCTCCACATCGAAAACAATGTCTCCTTCCCATGGAGACTCGAGACTATGTGGTCTCAAAATCCCTCCAAAAGGATTCTCCTTGCTCTAGCCACACACTTCTTCCATTCCGTTAATTGAGTAGCATCAGTCGGCTTGGGGACTTCTTGATCAATGAAGTCCTTTAAACCATTGTCTTCTAATACTACTTCCATGTGATCCTTCCAGGCTATATAATTCGAGCTTCCATCAAGGGCATACTCGAGTCTTAAACCACTAATCGCCATAGGTGAAATAGAGATGTGATAAGAACTTGATTTCTATATTTAGGAATCACAAACTTCAAACTTCTCCCTTCTTGTATATTGTTCTTCCTTGATCACCTTTGCTCTAATACCATGTAGAAATTCCCACTTGTAGATCACCTGATAATGCAATATACTAAAGAAAGATACGTGATCTACTTCTACAAACAATTATGCGGGAGCTTAATCGAATTGAGCAAGATCAATTAAACACATATAACTGATAAGAAGAAATCAATCACACATAACACAAAAGAAATAACCAGGGGAAAGCCTAAGCATAAAACCCCAACTCTATATTATCATACAAGTGGAAATCTTGTCCAAGTTATAAAAAGAATCAGCTCAAAAGCTATCATGTTCTCTTTGTAATCAAACCATGAAGCTCATAAACTGAATAGACAAGTATATATCCTCCTCAAGTCCTCCAAGCCCCTATTTCTTTGCCCAATTCTTCTTTGGGTCCAGTGAAGCCACATGTGTGAATTGGCCTCATCACACTCACTGAACGGGAAGAAGTAACAACACAATTCTCTTGGAAAGAAATCCTTCTACATGTAAGGAATATTCACCAAGGAATATCCTAGCAACTGATATTACATTGTCCCTCCATCTGATCTCAATTGGGTCTCTGTCTGAACTGACATGCATGAGTTATGTATGAGAGAATATTCAGTTATCTTAAGAGCAGTAGTTATATGCAAGCATGCATTAACTAACTAAACTTACTTTGATTTAAACAAATTGTTTAAATCAATCTAACTGGACTTGACTCAATTAACTGAGCCAACTAATTACATCTCAAATTAGAACTCATCCTTATCTCTTTAACTAATGGATAAATTCCTCAATTAATGGAGAAATTGTTGCATGTCCTCACATAGACTTCATGTTTGATTTTTCACAACTAATTAACTCATGGTGAATTAATTAATTTATTTTCAAACACTGTTAAGTTCAAATTCGAATTTTACTTCCTATTATAGTTTAGGGACTGACTAAAATAGGAAGGTATCCCGAAATGCTATTTATAGAAAAGCTATTTTTAGCACTTTCACTTTTCATCCATTGTAGCTAAGTTCAACACTGGATGAAACTGTTATTTATAGCAGTGCTATTTTTAGCATTTCTTGTTTCTATCTTCAACAGACAAGGCTTTCATATTTCTCAAAGCCTAGGGATTGGTCCATATAAATCTACTTAGTGAGATCGCCATTTAGGAACACAATTTTGACATCCATTTGATGTACCTCCACTCTAAAACAAATAGTAAGTAAAAGAATCAGTTAAATAGAATTCATATTTACAATGAGGGAAAAGGTTTTATTCTAGCCAATGCCTTCTTTCTAAGAAAATCCTTTTTTTACCAAACAAGCCTTATGCCTTTCAACAATCCCTGCAAATTTGAATTTGGACTTGTACACCCACCAACAATTCACCACATTCTTTCCTTGCGGCAAAGTAACTAAGTCTTGTGTATTATTCTTCATCAAGGAATGATACTTGTCAACTATATCATTCTCTCATTTAGTATGGCCAAGTGAATTTTCATATGTATCAAGAGCACATGCCTCCACTATGCAACATCTAATTATAGTAACACTACCATGTTGTTTCTAGCTTCTAGTCTTCCTTAAGTTATTAACATCTCTTGCATCATCATCATCAACTTCAATTATCTTTGTCATATATTTGGTAAGAAAAATTGTTGGAGTTATTGTGCCAAACCCTCCATTAGTGGATTGAATAAAGTCTCCATTAGAAAAACCTTTTTTTACTAACAAGCCTTATGCCTTTCAATAATGCCTGCAGATGTGAATTTGGACTTGTATACCCACCAACACTTCATCAGATCCTTTCCTTGTGGAGAAGGAACTAAGTCTTGTGTATTATTCTTTATCAAGGAATGATACTCATCAACTATAACATTCACTCATTTAGGTTGACCATGTGCATTTGCATATGTATCAAGATCACATGCTTCTAGCATGTATCTCATTATAGTAAAACTGCCATATTTTTTTCAACTTCTGGTCTTCCTTAAGTTATTATGTCCTACATCAACATAACCAAATTCAATTGTCTTAGTCGCCTATTTGGTAAGACAAATTGTTGGATTTATTGTGCCAAACTCTCCATTAGTGGATTGAATAAGGGTTCCAAAGCTTGTGATCACATCTATTGTAGAAGGTTGATTACATGTCGATTTTGGTGCATTAGTTGGATGTCTAGCCAATGATCATGTGTAGTAGTCACTCAATTTAAAGTGTTTATTTTTAAAAAGCTTAAAAACTAGCAAGCACAAATTTATTCCAAAACCCCAAAATTTTTGCCTCAAATTAAACCCTTGTTAAAAACCCCACCTGATAATCTCCTAAAAGTGAACGTGAAGTCATATAGGCAGAACTCAAAACAAGGCAAAGGCATTTAATTTTTTCAGCTATAGTACTTAAAATGGCATCATTTATATCAGGAAAACACAATACAAAATTCCCAACTACACAAATTAGAAACTAGCTTGCAACAAAATCCTTACAGCCATATCGAACAAGTTATTAATATTCAAATATAGTTGTACTAGGACAAACCACACATAACCAACTAACAAATCAATTATTGATTTGCAAGGATAATATTACAAGCTGAAAAGATAACAAATTTGACAACATTTAACGCCAAACAGAGAAATGCCTCTTAGAATCTCAGATATTAGCTTTCTAATAAAACCCCTTTTGCTTGTGGAAAAAACAATAAAAAATCAACCACAAGCTAGAAATGGGGACGATTAGACACATTTTCAATTTTATATCAATCTATGAAACATGTCAAGATGAAAAGATTACATGTCACCCAACTTGGGTGCCAAGCACAAAATCTCTCTTATGAGATTATACAAGCATAATAAATGGCAAATATTTAGTATTTTCTAATTATTTGGCTTATTTTTGCAAATGAGAGGTTGTTAATAGAGTTGTCATGTATGGAAACCTTTTTACTGTCATGTATGGAAGCATTTGTTTTGCATCCACTTATAAAAGATGCATTGCAGGTTGACACCATGCCCGCAATAAGGTGACAACCACCAATTATTACCCTTCCAACTATGTGACATGCCAAATTTTGTTCTGAATCTCCCAATAGTAGACACATTATGGGTTGGACCTAATATATGAATTTGTAGAGACAATGGCGGGCAACTGGGAAACATGTTTAGTTGTACCTGCTTCATCTGTTATCCTGCTCTCTAGATTCTTTTCAAAAACATTCAACATTTTCATTTGCCTTATCTCTTTAACTTCATAGCAAAAAAGACGGTAAGTCTCCCAGGATAAAAATAAAAGATTTACTATACATTATTTTCAATGCTCAACCACAATATCTAAAATACTAGAAGCTACATACACTTAAATGGAGATAGATACATAATACTTCTAAACCAAGTTTTCTAGGAACTTAGGCCCCAGTTTACTAGTTCAAACTCATATGTCCTCAATTTATTATGAATACAATATGGATTTATGAATGAAATTGAATAAAACATTAACAACTATCTAGATGCAACAATGTAAATATAACTTCTTCCAATGAAATCAAAATGGCTATGTTTTCTAGCTCCACTGCATGTTCACTTCGAGCAGTAGCAGATAAATATCAAAGAGTTGTCAAACCATCTTGTTTACAAAAAGACCAAAATTTAATGCAGTAAAATATATCATCGATAGTAAAGTAGAATATCCATACACTAATTGTATCATCAACAATCAAGGTAGTAAAATATTTGTAAGCTCCATACATTAATTATATCATCAATAATCAAGGTCGTAAAATATTTGCAAGCTTACTTTTGAGAAACTCTTGATCTGGCTCATCATATCGCTTTAGAAAAGCTTTCAATTCTATAAAGCAATTTTGATAAGGTAAAATAGTTTCATATTTTCCTTCATGTAGAAGAAGAGAAGGATCCGGTGTCCCCAAATTTTCTCATGAACCTTTTCTTTAAAAACTTAAAAAAAAAAATCAGATTAAGTTCCTCACAGAGATGCAAGGTCTTTGTAGCAGGGGCAGATTTTGGATGGTAATATCACCATCCAATAAACCATCTCCTTCCTCTTAGAAACACAAAATAAATATGTTAATTAAGCTAGTAATTTGTGAATCCCCTCAAAAGTTAAACTAGAATTGAACCTTCTTGGAAAAACAAAGCCTTTAGGATAAGTAACATTAAACTTTCATATAATCACAGTTGAATCTGAGAAGTTTGGGTTTTTGGAAAAACAAGACTTTTAGGTTTAGTAATATTAAAATTCAATCATTTATCAAGCCATTCACTAACCATTAACTCAACAAATCTATAAATAGGATTAATGTATTTATACAAAAATCATCACAACAAAGCAACATTGTACATCCTATTGCAAGTTCTATTTGCAAGAATCATCATCATCATCTTCATACTCCATGTCTTATCCTCCATTTCACACTTTCTCTATATCCTCCATTTCATCATCCTCTTTATTATCGATGCACCATACTAATTGTAGCAAGCACCATTTCCAAGTCCCATTAGCATTTTTCATATTCACCATATTTCTTGCAAAATGATTGTATGTTTCCATTACAAAACAAAGTGCTCTTACTATTGTCATGGAAAATCATACAGTACAATTTTTGCCATTGTTGAAGGTTATACATCACACAAATCATCATTGATATCATCATGGATGAAAACATTCTTCAACAATATTCAACATACACAACCCCATGTGGTTTTCTTTGAACAACATTGATACTAGTACCACCAACTCCTCCCAACATGCCATCACCGCTCATCTTCGTGATTGGTTGTTAGATGGGAGTTCACGGATGCCTACATAAAAGGGATGGAATGAATGGAAATAATGTCCATAATCTCAAACAAACGTATTCAAATATGGTTATGGAAACACATGACTGTAATTATGGCCCTATTCGTGAACCTCACCTTTTGAAGATGGAGAAGGTCACGGTTAGTTAATAAGTTGGTGCCCAAATTCAATCCCATTTGGCTATGTTGATATTATGTTTCCAAGTAGCTCTGCTTTATCTTTCAGGCTAGTGGACATTATTTTGTTGGCATCTCACACATGATATTTTCCTTACGTCCCCTATCCCACTCCCCCCATACCTCGTTTTATCAAAATCCATGTCTCATCATGGTTCTTCCCCTAGCCATTACATAAGTCAAGGTTAAGGAGTCTCCTTGCACATGAGAGCACAAGATGACATAAAAGCCTTTGTAGTATATTATTTGGAGCATACCCCTAGGGTAGCTAGAGAGGAATTGAAATTATTGAAAATGAAGCAAGAGTGGGAAGAATATTTCTATCAAATACAGAGGTTGAATAAAATATAGGACAATGGAATCCAAATGTGGGTAATACTAGATCAAGGCACACCCAATATATGTAAACAACATAATATCTCTATTGGAAAATCAAAACTACCCTGGGTAAAGTCATGTTAGAAAGAAGTGAGTCCCAATAGGAGATTCTCTTGTGCATAGATACTCTGCAGTTACAAGTGGACAATTTGGATTACAAGGTGACTTCTCTTGGTTGGATGGTAAAGCGGGGGCGTTTCATACCCCACGAATGTTCAAATCCCTAATAAACATGTTCAAAACTCTTAAGAGTTTCATTGCAATTCCAGAAACAGAAGCTTGCAACCAAGTTAATTCCAAATATTGCAAATATTAAAATACATGCATACATCTATATACACACTGGATATATGGTACAGTTATTCTAGAATTTGTTGCACTCTACATATAATTATGGGCATCATGGGAAGAAGACACAGCCTCCCTGAAGGTGAAGGTTTGTGGGGCATCATTAATATGGTGCTTCATGATATAATTGTGAAAAGGAATAGATATGTATTGCTGAAGTTTCACTTAGATAGGCATGTAATACTCAAAGGAACATCAGGTGAAATTGAGCTTTGTGCTAACTGATGCTCCATTTAATCATATTATTCATCCCATTGAAAATTATATTTGGCTATTGCCTCATATCTATCATGTTAACCATTGGGGTTTTGATATTGGCAGACAGGGCCTTGCAATTATGTAATAAAAATATTCATTTATTAGTACTGTAAGAGTTTTAGAGGTACTAACCTCCCAAGACACACACTGAGAAATATGTTCCTCATGGGTTTTCATTTGAGCCGTGAGCTTTACCAATTCTAAGATAAAAAAATATTGTGAAGATTATTTGCATATGCTATTATATCTATTCTTGGTTGGTTCTCAACATGATCCTTTACTAGTAATTTGATTGTCAAGTTTGAAACCCTAGCCTGATTTCAAAATTTGGGCCTTCCTCCCTAGTACATTTCGTTCAACTCCTTGAATTTGAGATGTTTATTTTTTTTACATGGAATTTTCTTCTCAATGCACTAAACAAATATGGCCCATCAGAGATGTTTTATTTGTGAAAAGTGATTTTGTTTTTTAGATCAAACACTATTTCATGCTTATTAGGTACCCACATTCTCACTGTGGCTTGAGATGTCTACACCAAACAAACTGACATATATTAATATGACAAAAGAGAGATTGGATTCATCGGCATTGGGGTGAATACTGGGCATTTACACTAGACTGAATGATGATTACAATTGTGGTTAGGAGTGGGTGATTCTACTTGTTTGTAATTAGATCAGATATATTTGTTGAATGCTTACTACATAGTACAGAACCTATATTGCATGTGTGTTTAGTGATTATTGGGAAACTCATTACCTTGTTTGGGATATGATTCTTGCTAATTACTCAACCCAATTTAGTCCATCTATGCTTCTCAAATATTCAGATTCAACTTGATCTCCAACTTAATGCATGGAGAAATGGTGTATGGTACCCAAATTATCTCCTTTATGTGGCCACTGAAGGTGGACAACAGATGGCATTTAGTCTATTATGCAGATAAATTGAAGTTAACCGCAAAGGAGAAACTATCTAGATTAATAAATCAAGAAATCTCCTCAAATAAAACTGATGCCTTTATTTTACACCTCTTGTAGACAACTAGAGTATTGGTTTGAAATTTTGAATTAGTTCACTCCCACCATATATTTCTCGTGGTAAAACTCATGTGCATTTTTCTTTAGGGGATATCATAGAAGATCTGAAAAATCTATTTTGCAACTTACCCTAGTTCAAGTTGTCAGAAACTACTCCAAAAATGAACATTTGTAATGGGCTAGGGTAATTTTGCCCTAGGGTTTCAACTTTCCTGCAAAGACTCTTTTATGTCCTAATACATTAGTGAAATTTAACACAATAGTCAATTTGTCCTTTCTTTTTCTAGTGATACGAAGTATAAGAAATTCAACCTTTTGCAAAGAACAATGCAATATTTTTGACAAAACAAATTATTGTTGATAGTGCAATCCTTCTTGATGACATTTAATTTTATCCTAGGTCATCTTCACAACTAGAGTGGAAATTTTGTTCACAATATAAAAATTTTGAACATGTGAGATTTTCTAGAAGAGAAAGATTGAAACAACGTTTGTAATAACTTCAAAAAATAATGTTTATGCATTTAGAGCAGTAACTATAAGTATGAGAATGCCACCTCTGCTCCTAGGAGCTATGACACATGTGAAGCAAGATGCATCTCTTCAGTCAAACAAAGTTGATTTCCATGGTAGAGGACTAAATTACACAAAATGACAAAAGGCTTCAAAGTCAACAACTGACAAGGTTATTCCTGGCATAAAACCTGATAGAGGTAGCAAGTGCAACTACCAATCCCATGTTGGAGATTGTAACATCATTGGTTGGATATTCAATCAACCTATCCAGACTCTAGTTTACAAGAGTCACCATATCAACAATGCTTCTCAACATTTAAGTATGTTCTAATGATCAAATCTAAAGGCAGGAAAGGAATCAATGAAATTGATAGAAAATGGTCTCAAGTATACATGACAAAGGGAAACATGGGAATATTTTTAGCATACAACCTATGAACCCTTCTAGATCATAGAAAATCTCTTTAAATGATCAAGTTCCTAGAAATATGGCTAAATTTTCAAATAAGGGTTACGTTCATTATAATTCATTGTAGGATGAATTCACTCATTGTTATGGATAACCCATAAGTATAGAGCCATTGTTATGGATAACCCATAAGTATAGAGCCATCAAGATTAGACAAACCACAAGTCAATGGTTTAGTGAAAAAATATATCTTTATTGCCCCTTTCTCTCCATTGGGAGGAAATGCACTTACAAGCTTCCTTTGTAAAACACTAATCAATTCCTATTACAAAAATTAGAGTCAATAGTATAGATAAAGTCAAGCGGATCAATTGGAAATGAAGAGATTAGATCATATGTCATTTAAGATGGCTCATTAGAAATGTGGTTCACAACTTCCTTAGAAATTTGGTCTTCAACAAGCACAACAAAATTCAGGTTCCAAACATAAAAGAATAATGCTTGGAGTAGACATAGAGGGAATATTAGTAATGTTGAATGATTCATAAGAAAAGGTATCAGACCTATACAAACAGAAATACACAATGGTGTCCAATATCAATGCTCTTCAAGTGACTTCAACTTTAAACCAACACCCCACCAATTGTGTTCTAAGAATGGTATGGTAGGTGTGCAATCGAATATGTCTTCAAGGGCAGTGTTGATATGAAATATGTTGTTGTGGGAAAAGAACCAATTTTAATGAGTTGTAATGGACACTTTCAAGAATTTGTACTCCCTACAGTGCTTAACATACATGAGGCCTTGGAAAAGGAAAACCTTGCTAGCAATACTTACTGATATAAGGAAGTTTAATGAGGTAGTTCAGCCATGCAATAGAAAGTTGCTACAGAAATGGTAGTTTTTCTATTTGATCCTAATGAAGAAATGGATGATTGACATGTCTTAGTTTCTCATAGGAACCAATTTTTCTCCCGAGACTTACAACCAACTACACCATGGAATTTACAAATAAAGACCTCTAGTTGTTAAGGTGATAAGCCTGTGGTTTCAAGTTGTTTGTTACCAGTAAGAGGAGGGCCTCTTTCAGCATTGTTTTAAGGATCTACTTGCTCACCTTTCTCTCAGCTAATCATAATGGTACATGCTCAGTTGATCATTTCTCTCCTTCAAGTTGTGAGGAGATTAGTAAAGAGGATAAAATTAAGTGATGTTATAGCCATTCAATCGTATCCATTGATGCTTTGAGCGAAGAGACTCAGCAACACCAAGAACATTGAGTGCCCTCCAAGCATTGGTCATCCGAGTTAATGTAGTCCTTATGGTTTGTAGAGAGTATTCTCGCTCTAACATCAGGGTCTTCAAACCAACTCTGCACAAGGTCATTACAAATGTAAAAAATCAGCAAGACACAAATTTGGTAGTAAATATGACCAAAATAAGAACTAGTTCAAACAATTTTCACAATCTTGCTTTTGAAACCAACATTCTAATCTCCTTAGCATTATGATCAGCTACCACTGTTCTTCCCAGGTTAGCGAGCTCATATTCGCCTTGGCATCAAAAGTGTAATAGCATAAAATGAATGTCGGTCTCATGCCAATAGGTTTCCTACGATGAATGCACAGGAACCTAGTACATAGACCATTTTTCTCTTCGCTTAGCTACCCAGGGCTTATTTCCCTTTCCAAATATCAATAATTATTTTCCAAGAAAATATAAAATAAGAATAATATTTTACTATATTTTAAAAGGTGAAGATGTTGAAATCATGCCACAAAGTGAAAGGAAATAAAATATCTTTCCTCAAACCACCAAATATATAAAGAAAACAATAATAATTATAAAAATAAAACTAGATCTATCGATCTATGCATGAAATGAGAACTATAAGCATTCAAGGGACTAAAAAAATCTTTGACCAAAACAAACCAAAAATTTCAAACTTGACAAAATCCTCTAAACAAACAACAAACAAACCACTAAAATTTTCTAAGATATCAGAGCTAGACATCAATGCAATTTCATGTACTTGAATAAGCCCATTGTTTCTTAGCGTTAGACTTCTTAAATTAGTTATTTATCATTTAATACTAGGACACTATCTATGTGAAAATAAATAGGTCCCAGCTTCATCAAATTTGACTTCATTTCTAGTCAAAGATCAAATCCAACTTCATTTCCAATACCAATATAAAATCACACCCTTTATAAATCTTAACACCTAACCACTTAGACCCCTCATATAATCCTTTTCATAGCCCAACAAAAAGATATCCCTAACAAAAATTAAACTTTTCAAAAATATAACATGATCATGTAAGACACTAAATACTAAATATGAACACTACTAGATAGGTAACAATTCAATGCCAGTTTAATCAACCTTCATGCAATGAAGAAAAATCACTAACTCCTTTTGTGATATTGAATGCCACATTCTTGTAATCAATAATTATGCTGACACTTGAGTTGCTAGTGTTGTGTCAAAGTAACCATTGCTCACTACCTACAAATGTTGAAATATAGGATGGTGTTAAAGTTAAAGACAAAAAATAACAAAAAATAAAGATATGATAAAAAATAGACCTACAAGACTATATTGGTCAAGTGTGACAGGGACACCAATAACTGAGACTAGAGAGATTTATAGAATGTGGTAGTTACTAATGTGTGTTTATTGTTGGATTAGTGGTATGGTGGGAGACCTACCAAGAAAATACGTTGGTCTCGAGAAAGTATAGTAGGGAGATCCATAGATCATTTATGTAAAAGGAAAATGAGAAGTGTTGTCTTCAAGTTGGGTTATGTTATGGTAAAATTTTGTTGGTGATAAGTGGTAACAAAACACTTACATCAATAGGTAAAATGTAGATTTGGGGTATGAGTTGGACTGACTCATGTTATCTCATCCCTTAATGGTCCTAAGGACATGTGGGGACCCGAACAACTTAGTACCTATAAGACTTGAAAGCATGGCTGAAAAATGACTGACAAGGCTATACAAGAGAATGTCGGTATCATGTCAATAGATCTCCTACGATGAATGCGCAAGAACCTAGTACATAAACCATTTTTCTCTTCGCTTAGCTATGCATGGCTCAATTCCTTTCCAAATATCAATAATTATTTTCCAAGAAAATATAAAATAAGCATAGTAGTCTACTAGATTCTAAAAGTGAAGATGTTAAAGTCATCCCACAAAGTGAAAGGAAATAAAAACAACTTTCTTCAAACCGCCAAATATATAAAGAAAACAATAATAATTATAAAACTAGATCTATGAATCTAAGCATGAAGTAAGAATTAAAATAATTTAAGGGGCGAACATAATCTTTGACCAAAACAAAACTCAAAACTCAACAAAATGCCCCAAACACAAGCAATATATAAACCATTATAATTTTCTGAGATATCAGAGTTAGACATCAAGGTAGTTTCATGTACTTGAATGAGCCCATTGATGCTTTGTGTTAGTCTTGTTAAATTAGTTATTTATCATTTAATAATATTCATACACTATCCCCCGGATGCGGGTGGTTGTTAGACACATAAGGCTCATGGCTAGTCCGCAGGGCATGTGTCCGCCCGGACAAGCCACGTATACCAGGAGGACGCGCCCTAACTATTCAGGCATGCAGCATTTAAGGAGAGGAGTTATGGTTTACTGCAGAGACGTCCCTTCGACATTCACTGCTCGCCTTGAGAAACGTAACATGGCGCTTCATAGCCGGGAGTTCTCAGACATTCTCCCGCATTTCTCGTCTGCTCCTGTTCTTGTCTTGAGGGAAGTGGCGGAGGCTCATTGTCTCGGCTCTCATTCAGGCTCTGAGAGCGACTGTGATGGTTTAGAGGCCATCGACTTGGGCAATTGGAGAGCATACGGGCAGTTTGGTTGCGAACCTGGGAGATTGGCGGTGTTGCAAACCTGCCATCCGCATTCTGGTTGGGGGATTGGGCGTCCAGTTCAGAGGAACAATCCGTGTGTGCACACTCGCCACCCGCTCATATTCAGTATGCAGCGTGAACGCCTAAGGGGAACAAGTCGGCGTGGCAGCTACAGTGGAAGAGCCCCTTCGCCCTCTTCCTCAATTGAAGAATCCTCTGAACGCAGAAGACCGAGGGGAAGGCCCCCGGGCAGAGGAAGAATGGCGGAACCTCCAGAGAGAATGGAATGTGGGCACACTGAGCACCCAATGGTAAGATACCGCCTTCCATGTACTTTGTCCAATTCCACTTTCTTCATAACTGTTTCAGTGGAGCATTGCAGCAATCCGTGGGGTGAAGAGGAAGCTCCTCGTGCCAACCCTCCGCGTATTCCTGGGATTGTTCCCACAGTGGACATGGAATTCCCTGCCATAGATATGCTGAGGCCTGTACATGATCCTGGAGCAGGCCCGAGTGAACCTGTACAGCGCAATGCTGGTAAGGCTATACTCCAGCCTCCCTGCTGCAAGATGGAGGATGAACCGCAGACTACGGAAGAAGATTAGCATGCCCAGCTCGCGCTCCAGGTTTCACTGCACGAATTTTTCTCTCTGTCAGCTCCCTTCGCGATCATATATGTGTCTGCTCTTTGTCACTATGTATCTCTGTCCATCTCTGTTATGGTGTCGGTTATCTGTTATCTCTGTCATGGTGTCGATGTCCTCCATGTGTTTCTGTTGTTTCAGTCTCCTATTGCTACAGTCCATGTGTCGGTTACATGAGTATCACTCTGGTTTCCATTTTTTGTAATCCTGGAATGCATACTCCCGAGTTTACTGTCTGTCCCAGGACAAGTTTTACAGGGCCTCGACCCTGTTGTAATACTGCTGATGTAATTTTGCTCTTGCTGTAATATAATAGTTCAGTCTTATTTAGAAAAAAAAAAATATTCATACACTATCTATGTGAAAATAAATAGGTCCTAGCCTCATCAAATGATCCAGATTTAAATAGGAATGCAACAAATTACAGAGATAACCATAAACACAAAGATGCAGCAGAAATAATACTTCATTTCATTAATGTAAAACATCGAAATATGCTTACAAACAGAAATAATACTTCATTTCATTAATGTAAAATACTGAAATATGCTTACAAACAAAAATAATACTTCATTTCATTAATGTAAAATACTGAAATATGCTTACAAACATAAATGGAAATAAATCAGCTAGGGCGATGGTAGCTTATCTCTGAGAAGAGATGTGGCGGCTACATGCCTTTGAACTGTCTTACAATGAGGCTCGAAGGCCTATTTATTGTTGAGAAACAATGGAAAACCCTTCACATCCCGAAACCTAACCCTAGAAGATGAAACACCAAATTGTGGGCCCTGTTTGGGTAAATTGGTACATCAATTTCCCGGGGTCGTAACTTTGGCATATGATCTCCGTTTGACGCATACAATAGCTCGTTAGAAAGATCTGTTCGAGAACTACAACCATGGACCCATGTTGCCCTTATATTTCCCAAAAAACGTCGTTTAGAGCCTCAAAACGGCTCCGGAAGTTCAGGATCCGAAACACTGCTAAAAATAGTAAATTGTGCTACAATTTAAGAAACTGAAAGAGACAGTTGTGGGGGTCCAAATGAAATAGGTGGGTGGCCACCAACATCCACCTGGATCATTAAATCCAACTCTATTTAATGTCACGGATAAGAAACAAACAATGTAATAATTAAATATGAAACATCAATCTTAAAATAATACGCATCAAAGAAATATCGTTGTAATGTTACAATGAAAAATACAAATATAGAACCTATTTTTACCAGAATTTGAACTTGAATTTGACAAATTATCCAATGCAAGGCATGTTGATTTTCTCTCATTTGTGTATTCTGCAATATATATTATGCGATTCTGAGACATTTTCATAAGGACATTCATTTCATGTAGCATAGGAAGAATTCCAGCCAATGTCAATAATGTCTCTATATCAGTTAGTCGAGAAAGAATATCTTGAGCTTTGTCTACATTGTAGCGATTTTCATACATCAACCCTACCAAAGATTTGAACTCACTAAATAGTCATTGCACTGGTCCATTTAATGAAATCCATCTTGTATCAACATCTTTCAGTAGTTTTTTCCATCTGTAATACCATATGCAAATTGTTCAAACTATAAATATCATTTGGGACTACGAGAAAAGTATGCATGAGTCTCATGTACAAGATCTTCAACTTTTGAAACCAATGGAAACTTGTTTACTATTTTAAATGCAAGATTCATCCTATGAGCCATACAATGAATATTAAGCATATATGGAAAAGTTGATAGTTGTAGTCTAACACAAAGGCAATTCCTTTGTCCTTGCATTACCGATTCTCCATATGCTCCAACACATACCAACGTTTTTGCAATCATTAAATGATCCATACCACTTTCCTTCAAACTATTAAAAACGAGTTCATAAATATTTTCAGTTGTAGAAGTCTCTCTCATCTTTTTAATTGTTTGGTCAATTTGGTGTGTCCTAAATTTCTATTTAAAATGTCAATCCGGGATTCGTAAGCTGATGAAGTGAAGTGCACTATATGTACAAGATAACCGTTTTCGTAGTCTTTTGTCATTTTTGAGTTTTTTAGTTTGATTTTGGGTTTATCTTCTGTGGATTTCCTAGTGTGAGATGGCAAAATTGAAAGTTAAGTATAGATGGTAAGGTGATTTCTACAATGATTTTCCAAACTTAAAAGTTCTCAAAAAGAAAGTTTCAAACTGACTGTAATGAAATCAATTCTCAAAAGGAAGTAAATGTACCAAAACAGTGAACTAGTGACAATGGCCCAGTATCCTTACTGCTGTATGAAAAAGAAAATAAAAACTGAACTTAAAGCAACTCAAAGACTGAAAGCAAAGCAAACTAAATCACACTACTTCAACCCACATTCCGACTCTTCACCTTTCGACTCACTTCGGCTATAGGAAGTAATCATAAACAAGCTGAGTAATATGATATCTAAATTGCAGGAAATTAAATTGCATAAAAGGAACCTAAGATTTAACTACTCATTCATATTTCAACTCTTGAAAATGACATAAGTAATTCAATCTCTAACTTGCAGGAAAGCAAACTAAATCATACTACAACAAGTAATATTCTGATTCCTTACTAATTGAGTCGCTTGGCTATAGAAAGGAAATCATAAACAGATGAGTAATATGATGTCTAAGTAGCAGAAAAGTAAATAAGCAAAACAAAACTTAAAAGAAATGACAGTGCTGGAATTAAACTCAGGAAATGAAAATCAGCAGAAAGGACAAGATGATCTCATGTCAGTAGTTATCAAAAATATGTAAATTTTCCCGGGCTGCCTACAAAAACCTGTAAAAGAAGCACTGATCAGCTAACAGTTATAAAAGAAAACATAAAGGAAATATGGACAGCAATGAACATCAGAACAACGCAATATATATACAAGCAATGATTATAAAAACAGTAAATGAAAGCAAGTAAGAAACTATACAAAGCTTTGGTGTACAGGGGCCCTCTGCAACCTCAGCCAGTCAATCACTTAGTCACAAATCAAATTCAGGAATGTTGTCTTCTCATATATTTAAAGTGCAGTAATAAACAAAGTAAAGCACAGTACAGTGGGCTGATAACAATAGTCAAAATTACATCTCCAAAAGCTAGCTATCCAGCGTATATCAACGTGTTATTTATAAGTGAAAGTGCTGAAACTAATTCCTAGATTTTATGCTGCCAAGAGACACATAAATCTCCTTGGCCTGAGATCTAGCGTTATGGTCATCATGACAGTTGAATCCATGGAGTGGTGGCTGCTCGATTTAGTTCACGGGCTGATCTACAGGTGTGCCAGTACCTCCGGAAACTAAGGATCGTGCCACGCAAACCTTCACGTGGGCAAAACAGAGCCGTGCCACTGCAAAACTCCTCGTTTGGTCCTTCCTTTGACCGTCGTTGACCACGACCATTTATGAGTGATTTGTCTGAACTGAGGGGACACACTCCATGTACACGTCACTTGCAGCTTGCCCATGTGGCCGGTTTCTCCATTGGACACCTGTAACATAGCCTTTAACAAAATGGCTGCGGAAACTTGGGCTGGTTGCGGAAAGTGACAAGTTTCCGCAGCTGTTTGAACAAAAATCTAAATCAAACAACAGTCATAAACATAGTTAGGAAACCATTTCATAAGCTCTTTTTAGACTAATATGCAATGGTTTGACAGCTTGGTGGATGAAGTAAATGAAAAAAGAAGGCTGAAAGGGTATATAAGGAAGTACAGGTTTGGGACTCAACATACCCCCACTGTGAAGGTGTTGCATGTCCTCATGCAACCAAAATTTAGTCATTCCCCTCTAATCCATATGTTCAGATGCTTCTGTTAGGACATCTAGCCCTCTTTTCTTCTTCTTTGGTGCTACCACCATCCTTGGTTTCCTTATTAGACATTTGAATTTGAGATTGATCAATGCTCTGCTCAACTTTTTGCACTTTTTCTTCAGTTTCTTGTTTTTCTTTTGCCATAGTCCCAAATGGAGCATAGTGTTATCATGTATAATTTTATCTACTTTGCTCTGCTCCTTGAGTGCTTCATTTTCCTGCTTGATATGCCTGTTTAGGACCTCTAATTCAAATACCTCCTGCTTTAAGGACTGAACTTGTGCATCTAGTGGCAGAGTGGTACTCGGACCTACAACTAATTTTTCTAATGATTCCAAGTAGTCATATACTTCCTGTTGATTAGGATCTACTTCAGGTGTCTTTCTTGGTCTGAGTTTAAAATCTGGTGGAGGAGGAGGACTGCTCTCTAGCTCTAGCCGAGAAGGACTTTCATCATGTGGAGGACTAGTTTCAATGCTTGGCTGAGGACGAGGTGGACTACGACTAGCTGGAGTTTTCTCAGGTGTCTCTCCACCCAAGTCAATGAAGTGGGGCTGTTTTATTTGTGTTTTACTCCCCTTTCCTCTTAGCCTGGTGCTTCTCCTTAAGTATGGTGGACTAGTACTCTTTTCTTGTATGCTCTGTTTTCCTTTTTCTTTTTTCTTTGTTATAGCAGCAGCCTGAAGATGTACTAATCTTTCTGACAGTGGTTGATAATCCTCCTCTATGGATGGCTCAGGTGATTGGTAGACTTCTTGGATGGTCCTTTTGCCTTTTTCTTTCCTCTATTTCTTGTCTTTAGTTTTGTTTTCTTCTTCTTTTTGACCAATTTCTTGAGTTTCTGTAGTAGGGGAGTCTTTGACTATGGTGCTCTTTTCTCTTCTCCTACTTTTTCTTGGTGTCTTTGGTGTACTACTTTCAGAGGCCTCAGATGGCTCTTGGAAGTAGTTTCTTATCAAGAATTGTTCCCAGGTATCTTTGTTTTTCTTTAGTTGGTCTTCAATAAGAATTTTTATAAGTCCATGATGATATAAATGAGGTTCTATATTGCCTATGTGTTTTTGGAATGTAATACTCATCTTCTTCAAACTCAACAGTAAGAAATAAGGCAAATTAAGAGTCTGATTCTCTAAGAAATTCATCAACAGTCTAGCATGGTACATGTACATCGAACCAAAGCGTCCTTCACAACTGACAAAATTTTGGATAACTAACAACAAACTGGCCCATTCTTCCTTCAATGCATGAACAAGAATTCCTTTAGTAAACAAAGTGCTGTCCATACTTGGGTTTCTTAGCATAATTCTCCATGCCTGTTCATCCACGCTTTTATTTTTGAACCATATCTCACCTTCCTGGGGTAAGCCTGTGGCAGCTGCTACTGTTGTTTTGGTCACCGTGAGCTTCAAATCCCCAATCTCCACCATTTGACCATCGAAAGACCGTGCAAAAGCCTTGGTTACTTCTTTGTTATAGCCTTTAAACTTTTGAATGAAGCGTAACCATTTGGCTTTCTTCAGCAAATCCTTGGCTTGAGGGTAACCTTCTAGATATTTCGGTCCTTCTCGCTCTGCCCTTAGTAGTTTTCCCATTCCTTTCTCTGTTTTAAATTTCAACTGAGGATGCAATTGTGTATGAAGATTTAGTAGAGGGAAGGTAGCTCGGTTGCAGGGTTTATGGTAAAATGCAGTGGCTGCAATCGGTAGTAGGTAACGGGAATGTTTCAGATTACAGGCAGAACAGAGGATAAGCAATCGTAAATAAGCTCACAAATTGAAATGCGTGTATATGAAAAGGAAGATCTTTAATGAAATGGTAAGTGAACGGAGTGGAGGCGAGATCTTTTTTTGAATTAACGGCTGCGTACGGGAGATCACACGTTTTGATAGATGGCTGCGGGAAATACGGTGGAGAGGAGTCGTAAAGGGATTGGTCACATCTTATGAGCGCAGGTGGCAAATGAAAGTGCATTCAACTTGAGTTTAAACCCGGAAATCCATCATGAGACCGTTAAGAAATGAATGCATGGTGTATGGAGTAATATCGTTGAATAGGAGTGGGTAATGGAGCTATCATATCGAATCATTGCACATAGTAGAAATTTTTATGGTTTGATAACTATGCATAATCATGACTTTAATTGCTATTTGATAAAAAAAATTGCTCATACCTTGGAAACTTTGTCATTTCTTGCTCATAGCTTTCAACCAACTGTTCTTTCTTGATGTCTTGGAGATGCTCCATGTCTTCATGGCATTTTCTCACTTACACCTGCATTTTCATGATTTTTGTACTAACATTTTGACTGTGAATTTGAAAAACGGAGTGGTGGTAGCTGCGGAAATCGTTTCTGGCTGCGGAAACTGTTTCTGGCTACGGAAACTTCTTCCAGCTGCGGAAACAGGGACAACACCCACTTAGCTGAACAAAGATAGTTAGAAAATAACTAACTGAGTGAAAATAGTCCTGAAAGGAACTTTTATTAATGAAATGAAAATGAAATGAGTGGAATGGAGTGAGAATGAAGCGGAGTGAAGTGAAGCGAAAATGTGAATGAGATGGAGATGGAGTGGAATGGCAAATGAGGTGGAGTGAAGATGGAAAAAGAAGGAGAAAATATTTTTTTTGGAAAATATAGAGTGTCAGGTGTCCTTGATTTTCACTCTATATTTTCTTTATAAGACTGCCAATCTATGATTGGTTTTCAGGCTTATACAATTTTTTATTTTTTATTATTATTTTTTTTTAACTGAAAGAAACAAAGGCTAGACTGGTGGGGAAGAAGGATTCCTCCCCACCAGCCTTATTGCAGAATTCTCTTGGAACATCTTGAAAAATTCTTCTTTTGAGAGTGGCTTATGATAAATTTTCAATCGGTGGCCATTCACAATAAGAGGAATCTGAAATTCATCAATGGTTTTGATTCTTACCGCTCCATTGTTAAAGACTTTGTCAATTTCATATGGCCCAAGCCAATGGGTCTGAAATTTACCTTTGAAGTCTTTGAACTTGGAATCAAACAGTAACATCCAATCTCCCTCTTGAAACTTTCTCTCTTTGATATATCTGGCATGCCACTTAGCTCTTTGATGTTGAACTAGATCAGTCCTTAAAATTGCTTCTTGTCTGATCTCATCTAGCTCATTCAGCTGCTCCATTCTGTGCTTTTGGGCTTTTGATAGATTCATCCCCAACTGGACTGCCATCTTGAAAGTCTTGACTTGAAACTCAATGGGGAGCAAGACTTCTTTCCCATAAACAAGTTCATAGGGAGAATGTCCTGTTGTATTCCTCCATGTAGTTCTGTAGGCTCATAAGGTTTCAGGGAGCCTTTCTGCCCAATCTCTTCTGTGTAGATGAACAGTTTTGGTGATGATGCTCTCAAGAACTTTGTTTGTAGACTCCACTTGGCCATTTGCTTGCGGATGGTAAGGAGTAGATTTTCTGTGCTTGCTTTTGTATTCTTCCATCAGCTTCTCCATCAAGTTAGATGTAATTGACTTCCCTAATCTGTCACAATTTCTCTTGGGACACCAAAACGAGTAAAAATATCCTCAAAAAGAAATTGAAAAACTGAATTTTCAGTGGCAGAAGGCAATGCTTTGGCTTCTACCCATTTAGTGACATAATCAGTGCATACCAATATATACTTTTTCTGTTTAGATGGTGGATTAATGAGTTCAATGAAATCTAAGGCCCCTTTTTCAAAGGGTTCGATGAGTACCTGTGTTGTAATGGCATTTCATTTGAAAGAGTCGGTCTCCCAACTCTTTGGCAGCTGTCACACCTTCTGACATATTGTTTTGCATCTTTGAAAAGGGAAGGCCAATAATATCCTAAAGAAATGATTTTATAGGCCGTCCTTTTGTCAGCAAAGTGTCCACCGCATGGTTCATCATGACATGCCTTGAGGATGTCAGGCATTTCATCTTCCCAAACACATCTTCTGATCACACAATCTAGCCCTGTTTTAAACAATTTGTTAGAAATCCATGAATAATTTGAACTCTCCTAAATAATTCTTCTTTTTTCACTAGGAAATAAATGTGGAGGTAGCTTTCCTGTAACCAAATAGTTAGCAATATCTGCATACCAAGGAGTCTTAGTAGTTACTGCAAATAAATACTCATCTAGAAAATTATCCTCTACAGGAGAACCTTCATTGGTATTTTGGATTCTAGACAAGAAATCCGTTACTGTATTTTGTTTCCCTGGTCTATCCAACACAGTAATATTGAATTCTTGTAAAAGTAAGAGCCATCTTGTAACTCTGCCATTAGTAACAGGTTTGCTCATGAGATATCTAATTGCAGAATGATCAGTATGGACAAAAGTTTCATAGCCTATTATATAATGTCTAAACTTATTGATTGTATGAACAACAACTAAGAACTCTTTTTCAGTCATTGTATAGTTTAACTCGGTGGGAGTCAAAATTTTAGTGGTGTAGTAAATGGCATAAGGAACTAAATCCTTTTGACCCAACTGGTGAGCTCCAGTATTGTAGCAATAATGCTACAACTCCTGGGGCTTCCTGTCTCTCATTTTATCAACCCGGTAGTTCGTACAAACTTGGAAGCGACGGTGCTGTATGCACAAGTACTAGCTCTTGTCGCAACTGTCACTTGGTCAGCTGGCACAAGTCCGCTAGGGCTCAAGCCAACTTCTATAGGCTCACAGAAGAAGCTTTATCAATGATGGATGAAAGCTAACTCAGAGAAAACTACTCTACTTGGCGAAAATGATCTGAAAGCAAATCAAAGCATGTAAACCTAGGAAACCCTAATTTAACTAGTCTAACCTCTATACTGCAAGGAATGTGAAGGAAACTTCTACCAATGCTGCTGTTACCTCTAATAAGTGGAAATGCATGGATCTAAGCTGTTTGCATCATAAAAGACATGTTTTTGTATTTTCCCTTTAAATGTGTGGAATGATTGTGATTGTGTGCTAATTAGGGTTTGGTTGTGCAGATGGGATGGAAGGAAAGCGTGGGACAGGTTGGGAAGGCTAGGGGAGGTCCCTAAGGATCCTTAGCATCCATCCACAGAGGTTCCTCGCATTCAGATGCTCAGCAACCGAGAGAGTGGCCTCCTACAGGATGGCTGTGGAGGATCCTACAGGATACTCTGTTTTCTACAGGATGTCTGCAAATGGCTACAGGATGACCTACCGTGAGTGGTTGGAGTGATGGAGGAGTAATGGAATGGTAGGGGGAGATGTGCAAGGTGGGGATGAGGCTGGTTATGGATGTAGAAGTGAAGGAATGGGATAGGGAGTGAATGTAGGGAGTAGGTTGGAAGATGGAGGACTAGGTCAACAACGAGGGCTAGAGAATGGAGCTATGCGAGGAGTGAAAGTCTTTGGAGAGACAGTAGAGCGGAGTGAAGGTCGAGAAGATGTGTGTGCATGTGTGATCAAGGTGGAGGAGAAGGTAATGGGCCGAGAGGGAGAAGTGTAAATGTAACAAATGCTTATGACTGTTATCAAACCAAAAGTGCATCAACCTAACTACCTGTGCTCATAATTCAATGATCAACAATCAAAAACGCGAAGGAGAATGTGCATGAAGCTGTGGTAAAGGAGTGCAGTGCATGAGTGGATGACAAGGAAGCATCTAACGTAACAGTGACTGTATTGCAGTAATCATCAAGTGAAGAAATGCGTGTTTTTGGTGGCTAGCTATGGGCTGCACCCAAATCTTCAAGAAAGATGGCAGTGAGTCCTAACAGCCTTTTTGTTGGAGCTCCAATGGACTCTATCTATCCTCTGCTACACTAAACGACTGTAAACAAACTCACCATAAGCAAATCCTATCTACTCATGAAAAAGACCAACTCAACAACCTGTAATTCGAATTGCATGTACAAATGAAAAGCTCAAAGTGCTGGAAATGAAATGGGAACAACACTACAGCAGAGGGGTCTATGGCTATCAGGTTGGGCCCTAACCTGAGAGCTATAGTCTCCTTAAGAAACTCAGAACTAGATCACAAACTGTCTTCTTTATTCATAATCTGATATCATGCCAAATTGGCTTACAAAAGAGAACGAAACTTGAGCTGTGCTCCAAAATTACAATAGTAACACGAGAGTTTCAACAACCTAACCAAGGCTAAGGCCTCTATACTTATACAAAACGATGCTCCAACAAGTATCCATGATTCTAGGAGCTCGGCTGTTCAATCTATAGTTTAACTGCTGATCCTGTAGGATGATCATAAATGTTGTTTCCTGTAGAGCAGTTTTGAACTGTTGTTCCTGTAGAACAGCTGGTCGTGTATTAAGCTCGGAGGGAGGATGGAGTGGGGCTCGGAGTTCTTGGTGAGGATCACGAGGAATGTCCCCCAAGACCGTGGACAACCTCTCCTTACGTCAGCAATGCCAACTCGTTGTCTCCTTGCCACCTCTTTGTTGTCTTTTGCTCCCTTTTAATGCCAAAACCTGGAATCACAATGCATTAGCTACGTAGATAAAGTGCCTATCCTTTCTCCTACAAACAACATGAATAAACTAAGAAGTGTATGCATAAACAATAAAAATGAATGGTTTGAGCAAGCAAAATAGGCCAAAATGAGCCCAAATTGTACCAAAATTGGGGCTCATCATCACCCCCCAGCTGAACCATTTGCTCATCCTTGAGCAACTTAGTCAAGATCCTCATCCTTCATGGCCTTTACTGCTCCCCTTACATCCCAAGCTTCTGTGGTGATGTCTTCATGGTTGATATGAAACCCTGCTGTATTTTCCACTTTTTCCCATTGTGCCCTTTCTTCCTTTCCTGTACCTCCTTCAGCCAATCCTAGCAACAATGGAGGGCTGAGTTTGAGGCCAATCCAGCTGGCCTGAAGTCTTTGCACTGATTTCTTGTACAGGTCCACCCTTGCAAATGCTTCCCTCATTCTGGTCGGGGTATGGTATTCCCTGATTTTCAAGCTATGTGCCAAAGCATGCCATCTCCGTGCACAAGCATGGCCAGCAGTTTCTCCCAAGAGTCTGTCCATGTCTTCAAAATGGGCTATTGCTTGGGCTTGCTGGTCTATAAATCTCAAGGAAGCTGCAGGATCATTGGATAACTGTTGGCGGGCTGAGGTGAGGGCAACCGGATCCTCTAGTTCTGCCCGAATATACAGTGGTTCACTCACTTCCCGGTTCATGACCGATTTCTCTTCAGTGGCTCTCTGATCCTCATGATTCAGCCATGATGCAAAAGCCATTAGTTGCATATCGCCCAAGGCGATATTGGGATCCCAAGAGACCTCATTGGGCAGAATTAGATTGTGGATATAAAATTCTGCTAGCTTAGCTTTATCCTCTGCTGAGCTAGTGTTGCATACTTCAGTAAACTGCTGTGGGTCATGAATTTGCTCAATACCTCTTTGTGCTAGGGTGCTGATCTGGAATTGTAGCCACTGATCCTTTAAGTACAGCCCATAGGACTTTGCAGGATGTCTGCACTGCAAGGCTTCCATGGCCCAACTAGCCATGCTAGCCAATTGCGTCCCCTTTTGTTGCAGCTGCTCCTCTAAGGCTTGCACCTCAATTCTTAACTGCTGTTCTTCTTCCTGTAGAACTGTTTTTGGTCCTTCAATATTGGTGGTCAGCTCCTTCTTGCCTTCTTGTTCAGATGTGATGCCCTTGGAGGATAGTCCTGCCTTTGCCTGGAGTTCTTGCAGCTGCAACCGTAGCTTTTGGTTTTCTTCCTGTAGAAGTGCCTGCTGGCAGCTAGCCACATGTTTAGCCATAGTGAACTCATTTCTGACCTCCCTGAGCTGATCTTGTAGAGGGCCTATGTCCCCCACCCCCTTTGATTTGGCAATTTGCATCCAGGTATGGGAACGGACTCTTTCTTTCTCCAATTCGAAGAATAGAGGTATGGTGAATTTTTGTGGGATGATCTTGCCTGCCTCCAAGAAAGTGTAATATGAATTCAGATTGGGTGAAGGACTAGGTTCAGGTATATGCTCTCTTGCTGTTTCTTGAGGGGGTTCTGCCTCATCCACCCTGGGTGATGAAGGTCCTCCTTCTTCTTTCTGTTCGGTTTCCTGTAGTCGAGCTAAGGTATCCTGTAGGACGTTCTCAGCTTCCTGTAGCCTGGTTTTCTCGTCCAACAGGTCCACTCGGTCTTGCCATGTGCTCTTCTTCGGGCTGCCCTTTTCATAAGTAACTGTGACCTTTGAGGGAGATTTGTCTTTGGGAGAAACAGGGGTGTCCTCAATGACAATTGGGCTGCTGGACTGCTGCTGTGGTTTCCCTGTTTTTATCCGAACACTCCTCCGTGCTTTGAAGTAGAGAGGAGGGTCCCTCTTCCTTTTTCTCTTTGGCTTAGGTGGCGTACTGAGGCCAGCTAATACGGCCGCTGCCTCTCTGGCTAAAACATCCACCTTCTGCTTCTCAGATTTTGGTTGTGCATGGCTTCCTGTAGAAGCCTGTTCTTGCACCCTTGTGCTTCCTGTAGACGCTGGTGTCGGGCTTCCTGTAGAAGCCTTGGTCTTTGCTTTTGGGCTTCCTGTAGAAGCCTGCTTTTTCTTTCCTGTAGCGGTAGGTGTCTTCCCTTTTTCTTTTTTTTCTACGGTGGTTTGATCCTTTTGTTTGCTTGCGAGTGCTGGAGAGGTAATTGGGCTGACGTGGCTTTCCCCGACTCTGTCTCTTCTGCTTTTTGACCTTATTTCTCTTGCTGACAGGATGGGGGAGTCAGCTTTTTCTTTAGCCTCTTCTTCCTTAGCCACCTCTTCCTTGTCTTCAGTGCTGGAGGAGCCACTCTCTTCGATCAGCATTTTAATGCCTCCATCTCGTGTCAGATTCCTAAACGACTCCCAGGAGAGGGGAACTTTATATGAGTGCAAGGCATCTTCCACAAGCAATTTTATTAACCCATGATGGGCTATCTGATCAGGGATGCCCTGTCTTAGTTTGGTAGCACACTCCATGAGGGACTGTAGAAGATAATAAGGGATGCTTAGTTTTTGGTCTACAGGATCGTCAATTCCGTGCCTTAACTCAGTGAGGAGCCGGAAATGATATGCATATACTATACTGAACCGGCCTTCACACGTAATATACTTCATTATTTGCAAACTAACTTCATTCCACGGTGGTGTTAGGCTCGTCCTTCTTACCCCATTTTTATCCTCTGAGAATTCTTCCTCAGGTGGGAAGAACTCCTTCTTTGCTTGCTGGCTCATCTTCCGCTCTTCTTTGTCCCACGGCAGACCCATGGGTAGCTCTGTAATCCGACTGATATGCTCTGGGGTGAGTTCGAGGCTGAGACCTCTGAAGGTTACCGTGGCCGATGTCTGTGATTTAGGCTGCAGAGCCTGCAAAAATTCCTCGGCTACTTCATCATCGTAGCCCTGTAGTTTATCACAGAAAGGCATCCATTGCGCTCTAGTGAAGAGCTCAACCACTGCCGGGTTTCTCCTTAATGCATTTGAATTAGTGGGCTCTTGCCTGATAAACCCACCAGGCATGATGAACACAGTGGTTTATACCAGAGGTGGTGGATACACAGGAAATTCGGTCTTAAAGACAGAACATGCAATGAATTTTCAGACCACAGTTGATTATACAGCTATCCTGTAGGAGCGATAGTATAGGCACGGCAATCCAATTTTTTTATGACCAGCTGGTGAAAAAAATGACTTTGCCACCTTTGGAAAACAATTGCAGAAGGAGTTGCAGGGTTACCTCTTTTCTGCCACCTTTTTTACGTGAAGACTTCACCTTCCTGTAGAGCCGCGTTCCTGTAGAAACTGCTTCCTGTAGGACGACGTTCCTGTAGAAACTGTTCCTGTAGGAGCAGTGCGCAGGCTTCGGGAAGAGATTTAGTTGGCTGGCGGTCGAGAGGTGCTTTACCAGCGTTCAGGTAGCCGAGAGCTCGGCGTATCAACATGTAGAGGTAAGCAGAGGATCGACTCGAGTTTTAAAGTGAGGTTGATGGAGATACACGCTTAATCGAGCCGATTAGATTTTGAATCAGCGCAGCTCGTGGCGCGGGGGTGAGCTGTCCCCGCCGGACCGTTGGGTGACGTCACCCATCATCCGCCCGCACATTCGTTTGTTGCCGCATTCATTCCCACAGATCTGCCGCCGCCCTTTTCGGTTAAACTTCACTTCTCGGTTAACGGGACTGATCTTCACGTGCTTGCTGCGTGTTTCTTTCGTCGTGGCTGCAACCTCGTCCTCTGACTATCCCTTTACTAACCGACGTGGCCAATCACTGGCCTTTAGGCCGCTCAACCATTCACCTTTATGCCATGCAAAACAAATCGAAGTAATAATCATGCAGTTTGATGGAGAGAAGGATTAGAACACTTACCTGCGCGCGGCTGCACATGATTTCCAGTTTTTTGAGCGATGGATCTACCTGCCGCATGTGGCTGCACATTCCTGTAGGCTCGTGGTTATAGGATGCTGGCGATGGAGTGAATGGTTCTGCATTCATGCGCCCGTGTTTGATCTCAGATGGCGGTGCTGTGAACGGTCTTCACTTGAGCAGGTTGAACTGTTACAGGATCCCCGCGAGGGGTCTTGTCACCGTTCTTTCTCCTCGGGTGTATGCTGCATGCTGGCGGTTCTGGCTTCTCGATCACGATCCCAGCGCTTCTGATGTATCAACGTGGATGTGGTATGGTTCTCGGTGCCTAGTTTTTCTTTAACAGATGCTTTCTCACGAGAACTGATTGCTTTGTTGTGCTGCTGCAGGGATCTTGGTTGCATGGCGACGAGGATGGTGGAGGACGATAATGGCAATGTTCAGGGGTGCCATCATTGGCATGCATGCATTCAATCCACTCCTCAGTCGCTAGATCTTCATTTGAAACACATTTCGGCCATCGTAACCTTCTACAGGAAGTTTCCTGTAGAACACAGAGCTTCCTGTAGAAAATTGGCACTCTCCTGTAGAAGATCCGCGTCTTCCTGTAGGAAGACTGTCTGTTCCTGTAGAAAAACTGTATCCTCCTGTAGAAGATCCAAAGCATGATAATAATTGCACATACCTTAAAAAACATTGCTGTTCTTGGAGGAGGTGCTGATGACATCCTTTGCTAGCATGATGAAGGCCCCTGGCTTGGAGTGGAGAGGCTTCTTCTCCTCCATAGAACATCTGCATGCAAACCTTTTATGGTGCTGATTGCTTTTTCCTTTTTTCTTTCTTTTTTCTTTTTTTTTAGAAAGACAATAGGAGTGCCTCAATGAGGTTTTCACCCCTACTGCCTGCCTTGGGCGCCTCAGAGAGGTTTTCACCCAAGGATATTTATTTTTCTCTCTTTTCTTTTTCGAAAGACAATAGGAGCGCCTCAATGAGGTTTTCACCCCTACTGCCTGCCTTGGGCGCCTCAGAGAGGTTTTCACCCAAGGATTTTTATTTTTCTCTTTTTTTTTTTTTCTTTTTTTTTTTGTGTTTTAGATCCTTCAGGGTATGCCCAAAGTGGAGGCAGAACCCTTCTCTATGACCAAAACAGATTTCTCCATAGTGCTGATAAACTCTTACCTTGAGAGAGGTCTTTTGTAGATCTTCAATCGGTGCCCATTGACAAGCATGGGAATGGCTTCCTCATCAATGGTTCGAATGAGGACTGATCCATTGTCATGGCATTGTTCCACCACATATGGTCCTAGCCATCTGGTCCTCAACTTCCCCTTGAAATCTTTGAATCTGGAGTCATACAACAAGGCCCAATCTCTCGGCTGAAATTGCTTGTCATGGAGATGTTGGTCATGCCACACCTTCCTCTGTAGTTGAACCACTTCTGAGTGAAGGAGGGCCTGCATGCGGTGCTCATCCAGTCCATTCAGCTGCAATAACCTTTCTTGCTGTGCATGACTGAGATCTAGGTCCAGCTGAGCTGCCATCCGCAAAGTGTTATACTCAAACTCAATGGACAACAAAGCTTTCTTCCCATAGACCAGCTCATAAGGTGTGAAGCCGGTGGTGGCCTTCCAAGTGGTGTTGTAAGCCCATGTGGCCTCAACTAGGCGATCTGCCCAGTCTTTTCTGTTGCTGCTCACCACTTTGGTCAAGATCCCTTCTAATGCTCTATTGGTGACTTCCACCTGCCCATTTGCTTGAGGATGATAGGGGGTGGAAGTCCTATGCTTGATCTTGTGATGAGCTAGTAGATCTTCAACCAAGTTGGATGTGAACTGGCTCCCTTGATCGGTCACCAGCTCTCTTGGGTAGCCAAACTTGTAGAAAATGTTCTCTCTTAAGAACTCGACCACCTTCTCTTCTGTTGCTGCTTTGATTGCTTTAGTCTCTGCCCACTTGGTCAAGTAGTCAGTACACACAATGATGTAGGATCTCTGCCTCGAAGAGGGATTGATTGGACCCACAAAGTCCATGCCCCACTTCTCAAATGGCTCAAGAGTCACTTGAGGTTGGAGAGGCATCTCATCCCTTTGGGTAGGTTTCCCCATTCTTTGGCATTGGTCACACTGGCTGACATATCTTCTGACATCTTGATGAAGTGTGGGCCAATAATAGCCTGCCTGCAGGATCTTGAAGGCAGTTCTCTTTGCTGCAAAATGTCCTCCACAAGGCCCATCATGACAGGTGAGGAGAATGTCAAAGACTTCCTCCTCCCTTACACAACGCCTTAAGATCTGATCAGGGCCAAGCTTGAACAGGTTGCCCCCGATCCAAGTGAATGAGGCACTTTTTCTGATGATTTTGCTCTTCTCCTTTGAAGAGAGGTGCGGAGGAAACTGAGCTGAAACAAGATAGTTTGCTATATCAGCAAACCATGGAGAGAGTACTGAAATAGAAAATAGATGCTCATCAGGCATCTGGTCATCCACCGTCTCATCTTCACCTGCAGACAAATCCAATCTAGATAAAAAATCAGCAACAACATTTTCTCTTCCTGGTTTATCAACAATGGTTAGATCAAACTGCTGCAATAAAAGTAACCATCTAATAATACGAGCATTCACATCTGGTTTATTCATCAAATATCTAATAGCAGCATGGTCAGTATGTACAAATGTTTGATATCCGGTAATGTAATGACGGAACTTGTTTAGTGCATGGACTACAGCTAAGAACTCTTTCTCGGTTACAGTGTAATTCAGCTCAGCTTTGGACAAGTTCTTACTAACGAAGTAAATGGCATATGGAAGTTTTTCCTCAATTTGTCCTAAAGCTGCCCCTATGGCTTTGTTTGAGGCATCAGTGTGGATGTGGAAAGGTAGGGCCCAGTTTGGACCTCTCAAGATTGGTGCTGACACCAACTTGTCCTTTAACTCATTCAAACTCTTCTGACAAGCGTCAGTCCACTTAAACTCCACATCTTTTGCCAACAAGCCAAACAATGGCGAGGCGAGCTTGCTGAAGTCCTTAATGAATCTCCTGTAGTATCCCGCTAATCCCAAAAAACTCCTAACATCCCTTACTTTTTGAGGAGGTGGAACCCTCTTGATGAGAGCAATTTTGTTAGGATCCACCTGCAATCCTTGGGAAGAAATGGTATGGCCTAACACTGTCCCTTCAGTCATTAGGAATTCACATTTCTCAGGGCTAAGGGACAAGTTCATCTCGATGCACTTGGTTAGGACCTTTCCCAAGTTGGACAATGCTTCCGGGAAGTTGGCCCCATAAGGGGTAAAGTCATCCATGTAGATTTCCACTGCATCATGGACCAACTCCGAGAAGATGCTCAAGACAGCTCTCTGAAAAGTAGCAGGAGCATTGCATAGCCCAAAGGGAAGGACTCGGTAGGCAAAGGTACCCCAAGGACAAGTGAAGGTGGTCTTATCTTGGTCTTCCGGGCTGATTTGGATTTGATTGTACCCGCTGAACCCATCCAGGAAAGAGAAGAACTTCTTTCCTGCCAGTCCATCCAACACTTGATCTATGAAAGGTAGAGGGAAATGGTTTTTCTTGGTAGCTTTGTTCAGCTCCCGGTAATCTACACAGATCCTCCACTTCCCATTCTTCTTGGGAACCAACACTAGAGGGGACACCCATTCACTATCTGAGATGGGGTAGATGAATCCGGCATCTAACAGTTTTTGCAATTCTTCCTTGACAATGTCTTTAAGGGCTGGATTCATTCTCCTCTGCGGTTGCCTAACCGGTTTACAGTCCTCTTTGATGTATATATGATGAGTACAGACCGAGGGATGGACTCCTTTCATCTCCTTATAGCTCCAAGCAAAAGCATCTAAGTGGCTGGCCAACAGGTTGCACAGCTCCTTTTCCTGAGAAGGAGATAGGGAGGAGCTGATTTTCAATGCTCTCTCAGGGCCGAACTCCACATTCTTAACTCTGGGAGTGACAGGGTTGGTTGTACAAAGATCCACTAAGGTGCTGGCTTGGGCATCCTCCACCAATTTTTCTAAAGGTAGTGCACTGGTAGGTGGGTTTTGGATCAAGTTCTCGATCAAATCATCCTCGGTTGGGGAATTTCTTCTATTGGTTTCTATGGTACATAGAGGTGCTGAATACACCTCGTCTTCTTCTCCTTCTTCCAACCAGAGTGGTAAGTCATGCTCTAAAGAGGGTTGGGCAGGAGGGTATAGGACAAGTTGCTTGGACATAGGACCATTTTTTATGGTCATATTTCCGGCACGACAACTGATATAGGCATCTGCAGTGGCTAACCAAGGCCTTCCCAAAATGAGGGGATATCCAGTAAGCTTTGCCTTTGGTTGCAGAACCAGGAAGTCTGCAGGATACTCCCAAGAGTCAATAGAGACCAAGACATCCTCCACAATTCCTTCGGGAGTCACAGTGGAGCGATCTGCTAATTGCAGTACTGTCGAGGTCTTCCTCAAGGAACCTTGAAGATTGAGCTTGCACATGGTATCCCTGGTCATTACATTAATGGCAGCCCCCAGATCAATCAGGGTGTGGGGTATGATGGTGCCATTGATGTGGACATCTACTACAGGACTTCCAGGATCTAAGTACTTTGGGCAGATGACTTGTCCTAGCATAAGGTCAGACAGTTGTCCTATGACATTGATAGTTGAAGCATCTTTCTTCCGTCTGCCTGGATGTTTGAAACACTTCTCCTTAACCAGCTTGTTATAGATTGGCACATCCTTGATGGCCTGGAGAAGGGGTATCTTCACACACAACTGCTTGAGCTCTCCCAGAAGCTCATCTTCCTCCGGGTTGGGTTGTGTGGTGGCTGTAAGTCTCTCAGGAAAGGGTGGAATAGGCTTTGGTTCACTTTCCTGATGGTCTTCCTCCTCCTCTGGGGGAGGAGGTTGGCGATCTGGAAGAGTCTTTCCAGATCTAAGATTGATCTCCTGGATCTCCACAGCATAGGTAGGGCATGAGGTCTCCCCAGTATATACCTGCTGAGCCTGTCTATTGTTGGGGTTCAGGTTCGGTTGAGCAGGCATTTGAGGTTGCCTTGGAGGAGCAGGAGGTAATGGTTGTGGCTGAACTGGAGGTGGAGGCAGAATGGCGGGAGGATTGTTGTATTGAGGCCTCCACCCCGACTGAGGTGCACTCCATTGAGGCTGCGACTGGGTATGTGAGTGATATGGATGAGAAGTAGGTTGAGTAGGGTACTGAGGTGGATAAGACCATGGATGAGGCATGGACCAGGAAGGATGAGCAGGGGGACCCCAGGAAGGCATGGGAGTCAAGTGGTTGGGGTTGTAATAAGCTTGAGATGCCCCTTGCATCCCCTGCTGATAAGGTCTAGATCCTTGAGGCCTCCTTTGGTTGATGAAGTAGAGAGGTTCAGTGGGGGCTTCAGTTCCTTGGTACATGGCTTTAAACCCAGGCAAGGTTGGACACTGATTTGTTGGGTGGTCCTCCTCAAAAACGAAACACACTTCAACCGAATGCAATGGACATTCGTTCTTAGGGTGTCTTCTGGTGCACCTAGGACAGAAGACAGCCAAGGCTCTCTCAGCTTCCTCTTTCTTTTGCTAGATCCTGAATGTGTCCAGCTGCATGGAAATGGTATGTCTCACCTCACTCTTAAGATCTTCTAATTGGTTTGTAAGCTCATGTTTGGAGAAAGGGACACCGGTGGAGAGGAGGTTTCCTCTACCTCATTTTCTAGCTGCCCTGGAATGATTTCGAAACACAGTCTTGATGTCCTCATAAGGCAGTTGGTAAATGTCCCCCCCAGCTAACATGTGAAGGGTATCTAAGAGATCTTCAGGTACTCCTCGGAGTAGAACCAACTTAAGGGATTCAGGGTCAAGTGTGCACCTGGCCCGCTTGTAACTAAGTTGGAACCTTTCCTCATAGTCCTCTAAAGATTCATCGTTTCCCATGGTCATCCGAAAGATTTCCCCCTTTGTTTCCTTGGACCTACAATAATCCCGGTACTTGGTGTTGAAGGCTTGCTGCATCTGAGCCCATGTGGTGATACTATTCCCAGGCAAACCCATGAACCAGCGTAGTGCTGCATCCTTGAGAGTAGAAGGGAAAAGTTTTAGCTTTTGTTCATCCTCAGTATAGTCATAGGTTCTACAGAGGACAGCAAACTCAAATAGGAAGGTATCAAGATCCTCAGTGGTCATTCCATGGAAATGAGGCAAAGCAGAGGGACTAATGTTTTTCATTTTCATCTCACCATTGGTCTCTCGGATGGGGAAAGCTCCTTCTATCCTCTCATCCTCTCTATTGTCAGCCATAGCTTTAGGTGGAGTGGTCTCTAACTCTTCTTCTTCTATAGGATTTCGGTATGTCTTGGGATGTTCACCTATAGTTTCCTCTGAATCACTGTCACCACCGAAGAGTGAAGGGTGACTAAGTGATGTGGTGGGGGTGTTTGTTAGGAATTTGCCTGATCTATCTCGGTTCCTACGAGGCATGAAATGGAAAAGAATTCTCTTTTTTGATTGCTTTTGTTTTTCTCTGTGCACCTGCAAAAATGAAACAGATTGATTGCAAAATTGAAATTCTAATCTACACTTGCAGAATCGAAAGTCTAAGCTATGAAAGCAGGAAATACTAATCTATGAAAGCAGGAAATGCTAATATATGAAAGCAGGAAATGCTAAGCTATGAAAGCAGGAAATGCTAAGCTACTTTTGCAGAAGGGAAATGAAATAAACTACTAAGCAGAAGTAAGAGTACGAAAGTAGAAGAAAAGCAACAATTACTAATACTCTGACGCTTCCCCGGCAACGGCGCCAAAAAGATGGTGAGCTCCAGTATTGTAGCAATAATGCTACAACTCCTGGGGCTTCCTGTCTCTCATTTTATCAACCCGATAGTTCGTACAAACTTGGAAGCGACGGTGCTGTATGCACAAGTACTAGCTCTTGTCGCAGTTGTCACTTGGTCAGCTGGCACAAGTCCGCTAGGGCTCAAGCCAACTTCTATAGGCTCACAGAAGAAGCTTTATCAATGATGGACGAAAGCTAACTCAGAGAAAACTACTCTACTTGGCGAAAATGATCTTAAAGCAAATCAAAGCATGTAAACCTAGGAAACCCTAATTTAACTAGTCTAACCTCTATACTGCAAGGAATGTGAAGGAAACTTCTACCAATGCTGCTGTTACCTCTAATAAGTGGAAATGCATGGATCTAAGCTGTTTGCATCATAAAAGACATGTTTTTGTATTTTCCCTTTAAATGTGTGGAATGATTGTGATTGTGTGCTAATTAGGGTTTGGTTGTGCAGATGGGATGGAAGGAAAGCGTGGGACAGTTTGGGAAGGTTAGGGGAGGTCCCTAAGGATCCTTAGCATCCATCCACAGAGGTTCCTCGCATTCAGATGCTCAGCAACCGAGAGAGTGGCCTCCTACATGATGGATGTGGAGGATCCTACAGGATACTCTGTTTTCTACAGGATGTCTACAAATGGCTACAGGAGGACCTACCGTGAGTGGTTGGAGTGATGGAGGAGTAATGGAATGGTAGGGGGAGATGTGCAAGGTGGGGATGAGGCTGGTGATGGATGTAGAAGTGAAGGAATGGGATAGGGAGTGAATGTAGGGAGTAGGTTGGAAGATGGAGGACTAGGTCAACAACGAGGGCTAGAGAATGGAGCTATGCGAGGAGTGAAAGTCTTTGGAGAGACAGAAGAGCGGAGTGAAGGTCGAGAAGATGTGTGTGCATGTGTGATCAAGGTGGAGGAGAAGGTAATGGGCCGAGAGGGAGAAGTGTAAATGTAACAAATGCTTATGACTGTTATCAAACCGAAAGTGCATCAACCTAACTACCTGTGCTCATAATTCAATGATCAACAATCAAAAACGCGAAGGAGAATGTGCATGAAGCTGTGGTAAAGGAGTGTAGTGCATGAGTGGATGACAAGGAAGCATCTAACGTAACAGTGACTGTATTGCAGCAATCATCAAGTGAAGAAATGCGTGTTTTTGGTGGCTAGCTATGGGCTGCACCCCAATCTTCAAGAAAGATGGCAGTGAGTCCTAACAGCCTTTTTGTTGGAGCTCCAATGGACTCTATCTATCCTCTGCTACACTAAACGACTGTAAACAAACTCACCATAAGCAAATCCTATCTACTCATGAAAAAGACCAACTCAACAACCTGTAATTCGAATTGCATGTACAAATGAAAAGCTCAAAGTGCTGGAAATGAAATGGGAACAACACTACAGCAGAGGGGATCTATGGCTCTCAGGTTGGGCCCTAACCTGAGAGCTATAGTCTCCTTAAGAAACTCAGAACTAGATCACAAACTGTCTTCTTTATTCATAATCTGATATCATGCCAAATTGGCTTACAAAAGAGAACGAAACTTGAGCTGTGCTCCAAAATTACAATAGTAACACGAGAGTTTCAACAACCTAACCAAGGCTAAGGCCTCTATACTTATACAAAACGATGCTCCAACAAGTATCCATGATTCTAGGAGCTCGGCTGTTCAATCTATAGTTTAACTGCTGATCCTGTAGGATGATCATAAATGTTGTTTCCTGTAGAGCAGTTTTGAACTGCTGTTCCTGTAGAACAGCTGGCCGTGTATTAAGCTCGGAGGGAGGATGGAGTGGGGCTCGGAGTTCTTGGTGAGGATCACGAGGAATGTCCCCCAAGACCGTGGACAACCTCTCCTTACGTCAGCAATGCCAACTCGTTGTCTCCTTGCCACCTTTTCGTTGTCTTTTGCTCCCTTTTAATGCCAAAACCTGGAATCACAATGCATTAGCTACGTAGATAAAGTGCCTATCCTTTCTCCTACAAACAACATGAATAAACTAAGAAGTGTATGCATAAACAATAAAAATGAATGGTTTGAGCAAGCAAAATAGGCCAAAATGAGCCCAAATTGTACCAAAATTGGGGCTCATCACCAACACAGCTCCTAGAGCTGTATTTGAAGCATCTGGGGAAATATGGAAAGGAAGTTTCCAATTTGGCCCTCTCAAAATGGGTGCTTCAGATATTCTTGTTTTCAAAGTTTCAAATGCAAATTGACAATCAGGATCCCATTTGAATTCACAGTCTTTTGTAAGTGATTTGAAGAGCGGAGATGCTATTTTGGTGAAGTTTTCAATAAATCTTCTATAGTATCCAGTAAATCCAAGAAAACTTCTAACATCTTTTTGACAATTTGGAATAGGCAACTTGGAGATGACTTCAACTTTCGATCTATCAACTTTAATCCCATCCCCTGAAATATGATGTCCTAAAACAATCCCTTCAAAAACATCATAAAGCATTTTTCATGACTCAATGATAGGTTTGTTTCTTTACACCTTATAAGGACTTTTTCCAAATTCTCTAATGTCTCTTGAAACGAATTACCATAAACTGTAAAATCATCCATATAAACCTCTACATGATCATGGATTAGATCAGAAAAGATTCCTAGTACTGCCCTTTGAAATGTTGCGGGTGCATTACATAATCCAAAAGGAAGTACTCGGTAAGCAAAATTTCCCCATGGACAGGTAAATGTGGTCTTATCCTGATCTTCAGGTGCTACCTGAATCTGATTATAGCCACTGAAACCATCCAAAAATGAAAAATACTTTTTGCCTGCTAAAGTATCTAATATCTGATCAATAAAGGGTAAATGAAAGTGATCCTTCAAAGTTGCTTTATTCAATTCCCTGTAATCAATGCATACCCTCCATTTACCATTCTTTTTAGGTACTATAACCAAAGGAGAAACCCATCGGCTATCTGAAATTGGATAAACGAAGTTTACATTGAGTAGTTTTTGGAGCTCTTCTTTCACTATCTCCCTAAGGTTTGGATTCATCCTTCTCTGAGGTTGTCTGATTGGTCTACTGTTTTCCTCGATGTAGATGTGATGAATGCAAGTCTTAGGGTCAATACCTTTCATATCAGTATACTCCCATGCAAATGCAGTAGAATGTTTTTGCAAGACTTTGGTTAGCTCTTCCTGTTGTGATCTTTCTAAGTTTTTGTTGATATTCAATGTTTTACCTGGAAAGATCTCAATGGCGGAACTACCAAACTCTTCCATAGAGAAAAGAGACATTTGTCTAGATGATAGATACTCAATGTCAGAATCTAATTGAAATTGTGTGTGGTCATATTCTGAAGATGTTTCAAAGTTTTCTAATGTGTTCAGAATTTGACTATCTTCACTGACTTCAAAAATGGTAAAGACAGGTTGTATAGTATCCTCATCATCAACCCACTCATTATCTCCTATTTCTGTAATTGCTTTTGCTGGAGGATACAGATTGAATTTCTTTGTCGAATTACCATCAGAAATATACATATCCCCAGACCTACAACTGATAAAAGAATCAGATGTGGCTAGCCAAGGTCTTCCTAAGATGAGAGGGTGTCCTCCTAAATTACTCTTGGGAGTTAAAATCATGAAATATAATGGATATTCCCAAGAGTCTAAGGAGACTGAAATGTCTTCTAATACACCATCTAGTTTGATAATTGATCGATATGCAAGTTGCAATAAAGTAGGTGTAAAAAGAAGATTAGGAAGTTTCAACTGTTCCATAGTCTGTCTACTCATAATGTTGATAGCATCCCCTAAATCAATTAAAGTATTTGGAATTTCTACCCCATTGATATGTGTTTTGACAATTGGACTACCGGGATCTACATACTTCTGCATAGTAATTTTTCCCATCATGATATCTGCAATTTTTCCTACCAGGTGGATTCTTCTTGTATCTCTAGGTTTCCTTCCTGGTCTTTTAAGACTCAACTCTTTTATTGTTTTTGCTAGAATAGGAATCTCTCTAATGGCCTGTAGCAAGGGAATCTTGATACAGACATTCTTCAATTCATCTAGAAAATCATAGTCCGGCAACAAGATTTGTTTTTCCACCCCTTTGTCAATTTGTAATCTTTCAAGAAAAGGAGGTGTGGATGAAGATGCAGGTTGCTCAACTATAGGAGTTGTGGGGGGTAACTCTTTTTATTTTTCTTTCTGAGTGCTTGGGTTTTGAAGAGATGCTTCAGAACCTTTATTGGCTTCAAGAGAATCTTCCTCAGAAATGCTTTGCTTTTGGGCATCTATAGAAGGTTTATCTAAAACTCCACCAGATCTGAGTTGTACATCATTGAGAGGAACAATCATATAGGTAGGAAATTGTTGACCTTCTACCATGTACGCATTTTGAGGGTTTTTATTATTGGAGTTTGGCAATGGCTAGGAAGGAAGTTGATTTGACTTCTGTTGGAATGGAAGCAAGAGTTGAGAATTTGGATTCTGTTGAGAAAGTTGTTGTTGTTGTTGAAATGGCAATGATAGTTGTGGATTTTGATTTGAAAGTTGTGGAGCTTGTTGGTTTTGAAAAGATGGAGGATATTGATAAAATTGGGCAAATCTCCCATAAGGATTTTGCATGCCTTGTACCCATGATTGAAAAGGATTTTGAGGTTGGGACCAAGGTTGTTGCCAAGGATTCCAATTTGGTGGGGTTTGAAAGTTCATAGAGTTGTTAAACCCTTGGTTTTGTTGCCCCTGCCAAGGTCTCCTTGCAGCAAAACAGAGAGACTCAATTGTATTTGGATCTTCTTGAAAGACAGCTTTGAGCCCAGGAATTGAAGGACAATCCTTGGTCTCATGATTCTCTGAACAAATCACACATGTTTCTACAACTTTTGCATCCAAGGGACATTCCCTTAGAGCATGTTTCTTTCTACATTTTGGGCAAAAGATGGCCAAAGCTTCAATGTTTGCTTTCTGTTTATAGTGTATCTTAAGAGTGTCTAGTTGCTCATTAAGACTCCCTAAGATATCAGTTTTGAATTCATCAAGCATATTGCCAATCTCAGCCCTACTTACTGATCCAGTTGCAGATTTGTTTGCTCTGATGAGAGAAGGATCTCTAGGCCCTTTTCCAGTTTTAGATTTTCCCCTTGAGAGATGGACACATAGCTCTGCTATATCATGAAGTGGAAGTTGAGATATATCTCCTTTTCCCATCATGTTCAAAATATCTATCCATTCATCTCTAATGGCTTTTAATAGAATGGCTTTCAGGGTTTCCTCATCTAAGTTACTCATTTTTGCTCTTTTCAAGTTGTATTGGAATCTTTCAAGTAAATCCTCCAAGTTTTCATCTTCTATTTGCACCATTTTGAATACTTCATCCTTGTGATTGGTGGGCATACAATAGTCCAGGTATCTATCCAAAAATGTTTGTTTCATATCATTCCAAGTCCTAATGGATTGAGTGAGTAATCCCATGAACCATTTCAAAGCAGCTCCTTTCAATGTTGAAGGAAACAGTTTGAGTTTTTGAGAGTCTTCCAGATAATCATAAGTTCGGCACACGACCTCAAACTCAAATAGAAATGTTTCAGGATCCTCATTTCTTAACCCATGAAAGTTTGGGAGGACAAATGGTGAAATATTTTTCATTGTTGCTCGAGAATCCTCATCAACTATAGGAAATCCGAATGAGTTATCTCCATCCCTATTTCCCCCATTGTTACCTCTACCTCCTCCATTGTTTCCTCTTCCCCCTCCTCTACCTCTACCTCTACCAAATCCGTTAACTACCTCTTCTGTCATGATAGCTTCCTCAGAGATTTCAGAGTCCTCTGGTTCCTCTACTAATGGCGAACGAGGAGCAATTTCTCCCTCTTCTTCCTTAGGTGATTCTACTTCTTCAATTACAATGTGTCTCCCTGTAGAAGGAAAGAAAGGATCTTTTCCTAATTCAGATTCGATGGATGGTGTGGGAGAGTCTCCTAATTCAACTACTGCCTCTTGAATTCCATGAATCCTAAGGCTAGGAGTGTGGGTTGGAGATGATGGAGGTGTATCTTGTCTATTCCTTGAAGTAGATGGAGTTGTGAAAATCGAACTCTTGGCTCTAGCTAAAAACCTTCCCCTAGAATCTCTTGCTCTATGCATGTCATTTTTATTTTTCTTCAAGTCAGGCTAATAATTCTCTTTCTGATTTTCCAGGTCACTCTAGGTGCAAGAAGAGAGCATACTCAAGAAACTATTAAACCAATAACTTTCTCTTTTCTGATCCTCCAGGTCACACTAAGTGCAAGAGGAGAGCATACTTTGAGAGGTTATCAATTTTCCTTCCTTGAATTTTTTTTTTTTAAGAAATTGGCTACCTAGTTTCACTTCCTCGGCAACGGCGCCAAAATTTTTGGTCAATTTAGTGTCTTAAATTGCTATTTAAAATGTCAATCTGGGATTCGTAAGTTGATGAAGTGAAGTGCACTATATGTGCAAGATAACCGTTTTCTTAGTCTTTTGTCGTTTTTGAGTTTTTTAGTTTGTTTTTGGGTTTATCTTCTGTGGATTTCCTAGTGTGAGATGGCGAAATTGAAAGTTAAGTATGGATGGTAATGGTGATTTCTACAATGATTTTCCAAACTTAAAAGTTCTCAAAAAGAAAGTTTCAAACTCACTGTAATGAAATCAATTCTCAAAAGGAAGTAAATGTACCAAAACAGTGAACTAGTGACAATGGCCCTGTATCCTTGCTGCTGTATGAAAAAGAAAATAAAAACTGAACTTAAAGCAACTCAAAGACTGAAAGCAAAGTAAACTAAATCACACTACTTCAACCCACATTTTGACCCTTCACCTTTCGACTCACTCCGGCTATAGGAAGTAATCATAAACAAGCTGAGTAATATGATATCTAAATTGCAGGAAATTAAATTGCATAAAAGGAACCTAAGATTTAACTACTCATTCATATTTCAACTCTTGAAAATGACATAAGTAATTCAATCTCTAACTTGCAGGAATGCAAACTAAATCATACTACAACAAGTAATATTCTGATTCCTTACTAATTGAGTCGCTTGGCTATAGAAAGGAAATCATAAACAGATGAGTAATATGATGTCTAAGTAGCAGAAAAGTAAATAAGCAAAACAAAACTTAAAAGAAATGACAGTGCTGGAATTAAACTCAGGAAATGAAAATCAGCAGAAAGGACAAAATGATATCATGTCAGTAGTTATCAAAAATATGTAAATTTGCCCGGGCTGCCTACAAAAACCTGTAAAAGAAGCATTGATCAGCTAACAGTTATAAAAGAAAACATAAAGGAAATATGGACATCAATGAACAACAGAACAACGCAATATATATACAAGCAATGATTATAAAAACAGTAAATGAAAGCAAGAAACTATACAAAGCTTTGGTGTACAGGGGCCCTCTGCAACCTCGGCCAGTCAATCACTTAGTCACAAATCCAATTCAGGAATGTTTTCTTCTCATATATTTAAAGTGCAGTAATAAAACAAAGTAAAGCACAGTATAGTGGGCTGATAACAACAGTCAAAATTACATCTCCAAAAGCTAGCTATCCAGCGTATATCAACGCGTTATTTATAAGTGAAAGTGCTGAAACTAATTCCTAGATTTTATGCTGCCAAGAGACACGTAAATCTCCTTGGCCCGAGATCTAGCGTTATGGTCATCATGACAGTTGAATCCATGGAGTGGTGGCTGCTCGATTCAGTTCAAGGGCTGATCTACAGGTGTGCCAGTACCTCCGGAAACTAAGGATTGTGCCACGCAAACCTTCACGTGGGAAAAACAGAGCCATGCCACCGCAAAACTCCTCGTTTTGTCCTTCCTTTGACCGTCGTTGACCATGACCGTTTATGAGTGATTTGGCTGAATTGAGGGGACACACTCCATGTACACGTCACTTGCAGCTTGCCCATGTGGCCAGTTTCTCCATTGGACACCTGTAACATAGCCTTTAACAAAATGGCTGCGGAAACTTGGGCTGACTACGGAAAGTGACAAGTTTCCGCAATTGTTTGAACAAAAATCTAAATCAAAAAACAGTCATAAACATAGTTAGGAAACCATTTCATAAGCTCTTTTTAGACTAATATGCAATGATTTGACAGCTTGGTGGATGAAGTAAATGGAAAAAGAAGACTGAAAGGGTATATAGGGAAGTACAGGTTTGGGATTCAACATTAATCCCAAGTAGATAGGAATGCCTAATATGGTCATTAACCATATAAATGCTCATGCAGATCCATGAAGTATTATCTATAGTTGTAGCCTCATCCAAAGACAATGCAAAAAAACTAGCATTTTTAATCTTCTTTCAAATCATCATTTTCTACTTGAACTAGATATCTTGCCCATTTCCAACCACTGGTTACAGACCAATGAGAAGATGTGAAGTTTGCACTTGAAGAAAAGATAGAAATTTCATGTGATCTGGATAATATATCATAGGAGGACCTTTAGATAAGATGTGAAATACAATGCTCAATTGTATCGTCTTGGATAACAAACTTCTCTCCATTGTCTTTTTAAATAGAGATATGATGGTTCCTCCACTTGCCTCAAGTTTCCTCTTACTTATTAAATATTTTTTGTATTTATCTGCATATTCGATATGTCGACATTCCTCATAATATTTCCATTTGACAATATATTTCTCTTTACCATTTACAATTTTCTTTCCATACACCTTTCCTGCATGCTTTTGTACTGCATCTAGCTCCATCTAAAATTTCACTACCTTTCAAGTTTTCCTAATATACACATTACATCTAACTTGTCGGAAAACCTCGTTCTCATTTCTAGGAGGTATTTCTTCAATAAATGGAAAACTTGAGACCCAATCTCCCTGGAATTGTCTCCCTAAGGTCCACTAACGTTTTTTCTTTTTCTGTGAATGGATTGTTTAACCTTCCAAGGAAAAATATTTAACATTTTCATCACCACTTTCTGTTGAAACTGCATTTATCTCACCCTGATCACTTGAGGAACCTATTATTTCATCCATCATATGGATATCAAATGCATTTCCATAAGAGTTAACATCTCTCTCAGTAACAGATTGTTCAAAGGAGCTTGAAGCATGAAGAGAATGTGTATTTTTGGATGGAGCTTTTTGAAAGTATTATAATACATTCATTTTCCTTGATGGTTTATTCCCACGATTATCTTTTGACATCTCATTGAATATTCCACAAGTAAAATTTCAAATCGATCTACAAACCTGCATCAATAGTTTCCAAGAGTTGAGAATTACTAGATTTGTGGGTAGTATTCAAAGTATACTATATGGCATAGTTCAAAAGTACATATGAATAAAAAAGGATTTCATCATACCCAATAAAAATAAACATCAATTAAAGAGTCAATACACATTATATGCCCTGTTTTCTTTTTTGTCTTGAGCTCACTTAGGGTACAATTTTTTTTTTACTATTTCAAAGATTTTAGAGCAAAATATTTACATTTTCCTTTCATAATTATATGTACCCATTTGTACCCAAATTGCTTCAATGAGATATGATTCATATAAATTCTCTTATTCATAGAAAATAGAATTGTACTTTGCAAAAGAGTTGTTGAGTAAACATTGAAAGAACATATATCAGAAATTGAATTTTGAGGCAAAATGGAATTTCACAAAAAAACTTATTTAACAATGATAATGGGAAACTATTAAGACATAAAATATAATAATTCATTTGTATAACATTGAAACAACATCATCCTTGCAGGTCTATCTTAGTCCTTTTGGTTTACTAGTTTGGCTTGGGTTGATATCCATGCTAGATATCTATGGATGGGCTTTGAATCATTCCCATTCCCATGCAGTCAATTTTTTGGAAAAATTATATTAGAAAGATTAGTGACTCTTTGAATTCTGTGTAGAAAATAGAATATTAATCCTCATGGATTTGAATGTAGGCATGATCTAGCATGAAATCCATTGTTAAATGGGTAAATTTCATATGGATTTGTTGTAGAATTCCCTTGTTGTTTTACATTTGTGTAGCCATCTATCATGCTAAGAAGTGGGTGAATCAATGAAATTTTCATGTGTTAAATGGGAATTCTATGTGAGCATTTGTAATTCCATTTGTAGTTTGCATTAGAATTTTAATGAATGTTGTTAAACAACCACAAATTTGTTCATAATTGGGAATCTTGACTAGGTCTGGATCTTGAGGAAATTCTTGAGATAAGGTGAAGTGGATATCTAGTTACCACTGTGGGAGAAAGGTTGGGTGCACCATTTGGGAGTACAAAGTTGAAAAGTTCATCTCCCAAGAGTACAAAAGAAAATCTAGACATATAAGAGCCATAAGAAAAACCTTAATTATTGTAGGTTGCTAATTTCAGAATAATGCAACATCAAACATATCAGTCACTTACTCACCAGTATGAAGTTGATTCTCTCTTGGTGTAAATAAATATACATGAAAAAGTTATCGTATTGTTTGCACATTTCATATTAAGGTTAGGGTATTTGATTTTACATCCTTTCAAAGAAGCGGGTTGAAGGATTAGAACTAGTAGTTGGATGGAGGTCACCCCACATCTTGTTGTCATATTTTCCTGAGCCCCTCAACCTCCAAATCTGATAAGGAGAAGTCAGAGTGAAGCCTATATCATGATTATATATGGTTGGTACTCATCAACAGAGTGTGAACTATATTATAATATCAAATTCACCTTCTAGGATGTCTAGATTTCAAAAATTGATTTGAGGTACAAGTCATTACCTAGTTCCACATCTCATAATTTTTTAAGCACAATTGTGTCTATTAGAAATTTTGGTTGGAGGTTTTCTATGTGAAATTATGTTTCGCAGTAGTCAAAGGATGGTTAGATAAGGATCAACAGAACAAGTTTCATGGGATTCCTAGAGAGACCCCCACAATTTAAGGTGGCAGTGTAAGGGATGGAAAAGTCTAGGACACAGGGGACCCCTTCAAACCCCCTTTGCAAACAATATTGGAAATATTAAAATAATTTTCAAAAGTTCAAATGTGTTGAGTGTAGGCCATACATGTGGCAAATAAAAAGGAAAATGATAATTTTAATGATTTTACTTAATCTAATGTCCTAATTGACTTAAATTTACCAATGATAAGGGGTAGGATATTACGGGTTGCCAACTTACTCAAGAATAGATAAAAAGAATGTGAAAAAATACAATTGTGTAGATCTGTGTGAGTTGGTGACTTATAGTTATGTGAGTCTTGCAAACTACAAATTAAGAAGTTGTTGAAACTATGTGATTGTTTCTTTGATAGCCATGTAAGCCATCTACATGATCACATAGAAAACAAGTTGAAGGCTTGAAACGTTGGCATACGCATCGATCATCCATAATTGATGATTACATTGTTCACTTGAACTTCCATAATTGATTGGTGACTTACTACTAATGAATCTTGTTATATCCCTTCCAAAGATTAAATTATCATTTCAATTTGTAAAGCAATGACTTGAAAGGTCACTTCAATTGCTTCTCGAGATATTTTATTGACAACACTTTCAGATAGTTACATTTGTTGAGAGTAGGTGTTGTATGCCTTTTGCAAAGGTTGGGAATTGTGGAAGACTTGACATTGAGATATATCATAATCACTATACATGAGTCAGTACTACTAAATACACAGTTGTGAAATAATGATTGTAGGGTAGTATAATGCACATCAAGGTTGAGAGTCGATGTTCTTGGTGCTGCCTAGGATTTGACTTTGAGCAAGATTTGTCAAAATTTTGTATAGCTGATTTAAAGTGTTGATAACTCATATGGAAAGATGCATGTGGCAAAAGATGAAAGATGGAAGACTTGTTGATCAGAAGTTCGAAGGCTTGCTTGATAGCTTAAGAAAATCTACCAAGGTTTTCAAAGTATTTTCCATATGTCTACATCTATATAGAATATTAAAGTAGTTTCTTTGATATCCTGGGAAGTCAGAATCTGTTACTATTAGTATGATTATGTATGATAGTTAGGGTACATCTTGATGATGTATGGGCTTCAGTTTGCTAGGAGTACAATACCTTCATCTAGCATATTGAACCTTGAATAAAATCTACTATTGAGATTCAGAATCTGTTGAGCAGTCAATATATCTCAGGGTCTATATTTGATGACAGGTTAATGTGATTTGAGCATACCTGCTCAGATAAATGATGTGTGCTAGGATTTGTTGAAGACCTGGGTTATATAACTGGGTTGTTGAACTAACAGTATGGAAAATGGTAAAATCACATCTATATTTCTTAAGGTCCACCTTTATCTATAAATCAAAATACTGAAGCTTGTTTGCTCAAAGTAGTAAGCTTATCTTCTATGAAGCCATTTCAGTTAGTTATTCAGTAAGCAAAGAGTAGGATTCAGAGAATTCGCTGAGAAATTATTGTTGATGATTCTCACTGTCTTAAGGAAAGATATGTGCCCTAACTAAGGAATATTTTGGTAGTATTGTCTGAAGCTATACTTACGTGGCAATATTTATACACATTCTATGGCTCTTAAGGCTCAAATCAAGGTAGAATTGTGCCAAGTCTTCAAGCAAACTACTGTGGTTGATCTAAGGGTTTCATTTTCCAGGTCTCTAGCATAAGTGCAACCTTCTTTCTGGAAGGATTTCATCCTTCTTGCATCTAACTAAGGAAAAAATTCATAGCATATATGTTATCAGCCTCCTTGGATCTATATGTACAAATTTGAACTGAATTTGTTGTATGATTTTTCAACCCTCTTAACAGTAGCATATTTTGGGACATATCTTGGCTTTCTGGAGCAGACCATTGATAAAGAAAATTGCGCATATTTGGGAACTTAATGAGAGGAATGATTTCTGAAGTGTTTTTTTGTGGGAGTACCTATGTAATATAGGCCCTAATCTAAGCCCTAATAAGAAATACAATTACAATTTGGATACTTTGGTTTCCATCATCAGTGAATCTCAGCTACTCTTATAATTAATTGTGATTGATTTGACAGTATGGACAATGAAAGTCTCCTACCTGTAATGCGAGTTTCTGAACAACAACAAAAAGTAGAAGGAATTAGTAGCAAATAAGTGGCATATTTGACATTAGCTCAGGTACAAAAATGGCACTCTATGTTCCATTATACTTTCGCCAATATTATGGCCAACCATATCCTGAGTAACCTGCAAACTGAAAAACTTCCTACTACCGTTATGAATAAGCAATATGTGACCAATCATTTCGGCATTTTTTTCGCTTTCTCCTAAAAAAGCCATTACTTTTGATTTGGATAATTATTTCGTTCACAAACAATGGTTTATTTGGACAACGGGACATACTAAGGTATTTTTAATCTATTTGTGAGACGAGATTTGATGCAGAGGATGTAGAGGAATGTGTCTAGGCTTTTCCAGAACTGTTTGAGCTTGTGTGGGCATGTAGTTGAAAGCAATTGATACTACCATAATCTAGAAAGAATATGCATGATCTAGAGTTCCTCTTAATACAAGAACTATACAGATATTGTTACACAACATTCAAAGAAGTAGAGTGACAACTAACTGCAACGCACTAGCCCTGATCCCACCTAATGCAAGACCCTGGTGCTATTGGTGAAGCCTCTGCCTCTATGACTACTGGCACTAGATCGATTGACGAATCATAGCTATTGGTGTTGCAACAAAGACTCGAAAATGAGTCAAATCCTGCATGAATGGAGACATGATAGCCCCACTACTGGTGAAGCCTCTGCCTCTGCGACTACTAGCACTGCCTCTGCCTCTGTGACTACATCAACTATAGCTATTGTTGCTGGAACCAAGGCTTGAAAACAAGTTGCTAAGTTAAATGCAGTCTTCCATTAGGGTATTAATGTCTTTAGCTGCAACATTTGATATGGAGATAGAGAAAATGCATGTAAATACAATGTTTCTTCATGGCGTTCTTGAAGAAGAATGTTAGGTCCCTATAATACTAGTGATTAGCCCACTACTATTGTAGTTGTATCCCTTATTAATATTGTTGTGCCCCTATTGTCCCCATATTGTTATTACTGTGCCCCATAGAATCCCTCTATTGTTATTTTTGTGCCTTTATATTATTATTGTTAGGTCAGCTGGGTTACATTGTGACTCCTTAGACTCCTATATATAGAAAGGAGGTTTTTTCATTTGAATCATTCATTTGTGTAATGTAAAGGAGGTTTCCCCCTCTAAGAGGCTGAATTCTAAGGCGTTGATCTATCTTTTCTATCTTTTTGCGAGCTGGTTCCATAACATTTGGTATCAGAGCTTTGTATTCTAGGGTTTCGCTGCTCCAAATAGGTCATCGTGGCATGTTCGCTATAACTTTTTTTTTGCGATGTTTCAGAAGTGCAAAAAAAACCCATTTGAGATGAAATTGCACTGAACCTCGAATCCGAATTTTAGAGCTTTTCGCGCTATATTTGCAGAGATATGATCTGAGGAAGTTGGTATTTTTTGCAGACTCCTAAATTACATTCCAAACAAATGACCTGGGGAAAATCGTCATAACTTTCTCCCTGAGCATCGGATTGAAATTTTGTAAGAATTTACAGAAATAGGATAGATTGTAGTTTCTTTTATATATTTTTTAGAGCCAAAGGTCGAAACTGGGACACGTGGCACGTCATACAAGTTCGCTCTACTGAATTAGTCTATAATCAGGTCACTGTGGGAAATTTGGCATAAATCTTCCTTGGAGAATCCAATTTGGATCAGACTAGTGCCATTGGAAAGAGTACACAGAGGGATACTATAGGTCACAATTTCAGAACTGGATGATCCGAAATTACAGAGATACATTAGAGGCAATATCGAGCTCCTACAAAGTGAAAAAAAGTGTGGAGATTTTTTTAAATTTTTGCTTAAGCTTGGTTTGAAAAATTATTTGAAGGAATTCAAAGGGCATAGTAGAGCATTATTATTGGTAATTGATGCCCTGAGGAAAGAAAATGCAAACACCTAGTAAGCAACCTCAAAGCTCTAGCATGACCCATGAAGAAGAGGAAGAGATGCTACATGATATATCAAAATTACAAGACCAAGTGCAACAAATGTCACTCTCACAAAAGCTAACAGAAGCTAAGATAAATGGCGTGGAATCTAAGATAAAGGGCGCGGAAGCTAAGATGAATGGTGTGGAAGCTAAGATGGACAATTTGAAGATAGATTTGAAGGCAGGCATGGCAGATTTGAAGACAGATTTGACAAATTTTCTACAAGAAATACTTACTAATAGTGAAAGGGTAGTAAAGGAAATTCATGATGCGAACAAAAGAAATGTTAATCATGATTTCATATACTCTAATGTTGGATCGAAGACCCACCATATTCCAAAAATCGATATGAGGAAGTTTGATGGCAAGGATCCCGCAACATGGATATTACAGATGGAGCAATTTTTCGATCTCAATAATGTGCAAAACACACAAAAGGTATGTATTGCAACTTTGTATTTGGAACCAAATCAATTTGTATGGTATCAATGGCTTTGCTCTCATAAACAAATTATCACTTGGGCAATTTTTACGGAAGAATTGACAGCACATTATGAGGATACAAAAAGCAACACTTTTTTAGCCAATTGATAAGTCTCAAACAAAAGGGTTCAATAATGGAGCACATTGAGGAGTTCCAAAAATTGAACATAAGGGTAAAAAATATTCCAGAGGAGCATAGGATTGATGTGTTTATAGGGACTTTAAAGGATAATATCCAACATGATGTTCGCCTTTTGGAACCTGATTCATTAGAGAAGGCATTCAAGTTAGCAAGAAAAATGGAAAGCAAAATTATGGCAACCAGGAAGCATAACACTCACAACTATAGAGATGGAAGTGTTGTTGCCCCTAGTCTTCCACAACCTATAAGATTGACACCACAAAAATTGGAAGAAAAAAGAGAAAAAGGGCTTTGTTACAGTTGTGATAGCAAATACACTAAAGGTCATAAGTGTGCTGAGAAGAAATTATTCTACATAGATTGTGAAGAGGAAGAATAAAAGGAGCAAGAAAGGTCAAAAAAAGAGGATATACTCCAGGAACAAAGCCTAGATAAAGAATAAATGAATCCGACCATATCTTGTAATTCATTGGCTGGAATTACCACTCCTCAAACCATCAATATAGAAGGACAAATCAAGAAGAAAAAGGTAATAGTGTTGATTGATTCAGGAAGTACCCACAATATTATTCATTGTAAGATAGCAAAAGAACTGAATTGCTTCCTATATCCAGCACCAGAGTGTCAAGTGATGGTTGCAAATGGAGGAATGATAAATTGCTCTGGAAAGTGCCATAATATCAAGCTATCCATGAGAGAATATGTATTGACTAGCCCAATGCTTTCCATTCCAATGGGAGGTGCTAATGTTGTACTAGGAGTCCAATGGCTACAATCCTTGGGTATAATAGCTTTTAATTTTCACGAACTTTTCGTGAAATTTTCTACAGAAGGAAAGGAAGTTGAATTAATGGGCATTGCAAGGAAACCGGGAAAGATAATCAGCTCTAACGGTATGACAAAGCTTCTAAAAGAGGAACAAAGAGGTGTGATTGCATAGTTATGTTTGCTAGATGTTTCCACATTGAAATCATCTATTTCTCCAAATCTCCAAAAAGTCTTGGACAATCATTCCAAGGTATTTGAGACTCCCAAAGGTCTCCCACCTATTTTTGATCATGATCATGCTATTCATCTGATTCCAGGAAGTGTTCCTCCAAACATCAGGCCGTACAGATATCCCTATGCCCAAAAGAGTGAAATTGAACGTATGGTTGCAGAAATGATAGAGGCTGGTATAATTCTACCTAGTCAAAATTCTTACTCTGCTCCAGTAGTATTGGTGCACAAGAAGGATAGATCATGGCGCATGTGTCTGGATTATAGGGAGCTCAACAAGCTCACTATTAAAGATAAGTTTTCCATTCCGGTCATTGATGAATTACCGGATGAATTGCTTGGATCAATTTACTTCACCAAGTTGGATCTTCATTCAGGATATCATCAAATCAGAATGAAGACTAAAGACATTCTGAAAACAACATTTAGAACTCGTGAGGATCATTATGAATTTTTGGTCATGCCTTTTGGGCTTACCAATGCACCTTCTACATTTCAAGGTTTGATGAATTCTATTTTCAAACCCTTCCTTAGAAAATTTTTGTTAGTATTTTTTGATGATACACTAATCTACAACAAGTCTTGGAAGGATCATGTTGAACATGTTGACAGGGTGCTACAACTATTGGAGGAGAAACAATTATATGCAAAAAGATCCAAATGTTTCTTTGTAGTACAAGAGGTGGAATATTGGGGTCATATTGTATCTCATGAAGGAGTTAAGGTAGACCCTAGCAAAATTAAAGCCATTAAGGAATGGAAAATCCCCACATGCATAAAGCATTTACGAGGATTTCTCGGGTTGACATGGTATTATCGCAAGTTTGTTAAGAATTATGGGAGAATAGCAACACCTCTAACAACATTATTGAATAAAGATGCATTTTCATGGACTCCAGAAGCAACAAAGGCCTTCGAACATCTTAAAGGGGCAATGTGCCAAGCACTGGTCTTAGCTACACCGGACTTCACAAAAACCTTTATTGTGGAATGTGATGCTTCAGGAAATGGAATTGGTGTTGTTTTAATACAAGATGAAAGACCCATTGCTTTTGAAAGTTGTCCAATCAAGGGAAAGTTTTTACACAAAACTATTTATGAGAAGGAAATGTTGGCAATACTACATGCAGTTAAGAAATGGCGACCCTACCTAATGGGAAGACACTTCAAGGTAAAAACGGATCATGATAGCCTTAAATACTTTTTAGAACAAAGATTATCCTCTGAAGAGCAACAAAAGTGGGTCACAAAGATGTTGGTTTATGACTTTGAAATCATCTACAAAAAAGGGAAGCAAAATGTGGTGGCAGATGCACTCTCAAGAAAGGATGAGGATGTGGAAGCATTGTTGTGTGCCATTTCTATTATCCAACCAGATTGGATAAACGAAGCAAGGGAGGAATGGAAGAATGATGAAGAAGTGTGGGCACTTATTCGAAATTTACAACAAGATTCCAGTACATCTGATACATTTAGCTGGCAAAATGATTTGTTATGGTACAAATATCACTTATACCTCTGTAATAATTCCCAACTCAAACAAAAGATTCTTATGGAATTGCACACTTCTCCCTTAGGAGGGCACTCAAGATTTTTAAAAACTTACCACAGGGTTGAGAAGGAATTTTTTTGGGATGGCCTTAAATTGGATATTCAAAAGTTTGTGGTGGAATGTTTGGTTTTCCAACAAAATAAAGTTGAAACAATTAAGACCCTGGGTCTATTATAACCTTTATCCATTCCAAGCCAATGTTGGGAGGAGGTTTCAATGGATTTTATCACAGGTTTACCCAAGTCTGAGGGAAAGAGTGTCATCATGGTGGTAGTTGACATACTTACCAAGTATGCACACTTTTGTGTACTATCACATCCATTTAAAGCCAGTACAGTTTCTACTGCATTTATGGAAACAATTCAAAAGCTACATGGAAACCCAAAGATTATTGTAAGTGACAGAGATCCTATTTTCACTGGAAATTTTTGGACAGAATTATGTTCTTATCTCGGCACTCAGTTAGTTCATAGCTCATCTTATCATCCTCAATATGATGGGAAAACTGAGATAGTAAACAAATGTTTGGAAGGATATCTTCGTTGCTTTGTATCTGATAAACAGAGACAATGGGTCAAATGGTTGCCTCTCGCTAAATGGTGGTACAACACTTCCTTCCATACAGCAACAAAAATGACCCCATTTATGGCACTTTATGGATATCAGCCACCATCCATCACATCATATTTAAGAGAAAATTCTAAGGTTCAAGCAGTGGAACATCACATCGAGCATCAACAACAAGTCCTCCAACTCTTAAAGGATAACCTCATGTTGGCGTAGAATAGAACGAAACAACAGGCAGATCAACATCGCAGTGAAAGAAGTTTTGATGTAGGTGATTGGGTATTCCTACGGCTACAACCATATAAACAAATGTCCCTCAAGCAAGCTAAGAAGGATAATAAATTATCACCAAAGTGTTATTGTCCATACAAGGTGTTGGAAAAGTTTGGTACTATGGCATACGAAATGGAGCTTCCTGCAGCTTCTCGAGTGCACCCAGTTTTCCATGTTTCATGTTTAAAGAAGTTTATAGGCGACAAGCTCCCAACTCAAACAATATTTCCAAAACTTGACGACGAAGGAAACATTATATTGCAACCAGAAGCAGTCACAGAAACAAGAACTAGACAGCGACGAAATCGATCAATTTCAGAGTATCTCATCAAGTGGAAGAATTTATCCGTTGAAGATTCCACATGGGAGGATGAGAATTTTATATAGAAGCATCCAAAACTACTCAAGCGTTGAGGACAACACTTTTTTGAAGGAGAGGGGCATGTTAGGTCCCTATAATACTAGTGATTACCCCATTACTACTGTAGTTGTATCCCTTATTAATATTGTTGTGCCCCTATTGTCCCCATATTGTTATTATTATGCCCCATAGAATCCCTCTATTGTTATTTTTGTGCCTTTATATTATTATTGTTAGGTCGGCTGGGTTATATTGTGACTCCTTAGACTCCTATATATAGAAAGGAGGTTTTGTCATTTGAATCATCAAAGAATCTTTCTTTTGTTTAATGTAAAGGAGGTTGCCCCCTCGAAGAGGCTGAATTCTAAGGCGTTGATCTATCTTTTCCATCTTTTTGTGAGCTGGTTTCATAACAAAGAAATATATGTATGAAGCAACCTGAAGGTTTTACAATCAACATGAAGACTGAGTTGGTTTGCAAGTTGAAGAAATCCTTGTGTGGGTTGAAGCAATCACCTCAAATGTGGAACCTCGATTTTGATAGGTATATCTAGGAGATTGGATTTATACGAAGTCGGGTTGATCATGGCTTGCAACAATGGAGTCTGTGGAGTCTAAGTCTCTTGCAACGACTCACGAAATGAAGAATGGAGACGAGTCACAAACCGATGAATGGAGAGTTGAGACTATATAATTTATACAGGTGAATCTCTAAATTCAACCTTGCCCCCGATTTGGAAATAATGGCGATTGCGACTAAATCCAACCTCTGAAACCAGAAAATCAGGCGATTGCAAGCAAATCTAACCTCCCAAATCAGAAAATCGGGCGATTGCAACCAAATCTAACCTCCCAAACCAGGTGAATCGGGCTTTGCATGGTTTATCCGCTCTTTTTTAATGGCTAAAATGTAATAAATAATTATTTTTTAAATAAATGTTGGGCTAACTATAGTAAATGGGTGTATTATAAAAAAATTTCCCCTATAAAATGTAAAACCCCTTAAATTTCACCCTTAGGCTAAGATTCGCCCCTAAAATTTTCTATGCCTTCAACAATGGCAGCAATTGTACTGCATGATTTTCCATGACAATAGTAAGAGCACTTTGTTTTGTAATGGAAAAATACAATCATTTTGCAATAAATATAGTGAATATGAAAAATGCTAATGGGACTTGGAAATGGTGCTTGCTACAATTAGTATGGTGCATCAATAATAAAGATGATGATGAAATTGAGGATATAGAGAAAGTGTGAAATGGAGGATAAGACAAGGAGTATGAAGATGATGATGATTATTCTTGCAGATAGAACTTGCAATAGGATGTACAATGTTGCTTTGTTGTGATGATTTTTGTATAGATACATTAATCCTATTTATAGTTTTATTTATAGTTTTGTTGAGTTAATGGTTAGTGAATGGCTTGATAAATGATTGAATTTTAATCTTACTAAACCTAAAAGTCTTGTTTTTCCAAAAACCCAAACTTCTCAGATTCAACTATGATTATATGAAAGTTTAATCTTATCCTAAAGGCTTTGTTTTTCCAAGAAGGTTCAATTCCAGTTTAACTTTTGAGGGGATTTGCAAATTACTAGCTTAATTAGCATATTTATTTTGTGTGTCTAAGAGGGAGGAGATGGTTTATTGGATGGTGATATTACCATCCAAAATCTGCTCTTGCTATAGAGACCTTGCATCTCTGTGAGGAACTTAATTTGATTTTTTTTAATTTTCTAAAGAAAAGTTTCATGACAAAATCTGGGGACACCATATCCTTCTCTTCTTGTACATGAAGGAAAATACGAAACTATTTTACCTATCTAAAGCGCTTTATAGAATTGAAAGCTTTTCTAAAGCGATATGATGAGCCAGATCAAGAGTTTCTCAAAAGTAAGCTTGCAAATATTTTATTGCCTTGATTGTTGATGATACAATTAGTGTATGGAGCTTACAAGAATTTTATTGCCTTGATTGTTGATGATACAATTAGTGTATGGATATTCTACTTTACTGTTGATGATATATTTTATTGCATTAAATTTTGGTCTCTTTGTAAACAAGATGGTTTGACATTTTATTCTATTGTCTTTGTAATGCCAACTCTTTGATATTTATCTGCTACTGCTCGAAGTGAACATGCAGTGGAGCTAGAAAACATAGCCATTATGCTTTCATTGGAAGAAGGTACATTTACATTGTTGCATCTAGATAGATGTTAATGTTTGATTCAATTTCATTCATAAATTCATATTGTATTCATAATATATTGAGGACATATGAGTTTGAACTAGTAAACTGAGGCCTAAGTTCCTAGAAAACTTGGCTTAGAAGTATTATTTAGCTCTCTCCATTTAAGTGTATGCATCTTCTAGTCTTTTAGATATTGTGGTTGGGCATTGAACATAATGTATAGTAAATCTTTTATTTTTATCCTAGGAGACTTACCATCTTTTTTGCTATGCAGTTAAAGAGATAAGGTAGATGAAAATGCTGAATGTTTTTGCAAAGAATCCAGAGAGCAAGATAGTAGATGAAGCAGGTACAACTAAACATGTTTCTCAGTTGCCCGCCATTGTCTCTACAAAGGCACATATTATGTCCAACCCATAATGTGTCTACTATTGGGAGATTCAAAACAAAATTTGGCATGTCACATAGTTGGAAGGGTAATAATTGGTGGTTGTCACCTTATTGCAGGCATGGTGTCAACCTGCAATGGCACCATGACAAAACAAATGCTTCCATACATGACAGTAAAAAGTTTTCCATACATGAAAACTCTATTAACAACCTCTCATTTGCAGCCAGAAGCCAAATAATTAGCAAATACTGAATATTTGGCATTCATTGTGCTTGTATAATCTCATAAGAGAGATTTTGTGCTTGGCACCCAAGTTGGGTGACATGTAATCTTTTCATCTTGGCATGTTTCATAGATTGATATAAAACTGAAAATGTGTAGAACTATCCCCATTTCTAGCTTGTGGTTGATTTTTTATTGTTTTTTCCACAAGAAAAAGGGGTTTTATCAGAAAGATAATATCTGAGATTCTAAGAGGCATTTCTCTTTTTGGCGTTCAATATTGTCAAATTTGTTATCTTTTCAGCTTGCAATATTAACACTGCAAATCAATAATTGATTTTTTAGTTGGGTATGTGTGGTTTTTCCTACTACAGTTGTATTTGAATATTAATGGCTTGTTCGATATGGCTATAAGGATTTTGTTGCAAGCTAGTTTCTGATTTGTGTTGTTGGGCATTTTGTATTGTGTTTTCCTAATATAAATGATAAATGATTCCATTTTAAATACTGTAGCTAACAAAATTAAATGCCTTTGCCTTGTTTTGAGTTTTGTCTACATGACTTCACATTTACTTTCAAGAGATTATCGATTGGGATTTTTAACAAGGGTTTAATTTGAGGCAAAAATTTTGGGGTTTTGGAATAAATTTGTGCTTGCTAGTTTTTTAAGATTTTTAAAAATAAAGACTTTGTTCTTAATCTAGATTCCCCTGGGATGCCAGCAAATAGAAATTGTACACCTCAATAATACAATTAATGTTCTGGTCAAACCGTGCCTAAGTTACTGAGGGTACTAAACTTATTGTGATTTCTTTAGCTAGTTTATAAATTACTCCGTGCAGAGGGAAAACAAAGCTTTGTAGATCCTCCTATGAGTGAGCTCGATCTTGAAATGAATGCGATAATTGAGTAAGAAAAGCAGCAGAAATTCAGAGGCTTGGAACTTATTTCTTCTAAGAATTTTACATCTCGGGGTGTGATGGAAGTTGTTGGATCATGTCTAACGAACAAGTATTCATAAGGATTCCCTAGTAAGAGGTAAGCATCTGAAGTTATAACTTGGAATGTGAAGAATGGCACTATCATGATTGTGATTATGTCTGAGCTACTTGGCAGTTTCTTCTTGCCACTTGGTCTTTTTTTTCTTGTTAAACGCAGTTTCTCTTAGCTTTTGGACGTGTAATTTTTAGTTTGAATGTTCGTCATGTGTGAATGTTTTCTAGGTTTAGCGTTATAGTGTTGAGAGTTGTAGTTGTTGCATGAGTATCTGTTATCACAATGAAGGATAAAATTTTTGGACACTTTTCTATATTTATTGACTATTGTGTTGGGTTCGGATTTATGTCATGCAGATACTATGCTGGAATTGAATTCGTTGACTAAAGTGAGAGGCTTTGCCAGCAAAGGGCCCTAGAAGCATTCCATTTTGACAACAATACATGGGGTGTTAATGTTCAACCATTATCTAGATCCCCAGCTAATTTTGTTGTTTATACAGCTCTCCTCCAACCACATGATCACATTATGGTGTGTATGGTTCTGAACTATGAACCTCCTTTGACAAGATTATCATTCATATTTGGGCATGTAACATGTGAAAAATTGCTTTGCAACATTTAGGGTTTGGACTTACCACATGGAGGGCATTTGTCTCATGGATTCATGACAAAAAAAAAGCGAGCATATGCTACATCAATTTACTTTGAATCAATGCCATACCGTCTAGATGAGTCCACAGTTGAGCTCGCTTTGCCAGTATAATAATAATTAGGAGGGAAACAGTTCCATGATTGACAAATATTGAACCAATATTTTGGGGAAGTGTTCAAACTGTTAATGGTTGTATTTGTTTTCTTAGGTTATAGGATTCGTTGACTATGAGATTCTTGAGAAGACTTCCACCCCTTTTAGGTCCAAGCTTATCATTGTTGGTGCTAGTTCATATCCTCGAGACATTGATTACCCTTGCATGAGGCATGTATTGAAGCTCGGTATTTCTATAGATCTTATGATTGCAATCCTTTCGAAAATTTCTCTTTCCAACAACGTTTATTCTAGCAGATTTTATTAATATGTTCTTTTAGTCTGTAATGTTGGATTTTTTACGCTTTTTAATACTAAAAAGTTTGTGTTTTGGGAAGATTTCTGATACAGTTGGGGCATACTTAAAGATGGAAATGAAACACATAAGTGGTCTCATTGTTGCTTCTATAATGGCTAGTCCATTTGAATTTTGTCATGTAGTAATAACTACAACGCACAAGGTTAGTTGATGCTATTAATTTGCTCTACACTTCACCCTTTCAATTAAAATTTTGACTATATTAGATGGATCTTTTTTTGGATCTATCTTAATGCTATCTATTTGTGCCATTCCCCCCTTGTAGAATAAAAACAATCCCATTAATGTTCAAGAAATGGTGAATAGCTAAAATAAATATGTCATTCCCATCATAAGAGGAGTGATTCTAGAATTAAGAGGTGTAGATTTTCCTTTTTATTCTCTTACATGTTCTCTGATTTAGTTTCTTGTTTCTATTTGTTTATGTTCTTTTTGTTTCTTATCACTACTATATCAAAGCTTTGATGAAACTCGTTATGTTCCTTGAATTTTTTGTCAATTGTTTCACTTTTTTATTTTCATTTTTATCTTTTTGATATTTTTCATTCTGAAATATTTTTGTATTGGAGGGTTAAGATTTTTAGTCTTTATGAGGTCCTCAGGGAGGCATGATATTCTTCAGGAAAGAACAAGTATTGGGGTTCGGCCTAGAGACAACCATCAACAATGTAGTTTTTCTAGGGTTACAGGTCAACTTGAGTTCTGCTTCCTTTCCTCCATCATCCATATTGTTCTCCTACTGACTAATATCATAATATTGGATATATATATATATATATATATATATATATATATATATATATATATATATATATATATATCTATATATATTCGTTTCTAATATATACATGAAATAATTTGTGGCTTTCTAGGGAGGACCATAGAGCCATACCATAGGAGGGTTAGTTGTTTGTTTAAAGTCGGTTGTATCTACAGAGTTCAAGGCTTATCAAGTACACGTGTAGCACTCTCACATGTCTAAGCTTCTGTAAAATTCATGCATGTGAATTCTTTTGTGAATAGATTTTGTTTCTGATCAGAGGTAAAATAGTTTTAGCAGGTTGTAGAAAATTTTCGAGCCCTTGCAAAGAGACTAATGGATTTGGGTTACAATTTGGTGTCTCATGGTAGTGACAATCACATAGTTCTAGTTGGTTTGAGGCCCTTGGTAAATATCCTTCATTCATATGCTGGAGTAAACAACCTACTTGTATATTGATTTCTATTGGATTTAGTTGGTTGAATGCAACATGGTATATATAAATGGCCTTGGACAGGGCATTGATGGTGCAAGAGTAGAGAACGTTTTGGATGATGCTTCTATCACACTCAACAAGAATTCTTTATCAGGTTACATGCATTTTTGCTTTGTATATTTAGATGTAAGGGAGTCATTGATTTTCCTTGCTCCATGGGATTATATATCTTACTTTCAGACCTTACATTTTCATGTGATAAAAGTTTTATGGTTCCTGGTCATATTCACATAGGGGCTCCTGCATTAACCACCCATGGGATTCTTGAGGATGACTTTATTAAGGTTGCATATTTTATCCACGAGGGGGTGCAAATAGCCATTAAGGCTAAGGGCTCTGTGCAAAGTTAACAATTAAAATATTTTATAGAATTTATTAAGTCAGACAATTTCCAGCGACAAAATAGCATTTTTGATCTTAAAAAATGGGTTGAAGCATTTTCTAGCCAATTTCAATTGGCTGGTGTTGGCACTGAAAATATGAGTTAGAGATATGAGTTCTGCTTCCTTTCCTCCATCATCCATATTGTTCTCCTACTGACTAATATCATAATATTGGATATATATATATATATATATATTCGTTTCTAAAATATACATGAAATAATTTGTGGCTTTCTAGGGAGGACCATATAGCCATACCATAGGAGGGTTAGCTGTTTGTTTTAAGTCGGTTGTATCTACAGAGTTCAAGGCTTATCAAGTACACGTGTAGCACTCTCACATGTCTAAGCTTCTATAAAATTCATGCAGGTGAATTCTTTTGTGAATAGATTTTGTTTCTGATCAGAGATAAAATAGTTTTAGCAGGTTGTAGAAAATTTTCGAGCCCTTGCAAAGAGACTAATGGATTTGAGTTACAAATTGGCGTCTCATGGTAGTGACAATCACATAGTTCTAGTTGGTTTGAGGCCCTTGGTAAATATCCTTCATTCATATGCTGGAGTAAACAACCTACTTGTATATTGATTTCTATTGGATTTAGTTGGTTGAATGCAACATGGTATATATAAATGGCCTTGGACAGGGCATTGATGGTGCAAGAGTAGAGAACGTTTTGGATGATGCTTCTATCACACTCAACAAGAATTATTTATCAGGTTACATGCATTTTTGCTTTGTATATTTAGATGTAAGGGAGTCAATGATTTTCCTTGCTCCATGGGATTATATATCTTACTTTCATACCTTACATTTTCATGTGATAAAAGTTTTATGGTTCCTGGTCGTATTCACATAGGGGCTCCTACATTAACCACCCATGGGATTCTTGAGGATGACTTTATTAAGGTTGCATATTTTATCCACGAGGGGGTGCAAATATCCATTAAGGGTAAGGGCTCTGTGCAAAGTTAACAATTAAAATATTTTATAGAATTTATTAAGTCAGACAATTTCCAACGACAAAATAGCATTTTTGATCTTAAAAAATGGGTTGAAGCATTTTCTAGCCAATTTCAATTGGCTGGTGTTGGCACTGAAAATATGAGTTAGAGATATGAGTTCTGCTTCCTTTCCTCCATCATCCATATTGTTCTCCTACTGACTAATATCATAATATTGGATATATATATATATATATATATATATATATATATATATATATATATATATATATATATATATATATATTCGTTTCTAAAATATACATGAAATAATTTGTGGCTTTCTAGGGAGGACCATATAGCCATACCATAGGAGGGTTAGTTGTTTGTTTTAAGTCGGTTGTATCTACAGAGTTCAAGGCTTATCAAGTACACGTGTAGCACTCTCACATGTCTAAGCTTCTATAAAATTCATGCAGGTGAATTCTTTTGTGAATAGATTTTGTTTCTGATCAGAGATAAAATAGTTTTAGCAGGTTGTAGAAAATTTTCGAGCCCTTGCAAAGAGACTAATGGATTTGAGTTACAATTTGGCGTCTCATGGTAGTGACAATCACATAGTTCTAGTTGGTTTGAGGCCCTTGGTAAATATCCTTCATTCATATGCTGGAGTAAACAACCTACTTGTATATTGATTTCTATTGGATTTAGTTGGTTGAATGCAACATGGTATATATAAATGGCCTTGGACAGGGCATTGATGGTGCAAGAGTAGAGAACGTTTTGGATGATGCTTCTATCACACTCAACAAGAATTCTTTATCAGGTTACATGCATTTTTGCTTTGTATATTTATATGTAAGGGAGTCATTGATTTTCCTTGCTCCATGGGATTATATATCTTACTTTCAAACCTTACATTTTCATGTGATAAAAGTTTTATGGTTCCTGGTCGTATTCACATAGGGGCTCCTACATTAACCACCCATGGGATTCTTGAGGATGACTTTATTAAGGTTGCATATTTTATCCACGAGGGGGTGCAAATAGCCATTAAGGGTAAGGGCTCTGTGCAAAGTTAACAATTAAAATATTTTATAGAATTTATTAAGTCAGACAATTTCCAGCGACAAAATAGCATTTTTGATCTTAAAAAATGGGTTGAAGCATTTTCTAGCCAATTTCAATTGGCTAGTGTTGGCACTGAAAATATGAGTTAGAGATATGACTTCTGCTTCCTTTCCTCCATCATCCATATTGTTCTCCTACTGACTAATATCATAATATTGGATATATATATATATATATATATATATATATATATATATATATATATATATATATATATATATATATATATATATATATATATTCGTTTCTAAAATATACATGAAATAATTTGTGGCTTTCTAGGGAGGACCATATAGCCATACCATAGGAGGGTTAGTTGTTTGTTTTAAGTCGGTTGTATCTACAGAGTTCAAGGCTTATCAAGTACACGTGTAGCACTCTCACATGTCTAAGCTTCTATAAAATTCATGCATGTGAATTCTTTTGTGAATAGATTTTGTTTCTGATTAGAGATAAAATAGTTTTAGCAGGTTGTAGAAAATTTTCGAGCCCTTGCAAAGAGACTAATGGATTTGAGTTACAATTTGGCGTCTCATGGTAGTGACACATAGTTCTAGTTGGTTTGAGGCCCTTGGTAAATATCCTTCATTCATATGCTGGAGTAAACAACCTACTTGTATATTGATTTCTATTGGATTTAGTTGGTTGAATGCAACATGGTATATATAAATGGCCTTGGACAGGGCATTGATGGTGCAAGAGTAGAGAACGTTTTGGATGATGCTTCTATCACACTCAACAAGAATTCTTTATCAGGTTACATGCATTTTTGCTTTGTATATTTAGATGTAAGGGAGTCATTGATTTTCCTTGCTCCATGGGATTATATATCTTACTTTCAGACCTTACATTTTCATGTGATAAAAGTTTTATGGTTCCTGGTCGTATTCACATAGGGGCTCCTACATTAACCACCCATGGGATTCTTGAGGATCACTTTATTAAGGTTGCATATTTTATCCACGAGGGGGTGCAAATAGCCATTAAGGGTAAGGGCTCTGTGCAAAGTTAACAATTAAAATATTTTATAGAATTTATTAAGTCAGACAATTTCCAGCGACAAAATAGCATTTTTGATCTTAAAAAATGGGTTGAAGCATTTTCTAGCCAATTTCAATTGGCTGGTGTTGGCACTGAAAATATGAGTTAGAGATATGATGTGCTCACAGCCTCAGAAGTGTCCTTTATTAACTTTTAGGTTGGGCTTCAATGATGATAACTAGGTTGGTAAGATTTGGTTCCATGTGTAGATTATAGTGATGAATAATGTTGGAAGTTGAATTTGTCTGAATTTATGTGCTTTCCCAACATTAGCATTAACAGATTGTGTTCTGATGTGTTGGATGTTGAGTTTGCCATTTTATTTATTGGTAATTATGTATGGCTCTCTTATTTATTGGCAATTATGTATGACTCTCTTTTTGTTCATCACAAGAATTTTGGGTTGAAAATTATTGATAACTTGTATGGAAGTTATTACAATACTTCTTTATGTGTTGTGACTATGGATATTTTATATAGCCTGAAAAAAATATTCGATAATTCTCAAGGGCCCAGGTATTGGGCCAATTACACAGTTTCATAAAGTGTGTTCACTAAGATACTTCTACACATGCACAGATTCCATGTATACATGACACATTTGCAATCAATTGGGATTCTAAGATTTTATTGTTACATTCATCATCTCACATAGGCTGGCAAGAATTGGTCCCATTTGTAGATTATAAAAATGAACCATGTTGAGATATGCATTTTGTCTGAATTTATGTTCTTTCCCAGTATAAGCATCAACAGATTATGTTCTAGTGTGATGGATGTTGAGTTTGCTATTTTATTTATTGGCAAAAAAAGTCTACATAATTTGTATGGTACTCCTTTTGTTCCTCACATTTGGGTTGAAAGTTATTGCAACATTAGTGACAATGTATTTAGCTTCAACAACACTCAGAGCAATAGAGGTCTATTTTCTGCTAGACCATGAAACCATAGCGGAGCCCAGGCTAAAACAATATCCAAAGGTGCTCTTTCTATCATTAGAGCTACCAACCCAATCAACATCAGTGAAACCATATAGTTTCCATTCACCATTAGAAGCATACTTCAGACCATACTCAATGGTACCACGCAAGTACCTCAATATGTGTTTTGTTGCAACCCAGTGTACATGATGAGGGTCCACTAAGAATTGGCTCAATGTATTCACTGCACAACAAATATCAAGTTTGATGTTCACAAGATAATTCAACGAACCAATCAATTTGCGATACACAGTAGGATAAAAAAACTCTGAGTCACTGTCCTGGATCTTCTTCAAGTTCATAACCATAGGAGTGTCCATGGACTTGCAATTCATCATGCAAAATCTCTGAAGAATCAAAACAATGTATTTTCCTTGATCCACAAAGATCCTATATGTTTTTTTCCAAATTTCCAATCCCAAATAGTAATGCATGAGGCTAAGATCCTTCATCTCAAATTCGGAAACCAACTCCCTCTTTCACTAAATAATCAATACTTTGGCTCCTGTCAAGAACAAATCGTCTACATACAATAATGATTTCAGGGGTTCACCTTCAACAACCTCGAAATATAAATTTGGATAAAAAATGATCTTCTTGAAGCCAAGACTCAACAGATAACCATCAATGCGGAAGTACTATGTGAGAGGAACTTGCTTCAGGCTATACAAGTCCTTTTTCAACTTATAAACATGTGTCTCTCTATGATGGACCTCAAACCCTTGAGCTTGTTTAATATATACTTCTTCATCAATGACTCCTTTCATAAAAGTTTTTTTGACATCCATTTGATGCAACTTCTAATCTGCAATATATGTAAGAGAAATAACAGATCTAATAGATGCATACCTGGAAATGAGAGCAAAGGTGTCTTCATAATATTCTCCCTCTTTATGAGAGAATCCACAAGCCGTGAATCTAGGCTTGTATTTTTTGACACTTCCGTCAGCAACATGTTTTATCTTGTAGATCCATTTTGAAGACACAACAGGCTTCCTTCAGGTCTAGGCACGATCTTCCAAACATAGTTCTTCAATTTAGATTGATATTCTTTAGTCATTAACTCTTTCCATACTTTCTCTTCAATAGCTTCCCCATAGGGAATGGATCAGACTCAATGATCTTGCGCATAAAGGCTGTATAACTGGAGTGATTTTAAGGCTTCTTTCTTTCCCTCAAAGTTTGACGAGAATCAGCATGACCTTTAGCTTCCTTCAATGTTTTCTTTAACCAAGTAGGAATCTTTCTTATCTCGATAAACAGGAGCTTCTATAGATTCAACAAGTTCATGATCAATGTCTTTTTGATGTGGAACTTCATTCATAGATACAGGTTTATGGGGCCTTGGTTCCACATTCTTTGGAGCAGTTTGAATTTCATCATCAGGGTCTAATTATGAACCCTTGGACTTCCAGAATGCAACATCCTCATCAAATATAACATTATGGAATCTGATGTCTGCTATTTTCATTCAATATTTATTGGATGCTTTACAATTTCCTACTCCATGTTATTGATTTCTTCTATGTACACTTGATTTTGTTTTGTGGGTATATGTGACAATGTACTTGAATGATTGCCATTGGACAACATTTTATGAAGGCATTGGACTGAACAAAAAATAGTTCGATATGCATGTTATAACTAAGGTGGGTTAGAAGTTTCATATAGATTGCAATACTTAGAAGCCATTTTGTGTCTAAAATTGAGTTGTAGTGATTTTTTGTGTGTGATGGATTTTAGCAATGTATTTTTCTGACTGATGCAGACAAACCGAACTACAACAAGGATTTTTCCAGCTGCCTTGGATGTTGAGAATTTAGAATTCAAAAAGAAACTTGACATGATGGTATACATCAACTAGAAGATAATAGCAATTGGAGAAAGCCAAGCTCCTACCTTTGTGAAGAATCTCCAAAGAATTACTCTTATAGCTGCTTTGGTGTCAAAATTAATAGCAGCTTATTTGATGCCACCCATGGATTTCATTTCTTTGGATTACACTGATTTTGAGCCACAATTTGTGTACTATGCAAAACTGCACGATTGCACTATATCATTGAGAATGGAGCTTTGTGACTCTATGCCTTTCTTTGTAGTTGTTTGACTTTTGAGATGTCCTACCCTTTTCTAGAAAAACATTCATATTTTGTCAGAAGATTGTCTTTACATATGCACATGCTATATGCAACATTGGAGTTTTGTGATCTAAAGTTCTCAACAATAGAAAGTCTCTATGTCTTGTTAGTAAACAAAATATTTAAACTCAATAGGTGTTTTTATGCCATGATTTGTGCAAACATTAATCTCTCATAGCTTGACAGATGTGGTAGAGAAAAGATTAATCTCTCCTACATTGACAGGAATGGTGGTTAAGATCAACACGTACAAGAACATTGTGGTGGACTATTATCAAAACTAATAGAGGGATATGCAAGAGTGTACAGTAAGAACCTTCACAAGCACGCCGACTGAAGCTTGAAATATTGTTTGTAGGAAGAGAAATTATGTTTATTTTTTCCAAACATATAATTTAGTATATTACAGTTTAATTAATATGTTTTCCTATTATCATATATGGTTTCATACTTCAAGAAAAAATTCGCCAAGACATCAAAATATTTTATTATTCAGTGAAAGATTTGCCAAGATCTTACAAGATTTTATAATTCAGTGAAATATTTGCCATGATTTTACAAGATAATTTGGTGAGAAATTCGCCAAAAAAATATATATACATATTATATTATTGATAAAATCGTCTTCCATTTTTCTTATGTATCATGAGGATTCGCCCATTTATTATACATATAAATTTAGGGGGTTCTTAAAATTTTCCCTGCCTCCATTATCTAATCTTAAGTGTTTCACATGCTAACTGCATTATTTTTCAACTAATACCCTAAATCCCTTGATTTTTTTAAAGACATGATCCTTATTATTCAATCAACATAACCAAGTAAACCAAGAAAATTCATTAATGAAAAAAAAAAAAACACATGTACCTACTAGTGATGGTCTCTTTAGGGAACATAAGTCACTATGGATAAGTTCTAATTAGGTCTTTGCTTTCCAAAATTTTCATGTTTCAAAGGAAACTTGGTGATGCTTTCCAAGCACAAATCTTTCACATACACCATTAGGGGGTGTTCCCCCTAGGTAGTATGATAACCATACCATAATTTACCATCAATTTCATACTTTTGGAAATTCATATATTTGAGTGTTTTATGCCAAATTTTACATCAATTGCCACCTTTTCCCATGATTATAATAGGTCTTGGATCTTTTCTGGGAAATTCACAAAACTTATGCCGTGTCTCCTCAACAACATTATGGTACTAAGTGAAAGCATGGAAGAAGTGTTGCTCAACTGACTTTGTTATTTTAAGTGATTCTCACAACTATAGTCAGTGAATATATCATCTATCAAAGGTCTAAGGTTTAACACAATAATTTAAATTTATGAATTTATACTTTATTAAATACACCAATTTCATACAAGAAATTCATTTAGAATTTATAATGTATTTAGTGGATGGACATGTGTATGTTTTTAAGTTCATCATCTATTTAGTGGATATACGTTTGTTTATAAGCATAAATACATGTGCGGGACATCTTTCAATCTATGCATTTATACTTTGCCAATGTATTTTCTTTTTTATTGCCCATGTGCCTAGATTGTGTTTGCACAGCAACTCTAAAGTTTCAACACAATGGGATTGAATATGCATAATTGGCACAATTGCAATCACCAAACTCTAGATTGATATTAAGTCATTAACATTTATTATATCAATATTTCGAATCCATAATATGCAAGGAGGAAATCTTTTTGTCAATTCCAAGATAAGGTTGAATTATCTCATTTGTTTTTCACCAAATTCTTAAAATCATTTTTCATAATTCTAATATCATGATAATTAAAATATTCACCATATAAGAACTGGATCAAAATATATTTTTATTAAACAAACATGTTAGGATCCTACCCTAACCTTCCTATTTAAAGTTGCATAGGGGTCAATTAATTAATGTATAAGCTTTTATCTTCTTTGAATAAGATCCTCTAGGGAGTTGGTGTGTGGTTATTCAATGTAAAAGAGTTATGTTTATTAAATAAAGTCCACTAGTTAGTTCATATTCATTAGTGATTGAAGCACAAATGGTTAGGGTTGGGTAGTGAGAAATTGTTTATTCAAGTAGGAAGTTAGTAATTTTTGTCAAATATTATCATTGTAGTGGATTTTTTACCATCTCGAGTTTGTCCTCTCAAACACTGCCATGAACATTGTTCTCATTTTTTTACTATGAATAGAAGGGTTAATATCATGCAAGTCCAATAGTTTTGTTCTTCCTATTTTACATTATGTAGTTTATATTTATGCTAATATTACTTTTAATTCACTAATTTTTTTTATATAAGTACACTAAAAGTGGCATCAAATCTCTTTCTTATGTTGACACACATCTAAATTTTTGAAAAAATATTTTTCAAAATGGATACATGTTTCAACATCTCTATACATAGAGATATATTGTTCAATATGTAAAACTATGGATGAAAATCATACATGTAGGGCATACAAGTGGGTTCACCTAGTTAAATTCCCTTGTGCACCTTTGTTAGTACCTAACAAGTATTTCCACATCAACCATAATATGCTCATGGACTCAACCTTCTGCATGTCCTTAGGTATATCAAAAGCCCCATAGGCATACTGAAAACCAACTTTGCAAAAAACTCTTGACCATTTTTTTCCACTATAGTGCATTGAACATAATACTCGGGGAGATCACTCTCATGTAGAATTAACAATGCAACTAAGGTTATAGTTGTCTCTTTAGTTAGAGTCGTGAGATATCAACTAACTACTAATGTTGGAAACCCATGATATATTAGAGAGTTATAGCACCTAAAACACCTTTACCATGAGTCAAGCCCTCACCTCTATAGCACAGGAAGAAAAATTCCTACACAATTGAAAGTATCGAGAATTTGACAATTTCGACAATAAAGTTTTCTTCAACACAACAATCCCCCAAAAATAATGTGTGTGTGTGTGTGTGGGTGCCTAGACCAATGTGGGGCACCTATCCCAAAAGAATTATTTCATAAAGTTAATCATGTGGTGTAGCTCCTTTGTTACCCTTCATGTGGATGTGATTTACTTAGATCATTAGACCATAGGTCTTGATATCCCACCCTATTATGTGGGTGGATGCCTCACAACTAGGAAACAGGCTCATGTGACAATCACTACCCAAAACAAACGATCCAATTTTGTTCCTACTACACCTAATTATTTTCCCTTGTAGTTCCAGTAATTCATTGCAATAAAAGTAGCAACATATCAATGTCTATTATCATAATAATGAAAAAGAAAAATAAATCAAGGGGATAAATGTAAGAAACATAAAATTGTTTCATAGATATGACCTCATGAAGCATGTCTAAGGACATTTTAGAGGATGACATGAATGAGCTCGAACTAACCAAGAATCCATAGGATGAAGAACCCACTTAGGAGCCTTCGTGCCAGGAACCCTAAATTTCCCTCCATGCTTTGTTAAGTATCACAACTCCTTGAACCTTATAGTTGTTTGGATATATCAAGCACATGAAAGTGACTTTTTTAATTGATGGTGAAAATCACAATTTTTTCATCAATGTTTCACAAAATAAACCCATTTTTATGTCCATGTGGTAAATTTTCAAATCATGATAGCTAATGAAGGTATGATGAAATGTAGTGGTTAAGTGTGAGAGTGAGAAACTTCCAATGGGGGAATATTTCCTCAAATAAAACATGTATGTTATTGAAATGGGAAGGCTGTGATGCAGTTTTGGCAACATCATGGTTGTGAACATTGATCTATTACAATGGATTTCAAATATTTATACATGAGTTTCAATAAGGACGGCCATAAACATACTCCCAAATGTCTCCATGCAAATTCACTAGAAATTATTATCCCTCATCATATGGGAAATATTTTAAAGAAAGTTCACTCAAGCATTATTTCCCAATTCATGACTATCTAAGTTATAAATACCCCCCCATAGAAAATCCATCCAAACTTGTTGGTTTGGGCAAGCATTATGAGATGTTTGAAACACCTCATAGTTTAACCCCTTCACATGTCAAGCATGATCATGGCATACCATTGATTTCAAATAGTCAACCACCTAATGTGCATCCTTATATACATCCCTTTGCACAAAAAATATCCATTTCAAAAGGTCATTCATGAATTGTTGGAGGGAGGGGTGTTATGTCCTAGTGTTTTCTACTACTCTTCCTTAAGCATCATGGTTTTGAATAAAGAAGACAATTGGCACTTGTGTTTAGAGTTGCATACTCTTAACAAGTTGATATTAAAAGATAAATTTCACATCCGAGTCATTGATGACCTCTTGGATGAGCTTCAAGGTGCCTAATTCTTCATTGAATTATATTTATGTTCTAAGTCTCACCAATTCCAATGAAGTACACTTCATAAAACTACATCATGCACACATTACAAATATTATAAATTTTGGTGATGTATTTTGGTATTTGCAATGCCCTGACCACTTTTCAAAACTTTATGAACAAAATTGTTCGACTCCAATGCAACTTCATGCTTATCTTATTTGATGATATTTTGATTTACAACAATACTTGGGAGGGACATGTGGTGCATGTTGATCAAGCCTTACAATTACTCTATGATAATCAATTGTTCATCATGTGTTCCAAATACACTTTTGGTGCTTGTAAAGTGGAACACTTGAGTTCATTGTTTGCAAGAGAAGGGAGTGAGTAGATCATAAGAAAATTGAGGCTATGAAATATTGGTCACATTGAAGAGCACTAAAAGTCTATATAAAATTTGTATAGGGTTATGCTATAATTGTAGCCCTGCTAACCAATAACTCTTGACAACACAAAACCTTGAGGTATAAAGGACACATATTTTTGGTGAACAACTCTACTATAAAAGCACAAATCGTAGCAGAATTTCATTCCTCTCCACTATGAGTCACTTTAGATTTTAGAAAACATATGAAAGGACAAGGTGTTCATTTTTTGTGACAACATGTAGAAGGAGAAAGGGTGAAATAATATATAACCCTAGGGCATTGAAACCCCTATTAATCCCTTTTGGGACAACATGCATAAGGATATATATACATTCATAACTAAGTATAAAAGAACAAGGGTGAAATAATGTATAACCCTAGAGAATTGCAACCCCTATTAGTCCTTGCAACTAACTACTTTGACATATCCATGGATTTTATTATTGGCCTACCTAAAACCAACAATAAATATGTCATCATGGTGATTGTTGATTGTCTTTTCAAATATGATTACTTTTGTGCATTATGATAACCATTTAAGCCATCTATATAGGCACAAGTATTCAATGATCTTGCTTTTAAATTAAATGACATGCCTAATTCCATTGTGCCAAATTATGATCAACCTTCACTAATAAGTTATAGCAAGAGTTATTTAAACTACATGAAACTCTATTGAAAATGAGTATACTTATCATCCTAAACAAATGGCCAAATATATGTGGTCAATAAGTGCCTATAACTTATTGCAATGTTCTTCATTAGACCAACAAGGCTACCCCTTGAAAAATGGTGGTACAATACCACCTATCACGGTGCTAACAAAATGTCATCTTATGAAGTTATCGATGAACAAACAACTCCATAGACTAGCTCCCACTTACCAAGTATTGAGAAATCAAGGACAACTAGATTAGGGTGATTTCGCTTGATTTGATAACTACTTGTGATGTTCTTTTACTTAACTTGATGTAATTTATAGTCGGCTTCTTCTTTACTTGATTATTAAAGTGTTATTTTATCATCAAACACCTACCAAAATATGAAGATCAATGAGACAAGAGGACAAAAAATGCAGGTTGCTAGCCAGGGCTAAAACCTCTCCTTTTGAGAAGAAAACCCACAAGAATTATTATTTTCTTATAGAATCTTCAAATGAAGAATTCCAAGACCTAAGACTCTTGGAAAAGACCCCTCCAAGACCAAGTCAACCTTCTCCTTGATGAACTTTCTTCTCACAAATTCAACCCAAGTCAAACTTGCTTCACAACATCTGCAACTTCTCATTTGACCATAATTTCGGACCTGCAATTTCTGACTATAATTCTCAACCTTCCTACAAAAGCCCTAGCTCGCACGTGTGGTAGTAATATGGTGGAATAGGGCTCTTTTCTCCTTCGCTTGGTGAGCTTCCCTTTCCTTGATGATTCGACCTTTAATCTCGATGCTTCTTGACACTATATTCAACTCCTTGATGTGACTTTAATTTGGTTGTTGCAATTCAGTGATGCCCTAATTCCTTTGGCACATGTGGAAGATTTAGCCCTAAAACAGTGCTCCATATTTTTTATTTGGCTTCTTCCTGGTTTTCCTCTTCTTCGATGGCTATACTTGTCGTTCTTGAGCTATATCAAACTTGATTGGATGCCTACTCAAATGAGGTTGACGTTCTCTTATATATAGGCTTCTTATGGAGGTCGAATATCCTTCATGAGGCCGACTTGTCATCCCTTGAGGGCTGACTTGTTGCAGTTATGCCGACTTGTTCTTGGAGGGTCTTTATGACTCAAATTAACTAGCATAAATTTTCCTTACATTATACAAAGTTCCCAATAGGGTATTTCATATATGACAATGACTCAATTGACTTCTTGACTCTATGACAAACCCTAGAAGCACTCAATGGGTGCTTGATCTACAAATAAATTGACCTTGAGCATGAAACCCAAGCTACAATAATAATAATAATTATTATTTATTTTTATAATATACAATAATCAAGAGTACATTTCATATTTATGAAGATCGAACCTAGATAAATGGATAATATTCTTAACGCCAATGTTATTATTCTCCATACACTCAAGGATAATTTGATTTTAGCTCAAACATATTAGTTTGACTACAAGCACTCCTTTGAAGATGGGGATCAAGTGTTCTTTTATATCCTTATACACAAACATCTCTCTAAGAAAAGAGCCACTAGAAGCTCACCCCAAAGTTCCATGGTCAATATTAGATCCTCAAAGGCATTCAACAAGTTGCTTGCATTGATTAGTTCTCTCAACCTACTCCAGGATACCCCAAACATTTCATGTGTCATGTTTTAATAAAGTGGTCGACTCAAATTGTCTTGTTCAAACCACCCTTGCATAAATTAATGAAGAGTGTTCCATTTGGTTGCATCCAAAAAGCGGTTCTAGACCAAAGAGAGTGTCATCTCCACCAACACATTATCTTGGAAGTCTTGATAAAGTGGAAGGATAACCGGCTAGAAGATGCCACCTAGAAACTAGAATTTATTTTACCATAGTTTCAACACCTCCAACCCTAAGGACAATTGTTTCTTTTGAAGAGGAAGCACATGTTAGGGTCCTAAACTAGCCTCCCCATTTAAGGGTACAAATGAGTTAGTGGATGAATGTACAAGCCATCTACTTTGAATAAGACCCACTATGTATTTGGTGTGTGATTACTCAATGTAAAATAGTCATCTTTATCAAATCTAGAGGGGGTTAGGATATGTACATCTTTGTAGATTTCACTAATCAAATTGGTGTGCAAAGATTGTCCCTTCTCCCACCAATTTGGTGTCTAGCTTAGTTGAGACCTTAAAAATATGTTATTATTAATATCATTAGTTGGTACTCAATAATGATGAGATCAAGAATGGATTAGATTTGGGTAGTGTGAAATATTTATAAAGATATGAAGTTAAGTTTTGTCAATTTCTTATCAATATATTAGAGCTTTACTCATTTGAAAATTGTGCTCTCAAAAAGGCTCATGAAAATTACTCTATTGTTCAATTATCAATATAAAAATTAATATTCTACAAGTTTAATACTTTGTTCTTCTCCCGGATGCGGGTGATTAATGGGGTGATTAATGGCGCTGGTACAGCGTGGCTCCCGCGCTGCAACCAAGATGCCCACCGCCATAATTTATGGCGTTTTAATGATGTCTGAAAGCCGAAAAACATTAATGATGGGTGAGGGTCGAGGCTACCTAATTCTGATCCTTAAGATGGAAAATGTGGATCGCCTTCCCCCTATTCTGCCTCCTCTGGCCTGTAACTGCCTCCCTGTTGCTGCAGAGCCGAGCTCTCGAATGACCACGGGGAGAAGGTGCCAGATCCTTTGTTGCATTGAGATGATCGAAGGTGCCCACTTCTCGCACAACCTGCTTTGCTGCTACAGAGCTGCTACTTCGGCCCTGAATTCCGCCTCTGGTAATCGAATTCCTCACTCTCCTGCCTCCACAAGCCATTCCATCCCTTCTCCTGCTCCTCCAAGCACCCGGCATTCCGATATTCACCAAGAAAACATGCCCCATTTGAGGCAAAGAATGAGAAGTCGAAGGGGTAGCAGCAGAGGCAGAGAAACTCGCCCTCCCTCGCTATCCCCGTCTGCCTCAACTCCTGCGGATTCCTCCTCGCCCTCGACTATTGCTCACTGCACGGGTCGATATCCCAACACCTGCAGTAGCAAAGGGCATGCCTAGAGGAGTGGCTTTAGGCGTGATGCGGAAGCCCAACACCCCCCTGATGACTTTGTGCCGATGATGAATCCCTGTCATTCAACCTAGTTCCAGTTTAGATGCACTTTGGAACGCCCTTGTATTATCACCACCATTTTTGTCGCCTTCAGAGAGGAGCCACAGAGCATTGTCGTCCCAGCTCGAATCATTCAGGACAGGACTGGCACTAGTAGACGGAACACTCATGGTAGCAGCTCGGGGACTCGTAGATCTCCTGGTGACGCTCTGAATCGGACGGACGTAGCACACTCTGAACCGAATGGAAAACACTCCAGAAGGTAATGTGAAGATGGAAGCCACGACAAACGGACAACAAGAAGACGTCGAAGACAGGTATGCCTACGGGTGTCTCATCGTGGAGGAACCTTTGCCACCTGCTGACACCTAGCAGGCCACGGTTTTTTATTCAGGTTTTTAGACACCTGGTCACCATCTTAGGGGTATTTTGTAGTTTTTGTTGTAATTGCTATTATTTGGGGTCAATTTTGTTTTTGTTCTGCTCAAAAAACTCTTATACATGGGAATTACAGGTTGGTTCCCCTGCGTGGGAAACTCACCCCATGATTTTAGCACTGGTTTACTCTTAAGGGTAGTCCGTTTTTCAGTTACTGTTTGTTAATACTTGGTGAACTCTGAGATAGTTTCTGCAAAGGCCGGTGCCTCCATGTATCATTATCTTTTGTATTTTTAATAGATTTAGTCTTACTTAGGAAAAAAAATACTTTGTTCTTCCTATGTAAAATAGAACACATATTTGTTTTGATATTTCTTTTAATTCATTATTTTCCACATATAAATAATTTAGAGGAAAAAAAAAGTATATTACTAGATTTTTCATGGTTATATTTTTCATACTTATTTCATCCCTTTATTCATGTTCTCTTCTCACAACCTTTAACTTTTTGTGAATTGTCGATTGGTCTTTATTTACATTTTTTTTTTAAATGCTTTGATTTTCATAGCATTCCATTTTTACAAAAGATTTACTTAATGACTTTGTTAAATTCTAGGGCATAATACGCCTTTCACTTTTCCTTTCAAGATTAATTTAATAAAGCATATCTAAATGTTTCGATGATAGGTTGCACCTAGAAACGTTTGGGACTAGTTCCTCATTAGTGGAATAATTTATAGTGGAAATTAAAGTATATATTTATTTTATTTGTGAACATGAATTTAATGTGAGAAAGATATGTACATTTAAATTCATCGAATACTTCAACAAAATTAACCTTAAGTTTAAATTGCATCAATTTTATAAATTTAAATTTGCAACCCTTTGTTTATGATTTTTTTGAGAAACTAAATCTTCAACCATGTATATGTATATATATATGTTAGGCTATAAAATCTCTTGATTCTTAATAACATTCATTCAAGTTTTTTTTGTTACACTTCCTAATAGAAACCTACACAAATGGAGACAAAATGCTTTAAGGTCTTGCCTAGTAACCTTTTTCACCCAATCCACTTGATTGATAATATCATTGAAATGGGTGCAAAGTTTGAGGGCGCCTTATGGTTAAGAGTATGTGCTTCCTAGTAAGAGATCGTAAATTCAAAACTAGAGGGGTAGAGTTTACACATGTTGATAAATAATATTGGCCCATTATGATGTGGCTTTAGGAGTCGCCATCCCCTTGGAGTTGGACCTCATATCTTCAGACATCTTGGCCCTTGTCAAGTCACAAGTTACTGCTAGTATTGTCTGATGGCCTATCAATACTAGCTCCACCCAGTTTTTTATTTATAAAAAAAGAAGAAGGAAAAAACATCATTGACATGAGTATTTATATACATGGGAGACTATATAAAGGTAAAAAAAATTAACATACTTCACAACATCACTATGCACTAAGTCATAGCATAGAAAAGTGTTCTTAAGTTGAGCTTTATTTCAAGCAACACCTTCCATTGTAGTTAGTGACCACATAAATTTTCAAAGGTTTAAGTTTCAATTTTACACACCCTTAACAACCACTTTAATATTTATGAATTTACATTGCATATAATTAATTAATTTCAAATTATATTTCGAATTAAATATTTACGCATTTACACTATTCAGTATAGAAATTCATTTAGAATTTGCAATCTATTGAATGGATAATACCACCATTTATAAGTAAAAGGAGAAATAGATGTATTAAATGTATATATGTTTATTTGTAAAGAGTGAGACACGTTGATTTTTCATAACAAAAATTGATCTTATAATCCAGTAATTACTTCCCAATGATTTCTTAATCAAGTTGTCTTATGTCACATAAATCATTAAGCAATTATATATAGAAAATCTCAATAGTAATGTAATAATTACAGTAGGATCATAAAGATACAACCAAGCACATAAAGAGACAAATTTTCACCTAGGAAACCCAAACTCGGGAGAAAACCCAACATTTTTTTCTAGGAGAAATTATTCAGTTCAACAAAGTTGCAATCTGATATTCATAAGTCAAATTAGGTCAAACATACCACATAAATCCCACATGTCAAACCTAATCAGCACAACAACTTGGTCAAACTTCTCATAATAGAGCTAGATTAGCTGCCTCAAAAATGCGTTCAAACTTCCCATTATAGACTGGGTCAAAGCCTTAGGAAACTTGGTCAAACTGGCCTCATAATAGCTTGGTCAAAGTCTCAGGAACTTGGCCTCTTCCTCAGTCCTCTTCACACGCGTGAGAGAGGGAAATGTTTGTTGTCAGTGAGTGAAAAAATGAGGGCTAATTTGTATAATAGTGGTCAAATCAATTTGGTTTTGACCAAGGGTCACACACATTCAACTGATGGGGCCGACCTATCTCTTTGGAGCCTACATGAGCTCAAAATTAATAATTTTGATTTCTTTTAAAAGGTTTCTTTGAATATTGACCACATCTACCAAAAATCAATACTCCCTCTTAGCTAGGGAGGTATTCACTTTGACTTTCTTAGATGTCCATTTTTCTAAATAATTTCTCCATCCAAAGAAAAGATTGAATGAGCTTGTTATGTTAATGTATCCATCCACTTCATGTTTTATCCTAGAACCATGTGGAAGCATATGATATTAGTAACATGCAAAGGAACTAGTTACCCACTAGCCAAACACCCTTTGCACATAAATCTAATCACCCACTAGCCAAATACCCTTTGGTTTTATGGTCAGGTACCCCCTAACCAAACTAAAGACAAGACTAGTCCTGGGTCGCCAACTATCCAAGTCGTTCCTTGGAATTAGTATCCTTAACCAATGGTGAAACCCAGGGCTAATTTACCATTCCTTCACGTCGTCACATGATATTGAATGGTAAAGCACTTGCCCCAATGTTATGGGCACTCACTCTACCCACTCGCCGAGTAACCCTTGGCAATATGGTCAGAACCTTCTGACAAGGGGAGCACTCCAGGCCTTATGCTCTCTAGTCAATATCCCTAGCAAAATTACATGGATCCTAATCAATACCCTTAACCTAGGGAGAATATATTCCCTTTGATGCTACAACATCAACACTCCATCTAACCGAGGAAGCATTCTCAACCACTCCAAGTTTGTCCCTAAGTAAACAAAATTCATCTAGGATAGAGGATGTGTGAGAATGTCAACAACCTGCTCCTTTGTAGAAATGTACTGGAGCCTCACTACTCCCTTATGCACCATGTATCGATAATTGATCTCAATGTGCTTTGACTTGTCATCACGGTCATCGTCAGCATCTAGTCAAATAATCTTGTGAGCATCTTCCAAAGCCACACTACTTCACAACTCGTCAAACTAGCTACAATATACTCAGCCTCTGCATGTTGAATGCAAAAGTTGTTAGCTTCCTACTCATCTAGGATATCATGGTAGAACCCAAAATAAAGCAACATCCTAATGTGCTCTTTCTGTCTTCTACACACTCTACCCAATTTGAATCTGTATATCCCTGTAGTTGTACTTCATCATTTGAGACATATTTTAATCCATATCCAACTGTACCATGTCAATACCTCAACACATGTGTTGCATGCCTCATCTCAACCATAAATTAATCGACTTCCTTCACTGGGTCCATCACCATAGCTTCTTTCTAGTCACCCTAATTGGGTGCTCCCTCTAACACTAAAACAAAACTTCTTGTTGCAATCATGGTTGCTCCCTCTAACACTAAAACAAATATTTTTGTGGCAATCTTGGCTTCTCCCTCTATTGTTTCCGCTTCCTAGTCATTGAATCATATACTTTGTTTGGCATGGTCCACTAATAGAAGGCATACTTCTCTTAGAGACCTCCTGTCTCTAAGAATCTAGTCTAAAAATCTCAATCCCATGACATTCACTTAGATAATTTCTCCTTCCACTTTTTCCTAATTGTTTATACATCGAGGATCCACCAAATCTGAATCAGAGCCTCTCAGCTTCTTCAGATTGGTCACCATGGGAGTGTCCATAGACTTGTAATCCATCATCCCAAAACTCTGAAAAATCTCAATAGCATACTTGTCTTGACCATGGAAGTAATGCATCAAACCTATATCATTCATATCAAACTCAGAGGTCAACTCCCTCTGAAACTGAAGCAGGGCTTGATTAGTCCCTCTATCATGGAAGAAAATCCTCCTGCCATTGTTTCTCCCTCAATCACATGAGTCCTTTTGCTCCCATCATAAACAAGTCATATAATAACAAGATCAATCAAGACCCAACAAATATCCATCAATCTTAGAATACCATGCCCGAGGTTCGTACAAAGTTTTATTCAATCTGTATACATGTGAATCCTCCTCATGTACCTTAAAGCCTCGAGGTAGTTCCATGTACACTTCTTCCTCAAAACACTCTATTGAGGAAAGTGGTATCTACATCCATCTGATGCAAGTTTGAATCGATAACATAAATAATAGAAATAATAATTCTAATAGAAGTGTACCTGAAAACTGCAACAAATGTCTCCTCACAGTCTTGTCCCTCTTTTTGGGAGAACCCACTTACCATGAATCTCGTTTTGTACTTCTCTATGCTACCATCTACCATATACTTGATCTCAGAGATCCACTTGGAAGTCACCATTGACTTCCCCTTGTGTCTTGACACAATTTACTCCATCACGGCATCCTAAAACTTGTTGGCCTGCTACCATTGGACTAGAAGCTCTTTGGTCAACTAGCATGGTTCTAGATGTCACTGAAATTTCTCCCCTTTGAACACAAATCACTTTAGCTGAGTTTATGTTTGACCATGGGAGAATCTTCTTTCCACAAACTTTGCTTCGTTCTTCCCAATGCTTCCATCTGTTTCCAGAACTTTGGCAACCTTCATGATGCACTTGCAAACCTCATTAGGAGGTCATGGAAGAAATGATTATAACCAAGCAAAAGATACAAAGACAAGAGGTTGACTAGTAATAATAATCAAGGAAGAAAGATATGATGTACTTATCTTTTGATCTAAGTATTGTAGGGAATTGTGAACTCCCTCTTGATCCTTTCCTTCTTGTAGAAATCATTGCAATCCATTTGCAATCTCATCAAGCTAGAAGTGTTCATCCTCACCCTCATCATTAGCTACTAATGCATGTACCTTTCCTTTCCTTCCTTGCATGAATTGTATGAGCTAGGATTCATCAATTTTCAACACTCTAGGTCTAGCTCTAAGGTTTTATCCACAAACCCTAGGGATTTCTAAATCATAACCTTCAAGTATTTTGTATAGTTTGCAAACCCTAAGTCTACCATATCTTCCAAGAATGGATCATACTTTAGCACAAGTGTTACGATATCTTGCTTTATATGAGAGATCCTTTCTCCTCAACTCCCTTTGGCTCTAGAGAAACAAATCAAATTTATCTTATCTCAAATGCTTGAAAGAAACCTTTGCCATATAACAATTTATTTTCGCAAGACCCTCTCATTAACTGCTTGTACAAACCTCATTCAACAATTCAAGATTCCTTTGCTCGGCTTCTCCAATCGAGAGGAAACAAACTGATTTAAGGTCTAAATTTACTTTCAAATTATCGGCTGGATAAATCGTTCTTGCAGACAAGACCGATCTCCCTAATATCAATTGATATCTAGCGACAAGCAAGACAAGCAAATCTATAAAAAATAAGAGGTGTTTGAGACCCTACCTTAAGTCCAACGCTAGTTTGTGGCAGCCACGCTTCGACTGTCCAAATGAGTTTCCTTTTGAGAACCTGCAAACAAAAACAAGCACACATCAAATAACACCTGCATAGCCAATATAATAAATCATATTCATCATGGTGATCAAGGAATCCATGAAATAAACCATAAGAGACAGTTTATTGAGAAAAATAAGCTTGATTTTCTTAACTTTAAACAAAGAAGAACTTTACAACCTTGGTGCCTTGATGTTGTACAAGCTCCTCCCAGGGTCCAAGCAAGAATCTCCTCTACTTTGACAAGCTTCACACTCTTCCCAATGAGATCAAAAGGTATGTAATCTCTCCTCTCAAGCTCAATTAGGAAGTCTAAATTCCAACAGCATTTACCCTAAAAAATATTTAGCTTTCAACCCCCCTAGTAACCAACCCAATGCCTCATTTTATAGTGCATAGGAAGGAAGTTACAGGTCCACCTATGAAGAGATGGAGTCCTCCTTCAAAGGGATAAGCTCCTCACATCAAGGGGTTAGCTCCTTTAGTTATGGGATGCATGAACATCAAAGGAGCAAACTTGCCACCTCAAGATTCCCCCTAGAAGCTTCAAAAAATAACCCAAAGTGAGTTTTTAAGAATGTACTTGCGCCTTTTTGACTTTTACAGATTACACAGAAACAGAGCGGGCAGGTCCGCAGGGGACATGACCAAGGGGTGCGGGACCGCAGGTAATGCTAAGAGAAAGTGTGGAACCAGAGTTTTAGAGATTTTCAAGGACTTTCTCTCATTTTTCAAGGCTTGACATGAAGAGCTGAGGTTTAAGACTTGCATAGGAGGAAATTATGAGTGGTGATAGACTCACACTGACTGCAGAATGTCATGGTGACAATATTTTGTGTAACAGATTGCCCCCTAAAGTGCGAAGTCTGTAATAGATAGTATTTGTCATCTAAGAAGAGTGAAGTACTTTATCATTTTGAGGATCATCCTGTGGAGAGCCTGGTTGGAACCTGTAAAAACATTCAATACAAAATATATATATGTGATCATATCATCGCTGAGGTAGGCATTCCCATACTCAAATCAAAACTGACTAGAAAACTAACTAAACTGCTCTGATATAGGAATGATCTTGTAATACATCACAAGTATAGACATATGTAGACACAGTATGGGTGCAACCATCTGTTTATGAATAGTCCATTGTATAATGAATAACAAAATTCCTTGCAGCCTGGATGGTGGAAACTAGATCCAGGGTCTTGATTTCTGTTTCCTGAACTAGTACGATTTTATCCATGTGAATGAATGTGTCGAAGTTGAACATGGTAGAAACCACTTGATTACCAGTTAATGATGTAAACTGTTAACAAGTGTAAGAGAAACCACCAGTAATGTCAATGGCTCTCAAAGTACTCAGCACAATCCATGAAATGTGAATAGATGAGTTGATGTCGAACATGTCACACAATCCTTTGATCGAAGGTCAATGATGCAACCTGTCGTCGAAGGCGAGAAACCTGCCATTGAGGCATGCAGATTCCAAGGTACTGACGATTTCTAGATCATATTTCTAGATAATGAGCTGATGTCGATAGAAAGTGATCCATTGTAGGCAAGCCCACAACACGAAATCATAGATCAAGTTTGAAGAAATATGTTTGCAAGGACTAACTCAGGGATGGTTAAGATGGATGACAGATATTTTTCAGATGAATGGTTTATTTGCACTGACCTCTTGAACACATAACGACACTGCAGATGGTTTGGTGACAATTGATCCAAAGCTAATACCCAGAAACCGGCTGAAAACTTTCAATATGGTTTGATTAACTGTTAGGTGAACACAAAGTGTCGTGTTCAAGAGTGGTTAAATGCTTTTCTGAGACACAAAGTATAACAAACAGGTTCATTTTTCTCTCTTTTCCCCCACCATTTCTGGCAAGTACCTCTTTATTTTTGACAAGCTTGAAGAGGATAACATTTGTTTGGTTATAAGCTCATCCTTCGGATGAGTCCAACTTAGTTTAAATTTCGAACCCTAAGAAGTAGTGGTCCATTCCTATTTGTAATTGAACAGGTCCTTTACTGTTAAATTTTAACGAGTCCAGTATAGGAGAAACTCGGTGTTTTTCAATTTTAGGGAGTCAGAAGAAAAACTTAAGAAAACTCCATGGTTGTCCTTTTTCGTAAATTTGTGTCTCCCAAGCCCGAAAAAGTATAAAATAATACTTGAGAGAACCGCTTGACCATTATGATCAAGGAGTAATTTTCATAATTAGTAGTCCTGATCCGAAAAAGTAAAAAAGCGATCAAAGACACGTCGTTTTATAACCAATATCGAACTTGAAACGACAAAAATCCGGCAATCTTTTCATGTTTATACGGTCAGAAAAGAGCTGTAAGTGGACCGTCTTTTTAATTCTGTTTTAACGAGCTTAAAAAGAAAAACTCGGCAATCTTTTCATATTTTACGAGTCAAAAAAGAGCTTAAAGAGGACTCAAATGTTTTTTGTTGAAAATGATCAATTTTGCCTGAAAAATCCAATATTCTGCACAAAAACTCAAACATTACTCATACCTGTTTAAAATAAATAAAAATGCATCAAAAAGTTACCTTTTTAAAGTAAAAAATAAACAAATTAAAAATTCATTTATTCAAAAAAGCTTATAAAAAGGGCTTTTGTAAATTCATTTTTACCATTTGACTTCAGAGTGAGAAAAGAGAGCTTTTGGGTAAGAAACTTCCTGTGAAGATTGCAGAAAATCCGTCCATTGGAATTGAAAATCATCACCTCCAGGTAATCCACATCACTTTAATCTTGCATTTCAACCATTTGAATTTTGTTTTTAGGCTTCTATTTTGATTTTTAGGAAAAATTTAGTTTAAAAAACCGCTCGCGAGGGTCCGCAGGCGCAACATGCGAAACCTGTGGACCCTGACTTTTTCCTACAAAGGAAAGATCCAGGGGCCCGCACCTGCTGCTTGGGTAGAGTGCGGACCCACGCACTGTCTCTAACTGGAGAGTGTGGACCCCGCGACATAGGTTTTACAACTTCAAATTTTTTCAATTTCTGCCCAAAAACTTTGAATTAAAATGTTATAATCCGCTTTTTCTTTCAATGTAGGATATATACAATGCTCAGTTGGCAGGAACGGGAGCACGAAGATGTGGACCTTGCCGCAATTAATCATCAACCTTCAATAGATGCATTGAAGGCATGCAGGTTATTTAAATTCTGGGCCATACCTGGCATGAGGGCCCAAGTAGACTTTTTGCAGTGGCTGGTGGACAGATGGAATATACAGGACCAATGTTTCATTATTGGTGGCCACCAGCTCGAAATGGAGCCAAAGGACATTTACTTCTTGACTGGTTTTCCCAAGAGAGGTGAAAAATTGACTCTATTTGGGACTAGGCCAGGTGGCCAGTCTGTCGATAGTCTCCGGCTAGAGTTTTGTAACGACCAAACCAAGGACAAAGGGATTGATATCAAAACCATCTCCCGTCCTGAACTCAAAGTGATTGCATTTACTGTCACTAGACTCTGCGGAAGCGCAGCACTGCATGTAGCCACCGGATCCCAAATGCGAATGGCAGTAGATTGTTATCGAGGCACCATCTTCAACTGGTGCGAAGCTGTGTTGGCTAATGTAAAAGGCCAACTGACTAGAGCAAAGAACGGACAACTAAAAAAATTTGGATATGGTTTCTTAGTTGTGAGCTTTGGTCTAGAGAGGGTCCTGATGTTGGTCCCACAACATCTTTCCATTGGAGCTGGACTTCCCCGAGAGCCCAAGTTGATGCGTTGGGTTGCAGTTATGGCCCATCATCCTGAGGAGGGTTCAGAGGTTGTTCGATTTCCTCATGAGTATTTTCATTGGTTGGAGAACCAAGTTTTCGTGATTCAGGATTTTCCTTATGCTAGAATGGATTATCGTGGTGACCCAGACATGGCTCTTCCACCAGGAAAGCAATGGGATGACTCAAGTAAAATCATTCTCAACATTTTCTAATTTTTTTATTTAATTATTTTTTTTTAAATCATCCAAAACTAATAGTAAAAAGTTTCAAATGCAGATGTGGGTCCACGGCGACCAGCCACTCTCCGGCCCTATGAGAGGAGACACCCAGTTGTAGCAGTACCAGCCCCACGAGACGAATCTACTGAGACCTTGGCCGAATTGAAAAATCATCTAGAGCATTTGACAGCAGACATTCCAGAAACTAGCATAGATGAAATCCCTCTTAGGTTACAACGCTATGTGATTGGGGTCCCAGAACCTTTCAGGAGGTTCCTTTGTAGGGTGGCCCGAGCAGTGGTTTCTTATCGTGATCATCACCAGTGATAGGATGATCATCTGTTGTAGACTCATATGAAATTTTTGCTTTTTGTACTATCATTTTTGCCGATCATAAGGTGTTTTTCAACCTATGATCGAAGACGATGTATATTTGACACACTTCTATGCTATGCTATATCACTATTACTGGCTATCTTGTAAAACATGTTATGGAATGTTTTTAAATTTACTGTTTGGTTATTGCAAATGTCTATTTAACATTTGAGAAGCAATTGCATCTGCTAATGTATTTAAATATATTGGAATATGCTGATATTCAATATAGTCAAATTCACATTCCAAGAGATGAACTCTAAAAAATAATCTTAATAACACTAGATTTCTAATGGCATAAACTCTATTAAGTTGCAATACAACGAGTTCAGAATCTAACCTCACAATCAAACTCCGAATCCCAAATGAAATGGATTCAGATAATAACTCAATCACTGCACTATACTCTGCAATGTTGTTCGTTGTTTGACCGAGGTTTACCCCATGCATAGATACCAACTCATCAGAGGGCGAATAGATAACCCAAGCTGCAGAAGAAATGTTCTGTGTATTATGACAAGCACCATCAGCGAAACCAATGTATGTTTGAAGAGACGTCGACATCTGCAATATCAAGAGTAAAATCAAGATAAGCAGGAATAATGACAAAAACACTCTCTAAACTAAGCACACTTTTCTAATCTAAAACACACCAGCTAGAAAGAAAACTAATCTAACTAAAATCTCCACACCCAGATTTAAGCATAATATCTCTTCAGATAAAGACCATTTCTGGGCTTACCTAAAGAGACACCATCAAAATCTACCAATTCATAGGCCCCTTTTGCCAGCTTTCGCTTAACAACATAAGGACCATGCCACATAGGTACGAATTTTCCAGCCCCTAGCTTATCATTTGCTTGATCGTATAGTAAGACTAGGTCTCCTTCCGAAAAATTACGAGGTGTAACATTTTGATCATACTGAGCTTTAATTCGTTTGGCATGAGTTTCGATTGCTAGGGCAACATCACGTCGATTCTCATCTAGCTGAGCCAAGTACGACAAACAGTTCTCCTCTTCGGAAGTGGCTGGAAGTAACTCTATGGCTATTTGCAATTACGGGATTTTGCATTCAATGGGTAACACAGCTTCCAAACCGTAAACCAGTTGGAAATGAGTGAAACTAGTTGATGTTTTTACTGAGGTTCGATACGCCCAAAGCACTGAAAATAACATGTTATGCCAATTCGACCTATGAATACCAATGATTCGTCGGATCATAATGACTAGAACTTTGTTGATGGCTTCAACTAGACCATTAGCCTGTGGGTAATATGGAGTAGAACTATCGTGACGCAGGCCAAGTTGATCTATTAGTTCAGTCATCATGATGTTTCAAAAATGACGCCCATGATCAATAATAATCGCTTGTGGAACACCGAATCTAGTAATTATATGATTGAAAAAAAAAATTGCAACAGTTTTTCTGTCTGCCGAAAATGTAGGCATCGCCTCAACCCAGGGTAAAATAATCTGCCGCAAGGATGATATACGCATGCCCCCCAACCGAGTGGGGGTTACATGTAATAAAGTCGATACCCCACTTTGCAAAAGGACCAACGGCAATTATAAGGTGGAGAGGAGCAGGTGGAGCATGAATCTTTCGATCAAAAATTTGACAATTGTGGCATTTTCAGACCGCGTAAATACAATCTTTAAACAAAGACGGCCAGAAATAGCCAGCGCGCAATATCTTTTGGGTTGTGGCATACCCAGACATATGACCACCACATGCTCTAGAGTGACAGTCATTTAGAACTTTTTCAGCTTCCTCATGAGTTAAACAACGTCGAAAAACAGAGTCCGCCCCATGACGATAAAGTGTATCTCCAATGATTTTGTATTGTTGGAATTGGAAACGTATTTTTCGAAGCTGAGATCGTGAAATTTCAGGCCAAAAAAATTGGGTTTGGAGATAAACTATGATATCTCCATACCATGGATCAAGAGTGCTGATAAGAAACAAGGATTTGTCTGCAATGGGCTCTTCCACCACAGTTTCAGTATCAGCACACGGGAAGTCACACATCAACTCCACAAAAACTAAAGATTTCTTTGACTTAGATTTTTCAAATTCCAAGTCAAATTCCTGCAGGATAACAATCCATTTGGAGTGCTTGCCCCCTAGCAATTGTTTGGTCAAAATATAGATCATAGTGTTACAGTCAGAAATTACGGTAGTTTTGCGTAGTAAGATGTTTTGGACAGCTTGAACAGCTACCAAGGCCAATTTCTCCACATGTGAATATTTTAACTCAGTTGGATTCAAAGTTCGACTAAGATAGTAAATCACATGTTCACTACCAAATTCATCTTCCTGAACTAACACCATCCCAATGGTGGAATGAGAGGCGGCGAGATACAAGAAGTAATCATGGTTGTAGTTTGGAGGATGCAATAACGACGCATGGGTCAACACGTGTTTAAGTGCATCAAAAGATTTGTTAGCTATCTCATCCCAAAAGAATAGAGTATTCTGTTTCAACAACCTGGTAAAACCCTTTGTTATCTCGGTGTAGTTAGGAATGAATTGACGTAAAAATTTTGCTTTCCCTTGCAAACTTTGGAGTTGGCGAAGAGTCGAAGGAGGAGGCAATTTGACAATAGCTTCAACCTTCGAGGGATCGACACGAATGCTGGCTTTTGAAACAACAAATCCCAGTAAACGACCCGTTTTTATACAGAAAACACATTTGTGTGGATTCAACCTAATTCGATAATGCTTACATCTCATAAAGATCGCTCGTAAATGAGTGAGGTGGTCGACTCTACGTAATGAATGGGCAGGTAAATCATCAAGATAAGGTTGCACAATGTGCTTGATGTCATGAAACGCATAAGACATAGCTCTTTGAAAAGTTTCTCGGGCGTTTTTCAACCCAAACAGTAATTTGCAATAAGCAGATGTCCCCCATGGACAAATAAAAGCCTTTTTTCGTTGATCAGCAGGTAGAATGTTGCTTTGGTTGTAACCGGAAAAACCATCCATAAAGGAGAAAATTTCACTGTCGGCACAATCATCAATGATTTGATCGATATAGGGAGTTGGGTAATTGTCTTTGGGACAAGCTTGATTAATATCCCTATAATCGATACATATTCTTATCGTTCCTTGTTTTTTGTTAACAGGAACAATATTTGATACCCAATCCGTTAAGGGAATTGGATAAATGAAACCTGCTTTAAGTAATTTCTCAACTTCTGCTTTAATTGCAGCAGCTTTTCGCGGGTGGATCTGACGCAAACGTTGCCAGACGAGTTTAACATCTGAGTAAGTTTTGATTTCATGAACAACAATTGCTGAATCAATTCCTGGAATTTCTTCATATGACCAGGCAAACACGTCGCGGAATTCTTGAAATAGGGCCTTATAAGTTTGGAGTTCATTTTCCATACAAGAGGCACCTATATGAATGTTTTCAACAATCCCAGGTTTAACTGAAATGTCAATAGGAACTGTTCGAGAAATATTTCCCAAATTTAACTTAGAATCAATATTTTGTAATGGATTCTGTGGTTCTTTGACATAATCAGTAGTAAAAATAGATGAAAAATCATTTTCAAAGTGATCAATCTCAGGCAAGAACGAAGATCTATGATGAAGATCTTCCCATGGTAAGTCATCAACAGACAAAATTTCACCAATATTCTCATCAGTATGAACAAGCTCGGAAAAAGTTGTTGAATCTGAGGTTGATATTGAAAGTGATTCTCCATGGACCACATTCATTAGATCAATTTTGGTTGAAGAAGGGTCGGAAAACGACTGTACAGCCTGATACGCAATTTCATAGGGACTCAAAGGCATAGCATCACCAAATGAATCCACCTCAGATTCGGAAGGTATGATCCAAGGATCATCATAAACAATAGTGTCTGATGAAATCATATGAATGGTTGCAGTAGAAGGCGATACATTAGGAGGAGGAAAGGAAAAAGTTCCTAGTAAACCAAAATCTTTAACCAATCCTACCCCAACATCCTTATAAGGGATAGTTGTTTTACCGACATGTTGTATACTTTCAGAAGAGGCTGGGTCAGATGAAAAATATGTCAGTTGGTCTATAGTTATGATCTTTCCATTATGAGGAAACTTTATAAGTTGAAAGACTGATGAAACAATAGTTGTCAAAGCGTAAGACCAACTACGACCCAAGAGAAGGTTGTAATCTAGAGGGGCATCAACCACTTCCACATCTAGATTAATAGTTTTGCCTTCAACCCCTATAGGTAAATCCTGTAGAATGCCAAAAGGATGGAACCCACGGCCATCAAAAGCCTTTAGAATCGTCGAGGATTGATTGAATATAGGAGAACCAAGCAATCTCCAACACTGGATTAACATAATACACGTTGAAGCTCCCTCATCAATTACAATCCTAAAGCAAGGTCTGTTTTTTACTAACGCTAGAATCTGGAAAGCCATTTGATGAGGTAGGCGAGGTGTACTATTTTATAAATCGAAAATTATAAGGTTCGATTCCTGAATATCAACAGCTCCTATAGCCGACAATAGCAATTTACGTTGTGCTGGGCATGATTGCAGCACCTCCAAAGCCGACATTGCTGAAAGTGAAATAGCTAAATCTTCAACAATGTTATAGTTCTGAGCAGCTCTCGCATGCGGATTGAAAGCTGACTTTCGAAGTATACCTTTAGCGGGTGGTTTGATTACTAAGTCTGGGTTAGGTTTCTCGATCTGTAGCGGATCAGAACCAGGAGTTGAAGTTGATGGGTTCGAATTAGAAGATTTTGATTCCTTACCACCAACAGGACTTTTACTTCCATAATCTTGCGATCGTGTCGCAATCCTAACATGGGACATCATCATTATGGGTTATTCTGAAGCATTTGAGGAAGAACCGATCATCTTACTATCTTGACTAGGAAAAGGATCCTTCAAGACAGCAGGCGTTTGAGAACCTTTGACGATTTTCACAACCTCAGCACAATGAGGACAGTCTCTTGTAAAATGATCTTCGTCACAAATGAGATAAGGATAGCGAGGTTTATGTTTCTCGTCAGTAGATTCCATTTTATCTGATTTCTCTTTCGAATTTTGCTTATTTTTCTTCTTCACCTTCTTTTTACAGCCTGATTTTGATTTGGCCGTAGATGATTCTACGACATGAATATCGGCAGGAATTTCAGCGGAAGAGTCTCCTGTCGGGGAATCTGGTAAAGTTATGATAGGAGAAGAATTCTTTGAAGATTTCTTCTTACTTTTGGTATTAACTGAACCAATCATACCGTCAGCGGCATGAGACCCTGAAGGAGCTGCAGTTATTTGATTTTTTTTCGGAAGGTCGGGGATTTTCTCGTGTAAAGTACTCGACTGTGTATAAACAAGGTCAAGGTATTGAGCTTGACCAATTACTTGCTCTTCAGTGACAAATCCTGCCTTAGCTACATCCTCAGTGATTTTAGGTAATAATGATTTAACAAACCATTCTGCTAAGATTTGATCCGAAATAAAAAATTTCACTAAACGACGTCAACATCGCCATTCATGAATATGATTTGAAATGTAAGTGGACGTTGACTGTTTTAATAAAGTTAATAATTCTGTGCCAATGTCATATCTGACAGGCAACTGAAAATGAGTTAAGAACGAAGTGGTTAACTAACTAAAGTTATAAAAAGAGGCTTGCGGTAACTCAATGTACCACTTGGCCGCAAGACCAATAAGAGTGCGTTGAAAAAGACGTAAATGAATTGAATCATCTATAATGGAGTTAGATGCACACCAGAGGTGATAATTCATCACATGGTTTAACGGATCCTCTCCTGATTTACCTTCAAACTTTGGGATATCACTGGGCAACTTATTCGGCATTGGCAGCCAAAACAGAAGATAATTAATTGGATCATTCATAAGGCGCGACAAATCAGGCAAGTCCAAAGTTGCAATGAACGGTAACTGACGGTTAGGGTCTCGAAAACCTTGGGTCATAAGACCAGCCCCAGGAGGAGGATATCCAGGATAAATTAGAATTGGAATTGCATTTGGGATATTATATCCTCCCGGAAAACCAGGATTAACCGGACCATACTAAGGTTGTTGAGGTTGTTGATAAGTATATCCACGGTATGGTTGATACTGATAGACTGGGTTCTGCACAGTAGGACTGAATTGGTACTGTCCCTGGTACGGTTGATAAATAAATTGAGGTTGACTTGTGACAACCGTACTTGGACCAGGTTGTCCTGCAGGCATCTCAACCGAAATCTGAATTGTAGGTCTAGACTGAGGTAAAGATGTTTGAGGAGTTGATGCAGGAACAGTAGAAACCGGAGCTGTCGATACTCCAGAAGTAGGTGGGGTATATTGAAGAGATTCTATAGTAGTTGCAGTAGTCGTTTGAGGCGGAGTTCGAGGTGTACTAGGCCCAGGCTGAGAAACTACACCAGGTGCAGAAGTTTGAATAGTAGGCTGGACAAGTTGTTGGGTTGAACCAGAAACCAAAGGTTGTCCAGATTGAGATGACAACTGCACATTCGGTTGCAAGATCTGTTGAGATTGAGATGGATCCCACACCATGTTCATTCTGGGGTATGGACCCATAGAAGGTTGAGCATATTGAGGACCATAACTGAGTTGAGGGTAGGGTTGATAATTCAAAGGTACGTTTCCAGCTCCTTGGACAAATGATTGACCTGAAGGTGGTTGGAAACCTTGGGTTGGGTACTGACCTTGAGGTTGATAACCTTGAGGCACGTACTGAAACTGGGGTTGACTTCAGGTACATATTGATACCGGGGTTGACCTTGGGGTACGTACTGAGTCTGGAGTTGACCCTGAGGAATGTACTGTCCCGAAGGTATGTACTATCCTTGAGGTTGCCCCCCAGGTGGTAATTGAGTACCTTGAGGCTGCCCCTCAGACAATAATTGAGTACATTGAGGTTGCCCCCCAGGCGGTAACTGACTACCTTGAGGTTGCAGATTTGGAATGGTACTTGACATCATAAGAATGTCTTCTACACTCAACGGTTTAGTTCCGTTATTACCAGTTGATAACCCATGTTCAATAGGTTGAGGAGATGCTCTTGAAAAAGTACTAGTGAGTGACTGATACCTAGAAGGAACAGAAGGACCGCCATACAAAAATGTTTCCGGTGATTGGGAAAACATGGATGACTGTCTCGACATATTCAGAGGAGGATAATAACCTCTAGGTGTTGGATGAAAAGGAACTCGAGGTGGTGAAAAACTGAGACTCGGATTTTCTAAAAAGTTGGTCAACGAAAGATACCAAGCGTCCCTCCTAGGTGGACTGTAGAAAATTGATTCACGCTCCCTAAGTTCTATAGTTGGTTGATTTTCATGGGTGGTTATACCTTCTTTCGGATTAACAAGTTCTTCAATAGCAATAAGTCCAGAAGGAATATTTTGGGTAATGATCCTTCCTACCGTGGGTGAACCAGGACCACTGGAAGTTGGAGAAGCAAATCCTGACGATGGAGTAGCAGCAGGTTCAGTTTTAGGCTCAGAAATTTCAGGTTCTTCAGCTAATTCACTAGTAGAAGAAACACTACCAGTAACTTCGGAAAATGAAATTGGTTCAGAAATATACTCTGTTGCTTGAACTTGATAATCAGGATGAATAGCTAAATAAGATTCTCTTTCTTCTGGTGACCCAACTCTACTATCACTAGGAGTTACAAGAGCTCGTAGCCCTTCAAACTGGCTTGGTGAATACTCGGGAGGTTGCCCCCGAAGTCTACGAGATTGTCTCCGTAATTCAGCCACGATTAAATATTTTAATTACTTCACACGCAAATAAAGAAAAATCTCAATAAAACCACCTAAAGTCTCTAAAGAACCAAACAATTTGAATCACACGCCTAAAAATCTAGGAGTTCAAACCACACACAAACAGTAACTTTCCGTACCAAAAACACTAGTTGGTGATGAAATCCAACGTCCCAGAATTCAATATAGAAATGGCAGTTGGAACAGTTACCCCGACAACTTGCTTAATGAAACAGACTGGCACAATTTTCTTCACTAAACCGTCTCGAGTGAAGAGAACCCCCCAGAGAATCCAAGTGAGTCTAGTCGACGTCTGCTCCAGGTACAGTGGGATCTTCCCTCCACCGTCACCTTAGGAAAGAATCCTATAGATTATGGTCACTATGGTTACCAACAAAAACAAATATACCTGGGGGAACAGTCTGTGATCCGATACACACGCAAGGGCAGAGTAACAAAGCTCAATCCCCTTGAAGGCTCCTTGACATAATCCAAGGTTTACCAACAAGTGACCCCAGGCTCCTCGACAATGGTCAATCCGAGGTTTACCGTTTTTAATACGTGTATATCTTCTATCGTTCCCAATGAGGAAGGATTGATTACCCCACTGGTTCGGATATGATCTCGTGCTTGACTCCTTTAAGAGGAGCTTCCCAGAGCATAGATGTAACAATTGGAATTTATCTCCTACCGCAAGATATAGCTACTTGTTTGTTTTAACTATCTTGGAGAGTTAATTACTCCCTACTCCAAGATACTAGCCTAAGCTATGTTGGTGATAAAGAGCCCTAGAAATAAAAAAATTGCTAGATAAATTTTACTTTAAGCGTTATTTTTATTGGTTGTTCCTTAGGTCAAAAGGTATGGAGATGAAACTTTATGGTGTGAAGACTCAACTCCAAAACACTAAAAATGCACCTAAGATGATAAACAATTCTTTTTCTTCAATGAATTTCTAGCTAAAGAAAGAGTTGAGAATGCAATTGCTTGAAAAACAAATATTTCCTTAACATATAAATGAAAAGAAAAACTCTTTTTTCTTTTCCAACAAACTCAAAATGAGACTACTAATTATGCTCACGAAAAAATCCTTTTGCTTTTTCACACTCAAACACTACAAAAACAAATTCTTTCAAAAGAGATTTTAAAATTTCTAGAAGACACTCAAAACTATGAAAAATCTAACCTTGAGATCTACAAATTCTAAAAACCTAATTGGAGCAAAAGCTTAAAAAATTTCTTTTTGAGGACATTTTACTTAGTTATTCAACAAACTAAGGACTAATTCGTTCAGAATAACAAATTAATCAAAAACACCCAGCTAATGCTTTCTTTTTTAAAAAATGAAATTCAAAACTTTCCAACAAGTTCATTCAAAGCTTTGCAAAGAGAAAACGAGATCTATTTCTCACCAAAGGTAGATTTCACAAATTGGTCAGACTCATCAAGAAGGCCAAAAAGACCTGGGTAATCTGAGGTTTCTTAGGCTTCTAATATCTGAGTTACTACAAAGACCAAATGAAAATCAAACTAGGCACGCAAAACTTCTAGAAAATCACCTAAAACTAAAATGCCAATGGAACTCACCTACAAGAAGTTTCTGACAAGACACATGCAGATCTGGGCAGAGGCTAAAAACCATAAACAAACCCTAAGCTTAACTGGATGAAAATATTTTATGTTTTTTTCAAAAATTTGACAGGGTCCACAGGCGTCCGGTATAACCAGATGCGGTACCGCTCTGTGTAGTAAAGCAACAATGCGGGGATGTCCGCACTGTGTTACAAACAGAACGTGCGGTCCTCTTTCAAAAGCGTGAAAAAACAAAAAACAATTCAGAATCTAAAAAACTACCCAATCCCACATACATCAAGCAAAAACCAGAAACAAAGAAAAAGTTTCTCAAGTCAAAGTAAAAGTAAAGTCAAAAACCAAAATTCAAGTCCCCAACGGAGTCGCCATTTTGTCGGCCGGATAAATCGTTCTTGCGGACAAGACCGATCTTCCTAGTATCCACTGATATCTAGCGACAAGCAAGACAAGCAAATCTATCTTTCTCTAAATATTGCGATTTATAAATAAAAACTAAGAGGTGTTTTAGACCCTACCTTAAGTCCAACGCTAGTTTGTGGCAGCCATGCTTCGACCGTCCAAATGAGTTTCCTTTTGAGAACCTACAAACACAAATAAACACACATCAAATAACACCTGCATAGCCCATATAATAAATCATATTCATCATGGTGATCAAGGAATCCATGAAATAAACCATAAGAGACAGTTTATTGAGAAAAATAAGCTTGATTGTATTAACTTTAAACAAAGAAGAACTTTACAACCTTGGTGCCTTGATGTTGTACAAGCTCCTCCCAGGGTCCAAGCAAGAATCTCCTCTACTTTGGCAAGCTTCACACTCTTCCCAATGAGATCAAAAGGTATGTAATCTCTTCTCTCAAGCGCAATTAGGAAGTCTAAATTCCAACAGCATTTACCCTAAAAAATATTCAGCTTTCAACCCCCCTAGTAACCAACCCAATGCCTCATTTTATAGTGCAGAGGAAGGAAGTTACAGGTCCACCTATGAAGGGATAGAGTCCTCCTTCAAAGGGATAAGCTCCTCACATCAAGGGGTTAGCTCCTTTAGTTATGGGATGCATGGACATCAAAGGAGCAAACTTGCCACCTCAAGATTCCCTCTAGAAGCTTCCTGAAATAACCCAAAGTGATTTTTTAAGAATGTACTTGTGCCTTTTTGACTTTTACAGGGGTCCGCACCCATTACACAGAAACAGAGCGGGCAGGTTCGCAGGGGACATGACCAGGGGGTGCGGGACCGCAAGTAATGCTAAGAGAAAGTGCGGAACCAGAGTTTTAGAGATTTTCAAGGAATTTCTCTCATTTTTCAAGGCTTGACATGAAGCGCTGAGGTTTAAGACTTGCATAGGAGGAAAGTATGAGTGGTGATAGCCTCACACTGACTGCAGAATGTCATGGTGACAATATTTTGTGTAACACAAATGTCTTCAAAATTTGCTTACAAGGACAATCTTCAAGATTTGTTCCAAATATGATGCCTCAAATTTTTCCTAGTTTGTGATGTGATTTGCTTAAAAAAAAAAAAAGGCCTTAAAATAAGGCTTAGGTTCTGTTCGAAATTCGGGTTTATGCCATAGAATTCAAGATTAACTTAAGACCATGCTTTGGGTCTTTCCTAACTAGGGTTGAATTCACCTTTGAAATTTTCCCTAAGGCAGGGTCAAATTAGGCCTCAGATAAATTCAAGGGCTTCAGAACAAGTACAAATTTGTCTTTAAATGGAGGCCAAAATTTAGTACAACAATGCCTCAATTTGGCTTATGATTAGCAAGTTATTCTCCCAAATTTTTAAATAAGGTATGTCTTGTACTCGGAAAATGCCACAAATGATTTAGAATAGGCATGTATTTCTGCCACTAGATAGGATAAATAGGGTCACAGAGATTCGCCTCAAAGAGGCCAAATGTGTGCCTCCGAGAGGTTCAATATAAGCTTCAAAACTAATGAAGTGTCCACAAAAAACCACCACACAAGAAATATAAAAAGTCAAAAAACCTTCTTTAATTTTGGCCTACTCTAGATATTCAATAGAGCTTAGGCCTTAGACTATACTTCGCTAGTTGCTACAACTTCAAGGAAACTACCAATGATCCTATATATCCTTTATAAGTCTTGTGCTCTTAATTGAATATCATTGTCTCTTTAATGGTTGCTCTTTCCCCTAGGCTCTCAAACCATGTTGAGTTTTCATAACAAAAATTGATCTTCTAATATAATAATTACTTTCCAAAAATTTCTTAATCAAGTTGTCTTATGTCACATAAATAATTAAGCAATTATACATATAAAATATCAACGGTAATGCAATAATGACAATAGGGTCATAAAGATACAACAAGCAGACAAAGAGACACAAATTTTCACTTGGGAAACCCAAACTCGGGAGAAAACCTAGCAATATTTTCAGGGAGAAATTCTTCAGTTTAGCAAAGTTACAATCTTATATTCATAAGTCAAATTAATTCAAATAGGACATAGAAATCCCATAGGTCAAACCTGGTCAACATAACAACTCGATCAAACTACCCATAACAAAGTTGAATCAACTACCTCAGAAATGCAGTCAAACCAGCCATTATAGACATAGTCAAAGCCTCATAAAACTTTTTCTTCCTTAGGAAACTCGGCCTCTTCCTCAAACCTCTTTGCACATGAGAGAGAGAAATATTTGTTGTTGGTGAATGAAAAAATGAGGGCTAATGTGTATATAGAATGATCAAATGAAGTGGGTTTTGATGAAGGATCACACCCATTCAATTGGTGGGGCCGACCTGACTCTTTGGAGCTTCCATAAGTTCAAAATTAATAATATATATTTTTTTGTAAGCTTGGAAGGACTACATATTCATTATGTCCAATATATCACCCCAATCGGAGCGGGGAATTGAACCGGTGACTTCACATCAAGGAGTGCCTTAACCGAGCACCCGATCACCGTCTATCCAAGATCTCTTGGACTTTTTGACCCAAACCGGCTGATATTTTTCTTTGGATCTTCACGAATTGGACCACGCACTGTGAAATACATCTCTGCTCCAAGGGTTTTTTCATAGTGAAATTTCTATCAGCAATAGACAGAGACATAGTAATGTAGGAAGGACCTTGGTTCTGGGGATCCACTGGACTCTTCATCACACCATGGTTCCCAGATTTTGATGCAAACACAATGGTTGTCTCAAAGATGCCAGTCTGGGTGCGGCTACACAACCTCCCAATACATCTCTAGAATCAACAAGTACTCACTGGAATTGGAAATACAATTGGGCGTTACATTAAAATGGACACCCAGTGAGTGGAGGAAAGAATATATACTTTTGCACGAATTTGTGTGGAAGTAGACCTCAGCAAAGGCCTGCCAGACCAAATTCAGCTGAAGCATAGACAGAGCAGCTGGACACAAATATTAGATTATGAAAACACTGCTTTCAGATGCCGAAGCTGCAGACAAAAAGGACACCTACAAAGCACGTGCCTAGCAGTCAAAAAAGACAATCGCAGAAAGAAGAAAATGGAAAAGCAAGCAAAGGGATGGCAATTTCCACCACCTCCCCCGAATGACGAGGAGGAAGAAGAGACGGATTATGCCAACCCAAATGAGAACAATCAGATGAATAAAGAACCAGCTGCAGAAGATACTAATCCACGGGAAGATATAGACACAGCACTGGCAAGAAGATCATAAATGGATATGGGCAGAAATAAACGCCAACACACATCAGACACACCAGATTCTGATAAAGAAAATCCACAACCTGTGGCTGAAAATGCATTAACACTCATAACTCCCACAGAGTCACAGGGGGTTTGGAGAAAGGTTGAGAAGAAAAAAGGGCGAAAAGCCTGACTTTTCCCCATTTCATGAAATCCATACACCCTGCGTGGTGTGAAAGGATCTATGCATCTTTTTGAGCATCTTTTTCGAAATATGTTTACAGCATATGCCAAGAGGCATCTACAACATGTAATTTTTCAATCATAATGAAAGATTGCGATTTTTCCAGGGAAAAAAAAAAAAAAAAAAGATCTCTTTGACTCAAAATTAATAATTTTAATTTCTTTTAAAAGATTGATTTGAATACCAACCACAACTACCAAAAATCAACATGCATGTCATACTTCAATTTAAGTTTTTCTATTTTTCGTACATTATATTCATCATTCATTAAGTCATCACATTTTCTTTGTTGATAATTTTTCTTACAATTTGAAATTATCAACACACCTAGCGTGTTTTCACATAACGACTTTGTTGTTCGAGTGCTCTAAGATTAAGGCAACTTGGCACAATGATAACATCCAGTTGCCAAATATTAACTTGTTCAGTTCACAATTATATTCTCTTTGCTTATTTCTCCATTTCCATTTGTTTTCTTCTCACAAATATTGAACTTCGTATGAATTATTTGTTTCGCTACATTGGATGGATATATTAGTTTTAAAATGTGTAAATTATTTGTTTATATTTGTTAAAAAAATGACTATAAAATACTTTGATTCGCATCAAATTCCACTTTAGATGTGATTTACTTGATAAGTTTATTAAGTTTTATGATCCCATAAATCCTTTTGCTTTCTCTTATACAAATTATTTAATAAATAATCTTTAAGTCTTTCTCAAACATAAGTTAGAGCTACAAATATGTGGTATAAATAGTTATTTGTTTTGAGCTACAAATGTGGTATAAATTAGTTATTTGTGAAATCTTTTATGACAAAAAATTCCATTTTATTTAATTTGTAAATAATTTTATTATTAATATTTCTTTAATTTACAAAACATTGATTAATAATTTCATATATATATAAAATAATAAAGATGTTCATCAACAAATATGTCATAAGAAATATTTTCCATAAAATTTGAACCTATATTATTCGCATCAACTATATAAATTCGAATAACTCATCCAAATTTGTATTTCCAAACCTTTTTATACTATCTTTTTCAACAAATCATATCTTCAACGATTTATTGGTGGATAAATTATAATATACAAATTTAAGTTATAATTGTTTTTTTCCTCGTGTAGATTCTTCTCTCAAGAATTTATCTGCAAGCGAATAAAGATCTTTTGAATAACGAATTTATTTGCAAGGGATTAGAGATCTTTTGAATATCTTGTTATAAAAATATTAGATTAATTCAGTGATAGAAGAGTCCATACAAGGAAAAAACAATTATAACTTAAATTTTTATATTACAATTTATCCACCAATATTCCTTGAAATTGGTATGTGTTAAGTTTCATATTTTATTCATATAAATAAAATATATTGGTGTGTTATGTTCATATAGATTAAATATGTTTAATAGATAGTTGAAAATAAACTCCTCCAAAACCTTTTCCCTTAGGTTTTCCTTCTATAAGTTAATTAGTATGCACAACATTAATTAATTTTTTATGGGCTATTTAATTAATTTTTTATGTGCTACTTATGAGCATAATTAAATAAAAAAGTTTTTAGATATCAGCTTATTTGGTTATAAGTACAAAGCTTGGGGAGAGAATAACATTTACCATATTGATAAAGTTCGAGGAAAAAAAGTTGAAAGAGAGAAAATAAAATTTTGAAGTGGAAGAAAGTTTAAAGTCATTAATTTTAAATCAGATTTTTAAGCCAAAACATATCATTTGGGGTTTTCGTTGTAGCCACAAGGACTCAAGTGAACCAGGGTCGAGCTGTGGACGCATTTGAGGTATCGTTGAGGAGAACGATATTTGTTGGACCATTACCAAGTTGAGACATGCGCTCTGTTTTCCAATTGGATTGGAGTTGCATACAATTGTGTGAAATGAGGAACTGTTGCAAACAGTGAGCATCGATCGAGTTGTTCCATAGCGGGTCGACCAGCAACTGAGATCAATATCCATTGGGCTATTTTACCTGTGACTAATCTAGAACAGTGTCATCAGAGCAGAATTTTCATCGGAGTTTCTAATCGGAGTATTCTACCTGCGGCCGGGATCAAGATCTGTTGGGCTATTTTACCTGTGACATATAGACAATTTTGTTATATATTTTGGTTTATTTCCACTAGGTTATATTGCTTTGGTATTCGTTAAGCCTATTCTAGAGCATCTTTCAAGAATAATTTTCTTAAAAATCAATAGTAAATGTTAAAAATGGTAAGGAAATCTCAGGTTTTGTGGAAACAAATCATTTGGGTCAAGTCAAAATCCGTTAAGCCTATTCTAGAGCAACATTCAAGAATAATTTTCTTATAATGGAAAGCAAATCAATAGTAAATGTTAAAAATGGTAAGGAAATCTCAGGTTTTGTGAAAACAAATCATTTGGGTCAAGTCAAAATTGCTTCAACAGAGAAAACAGGAAAGTGGATTTGGGTAAATGCAAAGCAACATCGAGGCATTTTAAAGCGTAGGCTTGCTTGCCTTAAATGGGAACAAAGAAAAAGAAAATCGTTCCAGAGAAAGAAAATAAATAAAAGCAACAAAAATAAAGAAGAATCAAACATTTACATTCCCACATTTACACCTCTTACTTGGTCATCGAATCTCTATGTCCAAGAATTGATGAAGGCCAAGACAAGGCTGAAGATTTTGGAAGACAAAGAATAGGAAAGGGACCGCAAATTTTCATAGATCATAGTTGCAAATCGGTGTTTAATGGAAGGTAATAGAATTTTAAAAGAAAAAATAACAATGTTATAAGAAGCTCTAGAGACAGGAAAACATGAATGGCAAATCATGAAGGCAACGTGGCAAACCATGAAAGAATCAATAGCAGCAAACAAGGATGTGATAATTGCTAAAACAACTCGGGTAGATACACAAGTATCTCTGTTATCACTCTAATATTTCTCTAGATTTGTTTAAGAAATAAATGATTAGAGGTAACCACAAACCAACTTTGGAGATTAGGATCTAGCCTTCCTAATTCTCAGAGAGGGCTCTCTCTTTATGATTTAACTTTGTTTTAGTTAGTTGATTTTAGGCTAGTTATGATTGTACTTGGTTTTTTATTTGGATTTGGTGGTGGGATCAATTACTTAGATGAATAGAGGGATGTTTTTACCATTGGGATATGGGTTCAAATGTCAAACACACAGGACTGGATCAAGTTCTAAAAATAGTGTCTACGGGGAAAAATAGTTGAGTTACTACAAATCTCAAAGGCTGGATGGGGAAGTGGTTTTCAATCGGATCTAGGGAGCAATTATGGGTTCCTTAGGTCGGATTATGAAGAAATTGAAAGAGGTCAACCGGGATGGGAAAGCAATTAAGGATTCTCAGATCCGGATATCAGAAGAAAATATGTAAATGATAAACTGTTCAAAACAGAGTGTACTTAAACAAATTCTGAGATAAATTTCCAGTTAATTCATTCAACATTAGATAACATTCAAGGTTGTGAAAAACATAATAAATAGAAAATTTTACAAAGAAAATACTTCTCTGTAATAGCTCAACACATGAATCATGTAATGCAATCTCTTTATTACTTGGTCCAGTCTGCTGACTTGAAAAATTGGTACAATAACCCTTAGGTTTATGATCAAAATAACTCTACAAATGTATATCATTCCACACCCAATACTTCGAACTATGAAGTATTTATACAAAAATAATTTACAAAATATCCCAAACTGTCTTGGGAATTAATCTAGGAGAAAGAAATATCTTCATGCAAGAAGATAGAGACAACTATTTAACTGATGTTTGTTGTCCCTGTTTATTAGGTTGTATTGTCTTTAATCTTTGATATTTTGTTATTTAACTTATACTTTGTTGTTTGGTCCTCACGTTGGATGTTTTATTCGCTCTGACCTTTCAACTGATACACTTTCATCTGGCTGGCTTGTCATTATCCTTTTACTGTGCCTTTTACCCTTACTGTACATTTTTACATTTTGACCTTGTATTTCTACAGTAAGTCATTTAATTTCTCCCATGTTTCAACATCTGGTAATTGGATATTTATCATCTTCCTGTAAATCTCATCTGCCTCCATGTACTTGGTAAAAGTAGGCTTATTCAAAAAAAGGTGTTTTACCTCATGCTGGAGGTAAAACAAGTTCTCAAAAGTTTGGTATAGGACCTTGCCAGTAGGAATCCCCTTCATAGATGAAGTATTTACCTGATCTCTAGCCACATCTCTAATTCTTCTATTGTAGTCCTCCCATGTCATTAATTTATCATTTATTACTAAGGGATTTGGCAGACCCTTTTGCCTCAAAACTTCAAATTTAACCATGAATCTGTCTATAGCCAGTTGCATGGTTTGGCACTTATCTTCCAGGTTTAGCATTAAGTTTCTCTTGGTGAGGACCCTTTTTACTTCTAATATTGTACCTGTCATGTCAGGTATTTCTAATTCCTACAATTCATACTTATTTTTGGAGTTAAGGAAGTGAATGATCCTTGTTGCTTCCTCTGGCATGTCTCCCAGTTCTGCTTTTACTCTCTGTATGTCTTCTGTAGCCTCTTTTACTAAGTCAATCTGTTCAAAAATTACTTGGATGGATGGCCAAATATCATTTATAGAGTCAATGATATTGGCCCACAATTGTTCCTTAGCCTGGCCTAGGGGTTCTTTCAAAGTTAATTCCTTCTCCAAGTTTTATTCTTTCATTCATCCTGGTGGATTTCCGCACTTCTTCCTTGTGCATAATCTGGGCAAGCTTGTAGTCAGTCTCTATACTGGTTATATTTCCCTTGAGCTTGTTCATTTCAGTGGTCTGAATGGACATGTCCTCCATTCCTTTGACCAACTTACTTGCCTCATCACCTGTTGACCCTGTTGGTGTTGACCCTGTTGCTGATGTAGACGTTGTAGAAGTTGGCAGTGCTATAGCCACTGGAGTTGTAGGAGCTAATGATGCTGCCAAGGTGGATGGTACTGCAGTAGTAACTGTTGGGATAACAGTGGCAGGGGCAGTCTCAAGACTAGCTTGTTTTAACTGTATCAAGTTGTCTATCTCCTTTTCCATTTCCTTCAGTTGATCATTCAATTGTAGCACCAGGTCCATCATCTCCTCCTGATTTGTTTGGCTCTCCAGGACCTCTTTTGTCTATGGGTGTTCTGAATGAGGTAGCTTTAGTTGTTTTTTGAGAGCTACAATATCTTCATTCTTCTTCTTGATCAACTTTTCAGCAGCTTTGATGTCATTTGGATCATGGCCCAACTCAATTACCAAGTCCTCCAATGACTTGATCCTATTGTCCTTGGCCTGTGAGGAGGCCTTTTCCAATTTATATTGGGTTGTAATGTTATCTAGTGAACTCTGCAGCTTATGTGCAGCCATGGCCTTTCCTGTCAGGTGGAGTAGATCATCTCTCTAGCCTGCTTGTGGAATTCAATCTGGTCAATGGGATGAACATCCATGGCCAACACTTCAAAATCAGTTTTCCCGTAGTCAGTTAATGTTTTTGGCTGCTGAACAGTAGGCTGCATGAAGGACAACTGCATTTTCCCTGCTTTGATGTCAAAAGTTGACATCAACCTGCTTTGATTAGTTGGTGTGTGCTTGAAGTATTGGGCATATGTTTTAGCCTTCAACTTCTCATTTCTCAACTTGATCTCCTTCTATCTGTCCTTGATATCTTTTTCCTTATCTGCTAGCCTGGTGAAAGAAGAAACCTCAACATTGAGTTGTTTCTCAATCAGATAAGTGTTAGATGTTGATGGTTGTTGTGTTTCTCCTAAAGAATTTGTGCCTTTGCTTCTTTCCACCATTGTATCAATGTCAGTGATTTCCACTGATTCAATGGTTTCTTCCTGTTCAGTTACAAGATTCAGGTTGGGCCTTTTCCTGAGCTCAAAATTCTCATTTGTGGTCTCCATAGCAGAACTGGAACCCTCCTCCCTGTTTCTCTTTGGATTTCTCTCCTCATTTGTTGGGGTCTGTAAAACAGGAGAAATATTCATGGGTTCCCCTAGTTCTGGAACTTGCAGGAAATAACTTTCATCAATTTGTTTCTCTACATCAATCAGTGTATTTTCTACATCCACTACTATGTTATCCATGTTAATTAATGTGTTTTCCAACCATTCTGATTGGTTGACAAACCTCTCAATATCCAGTCTAGGATGGTGGATGAAAGGTCCCAATTTGACCTTGATTCTTAACTTATTTATGACCCCATGAGGGTCATACTGCCACATAAATTTGTTCCTGAATTTCATTTGTTGCAGAATCTTATCTGCCTCTGGTCCAACTTCTCTATTATTACAAATGAAGGGGCCCAATTGATTTTTCATTTTAAATTGGGTTTTCTTCCTAGCTGCTAGGAAGTTGACTTCATCAAAATTGATGATCTACCTAAAATATTCCAGTGCAAATATCCTCATAGGGAGGTATTTGGGCAGTTTGCAAGGGGCAAGTTGGCATCCATAAATTCTAATCTCTGTGTGGTTTTGGTACAGATACCAGTCTCCCACCTTGTTGTTCTTGGCCAACTCTAACACCCTTTTGATTTCTTAGCTGATTCTGGGTTGAGGGCTACTGGTAAGCATGTTCATGACTGGATGGAAAAATGAACTGATGAAGTCCTTATAGGTGAATGTAATGGAGTATTTCTTGATCAAGGGTGTCCAATAAATAATTGATCTTTGATTTCCCTTGGTATCCAACTTTTAGATGTTGACAAGGAATTTATTTGATCGATAATATAAAAACACATGAAACGACACAAAGGAGTACTTGAAGACTCTCTCAGTTGGTAGTCTGGTGAACTGTTCATGCATCTTGTCTACAATGAACTGGGCATAGTTGTAAATAACAACAGGAGGCTTGCCTGGGCTCAAGACGGAAAGAAAGGCCAGGAAAACCTCATCCATATGCTCATCTGAGGTATATCCTAGGATGCAAGAGAGCATAGTAATAATTTGTCTGCCTCTTTCTGAAAAAATGGTGGAAGCATAAGGCGGACTATCAGTGGGAGTATGGCGGTCTTCTATGATGAAAGTCTGGAATATTTGGGCTATTTTGGCTAGGTCTAACTTGACATATAGGTCCAGCAAGTCACCAATAGACAGTGGGGTCTCATTAGGGTTTGGTTGGACCTGCAACATTTGGTTGATGGATTCTGCAGTGATAGTAAATAACACTTGCTGGTTAGGGTTGACAACAACTCTTTGGCTAGGAATGTGGCAAGCATGATAGAAGTGGATGATGTTAGGGAATGGGTGTACTTCTGGGAATAAATACTTGGGTAAATTGGACTCCCAAAGGTGAATGCCATCGTTTTGGTTAAGGAATCTCTCCTTACTCCAACAGGGAGCTTTAGAAGGTAAGGTGGGAAAAATGTATCCTTTATTTGAAAATCTATGTCTGTTAATGTTAGGTGGTCGATGTCCAAGTGAGGGGTTGACAGAGGTCTCACGTCCAGAGAGGTCTAGGAAGCCATGACTGAGTTTATGGATATGATTAGGCTTGTAGTGGTTGTCGAAGTGAAGCTTGGAAGCCCTGGAACAATGGCTTGATAGTTACAATCTATAAAAGAAGGGTTTGGGGTATACAAGTAAATTTCTCTTCAATTTAGGAAAGTTTATTAATTAATTTCAATTAATTAAGCTTTCAATTTGACTGTATGTTTTTAAATTGAGAGGGTCGTTCTGGTTTTTCTCAAGAATACTTGGAATCTGGTGGCTTGGCTTGCAAACTGGGTTCAATGGTGAATGCAGAGGGTACGGTGGCTTGAACTGTCACCTGGTTGCTGGAATTAGGTGTCTAGAGCTTTTTCAAGTGCCAGATGATGGTCAATTTGGTCATAGAGGTTCAGGGTGTCGCAGAATGGCTTGCACAACAATTACAGTGAAAACGACTGAAAATAGTAAATTAGGGTTTTCCCGACCTTTTAATGGGTAACGATCACATTTTGGCACAAAAACTATAAATCAACAGTGGGCGGTTTTTGGTTTGGCTGAGGAGGCGGTTCTCTGGGCCATCGCACCGCTTTTGGAGGGCAAGTGGTATTTTTTTTTAGCACATGATCTAGCCTAGGTCCGCCACGTAGGAAAACAGTGCCTAGGCAAAACCACGAATCTCGCATGCTCTCGGGTTGTTATCGGTCGGAAAATGAACCTGCGCGATATGGATGTGCTGATCCAGGTGGATATTGGTGGCCAGCTGCCAAGTCCACCTAGAACCCCACCATTTTTTCTCTCAGCATTTTCAGTTTCCTTAATTGTAGCACAACTTACTATTTTTAGCAGTTTTTCGGGTCCTAAACTTTCGGAGCCGTTTTGAGGCCCTAAACGACGGTTTTGGGGAAATCTGTGGGCAACATGGATCCATATTTCTCTTCCCAAAGTGGTAGTGCTCAGATAGATCTTTCGAACGAGCTATTGTACGCGTCAAACGGAGATCGTATGCCAAAGTTACGACCCCGAGAAGTTGATGTACCAATTTACCCAAACGGGGCCCACAGTTTGGCATTTCATCTTCTAGGGTTAGGTTTTGGAATGTTAAGGGTTTTCCATTGTTTCTCGACAATAAATAGGCCTTCGAGCCTCATTGTAAGATAGTTCAGAGGCATGTAGCCACCACATCTCTTCTCAGATATAAGCTACCATCGCCCTAGCTGGTTTATTTCCATTACTGTTTGTAAGCATATTTCAGTATTTTACATTAATGAAATGAAGTATTATTTCCGCTGCATATCTGTGTTTATGGTTATCTCTGTAATTTTTTGCGTTCCTGTTTAAGTTTGGATCAGTGGTATCAGAGCGGTCTGCTTTTTCTCTGTTTTTCTTTGCATGTCCCCAACGAGGTCGGGATATAAGGAGTTAGGGCTTGAACTAGTCGAACCTTTGCAAGACCAGCCTTGCGAATCCCGACGGCCTCTCATGGCGGATGAGAAGAAAGATGAGGGGGCAGGAGATCCTATCAAAATATTGCTTGAAGAATCCCTCGAGTGAAAACGGAACGCGATGATGGACAACTTTGCCCAGATCCTTCAGCGGCTACCCAGAAGTGACGCATCGGCTTCCAGCAGCTACTCTGGAAACGCCACACCCTTTAAGGTACAAGTTAATTTTGAAATCCCCATATTCGAGGGTCAAATAGACACAGATGCCGTAGATAAATGGTTAAATCTGCTAGAGGGTTATTTTTCTATTCATGAATTTTCGAGTCGAGAAAAGATTGTTTTCGCTCTTCTCAAAGCAGCCCCCCACGTCAAGGACTGGTGGGAAACCTACTGCGAGTAGAAGGATGAAAGTACCGACTCACTATTTTCAGCCGCACCCACCTGGATATCATTCCAGGAGGCCATCAAGGAGCAGTACTACCCTGTCGAAAGCTATGAGGATGAATACATAAAGTGGACCATGCTGTGGCAGGGAAGGGACCAAGATGTGCCGGAGTTCACCAATCTTTTCGATACCCTTCACACAAAGTTGAGTATCAAGGATTCGGAGCAGAATTTGATACTCAAATACCGCGGCTACCTGCACAAGTACATCCAGGAAGAAATAGAATTCCTAAACATCTCCTCACTCAGCACAACATACTGATATGCCGTCAAGTTCGAGCAGAAGTTTAAACAAAAGAAGCGAGACTTTGGATCTGTGAATCGAAAGCAAGGGAAAGGTGCCCCTAAACCACAGAACAAAGGACAAAGCCAAGGTGGGGCAGCCCAAGACAACCCGCCGAAGCTGCAAGCGAAGAACAGTGTCGCGAAGCCGAAAAAGGACACAGGAAAATGGTGTGAGTTCCATAAGAGCTCCACTCACAACACAAGTGAGTGTCGGGCCAAGCAGTCACTGGTGGTTGAGCTAAAGGTTTCAGAATCAGATGCATGTTCCGACTCTCAGTCAGAACCCGACAAGGGGAATGACAAAGGGAACCAGATCATTGATGCGGATCCCAATGCCACTATTGCTACCGCCAAGATCCAAATAAATGAACCCGAAGATCCGGAGGAGGAGGAGCGTCTCTTCCACTCCCAGATGTGGGTAAAGGGCTCCCCGCTACAGTTCATTATCGATAGTGGGAGCCAAAAGAACCTCATTTCGGCAGAGGTCGTCAAGCGGTTGGGCTTACCGACTATAGCACATCCACAACCATACGCCATCAGGTGGCTTCACCAAGGACGGGATCTTTGCGTGAGCCAGCAGTGTCGCCTTCCATACAACATCAAGCCCTTCACGGATGAGGTATTGTGTGACATTTCTCCCCTTGAAGTTTCGGATGTATTATTAGGACAACCATACTTGTGGAAGTGACATGTTGTATATGAATCAAGGCCCCGTGTTGTTATTATTACATTGGGAAATAAGTTGTACAGGATACTAGAGGTAGCACCACCTACCGCCATCTCTTTGATTACTGAAAAACAATGCAGTAAGCTCATTTCCAAAACTGGGAATTTTTTTTTCCTGATGATACGCCCTCAAGGAAAGAAGAAGATGGTGGTCGCGGCCTCCAGACAGGGCCCCTCCGCACGACAACTACAGATTGACAAGGTCGTGGAGGAATACGAGGACATCTTCACCTCCCTCGCAGGGGTTCCTCTACACTGTCAGGTCAAGCACTCCATCGATCTGAGCCTAGGTGCGTCGCCACCCAATGGACCAATTTATCAGCGCTCTGTTCTAGAGAACGATGAAATCAAGAGGCAAATTCAGGAGCTCCTGCAGAAAGGTCACATCCGTCCGAGTTCATCACCTTGTGGGAGCCCGATCGTGTTGGTACAAAAGAAGGATGGGACTTGGAGACTCTGTATTGACTATCGGGCGCTGAACAAGATCACTTTCCGTCATAGGTACCCGATCCTGTAGATTGATGACCTCCTGGACCAACTAAAGGGGGCGAAATATTTCAGCAAGATCGATCTGAAGTCAAGATATCATCGAGTACCAATCGAACCCTCTGATGTGTGGAAGAATGCCTTCAAAGCGAAGGAGGGCCTTTTCGAATGGTTGGTTATGCCTTTCGGATTGACGAATGCTCCTGCAACCTTCATGAGGCTAATGGATAACATCTTGCAGCCATTCACCAACTCATTTGTAGTGGTATACTTAGATGACATTCTGATCTTCAGCCAAAGTTGGGAAGAGCACCTCCACCATATCCGACGGGTTCTCCAGACACTACGGCAACACAAGCTATGTGCTAATTTGGAGAAATGCACTTTTGGCATGACCCAGGTTTAGTATCTGGGATACATTATTGATGAACAGGGGGTGCATGTGGATCCAGCCAAGATCCAAGTCATTCGGGATTGGCCATCTCCAACCACTCTGATAGAGCTCCGCAGCTTTCTAGGTCTTGCCAACTTCTATCGCAGGTTCGTGTTGGGGTTTTCTCATATCACTTGGCCCTTGAGTCAAGTCACCAAATCAGGAGTGAAAGAAAAATTATTTTGGTCTGAATCTCAACAGAAGGCATTCATAGAGTTGAAAGATCACCTCTGCACGGCACCAGTGCTCGCGTAACTAGATTTACAACAACCATTTGAGGTCGAGATGGATGCCTCTGACTATGCTATTGGGGCAATCCTTACTCAACACGGGCTTACAGTGGCATATCACAGTGAAACACTTTCAGACACAGTCCGGAAGTATCCCACTTATGATAAAAAGATGTATTCCATTGTGCAGGCCTGCCGAAAATGGGAGCATTACATTTTGGGGAAGGAAACGGTCATCCACACAGACCACCGACCCCTGTAGTTCATACAGACCCAAGGGAAATTGCAGAATGATCGCCATCAGAAGTGGTCTACATACCTACAACAGTTCCATTTGAATATCAAGTATAGGAAGGGCAACACCAATAATGTTGCAGATTGCCTCAGTCGACCACCGATCATGGCGTTAACCACTGTGATAAACTCTTGTGGGCACGAGACTTCTGATTGGCCACTTCTCCACAAAAGCGACCCAGAATTCGGCCACACATACCAAACACTCTTGGAGGGTCGACATGTTCCAGATTTTGACCTCTAGGATGCCCTGTTATGCCACCTGGGTCACCTTTGTGTTCCTTCAAGCGAGCGTGCCAAGATCATTTAGGAAGCACACTACAGTCGGGCTGCTGGGCATTTCGGGGTGGTGAAAACAGTGGTAGTGCTGCAAAAGTATTTCTATTCGCCGAATCTTCGACAGGATGTTGGAAAGTACATCAGATCATGTACTACCTGTGCCATTGCCAAACCAACCATCAAGAAGCAAGGCCTCTATGCCCCACTTCCTACCACTAGTCGACATTGGGAATCCATCTCCATGGATTACATGTCAGGCCTTCCTTCCACTAAGCATGGAAATGACTGTGTTTTTGTGGTCGTCGACAGGTTCTCGAAGATGGCTATTATGGCGGCCTGCAAGAAGAATATCACAGCAGAAGCCACTGCTAAACTCTTCTTTGAACGAGTGTGGGTGCACTTTGGGATCCCACAGTCTATCATCTCAAATCGGGACAGTCGGTTCCTCAGTACATTTTGGTCCAGTCTCTGGTCAATGCTGGACACCAAACTCACTAAGTCCACAGCCTTCCATCCTCAAACTGATGGCCAGACAGAGGTTGTCAATAGGATGATTGTGCACATTCTGCGCATGTACAACTCAAAGCATCCACACACATGGGATGAGAGCCTCCCCTATGTTCAACATAGCTACAACCGAGCTCTTCACAGCTCTACTGGCCACGGCCCTTTTTAGGTGGGCTTGGGATTCCAGCCACTATGCCCCATTGATGTGGCCATGCCACTTGCAGCTACTCACATAGATTCGGCTCATGTCCAGTCCGAAAGAGATAAGGCAACTAGCTTAATCGAGCACATCCAACATATTCACCAGCAGGTCCATGACATTCTGGAGAAATCAAATGCCAAGTACAAGCAGTGACATGATCAACATTGGGTGCCACAAAAGTTTCAGGTAGGCGACAAAGTCTGGTTGCATCTGCAAAAGGAACGCCTTACTGGAGCCTATCGGAAACTGAGACCACTCCGATATGGTCCTTACACCATTAATATGGCTGTGGGAGACAATGCATTTGAGCTCAACATTCCCCCATTCCTTGTCCTGCACCCAGTGTTCAATGTGGACCGCCTTCGGCCATACTTTCCACCATTACTAGACACATCTGACATTGCAGAACAGCTCACACCCACAGAATTAAATCCAGATTGCACGGAACAAGTTGCAACTGATCGGATCATGGACACACAGATCAATAACACTCACCAACAGAATATCCAACTGTATCGAGTTGTCAAAGCAGGCCAACTCCTTCACCAGGGCAAGTGGCTCATCAGGGACCAAGTTCAGCAAAAGTTTCCTCACCTCATGGAGGAACTCGATGCAATGCAGACCATTGCTTCCAAAGGGGCGAGGAATGATCCAGGTGGATATTGGTGGCTAGCTGCCAAGTCCACCTGGATCCCCACCATTGTTTCTCTCAGCATTTTCAGTTTCCTTAATTGTAGCACAACTTACTATTTTTAGCAGTTTTTCGGGTCCTGAACTTCCGGAGTTGTTTTGAGGCCCTAAATGACATTTTTTGGGAAATCTGGGGGCAACATGGTTCCATGGACCAATGTTGCCCCTCCTAAAGTGGTAGTGCTCGAATAGATCTTTCTAACGAGCTATTGTACGCGTCAAACTGAGATCGTATGCCAAAGTTACGACCCCAAGAAGTTGATGTGCCAATTTACCCAAACGGGGCCCACAGTTTGGCGTTTCATCTGGGTTAGGTTTTGGAATGTTAGGGGTTTTCCATTGTTTCTCAATGATAAATAGGCCTTCGAGCCTCATTGTAAGACAGTTCAGAGCATGTAGTCACCACATCTCTTCTCAGAGATAAGCTACCATCGCCCTAGCTAGTTTATTTCCATTATTGTTTGTAAGCATATTTCAGTATTTTACATTAATGAAATGAAGTATTATTTCCGCTGCATATCTGTGTTTATGGTTATCTCTGTAATTTGTTGTGTTCCTGTTTAAGTCCGGATCAGTGGTATCAGAGCGGTCTGCTTTTTCTCTGTTTTTTCTTTGCATGTCCCCAACGAGGTCGGGATATAAGGAGTTAGGGCTTGAACTGGTTGAACCTTTGCAAGACCAGCCTCGCAAATCCCGACGACCTCCCATGGCGGATGAGAAGAAAGACGAGGGGGCAGGAGATCCTATCCAAATATTGCTTGAAGAATCCCTCGAGCGACAACGGAACGCGATGATGGACAGCTTTGCCCAGATCCTTCAGCGGCTACCCAGAAGCGACGCATCGGCTTCCAGCAGCTACTCTGGAAACGCCACATCCTTTAAGGTACAAGTTAATTTTGAAATCCCGATATTCGAGGGTCAGATAGACACGGATGCTGTAGATAAATGGTTAAATCTGCTAGAGGGTTATTTTTCTGTTCATGATTTTTTGAGTCGGGAAAAGATTGTTTTCGCTCTTCTCAAAGCAGCCCCCCACGTCAACGACTGGTGGGAAACCTAATGCGAGTAGAAGGATGAAAGTACTGGCTCACTATTTTCAGCCGCACCCACCTAGAATTCATCCCGGGAGGCCATCAAGGAGCAGTACTACCCTGTCGGAAGTTATGAGGATGAACACATAAAGTGGACCACACTACGACAGGGAAGGGACCAAGACATGCCGGAGTTCAACAATCTTTTCCATACCCTTCACACAAAGTTGGGTATCAAGGATTCGGAGCAACTTTTGATACTCAAATACCGCGACTGCCTGCACAAGTACATCCAAGAAGAAATACAATTCCTGAACATCTCCTCACTCGGCATAGAATACCGATATGCCGTCAAGGTCGAGCAAAAGTTTAAAAAAAAGAAGCGAGACTTTGGATCTACAAATCCAAAGCAAGGGAAAGGTGCCCCTAAACCACAGAACAAAGGACAAAGTCAAGGTGAGGCAGCCCAAGACAACCCGCCAAAGCTGCAAGCAAAGAAAAGCATCGCGAAGCTGAAAAAGGACACGGGAAAATGGTGTGAGTTCCATAAAACCTCCACTCACAACACAAGTGAGTGCCGGGCCAAGCAATCACTAGTGGCTGAGCTAAAGGTTTCAAAATCAGATGCATGTTCCGACTCTCAGTCAGAACCCGACAAGGGGAATGAAAAAGGGAAGCAGATCATTGATGCGGATCCCAATGCCACTGTTGCTACTGCCAATATCCAGAAAAATGAACCCGAAGATCCAGAGGAGGAGGAGCATCTCTTCCACTCCTAGATGTGGGTAAAGGACTCCCCGTTACAGTTCATTGTCGATAGGGGAAGCCAAAAGAACCTCATTTTGGTAGAGTTCATGAAACGGTTGGGCTTACCGACTACAACACATCCACAACTGTACACCATCGGGTGGCTTCACCAAGGAAGGGATCTTCGCGTGAGCCAACAATGTCACCTTCCATACAACATCAAGCCCTTCATGGATGAGGTATTTTATGACATTGCTCCCCTTGATGTTTTTGATGTATTATCAGGACAACCATACTTGTGGAAGCGACATGTTGTGTATGAATCAAGGCCCCGCGCTATTATTATTACATTGTGAAATAAGTTGTACAAGACACCAGAGGTAGCACCACCTACCTCCATCTCTTTGATTACTACAAAATAATGCAGTAAGCTCATTTCCAAAACCGTGAAATTTGTTTTCCTGATGATACGCCCTCAAGGAAAGAAGAAGACGGTGGTCGCAGCCTCCAGACAGGGCCCCTCCGCATGACAACTACAGATGGACAAGGTCGTCGAGGAATACGAGGACATCTTCACCTCCCCCGCAGGGGTTCCTCTGCACTTTCAGGTCAAGCACTCCATCGATCTGACCCCAGGTGTGCCACTACCCAATGGACCAATTTATCGATGCTCCATTCTGCAGAACGATGAAATCAAGACGCAGATTCAGGAGCTCCTGCAGAAATATCACATCCGTCTGAGTTCATCACCTTGTGGGAGCCCGATCGTGTTGGTACAGAAGAAGGATGGGACTTGGAGACTCTGTATTGACTATCGGGCGCTGAACAAGATCACTGTCCGTAATAGGTACTCGATCTCGCGGATTGATGACCTCCTAGACCAACTAAAGGGGGCGAAATATTTCAGCAAGATCGATCTGAAGTCAGGATATGACCAGGTACCAATCGAACTCTTTGATGTGTGGAAGACTGCATTCAAATCCAAGGAGGGCCTTTTCGAATGGTTGGTTATGCCTTTCGGATTGACGAATGCTCCTGCAACCTTCATGAGGCTAATGGATGACATCTTGCAGCCATTCACCAACTCATTTGTAGTGGTATACTTGGATGACATTCTGATCTTCAGCCAGAGTTGGGAAGAGCACCTCCACCATATCTGACAGGTTCTCCAAACACTGCGGCAACACAAGCTATGTGCCAATTTGGAGAAATGCACTTTTTGCATGACCCAGGTTCAGCATCTGGGATACATTATTGATGAACAGGGGGTGCATGTGGATCCAACCAAGATCCAAGTCATTCGGAATTGGCCATCTCCAACCACTCTGACAGAGCTCCGCAGCTTTCTAGGTCTTGCCAACTTCTACTGCAGGTTCATGTTGGGGTTTTCTCATATCACTTGGCCCTTGAGTCAAGTCACCAAGGGAGGAGCGAAAAAAAAATTCTTTTGGTATGAATCTCAACAGAAGGCATTCATAGAGTTGAAAGATAGCCTCTGCACGGTACCAGTGCTCACGTTACCGGATTTACAACAACCATTTGAGGTCGAGACGGATGCCTCTGACTATGCTATTGGGGCAGTCCTTACTCAACACGGGCATCCAGTGGCATATCACAATGAAACACTTTCAAACACAGTCCGAAAGTATCCCACTTATGATAAAGAGATGTATTCCATTGTGCAGGTCTGCCGACAATGGAAGCATTACATTTTGGGGAAGTAAACAGTCATCCACACAGACCACCGACCCCTGCAGTTCATACAGACCCAAGGGAAATTGCAAAATGATCGCTATGAGAATTGGTCTACATACCTACAACAGTTCCATTTGAATATCAAGTATAATAAGGGCATCACTAATAATGTTGCAGATTGCCTAAGTCGACCACCAATCATGGCGTTAACCACTGTGCTAAACTCTTGTGGGCACGAGACTTCTGATTGGCCACTTCTCCACAAAAGCGACCCAGAATTCGGCCACACATACCAAACACTCTTGGAGGGTCGACATGTTCCAGATTTTGACCTCCAGGATGCCCTGTTATGCCACCTGGGTCACCTTTGTGTTCCTTCAAGCGAGCGTGCCAAGATGATTTGGGAAGCACACTACAGTCGGGCTGCTGGGCATTTCGAGGTCGTGAAAACAGTGGTAGTACTGCAAAAGTATTTCTATTCGCCGAATCTTCGACAGGATGTTGGAAAGTACATCAGATCATGTACTGCCTGTGCCATTTCCAAACCAACCATCAAGAAGCAAGGCCTCTATGCCCCACTGCCTACCCCTAGTCGACCTTGGAAATCCATCTACATGGATTACATGTCAGGCCTTCCTTCCACTAAGCATGGAAATGACTGTGTTTTTGTGGTCGTCGACAGGTTCTCGAAGATGGCTATTATGGTGGCCTGCAAGAAGAATATCACAGCAGAAGCCACTGCTAAACTCTTCTTTGAATGAGTATGGGTGCACTTTGGGATCCCACAGTCTATCATCTCAGATTGGGATAGTCGGTTCCTTAGTACATTTTTGTCCAGTCTCTGGTCAATGCTGGACACCAAACTCACTAAGTCCACAGCCTTCCATCCTCAAACTAATGGCCAAAAAGAGGTTGTCAATAGGATAATTGTGCACATTCTGCGCATGTACAACTCAAAGCATCCACACACATGGGACGAGAGCCTCCCCTATGTTCAGCACAACTACAACCGAGCTCTTCACAGCTCTACTCGCCACAACCCTTTTGAGGTGGGCTTGGGATTCCAACCACTATGCCCCATTGACGTGGCCATGCCACTTGCAGCTACTCACATAGATTCGACTCATGTCCAGTCTAAAACAGATAAGGCAACCAGCTTCATCGAGCACATCCAACATATTCGCCAGCAGGTCCATGACATTCTGGAGAAATCAAATGCCAAGTACAAGCAGCGACATGATCAACATCGGGTGCCACACAAGTTTCATGTGGGCGACAAAGTCTGGTTGCATCTGCAAAAGGAACGCCTTACTGGAGCCTATCGGAAAATGAGACCACTCCGATATGGTCCCTACACCATTACTAAGGCTATGGGAGACAATGCATTTGAGCTCAACATTCCCCCATTCCTTGGCCTACACCCAGTGTTCAATGTGGACTGCCTTCGGCCATACTTTCCACCATTACTAGGCACATCCGACATTGCAGAACATCTCACACCCACAGAATTAAATCCAGATTGCATGGAACAAGCTGCAACTGATCAGATCATGGACACACAGATCAAAAACATTTGCCAACAGAATATCCAACTGTATCGAGTTGTCAAAGCAGGCCAACTCCTTCACCAGGGCAAGTGGCTCACCAGGGACCAAGTTCAGCAAAAGTTTCCTCATCTCATGGAGGAACTCAACGCAATGGGGACCATTGCTTCCTAAGGGGGGAGGAATGATCCAGGTCGATATTGGTGGCCAGCTGCCAAGTCCACCTGGACCCTCATCATTGTTTCTCTCAGCATTTTCAGTTTCCTTAATTGTAGCACAACTTACTATTTTTAACAGTTTTTCGGGTCCTGAACTTCTGGAGTCGTTTTGAGGCCCTAAACGAAGTTTTTTGGGAAATCTGGGGGCAACATGGGTCCATGGATCGATGTTTCCCTTCCCAAAGTGGTAGTGCTCGAATAGATCTTTCTAACGAGCTATTGTACGCGTCAAACGGAGATCGTATGCCAAAGTTACGACCCTAAGAAGTTGATGTACCAATTTACCCAAACGAGGCCCACAGTTCGGCGTTTCATCTCCTAGGGTTAGGTTTTGGAATGTTAAGGGTTTTCCATTATTTATCAACAATAAATAGGCCTTCGAGCCTCATTGTAAGACAGTTCAGAGGCATGTAGCCACCACATCTCTTCTCAGAGATAAGCTACCATCGCCCTAGCTGGTTTATTTCCATTTCTGGTTGTAAGCATATTTCAGTATTTTCCATTAATGAAATGAAGTATTATTTCCGCTGCATATCTGTGTTTATGGTTATCTCTGTAATTTGTTGCGTTCCTGTTTAAGTCCAAATCAGTGGTATCAGAGCAGTCTGCTTTTTCTCTGTTTTTCTTTGCATGTCCCCAACGAGGTCGAGATATAAGGAGTTAGGGCTTGAACTAGTCGAACCTTTGCAAGACCAGCCTCGAAAATCCCGACGGCCTCCCATGGCGAATGAGAAGAAAGACGAGGGGGCAGGAGATCCTATCAAAATATTGCTCGAAGAAGCCCTCGAGTGACAACGAAACACGATGATGGACAGATTTGCCCAGATCCTTCAGCGGCTACCCAGAAACGATGCATCAGCTTCTAGCAGCTACTTTGGAAACGCCACGACCTTTAAGGTACAAGTTAATTTTGAAATCTCCATATTTGAGGGTCAGATAGACGCAGATATCATAGATAAATGGTTAAATCTGCTAGAGGGTTATTTTTCTGTTCATGGATTTTCGAGTCGGGAAAAGATTGTTTTCGCTATTCTCAAAGCAGCCCCCCACGTCAAGGACTGGCGGGAAACCTCCTACGAGTAGAAGGATGAAAGTACCGGCTCACTATTTTCACTCGCACCCACCTGGAATTCATTCCAGGAGGCCATCAAGGAGCAGTACTACCCTGTCGGAAGCTATGAGGATGAATACATAAAGTGGACCACGTTGCAGCAGGGAAGGGAGCAAGACGTGCCGGAGTTCACCAATATTTTCCATACCCTTCGCACAAAGTTGGGTATCAAGGATTCGAAGTAGCCTTTGATACTCAAATACCGCGGCTGCCTGCACAAGTACATCCAGGAAGAAATACAATTCCTGAACATCTCCTCGCTTGACACAACATACCGATATGTCGTCAAGGTCGAGCAAAAGTTTAAACAAAAGAAGCGAGACTTTGGATCTGTGAATCCAAAGCAAGGGAAAGGTGCCCCTAAACCACAGAAAAAAGGACAAAGCCAAGGCAGGGCAGCCCAGGACAACCCGCTGAAGCTGCAAGCAAAGAACAGCGCCGCGAAGCCGAAAAAGGACACGGGAAAATGGTGTGAGTTCCATAAGAGCTCCACTCACAACACAAGTGAGTGTCAGGCCAAGCAGTCATTGGTGGCTGAGCTAAAGGTTTCAGAATCAGATGCATGTTCTGACTTTGAGTCAGAACCCGACAAGGGGAATGGCAAAGGGAAGCAGACCATTGATGTAGATCCCAATGCCACTGTTGCTACCGCCAAGATCCAGAAAAATGAACCCGAAGATCCAGAGGAGGAGGAGTGTCTCTTCCACTCCCAGATGTGGGTAAAGGACTCCCCACTACAGTTCATTGTCGATAGCAGGAGCCAAAAGAACCTCATTTTGGCATAGGTCTTAAGCAGTTGGGCTTATCGACTACAACACATCCACAACTATACACCATCGGGTGGCTTCACCAAGGATGGGATCTTCGCGTGAGCCAGCAGTGTCACCTTCCATACAACATCAAGCCCTTCACAGATGAGGTATTCTGTGACATTTCTCCCCTTGAAGTTTGTGATGTATTATTAGGACAACCATACTTGTGGAAGCGACATGTTGTTTATGAATCAAGGCCCCGTGTTGTTATTATTACTTTGGGAAATAAGTTGTACAGGATACCAGAGGTAGCACCACCTACCGCCATATCTTTGATTACTGCAAAACAATGCAGTAAGCTCATTTCCAAAACCGGGAAATTTGTTTTCCTGATGATACGCCCTCAAGGAAAGAAGAAGACGATGGCCGCGGCCTCCAGACAGGGCCTCTCCGCATGACAACTACAGATGGACAAGGTCGTGGAGGAATATGAGGACATCTTCACCCCCCGCAGGGGTTCCTCTACACTGTTAGGTCAAGCACTCCATCGATCTGACCCCAGGTGCACCGCTACCCAATGGACCAATTTATTAGCGCTCCGTTCTGGAAAACGATGAAATCAAGAGGCAGATTCAGGAGCTCCTGTAGAAAGGTCACATCCGTCCGAGTTCATCACCTTCTGGGAGCCCGATCGTGTTGGTACAGAAGAAGGATGGGACTTGGAGACTCTGTATTGACTATCGGGCACTGAACAAGATCACTGTCCGTAATAGGTACCCGATCCCGCAGATTGATGACCTCTTGGACCAACTAAAGGGGGCGAAATATTTCAGCAAGATCGATTTGAAGTCAGGATATCACCAGGTACCAATCGAACCCTCTGATGTGTGGAAGACTGCCTTCAATGCCAAGGAGGGCCTTTTCGAATGGTTGGTTATGCCTTTCGGAACTACAAATGCTCCTGAAACCTTCATGAGGATAATGGATGACATCTTGCAACCATTCACCAACTCATTTGTAGTGGTATACTTGGATGACATTCTAATCTTCAGCCAGAGTTGGGAAGAGCACCTCCACCATATCCGACAGGTTCTCCAAACACTGCGGCAACACAAGCTATGTGCCAATTTGGAGAAATGCACTTTTGGCATGACCCAGGTTCAGTATCTAGGATACATTATTGATGAACAGGGGGTGCATGTGGATCCAGCCAAGATCCAAGTCATTCGGGATTGGCCATCTCCAACCACTCTGACAGAGCTCTGCAGCTGATCCAGGTGGATATTGGTGGCCACCTGCCAAGTCCACCTGGACCCCCACCATTGTTTCTCTCAGCATTTTCAGTTTCCTTAATTGCAGCACAACTTACTATTTTTAGCAGTTTTTCGGGTCGTGAACTTTTGGAGCCTTTTTGAGGTCCTAAACGATGTTTTTTGGGAAATCTGGGGGCAACATGGGTCCATGGACTGATGTTGCCCTTCCCAAAGTGGTAGTGCTCGGATAGATCTTTCTAACGAGCTATTGTACGCGTCAAACGGAGATTGTATGCCAATGTTACGACCCCGGGAAGTTGATGTACCAATTTACCCAAACGGGGCCCACAGTTCGGCGTTTCATCTCCTAGGGTTAGGTTTTGGAATGTTAAGGGTTTTCCATTGTTTCTCAAAAATAAATAGGCCTTCAAGCCTCATTGTAAGACAGTTCAGAGGCATGTAGACACCACATCTCTTCTCAGAGATAAGCTACCATCGCCCTAGCTGGTTTATTTCCATTTCTGGTTGTAAGCATATTTCAGTATTTTCCATTAATGAAATGAAGTATTATTTCTGCTGCATCTTTGTGTATATGGTTATTACTGTAATTTGTTGGGTTCCTACTTAAATCCGGATCAGTGGTATCAGAGCGGTCTGCTTTTTCTATGTTTTTCTTTGCATGTCCCCAACAAGGTCGGGATATAAGGAGTTAGGGCTTGAACTGGTTGAACCTTTTCAAGACGAGCCTCGCAAATCCCGACGGCCTCCCATGGCGGATGAGAAGAAAGATGAGGGGGTAGGAGATCCCATCAAAATCTTGCTCGAAGAAGCCCTCAAGCGACAACGGAACGCAATGATGGACAACTTTGCCCAGATCCTTCAGCGGCTACCCAGAAGCGACGCATCGGCTTCCAGCAGCTACTCTGGAAACGTCACACCCTTTAAGGTACAAGTCAATTTTGAAATCCCCATATTCGAGGGTCAGATAGACGCAAATGCCGTAGATAAATGGTTAAATCTGCTAGAGGGTTATTTTTCTGTTCATGAATTTTCAAGTCGGGAAAAGATTGTTTTCGCTCTTCTCAAAGCAGCCCCCCACGTCAAGGACTGGTGGGAAACCTACTGCGAGCAGAAGGATGAAAGTACTAGCTCACTATTTTCAACCGCACCCACCTGGAATTCATTCCGGGATGCCATCAAGGAGCAGTACTACCCTGTCGGAAGCTATGAGGATGAATACATAAAGTGGACCACGTTGCGGCAGGGAAGGGACCAAGACGTGTCGGAGTTCACCAATATTTTCCATACCCTTCACACAAAGTTGGGTATCAAGGATTCGGAGCAACATTTGATACTCAAATACCATGGCTGCCTGCACAAGTACATCCAGGAAGAAATACAATTCCTGAACATCTCCTCGCTCGGTGCAGCATACCGATATGCCGTCAAGGTCGAGCAGAAGTTTAAACAAAAGAAGAGAGACTTTGGATCTGCGAATCCAAAGCAGGGGAAAGGTGCCCCTAAACCACAGAACAAAGGACAAAGCCAAGGCGGGACAGCCCAAGACAACCCACCGAAGCTGCAAGCAAAGAACAGCGCCGCGAAACCGAAAAAGGACACGGGAAAATGGTGTGAGTTCCATAAAACCTCCACTCACAACACAAGTGAGTGTCGGGCCAAGCAATCACTAGTCGCTAAGCTAAAGGTTTCAGAATCAGATGCATGTTCCGACTCTGAGTCAGAAACCGATAAGGGGAATGAAAAAGGGAAGCAGATCATTGATGCGAATCCCAACGCCACTATTGCTACCACCAAGATCCAAAAAAATGAACCCGAAGATTCAGAGGAGGAGGAGCGTCTCTTCCCACTCCCAGATGTGGGTAAAGGGCTCCCCGATACAGTTCATTGTTGATAGTGGGAGTCAAAAGAACCTCATTTCAGTAGAGGTCGTGAAACGGTTGGGCTTACCGACCATAGCACATCCACAACCATACACCATTGGGTGGCTTCACCAAGGACGAGATCTTCGCGTGAGCCAGCAGTGTCGCCTTCCATACAACATCAAGCCCTTCACGGATGAGGTATTATGTGACATTGCTCCCCTTGAAGTTTGTAATGTATTATTAGGACAGCCATACTTGTGGAAGCAACATGATGTGTATGAATCAAGGCCCCGTGCTGTTATTATTACTTTGGGAAATAAGTTGTACAGGATACTAGAGGTAGCACCACCTACGGCCATCTCTTTGATTACTGCAAAACAATGCAGTAAGATCATTTCCAAATCCAGGAAATTTGTTTTCCTAATGATATGCCCTCAAGGAAAGAAGAAGACGGTGGTCGTGGCCTCCAAACGGGGTCCCTCTACACGACAACTACAGATGGACAAGGTTGTGGAGCAGTACGAGGACATCTTCACCTCCCCTGCAGGGGTTCCTCTGCACTGTCAGGTCAAGCACTCCATCGATCTGACCCCAGGTGCGCCGCTACCCAATGGACCAATTTATCGGTGCTCTATTCTGGAGAACAACGAAATCAAGAGGCAGATTCAGGAGCTCCTACAGAAAGGTCACATCCGTCTGAGTTCATCGCCTTGCGGGAGCCCGATCATGTTGGTACAAAAGAAGGATGGGACGTGGAGACTCTGTATTGACTATCGGGCGTTGAACAAGATCACTATCCGTAATAGGTACCCGATCCCGCAGATTGATGACCTCTTGGAACAACTAAAGGGGGCGAAATATTTCAGCAAGATCGATCTGAAGTCAGGATATCACCAGGTACCAATCGAACCCTCTGATGTGTGGAAGACCGCCTTCAAATCCAAGGAGGGCCTTTTCGAATGGTTGGTTATGCCTTTCGGATTGACAAATGCTCCTGCAACCTTCATGAGGCTAATGGATGACATCTTGCGGCCATTCACCAACTCCTTTGTAGTAGTATACTTGGATGACATTCTGATCTTCAGCCAGAGTTGGGAAGAGCACCTCCACCACATCCGACAGGTTCTCCAAACGCTGCGGCAACACAAGTTATGTGCCAATTTTGAGAAATGCACTTTTGGCATGACCCAGTTTCAGTATCTGGAGTACATCATTAGTGAACAGGGGGTGCATGTCGATCCAGCCATGATCCAAGTCATTCGGGATTGGCCATCTCCAACCACTTTAACAGAGCTCTGCAGCTTTCTAGGTCTTGCCAACTTATACCGTAGGTTCGTGTTGGGGTTTTCTCATATTACTTGGCCCTTGAGTCAACTCACCAAGGGAGGGGTCAACACAAAATTCTTTTGGTCTAAATCTCAACAGAAGGCATTCATGGAGTTGAAGGATCGCCTCTGCACGGCACCAGTCGCGTTACTAGATTTACAACAACCATTTGAGGTCGAGACAGATGCCTCTGACTATGCTATTGGGGCAATCCTTACTCAACATGGACATCTAGCGGCATATCACAGTGAAACACTTTCAGACACAGTCCGGAAGTACCCCACTTATGATAAAGAGATGTATTCCATTGTACATGCCTGCCGACAATGGAAGCATTACATTTTGGGGAAGGAAACGGTCATCCACACAGACCACCGACCCCTGTAGTTCATACAGACCCAAGGGAAATTGCAGAATGATCGCCATCAGAAGTGGTCTACATACCTGCAACAGTTCCACTTGAATATCATGTATAGAAGGGCAGCACCAATAATGTTGCATATTGCCTCAGTCAATCACCGATCATGGAGTTAACCACCGTGCTCAACTCTTGTGGGCACGAGACTTCTGATTGGCCACTTCTCTACAAAAGTGACCTTGAATTCGGCCACACATACCAGACACTTTTGGAGGGTCGACATGTTCCAGATTTTCACCTCCAGGATGCCCTGTTATGCCACCCGGGTCACCTTTGTGTTCCTTCAAGCGAGCGTGCCAAGATGATTTGGGAAGCACACTACAGTCGGGCTGCTGGGCATTTCATTGTTGAGAAAACAGTGGCAGTACTGCAAAATTATTTCTATTGGCCGAATCTTCGACAGGATGTTGGGAAATACATCAGATCATGTATTGCCTGTGCCATTGCCAAACCGACCATTAAGAAGCACGGCCTCTATACCCCATTGCCTACCCCTAGTTGACCTTGGGAATCCATCTCCATGGATTACATGTCAGGCCTTCCTTCCACTAAGCATGGAAATGACTGTGTTTTTGTGGTCGTCGACAGGTTCTCGAAGATGGCCATTATGGCGGCCTGCAAGAAGAATATCACAGCAGAAGCCACTGCTAAACTCTTCTTTGAACGAGTGTGGGTGCACTTGGGGATCCCACAGTCTATCATCTCAGATCAGGATAGCCGGTTTCTCAGCACATTTTGGTCCAGTCTCTGGTCAATGCTGGACACCAAACTCACGAAGTCCACAGCCTTCCATCCTCAAACTGATGGCCAGACAGAGGTTGTCAATAGGATGATTGTGCACATTCTGCGCATGTATAACTCAAAGCATCCACGCACATGGGACGAGAGCCTCCCCTATGTTCAGCACAGCTAAAACCAAGCTCTTCACAGCTCCACTGGCCATAGCCCTTTTCAGGTGGGTTTGGGATTCCAGCCATTATGCCCCATTGATGTGGCCATGCCACTTGCAGCTACTCACATAAATTCAGCTCATGTCCAGTCCGAAACAGATAAGGCCACCAGCTTCATTGAGCGCATCCAACATATTCGTCAGCAGGTCCATGTCATTCTTGAGAAATCAAATGCCAAGTACAAGCAGTGACATGATCAACATCGGGTGCCACACAAGTTTCAGGTGGGTGACAAAGTCTGGTTGCATTTGCAAAAGGAACGCCTTACTGGAGCCTATCGGAAATTGAAACCACTCCGATATGGTCCTTACAGCATTACTAAGGCTATGGGAAACAATGCATTTGAGCTCAGCATTCCCCCATTCCTTGGCCTGCACCCAGTGTTCAATGTGGACCGCCTCTGGCCATACTTTCCACCATTGCTAGACACATCCGACATTGCAGAACAGCTCAAACCCACAGAATTAAATCCAGATTGCATGGAACAAGCTGCAACTGATCGGATCATGGACACACAGATCAAGAACACTCGCCAATAGAATATCCAACTGTATCGAGTTGTCAAAGCAGGCCAACTCCTTCAGCAGGGCAAGTGGCTCACCAGGGAATAAGTTCAGCAAAAGTTTCCTCATCTCATGGAGGAACTCAACGCAATGGGGACCATTGCTTCCTAAGGGGGGAGGAATGATCCAGGTGGATATTGGTGGCCAGCTGCCAAGTCCACCTGGACCCCCACCATTGTTTCTCTCTGCATTTTCAGTTTCCTTAATTGCAGCACAACTTACTATTTTTAGCAGTTTTTCGGGTCCTGAACTTCTGGAGCCGTTTTGAGGCCCTAAACGACGTTTTTTGGGAAATCTGGGGGCAACATGGGTCCATGGACTGATGTTTCCCTTCCTAAAGTGGTAGTGCTCGGATAGATCTTTCTAACGAGTTATTTTACGCGTCAAACAGAGATTGTATGCCAAAGTTACAACCCCGGGAAGTTGATATACCAATTTACCCAAACGGGGCCCACAGTTCGGCGTTTCATCTCCTAGGGTTAGGTTTTGGAATGTTAAGGGTTTTCCATTATTTCTCAACAATAAATAGGCCTTCGAGCCTCATTCTAAGACAGTTCAGAGGCATGTAGCCACCACATCTCTTCTCAGAGATAAGCTACCATCGCCCTAGCTGGTTTATTTCCATTTCTGGTTGTAAGCATATTTCAGTATTTTCCATTAATGAAATGAAGTATTATTTCCGCTGCATCTTTGTGTATATGGTTATCTCTGTAATTTGTTGCGTTCCTGCTTAAATCCAGATCAGTAGCTTTATAGGTCTTTCCAACTTCTACCATAGGTTCGTGTTGGGGTTTTCTCATATCACTTGGCCCTTGAGTCAAGTCACTGAGGGAGGAGCGAAAGAAAATTTCTTTTGGTCTGAATCTCAACAGAAGGCATTCTTAGAGTTGAAAGATCGCCTCTGCACGGCACCAGTGCTCGCGTTACCAGATTTACAACAACCATTTGAGATCGAGACGGATGCCTCTGACTATGCTATTGGGGCAGTGCTTACTCAACACGGGCATCCAGTGGCATAACACAGTGAAACACTTTCAGACATAGTCTGGAAGTATCCCACTTATGATAAAGAGATGTATTCCATTGTGCAGGCCTGCCAACAATGGAAGCATTACATTTTGGGGAAGGAAATGGTCATCCACACAGACCACCGACCCCTGCAGTTCATACAGACCCAAGAGAAATTACAGAATGATCGCCATCAGAAGTGGACTACATACCTACAACAGTTCCATTTGAATATCAAGTATAAGAAGGGCAACACCAATAATGTTGCAGATTGCCTCAGTCGACCACCGATCATGGCATTAACCACTATGCTCAACTCTTGTGGGCACGAGACTTCTGATTGGCCACTTCTCTACAAAAGTGGCCCAAAATTCAGCCACACATACCAAACACTCTTGGAGGGTCGACATGTTCCAGATTTTCACCTCCAGGATGCCCTGTTATGCCACCTGGATCACCTTTGTGTTCCTTCAAGCGAGCGTGCCAAGATGATTTGGGAAGCACACTACAGTCAGGCTGTTGGGCATTTCGGGGTCGAGAAAACAATGGCAGTACTGCAAAAGTATTTCTATTGGCCGAATCTTCGACATGATGTTGGGAAGTACATCAGATCATGTACTGCCTATGCCATTGCCAAACCAACCATCAAGAAGCAAGGCCTCCATGCCCCACTGCCTACCCCTAGTCGACCTTGGGAATCCAGCTCCATGGATTACATGTCAGGCCTTCCTTCCACTAAGCATGGAAATGACTCAAATTTGAGTCTTATGTGCCAAACTGCGCAGTAGTCAAATACTACCCAAGTCTACCTAAGTTTAGTTTGTTCGAATTGTAGAGGTTACCCTTGGAGGAGGGGACCTGGGTTAGGCCCTATTGCGAAAGGTAGAGACATAATTTGTCCACAGAAACTCATGAACATGATGGTTGCAAAACTCCTGTGTTTGACGATTATTTGAAGTTAGCAGTTTGAAACAAAATAGCAGAAAATGGCAAAGGGTATGGGGGAATATTAGTTTTAGTGAAAGAAAAAGGAGTTCGTCAATTCAATTAATTAAAGAAGATGCAAATAAACAATATTTATGGTTCAAAATATAAAAGAATGAGAATCACATAAGAATTGCAACATGTAATTTTTCCCCTCAAGTCTCAAAAACTTACAAAAATAAGGGGCTAGAAAACAAGGATCTGTATGCAGCTTTAAAGCAAGATATTGTCGTGTACTCTCAGTAGGGAGAAGTTCTTTTAATGGGAGATTTCAATGCTAGAACAACAAATCATCAAGCTAGTATTCTTTGTTGCAAAGATGATCACAATCCTATTTGGCTCACCGAAGAGGAGAATCCCCAATGGGTGAGGTGTTCAGAAGATGACAAAGTTAGCAATCATTTTGGAGAGTAGTTGCTTACACTGTGTCGGGGTTTCATTGACTTAATTATTTGCAATGGTCTAGATCGATGAAAAAGGTCTGGGAACTTCACTTGCAACACGTATAATGGGGCGAGTGTCGATGACTATGTGATGTGTTCACAAAGCTTGATAGAAAAGATAGATGAAGTTAAGACTGGAGAGAATATTTGGGACTTAAAATTAGACCATAACCCAATTTATATAAAGTTATCATGGTTACAAGAAAGGTAGAATGGGAGAAAAACCCAATGCTCTCGGCAATCACTATCAAGGGCAAAAAATCTTCTAACACAAGAAAATTGTACTTTCTTCAAGGCAATGTTAGAGAGATTAATTCAGAAGGAGAAAACTAGTTTCAAAAGCTTCAACAGTCATGAGTTAACAAATATAATTCAAAGTTCACTTGAGAAGTGCAAAAGAGCAAAAAATAGGAAATCATAATCAAATTATTTTCCTGTAAATGCTTGGTTTGATGAGGAATGAAAAATGGCAAGGAGAACCTTGAAAAATGCAGACAAGGAGAAGATGAAGGTAAAGTTATATAAGCAGATACTAAAAAGGAAAAAAATGATTTCATACAAACAAGGCGAGAAGATTTAATATATATAAGCAATAATAACCCAAATCTTTTCTGGCAGGAACTTCAACCAAGGAAGAAGCAAATCAAAAATAATATTACAACCAAACAATGGTTTGAATATGTGAGCAACTCTATGAGAAAGAATCAGAGGCAGAGCCTCCCTTCAAGATCAACACAACTACAAAGCTCTTCACGTTATAGGAGGTGGAGATTGGAATTAAGAAGTTGAAAACAGGAAAGGAAAAGGACTTGGTTGAGCTTCAAGAAGTGTATCTAAAATGGGGAATGAACACTCTTGCAACGCACATCATGGAAATATTCAACAACATCATTCAGCAAGGATTCCTAAGGGACTGGACAGCTAGCCTAGCAATACCCCCTTTTAATAGTGGAGATATTTAATAATCCTTCCAACTATGGAACCATTATTATCAATCCTTTGTTTGCAAAGCTTTTCGGCAGCATGGTAGAAAATAGAATTAGTAATTGGGCAGAAGTAAAAGAAAAGAGGGCAAGGGGACAAACGGGTTTTAGGCTAAAGCATTCTATAGTGGATCATGGTATCACGTTGAGATACATTATTGAAAAGATTTGGGAGGACAAAGAAGAATTAGTTTGATCTCTGTTGACTTCAAAAAGGTATTTGACACAGTCCCTAGAGATAAGTTGTGGCGTAGAATGGAAGAACTTGAAATTCCTTTGCATTTTAGAGTGTTGTGTTATGAAACCAGCTCACAAAAACATAGAAAAGATAGTTGAACGCCTTAGAATTCATCCTCTTCAAGGGGGCAACCTCCTTTACATTACACAAATGAACAATTCTTGGATGATTCAAATGACAAAACCTCATTTCTATATATACGAGTCTAAGGAGTCAAAATATAACCCAACCGACCTAACAATAATAATATAAAGCCACAAAAATAACAATAGAGGGATTCTATGAGGCACAGTAATAACAATATGAGGACAATAGGGGCACAACAATATTAATAAGGGACACAACTACAATAGTAATGGGGTAATCACTAGTATTATAGGGACCTAACATGCCCCTCTCCTTCAAAAAAGTGTTGTCCTCAATGCTTGAGTAGTTTTGGATGCTTCTGTATAAAATTCTCATCCTCCCATGTGGAATCTTCAGTGGATAAGTTCTTCCACTTGATGAGATACTCCGAAATTGATCGATTTCGTAGCTGTCGAGTTCTTGTTTCTATCACTGCTTCCAGTTCCAATATAATTTTTCCTTCCTCGTCAAGTTCTGGCAATATTGTTTGAACTGGGAGCTTGTCACCTATAACCTTCTTTAAACATGAAACATGGAAAACTGGGTGCACTCGAGAAGCTGTAGGAAGCTACAATTTGTATGTCGTAGTACCAATCTTTTGCAACACCTTGTACGGACTATAATACTTTGGTGATAATTTAGTATCCTTCTTAGCTTGATTGAGGGATATTTGTTTATATGGTTGTAGCCGTAGGAATACCCAATCACCTACATCAAAACTACCTTCACTACGATGCTAATCTGCCTGTTGTTTCATTCTATTCTGTGCCAACATGAGGTTATCCTTTAAGAGTTGGAGGACTTGTTATTGATGTTCGATGTGATGTTCCAATGCTTGGACCTTATAATTTTCTCTTAAATGTGATGTGATGGATGGTGGCTAATATCCATAAAGTGCCATAAATGGGGTCATTTTTGTTGCTGTATGGAAGGAAGTGTTATACCACCATTCAGCCAGAGGCAACCATTTGACCCATTGTGTTTATTTATCAGATACAAATCAATGAAGATATCCTTCCAAAAATTTGTTTACTATCGCAGTTTCCCATCAGATTGAGGATGATAAGATGAACTATCAACTAACTGAGTACCAAAACAAGAAAATAATTCTGTCCAAAAATTTCCAGTGAAAATGGGATCTCTGTCACTTACAATAATCTTTGGATTTCCATGTAGCTTTTGAATTGTTTCCATAAATGCAGTAGAAACTATATTGGCTTTAAATGGATGTGATATTGCACAAAAGTGTGCATACTTGGTGACTCTATCAACTACCACCATGATGACACTCTTTCGCTCAGACTTGGGTAAACCTGTGATAAAATCCATTGAAACCTCCTCCCAACGTTGGCTTGGAATGGATAAAGGCTGTAATAAACCCAGGGTCTTAATTATTTCAACTTTATTTTGTTGGCAAACCAAACATTCCGCCACAAACTTTTGAATATCCGATTTAAGGCCATCCCAAAAAAAATTCTTCTTAACCCTGTGATAAGTTTTTAAAAATCATGAGTGCCCTCCTAAGGGAGAAGTGTGCAATTCCATAAGAATCTTTTGTTTGAGTTGGGAATTCTTATAGAGGTATAAGCGATCTTTGTACCATAACGAATCATTTTTCCAGCTAAATGTATCAGATGTACTGGAATCTTGTTGTAACTTTTGAATAAGTGTCCACACTTCTTCATCATTTTTCTATTCCTCCCTTGCTTCGTTTATCCAATCTGGTTGGATAATAGAAATGGCGCACGACAATGCTCCCACATCCTCATCCTTTCTTGAGAGTGCTTCTGCCACCACATTTTGCTTCCCTTTTTTGCAGATGATTTCAAAGTCATAACCCAACATCTTTGTGACCCACTTTTGTTGCTCTTCAGAGGATAATATTTGTTCTAAAAAGTATTTAAGGCTATCATGATCCGTTTTTACCTTGAAGTGTCTCCCCATTAGGTAGGGTAGCCATTTCTTAAGTGTATGTAGTATTGCCAACGTTTCCTTCTCATAAATAGCTTTGTGTAAAAACTTTCCCTTGATTGGACGACTTTCAAAAGAAATGGGTCTTTCATCTTGCATTAAAGCAGCACCAATTCCATTTCCTGAAGCATCACATTCCACAATAAAGGTTTTTGTGAAGTCCGGTGTAGCTAAGACTGGTGCTTGGCGCATTGCCTCTTTAAGATGTTCAAATGCCTTTGTTGCTTCTAGAGTCCATGAAAATGCATCTTTCTTCAATAATGTTGTTAGAGGTGCTGCTATTCTCCCATAATTCTTAACAAACTTGTGATAATAACCTGTCAACCCGAGAAATCCCCACAGATGCTTTATGGATGTGGGGATTTTCCATTCCTTAATGGCTCTAATTTTGCTAGGGTCTACCTTAACTCCTTCATGAGATACAATATGACCCAAATATTCCACCTCTTGTACTCCAAAGAAACATTTGGATCTTTTTGCATATAATTGTTTCTCCTCCAATAGTTGTAGCACCCTGTCAACATGTTCAACATGATCCTTCCAAGACTTGTTGTAGATTAGTATATCATCAAAAAATACTAACACAAATTTTATAAGGAAGGGTTTGAAAATGGAATTCATCAAGCCTTGAAATGTAGAGGGTGCATTCGTAAGGCCAAAAGGCATGACCAAAAATTCATAATGACCCTCATGAGTTCTAAATGTTATTCTTGGAATGTCTTCAGTCTTCTTTCTGATTTGATGATATCCTGAACGAAGATCCAACTTGGTGAAGTAAATTGATCCATGCAATTCATCCAGTAATTCATAAATGACAGGAATGGGAAATGTAGAGCCTCTACTTTGCACTTGATTATTCATCATTACCTACAGTTTTCCCTCACTCATCTCTCTCTTTTGCCTCATTTTCCTTGCAAACCAACCCAGATCATTACATTTAATGTCTTTAAGCATGATTAAGGAATTTTGCTAATGTGTGACTATTTTGTTTAAATTTTGACATATTTACAGGAATTCCGCAGCCATCTGATGATTCCGCAGCCATCTGATGATTCCGCAGCCTTTTTGTTAATCTCAAGGTTCCACGTGTCATTTTGCCAAACGAGCCACATGGGCACTTAGGAATCAAGGTGCTCGAGGTTCCTGTGCTATTGGTTCAGCCAGCCACGTCATCTGTACCTCCGGTCAACAAGGGTCAAGTTACGGTCAACAAAGGCAGCTTAACGGTGATGCGTAAGCTGTTGGGTCACGTCAGTTCAAACAGTGATTTGTCCGTCTTACGCAGGCTGTGGGGGACATAATCCAACTCTGGATTCAATGCCCATAACGACCAGAACCTCCAGCTCATCCACGAGGCTTATGACGTGTTATTGAACCTTAATTACGCATGACAGTTAGTTTATTTTTCAAGTTTTAGCTGTACGCATTAGGCCATCTTTCAGATGCCTATAAAAACTTGCGTCTGCGTACGCTTATGGTTACTTTTTAGTTGCTGTGTTTTATGAACTTGTTATAATTTTAGTGCATTTCAAGACTCTGTTTTGATAGTGCTGTTCTAGCACTCTTGACTGTAATTTTCTGCACATGGAGTAATAGAAGCAGTGCTGTTCTGAAGTTTTCAATTCCTTGAGTCTTCTTTGGGTATTATGAATGGAGGGCCCCTGTTCATGACTGCCCTTGTATAGTATTTCATGTTTATATTCTTGCTATTTCTTTATTTTCCATTCAGCATTTCCTTTTCTTGAAACATGTACAGCTTAATTCACTTTCATTGTTATTTCATTTGCAGCATTCATTTTGACTGATCAGTATTGTTCTTTTGCAGGTTTTTAACCCGGGATTGTTTTTGTGTTTATGTATTTGCTTTATAACTGATGGTATTTTCAGTTGACAGATTCAAAGTTGTTGCCTTTACTTTCATAGCTGATTTTTAGTTTAATTTCTCAAAGTTGTCTGCTAACATATGAATGGTCTCTTTATCACAAATTGTTTATCTTTTAGAGGTCATAATACTAATAACTTACAGCTGGCTTTGAGTACTTTTTAGACTAATCTTTCACTACTTTCTAATCGTGCTTTACATAGTACCATATGATAGAAGCAGAGAGTTAGAAAGAGCAAAACATTATAACTAGTCTTTAAAGTAGATTTTTTTCATTTTTGATCACTTTTCTAACTCATCTTTAGCTACTTCCTAATCGTGTTTTACACAGTACTATGTGTTAGAAGCAGGGAGTTAGGAAGAGATAAACATTATCATTGGTTTTTAAGGTGATTTTCTTACCTTTTATTTGCAGCAGCATTAATGGTGTCTAGTGCCATTAGAAAGTGGTTCTTTGCTTTCAAGTCATTTCAAGTTATTTATTTCTTTCAAGCTTTTCCTTTTCAGCAAGTAGTTAGAAACCACTAATCACACACTCTCACTCATCTAGAATTCACCTTACACACACCATCACTCATCTGTTTATAAAAACATCACTCCATCTTAGGAAGATAAATTAACCACAAACAACACCCCAAACGACAAAAAGCTCTAAGAGGTTGCTTGAGTACATATAGTACACCTTCACTTCATCAGCTTACGAGCCCCGGGTTGACAATTAATGACATCAATTTAGGAACACTAAATTGACTAAACATTTTGGCGTCGTTGCTGGGGAAGTGAAATTAAGTAGCCATATTCTTAGAAAAAAAAAACATAAAAATTTCAAGGAAAGAAGTTGATAACCTATCAAAGTATGCTCTCCTCTTGCACTTCAAGGTGATCTGGAGGATCAGAAAAGAGAAAGTTATTGATTTGGTAGTTTCTTGAGTATGCTCTCTTCTTGCACCTAGAGTGAACTGGAAGATCAGAAAAAGAACTATTAACTTGACTTGAAGAAAAATAATAAAAAATGACATGCATAGAGCTAGAGATTCTAGAGGAAGGTTTTTAGCTAGATCTCGAAGTTCAATTTTTACAAGTCCATCTGCTTCAAGGGATAGACAAGAGACACCCCCCTTATCTCCAACCGAAACTCCTAGTCCTAGAATTCCTGGAATTCAAGAGCCAAGAGTTGACTCTCCTACACCTTCTATTGAGTTTGAACCAGGGAGAGACTCTTCTCTTTCTCCTACAGAAAGACCAATTGTAATTGAGGAATTGGAATCATCTGAAGAAGAAGGGGAAATCTCTTCTCATTCACCTTTTGTAGAGGAACCATAAGATTTTGAAATCCCTAGGAGAATCATCATGGCAGAGGAAGAAGGAGGTGGTAGAGGTAGAGGTAGAGGAGGAGGAGGAAACAGCAATAACAATAATGGAGGAAGAGGTCCCCTTGGAGGAGGAAATAGAGATGGGGATAATTCATTTGGGTTTCCCATTGTTAATGAGGATTCCCGAGCCACCATGAAAAACATATCACCATCTGTCCTCCCTAACTTCCATGGGTTAAGGACTGAGGACCCTGAAACATTCTTATTTGAGTTTGAAGTGGTATGTCGAACTTATGACTACCTGGATGACTCCCAGAAACTCAAATTGTTCCCTTCAACACTGAAGGATCAAGCCTTGAAATGGTTCATGGGGTTACTCACGCAATCCATTAGGACTTGGGATGAAATGAAACAGACATTTTTGGATAGGTATTTGGACTATTGTATGCCTACTAATCACAAGGACGAGGTTTTTAAAATGATACAAAAAGAAGATGAGATCTTAGAAGATTTACTTGAAAGATTTCAATATAACTTGAAAAGAGCAAAAATGAATACCTTGGATGAAGAGACCTTAAAAGCCCTCTTATTAAAAGCCATTAGGGATGAATGGATAGATATCCTAAACATGATGGGGAAAGGGGATATTTCTCAACTTTCACTCAATGATATAGCAGAACTCTGTATCCATCTCTCAAGGGGCAAATCAAAAACTCAAAAAGGGCCTAGAGATCCTTCTCTCCTTAGGGCAAATAAATCTGCAACAGGATCAGTGAGTAGGGCTGAAATCGGTAGTATGCTTGATGAATTTAAAACTGACATCTTAGGGAGTCTTAGCGAACAACTTGATACCCTTAAGATTCACAATAAACAAAAAGCAGAAGCTGAGGCTTTGGCTATCTTTTGCCCGAAATGCAGAAAGAAACATGCTTTAAGGGAATGTCCCTTAGATGCACACGTTGTAGAAACATGTGTAATTTGCTCAGAAACTCATGAGACCAAGGATTGTCCTTCAATTCCTGGCCTCAAAGCAGTCTTTCAAGAGGATCTAGATACACTTGAATCTCTATGTTTTATTGCAAGGAGACCTTGGCAAGGACAACAGAATCAAGGGTTTAACAACTCTATGAATTCTCAATCCCAACCAAATTGGAATCCTTGGCAACAACCTTGGCCTCAACCTCAAAATGCTTTTCAAGCATGGATGCAAAGCATGCAAAATCCTTATGGGAGATTTGCTCAATTCTATCAATATCCTCCATCATTTCAGAATCAGCAAGCCCCACAACTTCCAAATCAAGGTCAACAACTATCATTGCCATACCCTCAACAACAACAACCTCCTCCACAAAATCAAAATTCTCAACTCTCACTTCAATCCCAGCAGAAATCAAATCAACTTCCCTCTCAGCCATTACCAAATCCAAATAATAGGAACCCTCAAAATGCTTACATGATGGAAGGTCAACCATTCCCTACCTATATGGTTGTTCCTCTCAATGAAGTACAACTCAGATCAGGTAGAATCTTAGATCAACCTTCTACAAGTGTTCAACAACCAAGCATTTCTGAGGAAGAATCTCTCAAAGTCAATAAAGGTTCTGAAGTATCACTTCAAAACCAAAATATCCAAAAAGAAAAAGAAAAAGAATCAACCTTTACAACTCCCATAGTTGAGCAACCTACACCTTTAGCTACACCTCCTTTTCCTGAAAGATTACAAATCGACAAAGGAGTGGAAAAGCAGATATGGATGCCTGACTATAGCTTCCTAGATGAATTGAAGAATGTCTGTATCAAGATCCCCTTGTTACAAGCCATTAAAGAAATTCCCATTCTAGCGAAGACACTAAAGGAGTTGAGTTTGAAGAAAACAGGAAAAAGAACCAGAGATACTAAAAGGATACATCTAGTTGGAAAAATTGCAGACATAATGATGGGTAAGATTACCATGCAAAAGTATGTGGATCCTGGTAGCCCTATTGTCAAAACTCATATTAATGGGGTTGAAATCCCAAATACTTTGATTGACTTAGGAGCAGCGATCAACATCATGAGTAGACAGACCATGGATCAGTTAAAGCTTCCTAACCTTCTCTTTACACCTACTTTACTGCAACTTGCAGATAGATCAATCATTAAACCTGATGGTGTATTGGAAGATATTCCAGTCTCTCTAGATTCTTGGGAATATCCAGTTGATTTTATGATTTTAACTCCCAAGAACAATCTAGGAGGACATCCTCTTATTTTAGGAAGACCTTGGCTGGCCACAGCTGATGCTTTCATAAGTTGTAGGTATGGGGACATGTATATATCAGATGGTAATTCCACCAAGAAATTCAACTTGTATCCTCCAGCAAAGGCAATAACAGAAATAGGAGAAGATGAGTGGGTTGATGATGAGGATACTATTCAACCTGTTCTAACCATCTCTGAAATCAGTGAGGATAGTCAAATTCTAAATACATTAGAAAATTTTGAAATACCTTTACAATATGACTCTACACAGTTTCAATTAGATGCAGACATTGAATATATCTCCTCTAGATAGATGTCTCTCTTCTCAATGGAAGAGTTTGGTAGTTCTACAGTTGAAATCCTTCCAGGAAAAACATTGAACATTAACAAAAACTTGGGAAGACCACAACAAGAAGAATTAACTAAACTGTTGCAAAAACATTCCACTGCCTTTGCATGGGAATACACTGACATGAAAGGAATCGATCCTAAGACTTGTATTCATCACATCTATATTGAAGAAAACAGCAGACCTATTAGGCAACCACAAAGAAGGATGAATCCAAACCTTAGGGAAATCGTGAAAGAAGAACTCCAGAAATTGCTTAAGGTAAACTTCATTTACCCCATTTCAGATAGCCAATGGGTTTCTCCCTTGGTTATAGTGCCCAAAAAGAATGGTAAATGGAGAGTTTGCATTGATTATCGAGAATTGAACAAGGCAACCTTAAAGGATCATTTCCCTCTGCCTTTTATTGATCAGGTACTAGACACTTTAGCCGGTAAAAAGTATTTCTCATTCTTGGATGGTTTTAATGGGTATAATCAAATTCAGGTAGCACCTGAAGATCAATACAAAACCACATTTACTTTTCCTTGGGGAACTTTTGCCTACCGAGTACTCCCTTTTGGATTGTGCAATGCACCCGCTACATTTCAAAGGGCTGTACTAGGAATCTTTTCAGATCTGATTCATGATTGTGTAGAGGTATACATGGACGATTTCACAGTTTATGGTAATACATTTGAAGAAGCTTTGGAAAATTTGGAAAAAGTACTGGTAAGATGTAAGGAAACAAATCTTTCTTTAAGTCATGAAAAGTGTTTTATGATGTTTACTGAAGGGATTGTTTTAGGACATCATATTTCAGGAGATGGGATTAAGGTTGATAGATCCAAAGTTGAAGTCATCTCTAAGTTACCTGTTCCAAATTGCCAAAAGGATGTTAGGAGTTTTCTTGGGTTTACTGGGTATTACAGAAGATTTATTGAAAACTTCACTAAGATAGCATCCCCTCTTTTCAAATTGCTTACCAAGGACTGTGAGTTCAAATGGGATCCTGAGTGTCAATCTGCCTTTGAAGCTTTAAAGACTAGAATATCTGAAGCACCCATCTTAAGGGGGCCAAATTGGAAACTCCCTTTCCACATTTCTACTGATGCTTCAGATACAACTCTAGGAGCTGTTTTGGGACAAAAGGATTTGATCCCTTATGCCATTTATTACACAAGTAATAATTTGACTCCCACTGAGTTAAATTATACTGTTACAGAAAAAGAGTTCTTAGCTGTGGTACATGCAATCAACAAGTTTAGACACTACATAACCGGCTATGAAACCTTTGTCCATACTGATCACTCTGCCATAAGATATTTAATGAACAAACCTGTCATTAATGGTAGAGTTACAAGATGGCTTTTACTTTTACAAGAATTCAACATTATTGTGTTAGATAGACCTGGAAAACAAAACACAGTAGCTGATTTCTTGTCTAGAATCCAAAACACTAATGAAGATTCTCCAGTAGAAGATAAGTTTCCAGATGAATACTTGTTTGCAGTGACTACCAAGACTCCTTGGTATGCAGATATGGATAATTATCTTGTTACAGGGAAGCTTCCTCTACACTTATTTCCTAATGAGAAAAGGAAAATCATTCAGGAGAGTGCACATTATTCTTGGATTTCTAATGAATTGTTCAAAACAGGGCCAGATTGTATAATCAGAAGGTGTGTTCGGGAAGATGAAATGTCTGACATCCTTAAGGCATGTCATGATGAACCATGCGGCGGGCACTTTGCTGACAAGAGGACAGCCTATAAAATCCTTTCTCTAGGATATTATTGGCCTTCTCTCTTTAAAGATGCAAAGCAGTATGTTAGAAGGTGTGACAGCTGCCAAAGAGTTGGGAAACCAACTCCTTCAAATGAAATGCCTCTACAGCCTCAGGTATGCATCGAACCCTTTGAGAAATGGGCTCTAGATTTCGTTGGACCAATTAATCCTCCATCAAAGCAAAATAAGTATATACTGGTTTGTACTGATTCTGTTACTAAGTGGGTAGAAGCCAAGGCATTGCCTTCTGCCACTGAAAATTCAGTTGTTCAATTTCTTTTTGAGGATATTTTCACTCGTTTTGGTGTCCCAAGGGAAATTGTAACAGATCAGGGCAGCCAATTTACATCTAAATTGATGGAGAAGCTGATGGAGGAATATAAGATCAAGCACAGAACATCTACTCCATACCATCCACAGTCAAATGGCCAAGTGGAATCTACCAATAAAGTTCTTGAAGGCATTATCACCAAGACTGTCCATCTTCATAGAAGAGATTGGGCGGAAAGGCTCCCTGAAGCCTTATGGGCCTATAGAACTACATGGAAGAACACAACAGGACATTCTCCCTATGAACTTGTTTATGGGAAGGAAGTCCTGCTCCCCATTGAGTTCCAAATCAAGACCTTCAAGATGGCAGTCCAATTGGGAATGAGCCTCTCAGAAGCCCAAAGACACAGAATGGACCAGCTAAATGAGCTAGATGAAATAAGACAAGATGCAATTCTAAGGACCGATCTAGTTCAGCACCAAAGATCTAAATCGCATGATCGTCATATCAAAGAAAGAAAGTTTCAGAAAGGAGATTGGGCTCTATTGTTTGATTCAAAGTTCAAAGACTTCAAAGGAAAGTTTCAAACTCATTGGCTTGGACCATATGAGATTGATGAAGTCTTTAGCAATGGAGCAGTTCGAGTGAAAACTATTAATGAATTTCATACTCCTCTTATTGTGAATGGCCATCGCTTGAAAATCTACCAAAAGCCATTCTCAAAAGAAGAGTTTGTCAAGTTGTTTAAAGAAGATTCTGCAATCATGTTGGTGGAGAAGGATTCTTCTCCTCCATCAGCCTAATCTTTGGTTTTTGAAAAAAAAAAGAGAAAAAAAAAAAAAAAAAAAAAAGAATAAATGTATAAGCCTGAAAACCAATCTCTGATTGGCAGTCTTATGCAGAAAACCTGAGGTGAAAATCAGGGTCACCTGACACCTCATGTTTTCCAAAAAAAAAATATATCTCTCTCTCTTCCATCTCATTTAGCCATTTCATCCACCTCATTTACCATCTCATTCATTTAATCACTCTCACTTCACCTCATTTCTTTCCATCCATCCATTCATTACATTTCATTCCATCAATAAAGTCATTTTTTTTAGATAACTGAAGTTGTTTTGTGCATCCGGAGGGTACCACTACAGTTTCCGCAGCTGTCTGGCAATTCTGCAGCCATTCAGCCATTCCGCAGCTCTCTGCACCTGCATAAAAAAAAACACAGTCTGTTTGAAAAGAAATTTACAGTTCAGAAGTCATCAACAATAAGTGGAAAAGAGTCATGCAACAGCAATAAAACAATGAAGGGTTAGTGGAAAATGATCAAAGGCAATCCAAGCGCGAATCTGAGGTATGATCTAAATCCTAAACTTACGGTTATCTCATTTTGCAAAGTTTCAGGGTTATGTTTCTTGCCATTTAATGTAATGATTACCAGTCTTTCCCATCATGCGACCAAAAATCCACGTATCCCCCACACTTATCGGTTATGTTCATCACGATTTTGAAACTCAATTGCGGCTGCTCTTCCATTAAGGTTTTCGTACCTAAGTGACGTAGACTACTGTACTACGTCTCTCTATGTCATAATTCCCACAGCCAAGTGTAAACCCATGACCGAAGCCTAAGGACCTAACCATTTCTACCCATCATTTCATAACCCTCCTACGCTCGTATCATTCCATTCACGCTGTTTCATTTCCACAGTTCCCTTATTCCGCTGTGTTCACTACGCTGCTACCTTAACCATACTCTGTTTTACTTCTTCCTCTCTGCTAATTCTGATTATCAGTGAACGTATGTTACGGCTGTTACAGTAGAGCCGTAAATTTACTGTGTTAAGGCCACTGTTGAAGCCGTGTAACCTTTTTTTCCAGAAGTCTTAGAACAGAGCCGTAGAGCCAATGGGTAAACTCTTAAGAGTAGAACCATAGGGTTCAAAATTTCTGGAGGGATATCCTCAAGTTAAAGAAGCTTTGCAGAAAGAAAACTGGCTCCAATGCATCCAGAAATTCAGAGGTTACCACAAATAGGTTACGAAGGCCTTTGCACGTTCCTTCAGAGACAAAGACAATCAAGTGGAGATAGGGGACCTGAAGTTTACAGTCACTGAGAGCAGTATAGCACAGGCCACTTCACTCCCACAAACTGGAGAAAGATGGTTTAAAAACAGATCAGTACAAGACCAACAGTGGAAGCAAATCTTAAAGAATCCAGGTATGGATACCAGCATTTTTACAAAAGGGATTCCTGTTACTTATGTCAAGGAAGAATGGACAACTTTACTTTTATTAGTGAAAAAATTCTTTACTTGTGAGGGAAGGTTTGGAGTTTTATATGTTTACCATGCCAAAGTCATGATGCATTTCTTAGGAGATGATATTAACCTTCCATATTTTCTACTCTCAAGTCTTAGAAAAATGTGTTCAATTGTCCAAAGGAACCCAAGAAACATTAAATCACATCTGTATCATCATGGTCTTGTTAAGATGCTAGTTGAGGAACAGTTGAAAGCAAAAACAGATACCTGGGAGAGATTTCTTGTGAGAAACCATTTTGAAGAAGCAGGAGAAACCTCTATGCCTAGAAAGAGTAGAAGAAAAAGAAAAGAGGCTACCCCTGAAACTGTTGTCCAAGAGGAAACTGTCCAAGAACAGATTGAAGAAGAAACTGATGTACATCATTCTGAACATGAAATTGATCCTGAGCCTGCTGTGGACACTGATCAAATAGCTCAAAGAGTCATCACAGAAACCCTTTCAGAACTTGCCCAAGAAGTTGCTCAAAAGAGAAAAGAGAGTAGGACGAAACAAAAGAAAGATAAAGGCAAAGCTGTAGCCCAAGAAACTTACGCTACTCCTGAGAACTCTAGTGAAGAAGATACTCAGCCCTTAGCACAAAGAATGGCGAAACTCCATGAAACTGTCCTTTCCAAGAAGGTGGAAAAACAAAAGCAAAAGGAACAAAAAGAAAAATAGAACATCACCACCGTGAGAAGAAGTAGCAGGTTACAAAGAAAAGTGGGGGCCACCGAGAATAAAAAGTCACTCATCATTGACTTGAGCACACCTGAAAAGGTTGCTACAAGTCCTGACTTTGAGAAAAGCCCTTCACACGCTGAGTATGTTGAGACCAGTCCTCCACGTGAGGAAAGTCCTTTTGAGCATGAACCTGAATATGAACATGGATCCGAATTTCAGTATGAACCCAGTCCAAAGAAGTCACCTGAGGTTGACCCAGATCAGCAGAAAGTTTATAATTACCTGGAGACGTTAGAACAAGCAGCTGCTGGTCCAAGCACTGTTCAACCTTTGGAGCAGCAAGTTCAATCACTGAAGCAGGAAATATTTGAGCTGGAGGTACTAAATCGCCACATCAAACAAGAAAATGAAAAACTGAAGATACAAAGCAATGTGGACAAGATGGTCCAAGATAACACCATGCTTCATATGGGCCTGTGGCAAAAGGAAAACAAAAAGCTCAAGAAGAGATGCAGGAAATTAAACAGAGCTTTGATCAATCTAAAATTCAGGTGTTTGATGAAAAGACCAAGAGTCAATGTGGCCACACAGAGAAAGAAGAGAAGGTTGGATGTCTTAGCAGAGGCATCTCAGCGGGTGGACTGAACAATGTTTTTGATTGCATGAGGACATGCAATGCCCTCGTAGTGGGGGTATGTAGAGCCTCTACTTTGCACTTGATTATTCATCATTACCTACAGTTTTCCCTCACTCATCTCTCTCTTTTGCCTCATTTTCCTTGCAAACCAACCCAGATCATTACATTTAATGTCTTTAAGCATGATTAAGGAATTTTGCTAATGTGTGACTGTTTTGTTTAGATTTTGACATATTTACAGGAATTCCGCAGCCATCTGATGATTCCGCAGCCTTTTTGTTAATCTCAAGGTTCCACGTGTCATTTTTCCAAACGAGCCACATGGGCACTTAGGAATCAAGGTGCTCGAGGTTCCTGTGCTATTGGTTCAGCCAGCCACGTCATCTGTACCTCCGGTTAACGAGGGTCAAGTTACGGTCAACAAAGGCAGCTTAACGGTGATGCGTAAGCTGTTGGGTCACGTCAGTTCAAACGGTGATTTGTCCGTCTTACGCAGGCTGTGGGGGACATAATCCAACTCTGGATTCAATGCCCATAACAACCAGAACCTCCAGCTCATCCACGAGGCTTATGACGTGTTATTGAACCTTAATTACGCATGACAGTTAGTTTATTTTTCAAGTTTTAGCTGTACGCATTAGGCCATCTTTCAGATGCCTATAAAAACTTGCGTCTGCGTACGCTTATGGTTACTTTTTAGTTGCTGTGTTTTATGAACTTGTTATAATTTTAGTGCATTTCAAGACTCTGTTTTGATAGTGTTGTTCTAGCACTCTTGACTGTAATTTTCTGCACATGGAGTAATAGAAGCAGTGTTGTTCTGAAGTTTTCAATTCCTTGAGTCTTCTTTGGGTATTATGAATGGAGGGCCCCTGTTCATGACTGCCCTTGTATAGTATTTCATGTTTATATTCTTGCTATTTCTTTATTTTCCATTCAGCATTTCCTTTTCTTGAAACATGTACAGCTTAATTCACTTTCATTGTTATTTCATTTGCAGCATTCATTTTGACTGATCAGTATTGTTCTTTTGCAGGTTTTTAACCCGGGATTGTTTTTGTGTTTATGTATTTGCTTTATAACTGATGGTATTTTCAGTTGACAGATTCAAAGTTGATGCCTTTACTTTCATAGCTGATTTTTAGTTTAATTTCTCAAAGTTGTCTGCTAACATATGAATGGTCTCTTTATCACAAATTGTTTATCTTTTAGAGGTCATAATACTAATAACTTACAGCTGGCTTTGAGTACTTTTTAGACTAATCTTTCACTACTTTATAATCGTGCTTTACATAGTACCATATGATAGAAGCAGAGAGTTAAAAAGAGCAAAACATTATAACTAGTCTTTAAAGTAGATTTTTTTCATTTTTGATCACTTTTCTAACTCATCTTTAGCTACTTCCTAATCGTGTTTTACACAGTACTATGTGTTAGAAGCAGGGAGTTAGGAAGAGATAAACATTATCATTGGTTTTTAAGGTGATTTTCTTACCTTTTATTTGCAGCAGCATGAATGGTGTCTAGTGCCATTAGAAAGTGGTTCTTTGCTTTCAAGTCATTTCAAGTTATTTATTTCTTTCAAGCTTTTCCTTTTCAGCAAGTAGTTAGAAACCACTAATCACACACTCTCACTCATCTAGAATTCACCTTACACACACCATCACTTATCTGTTTATAAAAACATCACTCCATCTTAGGAAGATAAATTAACCACAAACAACACCCCAAACGACAAAAAGCTCTAAGAGGTTGCTTAAGTACATATAGTACACCTTCACTTCATCAGCTTACGAGCCCCGGGTTGACAATTAATGACATCAATTTAGGAACACTAAATTGACTAAACAGGAAACTTATCTTTAATAGTGATCTTGTTGATCTCTCTATAATCCGGATACATGCGCCCTGATCCTTCCTTCTTGTGTACCAATACTACTGAAGCAGAGAAAGAACTTTGACTAGGTTGAATTATACCAGCGTCTAGCATTTCTGCAACCATACGTTCAATTTCACTCTTTTGCGCATAGGGATATCTGTACGGCCTGATGTTTGGAGGAACACTTCTTGGAATCAGATGAATAGCATGATCATGATCACGAATAGGTGGGAGACCTTTGGAAGTCTCAAATACCTTGGAATGATTGTCCAAGACTTTTTGGAGATATGGAGAAATAGATGATTCCGATGTGGAAACATATAACGAACATAATTGTGCAATTACACCTCTTTGTTCCTTTTTTAGAAGCTTTGTCATACCGTTAGAGCTGATTATCTTTCCCGATTTCCCTGCAATACCCCTTAATTCAACTTTCTTTCCTTCCGCAGAAAATTTCATGAGAAGTTATGGAAAATTAAAAGCTATTGTACCAAAGGATTGTAGCCATTGGACTCTTAGTACAACATCAGTACCTCCCATTGGAATGGAAAGCATTGGGCTAGTCAATACATATTCTCCCATGAATAGCTTGATATTATGGCACTTTCCAGAGCAATTTATCGTTCCTCCATTTGCAACCATCACTTGACACTCCAGTGCTGGATATAGGAAGCAATTCAATTCTTTTGCTACCTTACAATGAATAAAATTGTGGGTACTTCCTGAATCAATCAACACTATTACCTTTTTCTTCTTGATTTGTCCTTCTATCTTGATGGTTTGAGGAGTGGTAATTCCAGCCAATGCATTACAAGATATGGTCGAATTCATTTCTTCTTTATCTAGGCTTTGTTCCTGGAGTATATCCTCTTCTTTTGACCTTTCTTTCTCCTTTTCTTCTTCCTCTTCACAATCTATATAGAATAATCTCTTCTCAGCACACTTATGACCTTTAGTGTATTTGCTATCACAACTATAACAAAGCCCTTTTGCTCTTTTTTCTTCCAATTGTTGTGGTTTCAACCTTATAGGTTGTGGAAGACTAGGGGCAACAACACTCCCATCTTTATAGTTGTGAGTGGTATGCTTCCTAGTTGTCATAATTTTGCTTTCCATTTTTCTTGCTAACCTGAATGCCTTCTATAATGAATCAAGTTCCCAAAGGCGAACATCATGTTAGATATTATCCTTTAAAGTCCCTATGAACACATCAATCCTATGATCCTCTGGAATATTTTTTACCCTTATGTTCAATTTTTGGAACTCCTTAATGTGCTCCATTATTGAACCCTTTTGTTTGAGACTTATCAATTGGCTTAAAAAAGTGTTGCTTTTGTATCCTCTTAATGTGCTATCAATTCTTCCGTAAAAATTTCCCAAGTGATAATTTGTTTACGAGAGCAAAGCCATTGATACTATACAAACTGATTTGGTTCCAAATATAAATTTGCAATGCGTACCTTTTGTGTGTTTTGCACATTATTGAGATCGAAAAATTGCTCCATCTGTAATATCCATATTGCAGGATCTTTGCCATCAAACTTCCTCATATCGATTTTTGGAATATGGTGGGTCTTCGATCCAACATTAGAGTCTATCAAATCATGATTAAAATTTCTTTTGTTCTCATCATGAGTTTCCTTTACTACCCTTTCACCATTAGTAAGCATTTCTTGTAGAAACTTTTTCAAATCTGTCTTCAAATCTTCCATGCTTATCTTCAAATCGTCCATCTTAGCTTCCACGTCATTCATCTTAGTTTCTACACCTTTCTCTAAACAATCCATCTTAGCTTCTACGCCTTTCTTTAAACCATCCATCTTAGCTTCTACATCTTTCTTTAAACCATCCATCTTAGATTCTGTTGCTTTTTGTGCAAGTGACACTTGTTGCACTTGGTCTCATAATTTTGATATATCATGTTGCATTTCTTCCTCTTCTTCATGAGTCATGCTAGAGCTTTCAGGTTTCTTACTAGGTGTTTGCATTTTCTTTCCTCGGTGCATCAATTACCAATAATAATGCTTTATTATGCCCTTTGAATTCCTTCAAACTAATTTTTCAAACCAAGCTTATTAAAGAATTTGAAAAAAACTACACACTTTTTTTTCACTTTGTAAGAACTTGATATTGAATCTGATGTATCTCTGTAATTTCGGATCATCCAATTTTGAAATTGTGACCTGTGGTAGCCCTCTGTATCCTCTTTCCAATGCCATCAGTCTGATCCAAATTGGATTCTCCAGGGAAGAGTTATGCCAAATCTCCCACAGTGACCTGAGTATAGACTAGTTCAGTAGAGCGAACTTGTATGACGTGCCACGAGTCATTGTTTCAACATTTGGCTCTAAAAAATATATACAAGAAACTACAGTCTGTCCTCTTTCTGTACCTTCTTACGAAATTTCAATCCGATGCTCAGAGAAAAAGTTATGACTATTTTCCCCAGGTCACCTGTTTGAAATGTAATTCAGGAGTCTGCAAAAAGACCAATTTCGTCAGATCATATCTCCACAAATATAGTGTGAAAATCTCTGAAATTCGGACCCGAGGTTTAGTGCGATTTCGTCTCAAATGGGTTTTTTTTTAGCTTCTGAAATGTCGCAGAAAAAAAGTTATAGCGAAAATGCCACGATGACCTATTTGGAGCAGTGAAACCCTAGAATCCAAAGCTCTGATACCAAATGTTATGAAACCAGCTCACAAAAACATAAAAAATATAGGTGAATGCCTTAGAATTCAGCCTCTTGGAGGGGGCAACCTCCTTTACATTACACAAATGAACAATTCTTGGATGATTCAAATGACAAAACCTCATTTCTATATATAGGAGTCTAAGGAGTCACAATATAACCCAACCGACCTAACAATAATAATATAAAGCCACAAAAATAATAATAGAGGGATTCTATGTGGCACAGTGATAACAATATGGGGACAATGGGGGCACAACAATATTAATAAGGGATACAACTACAATAGTAATGGATTAATCACTAGTATTATAGGGACCTAACATGTTGTCCATAGAATTTATGAAGAGGTGAAAGTCAAAATTAGAACCTAAACAGGTATTTTAGAAAGCTTTAGAAGCGACATTGGAGTCAAGCAAGGTTGCCCTCTATCTCCTACTCTTTTTGGTTTATATATTGATAAACTGGAAGAGTGGCTAAATATGCAAGGTGGAGATGGTGTTCAGTTGGGGGAGTTTGTGATAAAGTTTTTTTTATATGTAGATGATCTTATATTGATTTATAAATTGACCCGTGGATTGCAAATGCGCCTATATGCCCTTGAGCATTTTTTTAGAGCAGTGGGGATGAAATTCAATATTAGCAAGACCAAAATAATTATTTTCTCTAATAAAATGAAGTAGATCCAACATACGTTCTTCTTTGAAGGAAACATTCTTGAAGAAGTAAATGAGTACAAGTACCTCAGGATTGATTTCAACAACAAACTTAATTAGGAGAACTACAGAAAGAAGAGAATTTTAGGAGGGTGTAAATCATTATATGCTCTTCAAAATAGATGTAGAGAAGAAAAGTTATGGGATTGGAAAATGACTAAAGCGCTTTTTGAACTCCTAGTTTTTCAAGTGATGCTATATGGGTGTGAATTGTGGGCTCACAGCACCCTCGTCTCAAAATGGAAACAAATTGAGAAAATCCAAAAACACTTGATCATGAGCAAGTTCAAAATAGAAATTTCGGTATCTTATGAGATAATGTTGAGTGAAACAGGAGAAAATCTCATCGAATAAATTGCTATGGTGTGGCTCAAAAGATATCTAAAAAGAATTGAGCAAATGAGAGTAGGAAGATGGCCTAATGTTATGTTCAATGAAGGCATGAGTGAAAGAAAGAAAACATGGATGAAACAAAATTTCATATGGATGCAAAAATGAAATATCTACCTCAATGCATCTCTCACAAATAACAAGGAGCTAAATAATTTAATTATGGAGAAGTTTTGTAAATGGGTATGGGGAAAAGAGTTAGGTAGAAAGAAGTACTACATTGAAGAATTCAACCCTACATGTGATCTACAACAAAAATAGTTCATTTGACCTAGCATTCCATGGAGGGAAAACGTTCTTATTGCTCAATTAAGAACCAACTTGCATCCACTTCAGTGTGAAATGGGACGGTGGAAAAGGCCTAAAGAAGCTTGGGAAGAATGGGTGTGTACATTTTGCACGTCTGGGGCAATGGAATCGGAAAAACATTTCATTTAGGAATGTGATGCATTCATAGACATCAGAAAAACTTATGGGAATATATTAGCATCAGTTTCTTAGCATTGTCTTTTCAGTGAGGGGATTGTTGGAAAGTTGGGCCAGCGCATCATCAATTTGAACAAGAAAAGGATTGAATTGCATAAGGCAAAAAGCAAGGAACTAATAGTCCCATAGACTATTTTTAGTCTTGTGGGCGTTAAAATATCATTTCATTTCATTTCATTTCATATGAATTAAGAAAGAAGGAAAATGAGAAATACACAATATACATCAAATGTGCTAAAAAAATGACCAAGAGCCTCTGAGTGGCAATGTCCATGTACATTGTTGCAATAATAAGTAATGAGCAGGGAATGCACAGAGACACATTTTGCCAATGTTGGGCAGCTAATTAAAATATCTAAGGTGCTTCCATAAAGACTCTGCAAAGGCCAACCGATGCAGGAAAAACCAAACCAAGAAACCCTCATCAAGCTTTGGAAAGGCTAGTGGGCAGTGAATCTCTGAAATTTATTGTAAAATATAATCTTTATATACGTCAACCATGTTGAAAAGGGAAAATTTCAACAAATTAAGCAACCAGAAACCAAGTATTATTGAGTGAATCATAACTATAAGTCTAGAACAAACATGGCTATGGTTCAAATTTTCATTTACACTCGTAAAATTAGACAATCAACATATTGAAGAATATGAATCACAGATCCCTTTCAACTTGAATATTAAAGGTAGTGAAAGTTGTAGAGATCTAGGACACAAACTCTGAAACCTAGATGACATGAAGCTCTAAGATCTGGAGTTTAATTTAACCTGTATATGACTTGATAATGCTAAAGAGGGATATTTTTATAAAATCAAGCAATTAGAAACAAAGAATTGTTGAATTAATAATAGATAGAAGAACACGCATGTGACACAAATTATCAAGTGTGTCGATGAAATTATACAATCAAAATATTGGACAAAGAATACAAGCTACACATGCTCATTTAAACATCGATTTGGAATGCAAGAAAAGTTGCAAACACAGGTTATGAACTGCTAATGAGAAGCATTGCTCTATTATTTTCCCTTATCAACAATACATTCATCAAATTATGTTGCTTATTACAAGCAACCTGAAAGAGAACCCATTATGACTGGAAATATATTATAACTTCGAACCGAAACTCAAGTTTTTAATAAACCATGAAAGCATCATGTAATACTAATAATATTTAAGGAAATAAGTATCATCATATGAGCTCAAGCTAAAGACCTATGGATAAACTTTTTCAAATATCACAAAATTCAAATTTTTAATAAACAATGAAAGCGTCATGTAATACAAGTAATATTAAGGTAAGAAGTAGCACATGTATATTGCTAAACTTTTGCCAATATCACAAACTCTTATCGCAAATGAAACCTTATTGTTTTAAATAACAAATTAATTTTTGGGTTTAAAACCAAATTCTATCATGCTATCGAAAGTTCAGAATAGTGAAACTAATCCAAAAGCACGTATACTAGTAAGAAATCACATCACAAAGCAATACTTTCACAAAATGAGTTAGGCCATAGCCTTAAATAATCCATACTTGCAATCAACACCATCAACAAATGAAATATGGAAAAATGATGCTCAAATATTTATACAATAGACTCAACTGCAACAACAACACCTTGTCGTGAAGCAAACCCCAAGATATTTCTCAAATCCATTAAGGGACTTGAAAAGAATCCACTCCCTATTTGCTTTAGGATAAAAGAAGAAATGATTTAAGGCAATGAACCAAAAAGTAAATAAAAATCCTACCAACGGTGATGGCTCAAGATTAGCAGCGTCTGACCACGGGGTTAGAACTATTTTCTCCACAGAGATTGCTAAACATCATGTTGAACCTAGACCTAAGTGCCCAAACAATGTATTGAGGAAACTTGTTTATCGAAATAAAAATAAACTAAGACCCCTCTCCCTTCTCCCTTTAACAAAAACAAACAACAAATACCACCCCAAACAACACACCCAATGCAAACAGGAACAACCACTGAGAAACCAATGGGCAGAAGCCTAAGCAATAGCATGCAGTACCAATGGATAGAACACCAAGGAGCCAATCGTGTTTGCAGAGAACCAACAAGAAGAACACAACAAGGTAACCAAGTAGAGTGCATACCAACTTGAAAAAAAAATGGAACACCAACAGAGAACCCACCAACTCGAAAAACAAATGAAAGACCTAACAGGATTGACAACAACAAGAAAACCTTGCCACACTTCATGTTGTCAGCTGACGAAGTGCAGATGGAAAAAGCAGTACATCCATTGAATGAAAGCCCACTACCAACACCAACCTCCTCCCACACAACCCCGCTACAGATCCCTGGATGTGGCATCACCCTCCTGATGACCAATCAACACCCACTAGATCATCCTGCAAACACTTATTGGCATAATATGTTTCCCCAATGCCTTTGTAAACTTTAGATCCATGAAAAATTAGCCTTTGCTAACACCAATCACATATTTTGCAGATTGACATAACAATAAATCCTTAATATACCTATAATTGTTCAGTATTAATATTATTGAGCAGGGTCATGCATCTCTAGTATTGATGTTCTAAATTGCAACCCACAGATTCATCCTTATTTCCATCAAGTCTTTCCAACATACCATGCTAGATGTCACTCAATACATTTATATTCATTTTAGCATTGCTCCAAAGAATTCCCCCTCAACTTTGATAATTGATTTTCTCAATAATTGCATCCGTCCATTGTCACGTGGTTGCTCATGAAAAAAATTTCTAAGTTGTGCCTCATTAAGCCAAATTCATAACCAGGTATGCAAAAAGTAACAAACATTCATGGCACTATATCACAACCTTGCCTCCGCCTTCCATCCCTCCACCTCTTCCCATGCTGAGTTGGATATAGACTCATGGGCATTGCCAATGAATTCTTGAAGGTCCACTTGGAGCTGCATTCCTAGCTAGGGCTAGGAGCACCACCATTTTCACCATTCCAAAGGACCCATTCACTCAATCCCCCACCAACTAAATCAAGTTTCCAATAAGCATCTCAAAGAAGTTTCCCATCCTGAATCTCAATAACAATGCAAACGTGATTTTGCCAAGAATTGTACAAAAGAAGTGAGATTAGATGGAAAACCCCCCAAGGACAAAAAATGGTGAAGCAAATGAGAATTAGCTAGAACTTTGGTGTGTGTCCATTTTATACCCAAAAAATGGTTCTTGTTAACACAAAAATGGAGGTCACTCAATCCTTTTACATAGAAAGGTCATTCTAATGGGTTTTTTTTTCTATTTTTTAATTATTATTATGCTACACACACTTTAGAAAAATGTTTTAAAATTCCATGCAATACATTTGGCTTTCCCCACATGCTATGGTTAGTTCCATGTCCACCATTATTTTCATTATGTTCATATCTAAGCCCCCCTACAGTCCAAAGTGAATCGATAACTCATTTTTATTCAATAAATTGTACAATTTAGATTTATGTCCTATACACATTGATCCAAACTTATGAAGGAATGAAATGAAATATAGATTTAAACAGAAACACATAGATATAGTGAAATAAAACTTCAATTAATAAATAGCAAATGTTGAAAATTGTCTACGTGCAGAATGGAAATAAACTAGCTCAAGCGATAGTAATTTATCTCTTAGAAGAGATGTGATGGCTACATGCCTTTTGAACTAAGTTGCAATAAGGCTTTGAAGCTTGACATAAAGAAACAATGAGAAACCATAAATATCCAAAAACATAACCCTAGGAGATGAAGCGCCAAAAGCTTGTGGGCCTTGATGGGGTTAGTTGGAACGTCAACTTCTCGTGGTCGTAACTTTGCATATGATCTCTATTTGGCACACATGATAACCTGTTTAAAAGGTTTACCCGAGGAAAACAAATTTCAACTGCAAACTTCAATCTCTGACTAATGTTTTCATGTTTCCCCAAAAAAACATAGTTTAGGGCCTCAAAACGGCTCTGAAAGTTCAAAACCTGAAAACTGTCAATAATAGAAAACTGTCAAAATAGCAAAGTGTGTTGGAAAATAGGAAATTGAAAAGAAACAATGTTGGGGGTCTAAGTGGAATACTCAAGTGGGCACCAATATCCACCTTGATCAGTGCTCCCTCCTTAGGAAGTAATGGTCCCCATTGTGTTAAGTGTCTCCATGACATGGGAAACATTTTGCTAAACTTGGTCCCTAGTGAGCCACTTGCCTTGGTGCAGGAGTTGGTTGGATTTGACAATACAATACAGCTGGATCCTCTATTGGTGAGTGTTCTTACTCCATGTGTCCATGATATGATTAGTTGTAGCCTATTCAATGCAATCTAGGTTGAGCTCTGTTGCTCAACAATGTCTAATGTGTCCAACAATGGTGGAAAGTATGGTCGAAGGTAGTCTACATTGAATAATGGGTGTAGGCCAAGGAATGGGGGGATACTTAGCTTGAAAGTATTGTCACCCATAGCCTTGGTGATAGTGTAAGGCCCATATCAGAGTGCTCGAAGATTCTGATGGGCTCCAAGAAGGTGTTCCTTCTGCAAATGTAACCAAACTTTTTCACCCACTTGAAACTTATGTGGCAGCTGATGTTGATCATGAAATTGTTTGTATTTGGATTTGTCTTTATGAACTCTTTGGAATATGTGTTGAATGCATTGAATAAACTTGGTGGCTTTATTAACTTCAAACTGAACATGTGCAAATTCTTCCTATGTAGTTGCAAAAAGAATTGCAAGATCAATGGGACACAAGGGATGAAAACCCAGGCCCACTTAGAAGGGGTTATGTCCAGTCGAGATATGGAGAGCTCTATTATAGTTGTGTTGCACAAAGGAAAGACTCATCCCATGTTTGTGGATGCTTAGAGTTGTACATGTGCAGTATGTGCATTATCATCTTGTTGACAACCTCTGTTTGACCATCAGTATGTGGGTGGAAAGTAGTCGACTTGGTGAGCTTGGTGTCCAACAATGACCAGAGGTTCAACTAGAATGCACTTAGGAATATGATATCCTGATCTAATATAATTCTCTACGAGATCCCAAAATGTACCCACACTTTCAAAAAAGAATTTGGTAGTGGATTTTGTTGTGATACTCTTCTTACAGGCAACCAATATGGCCATATTAGAAAATCTATCAATGGCCACAATATAAGTCATTACCATGTTTGTTAGAAGGAAGACCAGACATAGTCCATGGAGACAGATTCCCAAGGCTGGCTAGGAGCAAGGAGAAGAGTGTACATGCCTTGCTTCTTAAAGGTTGGCTTGGAAATGGCACAGGTAGTGCAGGATCTGATATATTTTTCAACATCTTGTCAAAGTTTTGGCCAATAAAAATATTGTTGCAGTACTGCCATTATCTTTTCCACACCAAAGTGTCTTGCCACCCGACTTAGTGTGCCTCCAAAATCAACTTGGTGCACTCGCTTGAAGGAATACAAGGTGTCCTAGGTAGCATAATAGTGTTTCCTAGAGGTGGAAGTCTAGAACCTTTTTTCCATCCATCAGTATCTAGTATGTGGTGGTGAATTCTGGAGCACTTTTGTATAGTTGTGGCCATCTATAAGTCTCGTGCCCACAAGAGTTGAGAACAGTGATCAGTGCCACAACTGGAGGGTGACTGAGGTAATTTGCGATGTTATTGGTGTTTACCTTCTTATATTTAATGTTCAAATGGAATTTGTGTAGATATGTGGACCATTTTTAATGACAATCATTCTACAACTTTCCTTATGTCTACATAAACTGAAGAGGGCAGTGATCTGTGTGAATGACCATCTCCTTCCCCACAATGTAATGTTTCCACTGTCGGCAAGCCTACACGATGGAATACATCTCCTTATCATAGGTGGGGTATTTCCAAATAGTATCATAGAATTGTCTTATTACCTCTCAAACTAACAGGGGTCCTAAAACAAGATCCTTAAAGGGATACTACTAGGCTAAGGGCAACAATGGAGTAATAAGCCATTATCACCTCAGCTAAGGCTCCCTGCTCTTTATGGACTTTCACCGATTGCAGGAGACCCTTTATGATGAGGATCACTAAATGGATAGACCAATGATAGTGTGAGGGATTATCCTAGAAGTCTATTCACAAGAGAAGCTCAAATATGTGGCTTTCTTGCTTTGGAGGCAAGGTTTAAAGCTCTCAAAGAAGGGCTTAAGGGGAATTTAAAATTTTAGGTTTAGGGTATGTATCTTATAATGGAGGTTCCTAGGCCTTGAAATTCTTACGAAAGCTTGGATTGTCGGTGATCCTTGAGGAACTACCCTTAATAGTGTATCGGACCACACGGGGCCAAGTGGACCCGGGGGTAGGTCAAAGGGGTAGGGTTTAGCAACCAGTGATATGATTGACCTATTTCGGAGGGGAAAGGGACCAAAGAAAAAAAATTATTGCAAGATATTGTGAGAGTCCCAATGAAGCTTCTAGCTTAAGGAAACCAAGGACACTATTCAATATCGAGGCTAGGACTTGAGATATCTAAAAATTCCATCGTCAAAATTTCTTCAAAATTGGAGGGCACCTAGGAAACACACCAGCATAGTAGGGGCCAAGATATCAAACTTTTTTGGTGGGTGGTTTGCAAAATAAATTATGTTGTGGGAGACCTGATGGGGCTAGGCCTAGAAAAGGAGAGGGAGTAGGATTAAAAAGGTTTAAGGTGATCACATTTAGGTGGAACCAGTGCCTAATCCTTTGGGGAGAAATGGAGTCAGGTAGAATTATGACTATGGACCTTCGAATTTTCTAGGTCAAGGAGGCCTCAAAGACAACTTCGCTTGGCACTAGGGCAGCAGCAAAAGCAGCTTAAAAGACTTTATACTTTGTTTTTCAAGATAAATGGCTTATCAATATGAATTTTAGTAATGATACATCCATAGGAACATTCATTTATTATACATGGCCCATACATGACACACTCACAATCCAAAAAAAAAACTTCGCATAAGAGATCTAACAAATAAGCCTTAGTATAGTGAAATCCCAGCAACAACATATGTGATAGAATTAGAAAGAAAGAATAGCACTAAAATTTACTTACATGTATAAGAATATAACCAACCATCCAAAAACTTTCCATTAAGAAGCTCCAAGGCATATGAAAATTATCCAAACATCAAAATCATTCCATGCTCCAAAAATTCGTCCTCCAAGAAGAATAGTGAAAATCTCTAAAGAGATGCAAGTTCCAAATCCAAGTGACAACGTTAAAATGAATTCTTGTCCCTTCTATTTATACACTCCTAACGAGTTTGATTTAGCTACTTGTACCTACATTAGCCCCTAGAATAAAATAACATGCAAAACAACTAATCATTTTGTGACAAGCCCACCAAACTAGCTCATAAACAAAAGAATAAGCTTCTCAAGAGGTCGAATGACCAATAATAGATGTTGTTGGGCCTTTTAAGAAGCCTAGTGAAGTCCATAAGTGCCACAATGATGAATAGGACTCCCAAAAGTAGTGGACAAGGGGTTGGCCCCTTGTTCTCCAAATAATAAACTTATGGTGCTCCTAATGGGTGTGAGGACACACAAATAACCTCATGGGTCTCCAAGTAGATCAAAGATTCTTGTAGACCATCTGTAAGGGCTCAAATGATGGTATAAATGACGCCACATCAGCATACAAGTCTTGGGTCATCTTCCAAGTGCATGGTACAATTGTGGGGTCGACTAGGCATGGTGAACCGAGTGCATCTTCCTCGTCCAATAAGTGATTCTCGAGCAATCGTTGAACATATGTGGGGATCCATGGAGTGTTGACTACTGTTGTGGAGGCTCATGGCTCTCTACACACACCCTACATATGTCAATGTAGCCCTTCAAAGGGTTAGGACCCCATATAGGGAGGCCAAACCCAAAGTGGAGACCATTTGCAATACTGCATAAGATCCAATGTGTCCCCTAACCTTCCAATACAAGAATTAATTTAAGGAAATCGGGTCAAAGAGCTTACAAACCGCGGACAACAAGTCAGCACTTCATAATGGAATTCCCTTCCATAGTGGCCTTTGACACGTGCTAATGTCTCCAAGCTCCAAATGGGGTTAACCAAGTACCTTATTATGTGGTTTCTACCTTTAAAGGGGATAGTATGTCCAAGGTACATCCTTCAAAGGGTGGTGGCATGTGATAAAGAGATGAATGACGTAGGGAATGAAAGGGGCAGCCTTGGGCCACATGTTGGGGTACAAGGGTAACTAGTAACAAGGAAGCCCACACTTGGGTATATAATGTATAAGAGGGAGAAATCATGGTGCATGAGGTGCCCTGGCCTTGATTTTTCGACCCTTCTTTATATGCCTTTTTCTTTTTACGATTTTTTTTTATTAATTGCTCGGGTCTCAAGGGATAAGAACATGATGTGTAAGGTATAGCAATGGATATCCACTTTAAGTTAGGGTAGTTCATTGCCTACTAAGGGTTGGGATAATCATGGTGTTATAGACATTTCTGTGCCTTGCATCACTGAGCATGAAATGTCAATAATTAAGGGATCCAAAGTCCCTAAACATGTTGTTCCTACCCCTAGAGGAACAAGGCCAGCAAACCACAGCAGTTCACTGAAGTTCTCCACCTGAAAACACTCAAAAACAGGCCAATTCTGGATCATGTCAACTGCTCCACTGAGCATCTGTGCTGAATGTCAATTGCTCCACTGTCTACCTGCGTTGACTGTCAACTGCAAAGAAGGCTACCTGCGCTGAGCATAACTGGACAAGTGGCAGGCTCATTTCTCAAGGTGTCAATGCCCAGGAAGCTTCCAAAATGACACTTGGGTCAGGGAATTCGACTGGTGATGAGTAAGAGGTTCCAAATCTCCAAGTGGAAGCAAGAACCTCCAAGTGGACTCAAGAACTGAAAGAGGGAGAGGACACTAGTCACTTCTCAAGCTGACTCATCCTCTCTCCAAAACTCCTATATATAGATCTCTCTCCATGAGGTCAAGGAGGCTGGAATGTGGTGATTGCAAAGAATTGTTGTTGGTTTGTGGTTAGATCATTGGGTGTTTATGCTTTGAAAGGGGCTGAAGAAGGAATTCCATTCTGCTGGGAAGAAGATGCTGGGTTGGAACCCTATGGGTTGTATCTCTTCCTGAACCTTGTTTATCAATCAATAAAGCTTCTTGGTTCTTTCCTATATGCTGGTGTTTATTGTATGATTTGCATTAGTGTATTTGATTTACTTCTAATCCTGAATCATTTATGAATATGTATATTTGCCTTTGTGTTGTGTCCTTCTCTTGTCGCAAGTAGCTGTTCTCTTGTCACAGGTAGTTGTTCTCTTGTGATCTCGTGGGAATCAAGTAGCTGTTCTCTTGAGCAAGCGAGGAGGCGAGTAGCTGTGGACAACTAAAGAGGAGAGGATCTAGATTGAGGGACAACCGGAAGATAACGGTAAGTCTACCAATCTCCTCTCTTTCATATTTCATAAAGGAAGAAACCGAAGTAGCTGTATTCGTTTGTTGCTAAGGTACTGTCACACCTTAGGTGGATAGGATCGTCCTGCATAGGAATTTTTCCCCATAACACATGGGTCCATGAATGATAAAGGAGGTTCATCTACGACCTATAGGAACCAGTGTGATGGTCGTGATAATGGGGTAGAGTTCATATATCAACTTTTTCCCATGTGCTAAAAGTGTTTGTCCCAACCATCTTTTGCATTTTGTGGTGCATTTTCCGATTGAATGTAGCCCATTGTGCTTTTACTTTTCTTTCCAGCTACATCAACATTTGGGGCATCATTTCAGGCCCAACCCAAGGTGTGGGCAAGGAGACGGGGAAGGCTAACCCAAACCCAGTGGAGGAATTTGGACCCAAGTGGGAGAAATTATGAATGGGTTTATAATGAGTGGGAGGGGACTGATATATGTGGATGAGGGAGCAGGACCACACAACCAAAATCAAGGTTTCCCATGAAGTACCATCCCTAAATCCCAAAGGTTAGTAAAAGAGATCCCGTGGGACTAGGGTCCAAGTTTTAACATCCAAAAGAGAGCTAGGGGACAAGAGCATAGACATAACCCACTCTTTTAGCTGAATCCCCCCATTAATCCATGCCCAAAAGTGTCCATGAGAAGCAAACTACAATACTCAATTACCAAATGGCAAGGCATACCTTTAGGTTCGAGGGATCCACCTTCAAACATACAATCATGACATATGGGTGAGGGACCACTTCGCTAGCTCAGGTGGTAGAGAACTGGCACAACGAGCTAGTTGGTGTTTGCAAGGAGTTGTTGGCTGCCAGCTGAAGACCATCTTGGAGAAAATTTTCTCATATGTTTATCACCTACAAAATTCTGGGTAACATGTCTCACTGGGACATGCCACTAGTTACCCTTGCTGGGAGAGAATTACACCAATAGCACAGTCAGAGGAAATTGTCTCAATCTCAAATGGTTGTTGTAGATCTAGCAATGTGAGGATTGGCACAAAGCAAAGGCGGTGTTTTAGCTCAACGAATGCCCTCTGTTGTGACTTGGACCAAAATAACCTTTCTTTCTCTCCGCCCTTGGTAACTTGACTCATAATCTAAATGATATGAGAGAACCCCAACTCAAATCTTCGATAGAAATTGGCAAGGCCCAAGAAGCGGCAAAAATCTGTTAAATATGTTGGGGTTGAGCAATCCCGAATGACTTGGACCTTAGTTGGATCCACATACATGCCTTACTCATCAATTATGTAACAGATATATTGGACCTGATCCATGCCAAAGGAGCATTTCTCCAAGTTGGCATAGAGATTTTGTTGCCATAGGCTTTGAAGGACCTGTTGAATATGTTGCAAGTGCTCTTCACAACTCTTGCTAGAAATGAGAATGTCATCTAGATATACAACCACAAACGAGTTGGTGAAAGGCTGAAAAATGTCATCCATCAGCCTCATAAAAGTGGCAAGAACATTTGCCAACCCGAAGGGTGTGACGAACCACTTGAAGAGGCCCTCCTTAGACTTGAAAGTGGTCTTCCATACATATCTGGGTTCTATTAAAACTGGATGATATTCAGACTTCAAATCAATCTTGTTGAAGTACTTAGCCCCTTGAGTTGGTCAAGAAGGTCATCAATCCGGTGGGATCAGGTATTTTTTCTTGACAATGATTTTATTCAGTGCTTGGTAATCAATGAAGAGTCTCCAAGTTCCATCCTTCTTCTGTACGAGTACAATTGAGATACCACAAGGTGAGGAACTTGGTCGGATGTGCTCTTTTTGTAGCAACTCCTAAATCTGCTGCTTGATTTCCTCATTTTCCAGAAGAGACCGGCAGTAGATTGGCCCATTAGGTAGAGGTGCTCTGGGAGTTAGATCAGTGGAATGCTTGACCTGACGATGCACAGGTACCCCTACGGGTGAGGAGAAGATGTCCTCGTACTCTTCTACAACCTTATAAACTTGCTTCTGTTGCGTGGGGAACTCTTTCTAGAGCCCATGGATGTGGCCACAATCTTCCCCTTACTTTAAGAGAAAATTAGGAAGAAAACAAATTTTCCAGTATGGGATATGATCTTATTTCATTGCTTACTGGAGATCAAAGAAATGGCTACTATCGGTATCTTGTATAGATTTCTTCCCAAATTAATAATAATAGTACAAGGTCTGAACTCATACACAAAATGACGCTCCCACAAATATCGTTGACCTAATAAAACATCACAAACTTCAAGGGGGGAAACATCACACAGTACCTCATCTGTGAAAGGCTTGATGTCGTAGGAAAGGCGACATTTTTGGTTGACAAAGAGATCTCGCCCTCAGTTGAGCCACCTGATGTTGTATGGCCGCAGGTGTGGTGTTGTCGGCTGGCCCAACCGCTTAACAACCTCTGTTGAAATGAGGTTCTTTTGGCTCTCGCTATTGAAAATGAACTGCAGCGGAGAACCCTTCACCCACATCAGTGAAAGGAAGAGACGCTCACCCTCCTCTGGATATTCACGCTCAATATTCTTGACTTTGGTGGTGCAAAGGTCGCACTGGGTTATGCATCAATGATCTATTACCCTTGTCAAGTTTTGGCTCAGAGTCGAAACATGCATCTCACTCTAAAACTTTTAGTTCGGCCACCAATGAAAACTTTGCGTGACACTCATTTGTGTTCTCGGTGGGGCTCTTATGGAACTCACACCACTTTCCTGTCTCTTTCTTTGCTTTCCCATTATTATTCTTTGCTTCTGACTTTGATGGGTTGTCCTAGGTCATTCCACCTTGGCTTTGTCTTTTGTTCCGCATTTTAGAGACGCCTTTCCCCTGCCTCGAGTTCACAGATCCAAAGTTTTGCTTCTTCTATTTAAATTTATAATCGATCTTGACAACATATCGATACATTGTGCCAAGCAAGGAGATATCCAAGATGTAGTATACCTAGGGGGGTAGTACGGGGTATAGAGGGAGGTACCCAAGAGAATAATGTAATAATGGGATGGGACATAATAAAAAATAAAGTGGTTAACCCGTATCATGTAAGGGACCAAAAGTAGTTAGCAATAATGTAATAGACCCATTGTATTAGATAGATAGTATTGAGGGAACCATGGTAATGACCCTTGGTATTGTATGTATGAGGCCTATATAGAGGCTAGAGACTCCCCATGGAGGGATGTCAAGAAATATTGTATGGACAAGCATATGACTTGTGGAGTGTTCACCTTCCTTAAGGAGTGAATGTATAGTGTTGCCCTACCTTAAGGGTTTTGATTAATAAATATCTGAAGTTTATCTATTTATCTCTTGTTATTTCTGGGTATATTTTCTTTATCATATATTTGCAGGTTAGATCTATAACAAGTGGTATCAGAGCACTTTTTTGGGAAAAGCGGAGAAATTTTATTTTATTTTTATTTTTGTTTTTATTTTTATTTTTTATTTTTCAGAAATTTTTGCGACGGCGGGACAGTTGCAGTGCAAATCCGAAATTCCAGTGCCTAGATCAATATTTATATCACATGGGAAGACGCAAAATGGTCATTCCATTTCCAAAAACAGGTCATAATCAAGATTCTGAGCAATATTGACCAAAATAGCCCCTTTGAATTTTCACCAAGTGATTTTTTTTCAAAACCCTTTTCGTGTCGTTTAGCAAGATGTTCTTTTCAAGAAAAAATGGTGGGCCGACTATTGAAAATTTTATAGCATTTCATAAGTTTGACTTCCCAAGGTGTTGGAAGGACAAAATAAAGTATTATTTGAAAGATGAGGCTGCTATATGGTGGAAATCACTTGATGGTGAGATTCTGAAGTTATGTCATGCTGACAAAATTGAAAAACTATTGTTGGACAAATGGTCTCATACTGGAAAGAAGGAAACCAAAAAATCTAGCAAAGATTTTATTTTTACATGAAAGAAGGAAACCAAGAAACCTAAAGGGTTATTTTTCGATGGTATCTCCTTATTACAGGTTCATGGATTGATTCAGAAGGAGAAAATCATTGTGTTTATAAATCCTAGCTGCAAGCATAATTTTATCAATGTTAATTTGGCAAAAAATGGCAAGTTCCAGCAAAATACATTGAAAACACATAGGTTGATAATGAGAATGTTCAAGTTTATAAAGATTTGAAGCTTTCTATGGATAAGTATGTGTTGCATTGTGACTTTTATACTTCAGATATGGATAACATGGATGTTATTTTGGGATATCCTTTGATGGAATATGTGGGTACTATCAATATTAATGTGTAGAAGAAATTCCTGAAACTCTGGTATAAAAAGAAGAAAATTACATTGCAGGATATTTCCATCAATAAACAGATAGAGTTCAAGGTGGCTGAAGCAAAAGATGTTCCAGGGACTAACACATTAGATGATGAGCCCTTGATGGTCGACAACCAAACACAAACATCAAACCAGGTACCAGAAAAACAGGTAGAGTCCAAGGAGGCTGAAACAGAAAATGTTACAAGTACGGATACATCAGATGAGGAATTTGTGGTTGAAGTAATATTGGAATATAAGCAACAACAACGGACGCCACAACATGTACCAGATACCAATCAGGCTCCATTAGGTGGTGAATTAAATAAAAATACATCGTTCGTTAAAACTTCAGTGTATCACCATCCACATCACCCCGCAAGAAAACAACAAACACGATGGCAACAAATTAGCCACAAGGACAACAACCACCACATGACAAATAGAGGGGCGATGATCCATTCACTACACATCAACACAGAAGAGTCGCATGATCAACTTCCATCTCAAGCGATCGAGGCACCAGCTAGATCGAGGGTTCACATTTCTTTTGGATGGCTAGATGCACATGCATGGTACCAGTGGACTACTCTTTTGAGTAAATTTTATTATTTGCATTCTTCTTATGTTTTGGAGACGAAACATATTTGAGGGGGATGTAATGTAGTATACCTAGGGGGGATAGTATGGGGTACAGAGGGAGGAACCCAAGGGAATAATGTAATAATGGGATGGGTCATAGTAATAATTAAAGTGGTTAACTCGTTTCATGTAAGAGACCACAAGTAGTTAGCAATAATGTAATAAGCCTATTGTATTAGATAAATGGTATTGAGGGAACCATGGTATTGTATGTATGAGACCTATATAGAGGCTAGAGACTTCCCATGGAGTGATGTCAAGGAATATTGTATGGACAAGCATATGGCTCATGGAGTGTTCTCCTTCCTTAAGGAGTGAATGTATGGTGTTGCCCTACCTTAAAGGTTTTGATTAATAAAAGTCTGAAGTTTATCTATTTATCTCTTGTTATTTCTGGGTATATATTCTTTATCATATATTTGTAGGTTAGGTCAGATCCAAAGCTTTGCTTCTTCTATTTAAATTTCTACTTGATCTTGACAACATATCGATACATTTCGCCAAGCGAAGAGATGTCCAAGAACTCTATTACTGACTGTATGTATTTGTGTAGACAACCACGGTACTTGAGTACTAGATGCTACTCAAAGTCCTTAAACCCAGCTTCGTGCATAGGGTATGAAAAATATTCATGAACTCTGACACTTCTTGGTCCCTTTCCTACTATAGTGTGGTCCATTTTATGTACTTGTCTTCATAGCTCCCAACAGGGTAATATTGTTCCTTGAAGGCATCTTGGAAAGCATTCCAAGGGGGTGTGGCTGAAAATAGTGAGGATTTCTCTTCGTCCCTTTGCTCACAGTAAGTTTCCCACCAGTCCTTGACATGGGAGGCGGTTTTGAGTGAAAAAGTGATTTTTTTCCCTATTGGAAAAATTATGGACTGAAAAATATCCTTCCACCAGATTTAACCATATATCTAGAGCATCTACGTCTATTTGGCCTTCAAATATAGTAATTTCAAAGTTAACTTGTACTTTGAAGGGGGTGGCGCCTTCGAAGTGATTGTTGGATAAATATGCTTCGCCCACTAGTATATATATCGAAGGATATGGGAAAAATTATCCATCATCTTGTTCCTTTGTCACTCGAGGGCTTCTATGAGTAACAACTTGAAAGGATCTCCTACTCCCTCGTCTTCCTTTTCTTTCGCCATCGGAGGTTTATGGTTTCGACGAGGCCAATCTTACAAAGGCTCAACCTGTTTAGGTCCCAACTCCTGATACCCCGAACTCGTTGGGGACATGCACAAAATAATAAATAATAAATAAAAAACATGTTGCACTGATACCACTGGTCCAAATTTATCAAGGAACGAAATGAAATACAGATTTAAGCAAAAAACATAGAGAAACCCTAAGCATCAAAAAACCTAACCCTAGGAGATAAAGCGCCAAAATCTTGTGGGCCCTGATGGGGTTAGTTGGAACATCAACTTCCCGGGGCCGTAACTTTGGCATACAAATTTCGTTTGGCATGCACGATAACCCATTAGAAAGGTCTATCTGAGGACAACAACTTTCGACTCCAAACATTAGTTTTTGTCTTATGTTTGCTTTTTTCCCTAAAATGCATCATTTACGGCTTCAAAATGGCTCCAGAATTTCAAGACCCAAAAAACTAACAAAAATAGGAAACTCCCAAAATAGGAAATTGTCCTGGAAAAAAGGAAACTGAAAAGAAATAGCATTGGGGACCTAAGTACAATAGGCAGGTCGCCATCCGCTGGAAAAATAAAACCACAAAAATTGCATACGGGTGCATCCACACCTAATGAGACATTAGTAGATATGTTCCTATTACGACAAAATCTAACACCCCCAAATAATGTGAAGTCCCAACCACTAACAAGCTAGTCTTGTGCAATTTAGGGAGGCTATCCATTGTCACCACTGTTTAGTCAATTTAATGTTTTTAAATTGTAAGCATAAATTATTGACCAAGGCAGGTAAATTGATGAAGTGCAAGTACATTGTATGTGTTAGAAGTCTTTTATATTGTTAAGGGGATTATGTTATTGTTATCTAAGTTAATGTCAAACTCTAGAATTAGTTTTGAGATGATGTTATTATCTATACTAGGATGTTATTTCTAAGATTTTATTGTTAATTGATTACCCTAAATGTTATCTCTAGAATTAGTTCTGATTGAATTGAGTTTTTAGAATGATTGGATAATGATTTTAACTCTTTTCAACGAATATGTTAAGTTAATCGTATTTTCAACTTATCAATTGTTTTTGGAATTTTATGCTGCAGCTAAACAAAGCTAGTTATGAAAGCATGAAATGACATAAAGAAAATCATAATTTATCAACTTGCAAATGAAATATGCTTGAATTCAGAAGCTGAGAAAGACTGCCACTCTTATCTACTGCAACTTTAATTCAAGCAAAAAGCGACAAAATAAACGAGATTACTGAGTTATGAAATCACTAAGCTATGAATGAAACAAAATTACTAAGTTATGCTAGGTATTAAGCAATCGAAATGACCAAGTTTATACTAAATATTAAGCAAACGAAATGATTGACTTTATGTTAGATATTAAGCAAACGAAATTAACGATATAGAAATCAATCAAGTGAACCTAGTCACGAACTTCATTGAACTGCATCTTAAAAACATGAAAACGAGGCATCCATGAATTAAATATATGAAACAAAAGAAAATCTAATTACTGCGAATCAAAAGCCCTAATCTACGGGCAGGGGCCCTCCACGAAGCAGTCAGTCAACTCAAATCAACAACACATAAAATTTTTGATACAAGAACTTTGCATTAAGCGAAAAAGAGTTCTACAGGATGCTCAAATTACATATGGTAGCACACCCGTTACACAGAATTGCCATTGTTTTTATAGAACCTTCTATTAACAATATGAGAAATTTAAGCCTACAAGACTTCACTATATTCATTATCAAACTAGATTATATCGTTTATTTATCGATTTGCGATTGGAAAAGAAAATCGATGAAATCTCTTAAAACTCGGACTTTGTTATAGTGCATTGTCCTGTTGTTGACTGTCGTGGTTTACCGTATTATAGCACAGATCTTCTGATGAATTAGCTCAGGTGAATAGGAAGAAATCCATAAGAGGATCATTTCCTATCTATCCATATACTCCTTTGCTGCGCTGATGCACTCGAACCCTGTCAACAATGGAAGTCACTACAAATGTGTGGATTAGCTGCAGCATCAGGTCAATTCTGTAGCTGTATGTAATGTTTAACAAAACAATAAGGCATATTGATAAAATATGAAAAAGAGGATATATGAATGCTTACCTTATCAAAACCTTATGTTTATTGCATCTATTTAGATGATAGTAGTAGGAAAAGGGAGGTAAATATGGACAAAAAGGATGTCAAGATAAAGTAGTTCGTGGACTCTACATTCCCCCACGCTGGAGGTTTTGTATGTCCTCATACAACACAAAATTGTCATTTTTATGTATGTCTTTAGATAACTTTGCCAACACATCCATGTTTCACTTTCTTCTTCTTCTTGGCAGTTACTACCATCATTGGTGTCTTCATAAGGATCTTGTACTTTAGGTTAATGATTTCTCTTTTCATGGCTTTGTTTTCTTTCTTTGATTTCTTATTCTTTTTATACCATAGACTTAAGTGAAGAATGAAATTATCACTTTTGGAAATTTGAATTTAGTTCTGAGGTACCTGTTTAATGTCTCTATCTCAAAGATTTATTGTTTCAAGACATTAGATGTTGGAGGTTCTTGTGCCTCATTAAACTGGTTGATTCCTTCTTTTGGGCTCTAAATTGATCCTTTGGTTGTTGCTTCATTTATCTCTAATGATTCTATGTAATCATAAATTTCTTGTTGTACATGATCAATACCTGGGCTTTGTATTGGACTCCTTTGAGATGAAATGAAAGGAGGTGGCGATACCCTTGGTGATAGTCTCAGTGATTCTCTTAGAGAGTCCTCGAGATCTTCAAATTGCTCCTTTGACTTAAAATCAATATGCTCTGCAACTTTTGAGTCTGCCTCTTTTACTATGTTCAATCTGGTACTTCTTCTCAAACTTGTGGTCGACAACCCTTGAATTTTATTTTCCTTAAATTTTGAAATTTCTTTCTGAGACAAAGTTTTTATTTGGGGTAAAAACTTTTTTTTCTTGCTAGCTTTATTTCTTCTAAGACTTTCTTTGTTCATTTTCTACAAAAATTTCTACAATTGGTAGATCATTCTCTGACAAATCTTGTTGATGTTGTGGTTCATGTTTTATTACTGTCTCACTTTTCCTCTTTCTTTCCCTTAGGGTTCTACTACCACTTGGTTGTTTAGGGGTTTTCTCTTCAAAGTGATTTCTCATTAGAAAATCTTCCTAATTATCACCTATGATTTGAAGATGAAACTCGATCAAAATTTTTACTAAATCATGATGGTACATTGTGTTGTCTATAAGCTATATTTTCTTCTAAACACATACTGACATTTTCTTAAGGCTATTCAAAGAAAGTATGGAAATTCATTTGATGTTCTTCAAGGAAATTAATCAATAATGGCCTAATGTGATAGAAAAACATACACTCAAATCGACCTTCACAAGTGTTAAAATTGGCAACTAGGGCCGAACTCCATTTGAGTCAGCTTATTTATGGCATCTGATATTTTGATTGGATCCCTCTTGTCGAGAGGTGTAGGATTGATCTAAAGATCATCCGATTCCTATAAGTATTATGGAGATATGAATTTATTTTGATTATGGAATTATTATCAAGCCGACCAGCAACTTGAGTAGGCTCAAAAGCCTAATAGACATGCCTATTCATTATCTATGTTTTAGTATAAATATAGAGGACTTGAAATCATTTGGAATACACATCCTCTTCATGTGTTCTCCTCCTTTCCACGCCTTGGGTTTTTGGAGGAGGGACACCAAGAATATACGTTGGATGATGCCCTAAACGCAGTGATGAAGGCCTTATACGCAGCCCTAATTTATATGTTGTAATGGAGACACCAAGCCGCGGTAAGGGAAGGAAAACACGCAATCTCTCACTTATTTTCTTGAAGACTTTCATATGCAGGACATAGAGTTACTTACATGTAGGCAACGGAGACATATACGGAGGTCATAAAGATATCTATCTACAGGAAAATGAAGACACAATATCACGCACTCATGGAGATAGTGATACGCAAATCATGGTGACATATATGCACTGCTCATGGAGACATATACGCAGGCAAATGGAGACACACTTAGCCATTGTAATTCTATGCGCAGAAAAGTAATGGAGTCGTAATCAAGATCAAAATCTGCAGTAGGGTATTGACTGCACCATGGTTTTAGGTGCAGCCATGGCCTCATGAAGAACGCAGCAATCATTTGAGACAATCTTGTGATGTTCTCAAATCTAGCAGCATAGATCAGGCTACGTAACCATCTGGCAGCGTAGATTTGGAAACGATGAAGCCATGTATTATCTGTCAGCATGAGATCTGGCAGCGTAGATCAGGCTACGTAGATCTAACTGTGTAGAGTGGATCTGGCAGCGTAGATCAGGAGTGTGTGATCTGGCAGAGTGGATCGGGTAGCATAGATCAGGAGTGTGTGATCTAGCAGAGTGGATCTAGTAGCAAACAGCATGGGATCTGGGCACTCAATTGAAATGATGATTCTCAGCATGAGGACGCAGTCACCATGAATAGAATACCCTCGGCGTAGTCATAACTATGATATAACTGTAGCAGCTTCAACACAATATATTACAATTCTTAATGAAGTAATCATTGTGCAACTGTGAGATAGCTGGAGGAACAGCAAGATGATAATGTCCTTATGCCACTTTGTTGTAGGTAACAACATGATTTACTTGAGATCTGTTATGGGCATGTTGACATTGTTATTGAGGGGTAGAACAGTGCAGCCTCTGAAAGAAGTCAGAATGACAAGGATCATAAGCAATGATGTTTATGATGGTTACAATCTCACCATAAGGAGAATGATAAGGATTATCAGTCTCAGATCATGATGGGCATGGGCAGCATGATGATGAGAGTAGGAGCAGCGCAGTCATCAAGGTTCAATACATGTGACAGTACAACATGGTGTCACACGGTTATGTGCAGCAAATGGACAAAAGGCAGCACTATGATAGTTGAAGGAGTCACCTTAGAGTATCAGTTGAAGCAATATGTCTTCAACTGATTTCATGTGATATCAAAAGTCAAAGTATTGACTTCTATTGTAAATGTACTATCTCTCTCACTTTCTCCACTGAACTATGAAGAACATAAAAGAAGAATTGATCAAGGGTTTCCTCACATTGTGGGGTTTGTCCCTGGCTAGCACCACTTCTTGTATCCTCTTGTCTTGGCTTGTCTTATGCGATTTATATTTGAGTTCTATCTGTAGTTTACTTTAATTTTGATGTGATTTCTAATATGGAAAAGATATTGGAAAATTAAAATAAATTTCTTTAGCATAGAACATACCTAAAATTAACATGGTATCAGAGTTGAGGTGAAGACAATGCCCAAGCAAGAGTGAAAGAGCAATCACCAAAGACAGTTGGGACAAGATAAAAGGATCAATGGGTTACTCATCCCTCTTCAAATTCACCTTGGGTAAATTCGAAGCAGAGAATATTATCAGAATGGCACAGTGGAAGGTTATGATGGCTTACCTAAAGATCACTTCATTAGGAAGTTCGGATCTAAGGGTGGAAGGAAAGACAGATGCCTTGGTTACAATAAGTTCAGCCATTATGCGAAGGAGTGTCTAAATGGAAGAGACACTTCCCTTGATGAAGATAAACAAACCATTCCAGGGTCAAGGGAATGACAGGTAATACAATTCATCAAGGAGAAATGGTCCCTCTTCAAAGAAAGCAAGGAACCCCATGCACTTCATTGGATAGATAATCGTGGGATTATACTTGGAGTCGATACTACTTATCCCGAAAAGGGTGCAGGGAATTTTACCCCTCAATTGAATGAGGGTAACTCAATTCATTTACAGAATATCTTTTATGTACCTGATCGCAAGAAGAACCTGGTGTCCATATTAGTAATGGAAGTCAAAGGTTACAGGGTGGCATCAATTGATGGAAAGGTACGTGTTTGAAAATAGATTTTTCAAAGATGTTTTTGAGTTCAGGGTTGTATCAAGTTGCAGGAAGTCCACTGGTGACCATGTCCATTGACACAGCACCAGAGGTCTGTGAGTCAGACAATGATAGGGATGCCTGAATTCAAAAAGAGCATGAAGGTACATGTCTGAGATGTACCGAAGGAAAATCTTAAAAGGGGACCATTCCCCTCATGCCACAGGTCCACAAGTTTGGAACAACCCGAGGAGTTTGAGATTCATGATCAGGAATCTCATGTATGCAGGTGGTAGAAAGCCCTATATGGCTTGAAGCAAATCACCCTGGGCATAAAATGAGAGGATCAACAGCTGTCTGATGAAGCTGAGATTCACTAAGAGTGAATCAATCCAAACCATTACTCGAAGGTTGTGGAGGATAGACCTCTCATACCGACACCTATGTCTGACAGGTGCAGACCCTCTCATTTGTAGGAGACAGAGGGAGTTGGATTCCAAATGTGGAAAGATAAACTAGAAGCCTATGACTACCTCAAGGATCTTAACTTTCATAAGTTATATGGTAGTGATGTCGGACCATATTTGGGAAATGCCTATGGGTTTCATAAACTCATTCGCATTGATATTCTTGGCGAACCTCTGTCCAGACATATGTGCTGCAGTTAGCATGGTGATCTCATATTTGGTTTAGCTTCACCGGATTGGTGCTTAGAATCTTCTGATATATCTTCAGGGAACAATCTCTCATGGATTGAGATACACTACTTGGAATTTCAAATGTTGAGTGGGCAGGCAGTGTGAAGGATCACTAGAGCACTTCTCAGTGCTAGTTCTTATTGGGATCTACTTCGATATCCTGGATGAGCAGGAAGCATAAGTCGGTGGCTTTGAGCACCGCCGAGGCAGAGTATATTGCTGCTAGCATGGCTACCTGAGAGGCAGTCTGGTTAAGAAAGCTCTTCAGTGAGCTATTTGGATACCACTATGTAGCAAGATGATTAGTTCTCATGTGAGGTCTGGATGATGTGTTCTCCATGACACTATGTAGCAGGATGATTAGTTCTCCTGTGAGGTCTGGATGATGTGCTCTCCATGACGACTATGTAGCAGGATGATTAGTTGTCATGTGAGGTTTGGATGATGTGTTCTCCATGACGATTATGTAGCAAGATGATTAGCTCTCCTGTGAGGCCTGGATGATGTGTTCTCCATGGCGATTGTGTAGCAGGATGATAATTTCTCTTGTGAGGACAGGATTGATTAGTTCTCTTGTCGAGGCATCCTACCCATGCAGTCTGGGACTCATGGGAAGTACCTCTCATCTGATCAATGAGCAGGGAAATGAGGATAGGGACCATAGTAGTACCGATGGACGCATCATTGTATCTACCATACTCCCTATTCTAGGATGACCTTCATTGATTTGGGATCAATGGTATTGGTCGGGGACCAGTTGTAGGAGTTGTACCTACTATGACACTGACTGTGGGTCGGTTGAGACTGGTCTGGGACCAGTGGTACACACTCTAAGACTGACTTCAGGTCAGTGTAGGACTGGTCTGGGACCAGTGATAGTGGTACATACTATGACACTGACTTCAGGTCGGTTGAGACTAGTCTGGGACCAGTGGTACACACTCTGACACTGATGATATTGGTCTGGGACTAGTGGTAGGAGTGGTACCACCTATGACGCTAACTTTGGGTAAGTTGACACTGGTCTGGGACCAGTGGTACGCACTCTGAGACTGACTTCGGGTTAGTGGAGAATGGTATGAGACATTCTTGATCAATTCTTCTTCTTCATGGTTCAACAGAGCTAAGCAGAGCATAATAGAGCTAGCAAAGCTGAGCAGAGCCAGCAGAGCTGAGCAGCGCAGCTCAAGGCACTAATGGCAGAGACAGTATAGTCGGACATATGGATCAGTGGATGGAGTTCTTCCTAGTTTAGAGGGAGTGTTAAAATTGGAAACTAGGGCCAAACTCCATTTGGGTTAGCATATTTATGGAAGATGATATTTTTATTGGATCCCTCTCATCAAGAGGTGTAGGATTGATCTAAAGATCATCCAATTCCGATAAGTATTTATGGAGATATGAATTTATTTTGATTATGGAATTATTTTCAAGCAAACTAGCAACTTTAGTAGGCTTAGAAGCCTAATAGACATGCCTATTCATCATCTACGTTTTAGTATAAATATAGAGGACTTGAAATCATTTGGAATACACATCCTCTTCATGTGTTCTCCTCCTCTCCATGTCTTGGGTTTTTGGAGAAGGAGGGACACCAAGAATATACATTGGATGATGCCCTAAACGCAGTGATGAAGGCCTTATATGCAGCCCTAATTTATATGTTGTAATGGAGACACCAAGCCGCAGTAAGGGAAGGAATAAACGCAGTCTCTCACTCACTGTCTTGAAGACTTTCATACACAGGGCATAGAGTTACTTACACACAGGCAATGGAGACATATACGCAGGTCATAAAGATATCTATCTGCAGGCAAATGAAGACACCCTATCACGCAGTGATACACAGATCATGGTGACATATATACGCTGCTCATGGAGACATATATGCAGGAAAATGGAGACACACTTAGCCGCTGTAATTCTACACGCAGAAAAGTAATGGAGTCACAGTCAAGATCAAAATCCGCAGTAGGGTATTGACTGCACCATGGTTTTAGGTGCAGTCATGGCCTCATGAAGAACGCAGCAATCGTTTGAGACAATCCTGTGATGTTCTCGAATCTGGCAACATAGATCAGGCTACGTAACCATCTGGCAGCGTAGATCTGGAAACGATGAAGTCGTGTGTGATTTGTCAACATGAGATCTTGCAGCGTAGATCAGGCTACATAGATCTAACCATGTAGAGTGGATCTGGCAGCGTAGATCAGGAGTGTGTGATATGGCAGTGTAGATCAGGAGTGTGTGATCTGGCAGAGTGGATCTAGCAACAAACAACATGTGAGTAGATCATGCAACATGTGATTTTGGCACTCAATTGAAATGATGATTCTCAGAATGAGGACGCAGTCACCATGAATAAAATACCCTCGACCTACTCATATCTATGATATACCTGTAGCAGCTTCAACACAATATATTGCAATTCTTAATGAAGAAATCATTGTGCAGCTGTGAACTAGCTGGAGGAACAACAAGATGATAATGTTCTTATGCCACATTGTTGTAGGTAACAACATGATTTACTTGAGATCTATTCTAGGCATGTTGACATTGTTGTTGAGGGGAAGAATAGTGCAGCCTCTGAAAGAAGTCACAATGACAAGGATCATAAGCAGTAATGTTTATGATGTTTACAATCTCACCATAAGGAGAATGATAAGGATGATCAGTCTCAAATCATGATGGGCATGGGTAGCATGATGATGAAACCAGGAGCAGCTCAGTCATCAAGGTTCAACACATGTGACAGTACAACATGGTGTCACACGGTTATGTGCAACAAATGGACGAAAGGCAGCACTATGATAGGTGAAAGAGTCACCTTAGAGAATCAGTTGAAGCAATATGTCTTCAACTGATCTCATGCGATATCAAAATTCAAAGTATTTTCTTCTATTGTATATGTACCATCTCTCTCACTTTCTCTACTGAACTATGAAGAACATAAAAGAAGAATTGATCAAGGGTTTGCCCACATTGTGGGGTTTGTCCCTGGCTAGCACCACATCTTGTGTCCTCTTGTCTTGGCTTGTCTTCTGCGATTTATATTTAAGTTCTATCTGCAGTTTACTTTAATTCTGATGTGATTTCTAATTTGGAAAAGATATTGGAAAATTAAAATAAATTTCTCTAGCATAGAACATACCTAAAATCAACAACAAGTAACAAATCTCTGAAGGATAAGGAGCAAATTTCTCCATTTACTTTTGAGGGCAGAGCTTGGAGTACCTTTTTTGAAGACAGTAATATCCATGCTTGGGTTTTTTAAGAAAAATTTCCAGTCTTCCCCTTCTATTCCTCTGTTCTTGAACCACTTTTCTCTAGCATTGGGTAGTTCGGTGGTTTCTGTAATCAGGGACTCTGTCACTATGATCGTGCAAAGGTTTTTGTCACCTCCCTGTGGAAACCATCAAACTTTTCTATGAAATCTAACCACTGATATTTTTGTAACAATTCTCTCGTCTGGGGTACCCTTCCAAAAATCTCCTTCTTGTTGGTTCTGTTTGAACAATAACGCCCATGGTGGGAAATGTTTCATCTCAAGAACTGTTTTACTTGATAGGGAAAATAGTCTTAGTATGGTTTTGCTCTAGGATGGAGAGACCGTATGAATTGAAAGAATGAGTGAATGGGCAAGTATAATGAAAGTTCACGGGGATGAGTTAGCCATTTGAATGCATTTAATTTAATTATTCGGTGATCAAATCAATGGATCTGAAATGAGTATGGGATAGGAGTTGAAATGGTGGTGGATTATAATGGATTTGAAAAAGGACTATGATCCATAAATTGCAATGATTTCGATTTTTTTTAGTAATGTTATATCCACGTAATTCATATATGCAATATGTTAACATGTATTGTAAAATTAAAGTGCTACATACCTTAGATTTATTTGCTAACCTTTATTTGTCCTCTGATGTCATTTGCAAGTACTTTTCACTTTGAAAGGAGTCAATCATTTTTTCAATTTGAGCCACCAAGTATCCCTATTAGATTGGCTGCAGAAATTTGTCAGAGCTGCAAAAACTTGCCTGAGTTGCAAAAAGTCACTAATTCTGTAGCTAATTTTTTTCAAGAAATGGATGTTTAGAAAAAGGGATTTTCTTTTTTTAGAAAAATGATTAAGAGAAAATTTAAGGTGCTAACAAGAGTTGATTTTCACTTTAAATTTTATGCATAAGCATGCCAACAACTTGTTGGTTTTCATGTTTATATATATGTGTGTGTGTGTGTGTGATGAAACAGAGAAAAATAAATTTTCTAAGGTGGAAAAAAAGAATAATTCCTCTCAACCATCTTCAATTCTGAATTATCTTGGAAAATTTTGACAAATTCTTCTTTTGTCAATGGCTTCTGATAAAGTCTAAGTTGATGTCCATTCACTAAAAGAGGAATTTTTTCTTCATCAATAATCTTGATCATGACTGCACCATTGTCAAAGACATTTTCAATTTCATAAGGTCCAAGCCAATGAGTTTGGAATTTTCCTTGGAAGTTCTTGATCTTAGAATCAAAAAGTAATGCCCATTCTCCTAGATGAAATTTTATTTCTTTGATATATTTGTCATGCCATTTGGATCTTTTTTGTTGAATTAGGGTGGTCTTCTAAAAAGAATCTTGTCTCATTTCATCAAGCCCATTGAGTTGTCCCATCCTTTGCTTTTGTGCTTCTAATAAATCAAGATCCAACTGGACTGTTGTTTTATAGGTTTGGATCTGGAACTCTATTGGAAGTAAGACTTGCTTCCCATAAACAAGTTCATAGAAAGTATGTCCTGTAGTGCTTCTCCATGTAGTTATATAAGCCCACAAAGCTTCTGGAAGCTTTTCTGCCTAGTCCTTCCTATGTAAGTGTACAGTCTTGGTGAGAATTGCTTCAATCACCTTGTTTGTAGACTCAACTTGTCCATTGGCTTGTGGATGGTATGGAGTAGATTTCTGATACTTGATTTTGTATTGTTCCACGAGCTTCTGCACTAATCTGGATGTAAATTATGTTCCTTGATCTGTTACAATTTCTCCTGGAACACCAAAATGAGTGAAAATATCCTAAAAAAGAAACGAAACTACAATATTTTCAGTAGCAAAAGGAAGTGTTTTAGCTTCTACCCATTTAGTGACATAATCACTACATAATATATATTCTTTGTCTTGAAGGTGGATTGATTAGACCAACAAAATCTAGTGCCCACTTCTCAAAAGGTTCAATGAGTAATTGAGGTTGTAATAACATTTCATTTGAAAGAGTAGGTTTCCCCATCCTTTGACAATTGTCACATCTCTTAACATATTCCTTAGTATCCTTGAAAATGGAAGGCCAATAATATCCTAAGAGAAGGATCTTATAATTAGTTCTTCTGTTAGAGAAATGTCCTCCACATGGTTCATCATGGCATGCTTTAAGTATTTCCGGTATCTCATATTCTCGAACACATCTTCTGATGATGAGATTTGGTCATGTTTTGTACAATTCTTCGTTTATCCATGAGTAAGATGTGTTGTTTTGAATTATCCTCCTCTTTTCTCTGAGAGACAAATGAAATAATAATTTCCCTATAGCTAAATAATTAGCACTATCTGCATACCAAGATGATCTAGTAGATACTGCAAGAAGACATTCCTCGGGAAATTTATCCTCCACGGTTTTATCATTGTTATCATTCTAAATTCTAAATAAAAAATCAACAATTGTATTTTGTTTTCCGGGTCGATCTAGAATGGTGATGTTGAATTCTTGCAATAGTAATAACAATCTTATTTTTTCTTCCATTAGTGATTGGCTTATTCATTAGATATCTAATGGAAGAATGGTCTGTGTGAATGAAAGTTTCATAGCCATTTATATAATGTATGAATTTATTAATGGCATGAATTACAGCTAAAAACTCCTCCTCAGTTACAGTGTAAGTTAGCTCTGTTGGAGTTAAATTCTTACTAGTATAATATATTGCATAAGAAGTAAGGTATTTTTGTCCTAACACGACTCCTATGGTTGTGTCTGAAGCATCGGTTGATATATGGAAAGGAAATTTCCAATTAGGTCCTTTTAAAATAAGTGCTTTAGAGATTTTCTTTTTCAAAGTTTCAAAGGAACTTTGACAATCATAATCCCAACTAAATTCATAGTCTTTAGTAAGTAGTTTGAAGAGCGGAGATGCAATTTTTGTGAAGTTTTTTATGAATCTTCTATAGTATCCATTAAAACCAAGAAAACTCCTAACATCTCATTGACAATTTGGCACTGTTAATTTAGAAACGACCTATACTTTAGATGAGTCCATCTTAATTCCATTTCCTGAAATATGGTAACCTAAAACAATTCCTTCTTTAAACATCATAAAACATTTCACATGACTTAATGAAAGATTTGTTTCTTTACATCTTATTAGAACATTTTCTAAATTTTCAAGTGCTTCTTCAAAAGAATCTCCATAAACTGTGAAATCATCCATATATACTTCCACACAATCATGAATAAGATCAGAGAAAATTTTGAGCACTGCTTTTTAGAATGTTGCCGGAGCATTGCATAATCCAAAAATAAGTACTCGATAAGCATAAGTTCCCCATAGACAGGTAAATGTGGTTTTATCTTGATCCTTAGGTGCTACCTGAATGTGGTTGCATCCACTAAAACCGTCCAAAAATGAAAAAATACTTTTTCCTTGCTAATGTGTCTAAGACTTGATCTATGAAAGGAAGTGGAAAGTGGTCTTTTAATATTGCTTTATTCAATTCCCTGTGATCGATACATGCTCTCCATTTCCAATTTTTATTAGGAACGATTACTAGGGGTGAAACCCATTGACTGTCTGATATTGGATAGATGAAGTTTACATTTAGCAGTTTTTGTAATTCCTCCTTAACAATTTCTTCAGATTTGGATGCATTCTTCTTTATGGTTGTCTAACTGGTATCGCGCTCTATTCAATGTAGATATGATGCATGCAAGTTTTAAGATTAATTCCTTTCAGTGGATTTCCATGCATAAGAAGAAGAGTTCTTTTGTAAAATTTCTATCAATTGATTTTTTTATAATTCTTCCAGGTTTTCATTAGTGTTCAAAGTTTTGCCTAGAAAATTTTCTATTGAAGAATTTCCAAATTTTTCTATAGAATGTAAAGACATTTGTTTAGATGATAAATATTCAACTCAGCTACGGTCATAATGTGAGGAGGGTTCATTATTTTCCATTAGATTTAAAATTTGGTCCTCCTCACTTATTTGTTAAACAGTGAAAACAAGTTGTATATCATAATCATCATCATCTATCCATTCCTCACTCTTTATTTCCATTGTTGTTTTTGCAGGTGGATACAATGTAAATTTCTTTGTAGAAATTCCATCTGAGATAAATATGTCACCTGATCTACAATCGATGAAAGCATCAACCGTAGCTAACCAAGGTCTTCCTAGGATTAATGGATGTCCTCCTAAGTTATTCTTGGGTGTTAAAACCATGAAATTGACAGGATATTCCCAAGAATCTAAGGATACACAAACATCTTTTAACACACCATCAAGTTTAATTACAGACCTATCTGCTAATTGCAAAAATGTTAGTGTGTATTGAAGATTAGGAAGCCTTAGTGAATCCATTATTTGTTTTCTCATTATGTTTATAGTTGCTCCTAAATCAATCAGTGTGTTTGATATTTCAATTCCATTGATGTGAATTTTCACAATGGGGCACCCTAGATCTAGATATTTTTGTATTTTTGCTTTTCCCATCATGATGTCTGCAATTTTCTCAACTAATTGAATTCTTTTTGTCTTTTCTTTTTCTTCCTAATTTTTGAGTACTTAATTCCTTGATTGTTTTTGCAAAAATTGGTATTTCTTTTATAACTTGCAATAAAGGAACTTTTATACAAACATTTCTTAATTTATCCAACATATTATAATCAGGCAATATGATTTGTTTTTCTACTCCACCAATTTTCAACTGTTCAAAAAAAGGTGGTTTAATGGATACTGAGAGTTGTTCTATAATAGCAGTGTCATCAAAATTTATAGGTACATTCTCTGTTTGGCTATTTTCTTTTTGAGGAAGACAGATTTCTCTTTCTTCATATTGATTTTTATCTTTTTGAAGATTTGTCCTTGCTTCCTGAATGACAACAAGGGGTTTTCTTTGTAATACTCTACTAGATCTTAATTGAACATTATTTAGATATAGTTGAGTTATTACATTATTTAGATCTAGTCGCGAATTTCATTGAACTGCATCTTAAAAAAATGAAAACAGAGCATCCATGAATTAAATCTATGAAATAAAATAAAATATAATTACTACGAATCAAAAGACTTGATCTGCGTGCAAGGGCCCTCCACGAAGTAGTCATTCACCTCAGATCAACAACACATAAAATTGATGAAACAAAAATTTTGCATTAAGCGAAAAAAGAGTTCTATAGGATGCTTAAATTACATACAGTGGCGCACCCGTTACATAGAGTTGCCATTGTTTTTATATAGTTTTCTGTTAACAATAAGAGAAATTTAAGCCTACAGGAATTCACTATAGTCCTTATCAAACTAGATCATATCGTTTATTGATTGATTTGCTATTGGAAAAGCAAATCAGTGAAATTCTCAAAACTCTGACTCTATTCCAGCGTGTTGTCCTGTTGTTGGTTGTCATGGTTGACCATATTATAGCACAGATCTCCTGATGAATTAGCTCAGGTGAATAGGAAGAAATCCATAAGAGGATCATTCCCTATATACCCATATACTCCTTTGCTGAGCCGACGTACTTGAACCCTATCAACAATGGAACTAGCTGCAGAACTGCGGATTAGTTGCAGAATCAGATCAATTTTGTAGTTGCATGTAAACTTTAATAAAAAAATAAGGCATATTGACAAAATATGAAGAAAAAAAAAAAAAAGACATGAATGTTTACCTTATCAAAACCTTATATTTATTGCATTTATTTGGATGACAGTAGTAAGAAAAAGGAGGTAAATATGGACAAAAAGGATGTCAAAATAAAGCAGTTCTTGGACTCTATAACCATAGTAGCTCTTCTTCTCAATTTTGGTAGGCTCTTCTCCAACTTAATGGAGGCATCCTTAAAAGGTAGGATTGCTAAGGCTATAGAGTGAAGGCACAAGGTGATTTAGAGAAGAGCTAACATAAGAAAAATGAATGAATGTAGTATAATTGAAGATGAAGTGGGTTGAAAAGGAAAAATGAAGGTTGAAACCTCAAGACCAAGTGCCTAATCACACCTTGGGCAAATGGAATCAAGGAAGCCTAGATTCAGGAGGGCGAATGCATGAAGATGTAACGCAATAGGGTATGTTATGCAAGCCATAAATCATTCCTAGTTTGTTGATTCTTATAGCAGAAAATTACCCTAGAAGGCTAGATGTGGCATATTTAAACATTGTCATTGTCATGAAAATGTGGTTATGTTAACCTAGCAAAAATGGGTTTATTAGATGAGAGGTTAACATAATAGCAATAGAAATGAGGACAAACCCTCACATTACTCTATCCAAATGATGCTTAGTTCACTACAAGGTATTTGAAACCTATGTTGCACCAAGTTTCTCAGATAAGGGAGTGTAAAAGCGGGGAGATACACAAGGGGGACGTGTGGGAGAAACCCCAAATTTTAGGGAAATTCAAGGGGGACGGGGCCATGTCAAGGTCCCTTGCATATGGGTCCCCATCTCTAGGATTTTAAAAATAAATATAATAAAGATAAAATCCCAACAATAACAAGTCATCCATGCAAATTCATCATTGTACAATCTTCTGGAAACGCTATCATATTGCCAATATTGAAATCCTAAAAATTGTTAATTCTATTGAATTCTTAATGGGATGTGAAATTCTACTTTCTCCATATAAAGTTCGGTGAGGTTGGAACCACTCTTAAACATCTATTAATGGTAATGTTAAAATTTTTAGTAAAAGGATAGAAAAGGTAAGATAAAGGAGAATGTCACTTTTAATTTAAGAATATAATATTACCAATAATTACCAACATCACATATTCCTCAAAGCTATATCCCTTCTCTTTGTTCTATAGTCATGGGTTGTTGGAAAAAAAATCTAGGGGGCACACATAGGCATCCCTTCTTCTAAGGGAGGCAAGCACCTATACATCCTACTTTTGGGAAACGTGTCCCCCATACTGGAGAAACATTTCCCCAAGCATACCCCCAATCCTCGGAGTGTGGGAAACATGAGGAGCGTGTCGCCCACCCTAGGGGATATGTCCCCATGGAACACTATTTGTAACATGCTATAAGGATTTCCTAATATAAAAATTAGCATCTAAAAATTAAGTGCACAACAAAAGCCTCACATAACATGAAAGTATACTTCCAATCTTTCATAAGGCTTCAAGCATGTGGTGTACAAATAAATTCCTGGGGGAGAACTCAATCCTCAAAGTCTCAACAACCATCAAATGGAAATAAGACTCCTCTTTATAGAGTAAGACTCTTCTCACAAACAGTATTTGTAGACAAAAGGTCATGACTTCAAAACTCATTGAGGCTATTCAACATTTTAGGCTCATGGGGCCTTGGTTCAAATGTAAAGGGTGTACTATTAAGGCACTCCATGCCATATATCATGGGTTCCAATCCCCTTATGGGTGGTGACTTCCCAAAAAAATTATTGTTTATAGATACCCTAATCTCGCTGCCTTCCACCTACCCGAGCTCTGCGAGTTGTTCGTGCTCTCACGCACTAGTTGGCCACGCTAGGGCTGCGCCCCCCTGTGCCCCTTTTCCATGGATGAGTTGGGCTTGTCCCAGGCTCCTCCTATCAGTCTTCTTTCCTCCCCCAAAGCTGAAGATGTCACATTCAAGTCTCTTATGGCTTCGCTTCCAGCCAAGAAGAAACTGAATGCTTCGAAGTTTGTTAAAAAACTGGAAAACATTCTGGAGGTCTCCCTTCCTCCAGAAGGGCCAATCAAGGTTGCTCTGTCGCTAGCAGAAAGGGCCCTGGTAGGTTAGTTCACTGGCCTTTGGCCTTATCCCAAAGCCATAGAAGCCTAGGTCTGCAAAAACTGGAGACCATTAATCAAGCAAAGTGTCACCTCGTATTTTCTAGGGTGAGGTTATTTCCTGTTCGAGTTTATCTCAAAATAAGACAAGGATCTAATCTTTTGGAACAGACCCTAGTTTATGGGTCCTCAAGGTCTCTATTTGAACAGATGGAATCCTGATTTTGATCCAACTGAAGATGTTTCATCGGTGGTTCTAGTGTGGGTAAGGCTTCCGAATCTTCCTATGCATTGTTGGAACTGGGACTCCCTCCAACGTATAGGCAATGTGCTGGGCAAATTCATAGATCGCACAAACACCAAGGATCAATATGACTGCGCTTGGATCTGTGTCGAAGTAGATCTAGAAGTTGGACTTCCGGAGGCTATAAAGATAAATGTAGGAAGCTGGATTCATGTGCAAAAACGTGACTATGAGCAGCTTCCTTTCAAGTGCCGCAAGTGCCAGGAATACGGACATTTTGCCAAGAATTGCACAAAAAAAGAAGAGGCAGTGCAAGGAAAGGAAGAAGGATGGAAGTAGGTCAAAAGGTCAAGGGCTAACCCTAAACTCTCAAACCCTCCTGGAGCTACAAAAGGAAAAGGGTTGTAGCCTTCTTCTAGTGGCCAACCAAAGGCATAAGAGAAAGCGTTCACCCCTCTTTCCTCTACCTCAATCGAAATGCGTGAAACATAACAGCAGCAGAAGGAGGCAAATGAGAAAGATATCCTTGAAAATTCCAGGCAAGGTGAGAGCACAACAGTAAGCCCTAAGGAAAAGGCTACAGATATGGAAGAGGAAGACCTAGATTCAGAAGAATCTGAGGAGGAAGGAGAAATAGGGGACTCCCAAACATTGTCCCGCAGATTGACAAGAGGAAGGAAAACTGATCGAGAAAAAAGAGAGCGAGAAACATATAAAGACAAACTCCAAGGCAGCCAGCCAACATTGGAGAAGCTGCTAGCAAAGACACCGAAGATTACAAGAAGCCATGGACAGGGGCCCAAAGGGGCCACCCATTCTCAAAAAGGTAAATAATGAATATTGTCTCCTGGAATTGCAGGGGGTTGGGGAGCAAGAAAAAAAAAAGCAATGAGAAGTTTGATTAGAATAGAACCCCAGATATCCTTCTGATCCAGGAGACTAATTTGGAGGAGAAGAGCTTCCTCCAAATAAGCAGGAACCTATGGAGAAAAAGTGGAGGGCACGCTGTCTTAGCCCGAGGTGCATCGGGAAGGCCGGGAGCTCTCTGGAATGAAGACAAGTTGGAATTGGTCAATGGAAAGAAGAATACACATTGGCAGTTTATGCAACTCATAAGTTGAGAAACAAGGGAGGCCTTTAGCCTCTTTAATGTGTATGTGCCGATAAACGCAGGAGAAAAGAAGCAGTGTTGCGACTCAATCAAACTCATGGCTGAGGAAGAAACGTTGAGAAATATTATTATCGTGAGGGATCTGAATATAACCCTAAGCTCCTCCGAGAAGAGAGGTGGCAGCATATTAAGAGACCTAGCGAAGGAATGGGTCGAGGATATCATGCAAGATTGGGATCTGCTCGACATCAAACCTCTGAAAGGTAAGTATACTTGGTCAAATAAAAGAATTGGCCCTGGCCATATTGCTGCGAGATTAGATAGATTCTTATTCAAAGTTCCTATATAGTCCTTGGTTTAGAAGCTAGGGTGCTCATCCTTGCCATGTAGTGTTTCAGATCATAAACCCATAAAGCTGGAACTCTCATCACACAGAAATTTTGGGCCCATTATTTTTCGTTTTAGTGCTCTATGGGTAAGGTATCCAGACTTTATGGATAAGGTTAAAGAGAGCTAGAATCGGCCTCTCACAGGGTCCCCTTTCTTTGTTTGGGAAGAAAAATTAAGAAGAGTAAAGGCTGCTTTGAAAAGTTGGGCTAAAACTCTTCCAAATACGGCTGATGAAAGGAGGATGGCCCATGCCTCCCTCAAGAAGCACCAACTTCAGATGGAAAAGGAGGAACCCACGGAGGAATCGATAGTCATAAAAGGAAATCTACAACAGAAATTACACAAATCTTGTCTGCAAGAGGAAGAATATTGGAGGCAGAAATCCTGTAGCCTGTGGCTGAAAGCAGGAGACAGGGACACCTCCTCCTTCCACAAACAGGCCCAAGCTAGAAGGTCCTTCAACACAATTTCTAAAATAAAATAAGATCGCGTTACCCATAAGGACTTTACAAGCATCAAAGGGGTTGCCTTCTCCCACTTTGAGAAACTATATAGTGAAGTCGAGGGAATGAGCCAAGACACTATGTTCTTGGATGTTGTCCCCTCCAAGATCTCTTCAAATATGAATCAACAACTGGAAGCTAAAGTGACCAGAAAAGAGATAAAGGATGCGCTCTATGAAATGGAGCCGGACAAAGCCCCAGGTCCGGGTGGCTTCACTGCCAGATTCATTCAAGTCTGTTGGAAAATAGTGAAGAAGGATCTGCACATAATGGTATCCAAATCTTAGTGCTACCAGAAAATTGGAGGAAGCACGAATTTTGCCTTTCTCGTCGTCATTCCAAAGGAGAAGGGAGCCAGCACCTTTAATAGGTTTCGTCCGATTTTGTTATGCAACATTGGCTACAAGCTCATAACAAAAGTTATCACCAACAGATTGAAGGTCCTCTTGCCCTCCATTATTCCTGAAAACCAAGGGGGGTTTGTTCAGGGCAGGCAAATCGTGGAAAACATAATCCTTGTGCAAGAGTCGATTCATTCTAGCTTGCAACAGAAAGAAAAAGGTATGGTGATCAAGCTGGACCTGGCTAATGTGTTTGACCGAGTTCGTCACAAGTTTCTCTTTGGCGTGATGCACTAGTTTGGATTTGGTCAGGAGTTTATCAGATGGGTCCGGGCTTGCATCTCTGAACCCTGGATTGCCCCTCTGGTGAATGGAAGAAAAACCAAGTTCTTTAAAGACTCTAGAGGGTTGCGCCAAGGCTGTCCTCTTTCCCCTCTTCTTTTTGTTTTGCAAGCTTCAGTTCTGAATTTTTATTTAGAAAAGTGCCAGATAGACCAAGAAATTATGGGTCTTAGGATCGCTCGAGGTGTCAAGAATATCAACCATGCATTGTTTGCTGATGATTCTCTTTTGTTGGGTGCTGCCTCCACATACTTTGCCTCCAGATTCATAAAAGTGTTGGAAGATTTCTGTAGGACTTCGCGCAGCAAACTAAATGAAGGAAAATTCCATTTTTATGGCTGGAATATCTCCAACAGCGAACTCTCCTAAATTTCCAGATGTATGGGTTTCGTTGGCTCTGCTTCTTGGAACTCCTTCATCTATTTGGGCCTTCCTATATTCCAAAGGAGGCACTCCAGTAAAGATTGGCTCCCAATGGTCGAGAAATTTAAGAAAAAAATCTTGTCTTGGGGCTTCTCATGGTTGAACCTTGCAAGCAAAAAAATGCTATCTAGCCTACCCATCTTCCAATTCTCGGCCATGTTGGCTCCCTCCAGCATCCTAAAGAAGATGGAGGAATGGATTCAAAGGTTCTTTTGAAAAGGAGGCAAGTAAAATGACAAGAATATCTTCCCTGTCTGTTGGGGCAAAGTTGTCAAACCTCTGCTAGAAGGAGGTCTGAATTTCAAGGACCTGAGGACTCAAATATTACTATGGGGGCTCAGATTCTGTGGAGACAAATAGCTTCGAAACCGGGCCAGGCCCAAAAAGGGTTATGGAAGAAATATTTCAGGGGTCAGAGGCTACGAAGCTTGGATGACCTCACCCACACCAGCAAAGGATCTCAAATTCACAGGCTTCGCATGTAGGCCTTACCACGGATACAAAAGCATTCCTATTGGACCCGGGTAATGGCAAGCTCATTAATTTTTGGACCGATAAAATCATGAGAAAAGAACCTTTGGGTGAAGTCAAGGGCTCTCTAAGCTTCGAAACTGGACGTTAAACAATGGCATCAAAACATTGTGGGATATTTCTAGCTAGAAGGATAATTCGTGGGTAGGCTGGAAGAAGCCTCAAATGTCGGATGCTCTAGATCAGGCGTGGTCATTCCTGCTGACTAAGCTGAAGGGAATGAGCGCGATGAGCATCAGGAAACAAGACAAGAGAGGTTGGGGCTCTCTAACTGGTTCTTATACTGTTGCACAAGGCTATGCATAGCTCAAAAAAATTCCCCACATCCCTTGCTGCCTAGCGACTTGGTGAGGACTCTGGAGGCAGAAATGTGTGCCAAAAATCGATTTTTTCAACTGGTTGTTGTGCCACAACAGCATTTTAACTGAGGATAGACTGAAAAAGAAAGGCTTCCTGGGCCCTTCCAGATGTAATCTTTGTCTGGAAAATGAGGAAAATGCCACTCATTTATTGATTGAATGCAGGTTCACCAAGAGTATTTGGGCTGATGTGTTTTCCTCATAGGGATCCTGTTCGTCTGCCAAACTCGATTGCTGGATACTTTGCTGATTGGGCTCATCTTTATCCTAGAAAACTCCCCAATAACAACTGGTTCAAGGCAGCTTGGATGGTTTATCCAAAATTCATTTTCTGGCAAATATGGATTGAGCGCAACCACAGAGTTTTTCAAGAAAAAGCACAAAAGGGTAACCTTGTTTTGTCTAAATCCAACAGGCTACTCAAGGAATTTCTCAGTGAGAAATTTGAGAATTTGGGAAAAAATAACTTAAATCCTCAAGAATTGGTGTGGGGGAACAAGCTTGGCCTTCAGTTTTCTGAGGATGAGAGACAGATCCAAACTACAAAAAACTGGCAGATCAAGCTTGCTGAGGGAGATTTCCGCATTTGGCTCCATAATTGTGACAGTTCTTCCTTGTTTTTTGATGGGGCCGCCAAAGGCAATCCGGGAACTGCTGGGGCTGGAGGTGTCATCAGGAATGCGAATGGTTGCATAGAGAACAGGTATGCCTGGGGCCTGGGTCACAGTACAAACATGCAAGCTGAGGCCATGGCTTTATTGCAGGGTCTTAAGCATTTACAGGTTCTTGGTATTGAGAAAGCCAATATTCTTGGTGACTCCCAATCCTTGATTCAAATTCTTGTGGATAACACGTCCCCGAGGGACTTTCAGCTAGCAAGAGTGGTTGCCAGAATAAGGAAGCTAGTTGGTTCCTTTCTTCAGGTGAATTTTTTCCACATTCTTCGGCAGAATAATAAGGAAGCGGATGCGGAAGCCAAAAAAGCAGTCCTCCTTCCTGAAGGCACCCAGATAAGAGACGGGGTTGAAGATTGGGATCCAATCCCTTAATTATGTTTCTTTTACTTTAGCCATTTGTCTGTATTCACAAGCATGGGGAAACTATGGAAATAGGCTTGACTAACAGAGTTAAGAAGATTCGGAAACATTAAGGTTAAGAAGTCAGTTTTTCTATATGTTGAGGATAGCTGGTTCATGGGCTTCCTAAATGTAACCGGCCAACAGGCTTTGGATATCTTTTAATACAAACTACATCTGTTTTCGTTAAAAAAAAAGACTCTTCTCACATACAATAAACAAATTTTATTTGCTAACTAACTGCATGATAAGTTATAGAAATAATATAACAATGGAGTAGTTAAATCCTTCATCGGTCCATGGTTAAACATGTCAAAATATGTGAACACAATCCTCCCAAAAAAAACTCACCCTCCTCCAAAAATAGGAAGAAGATTACAAGAAGGGTCTCCAAGAGAGGGTGTACTACTAAGAATAGTCATGATAACAACGTCAACATGTGAGATGTCCACAAAGGGTTTGCCTCCAAGAATGGATCCACGTAAAAATAATAAAATAATGTTCAAACTAAGAGAATGTGTTGAAGGGTCCACCTAGAAGAGTTCACAAAATGCACCCTCGATGGTGCAAGAGAGACCAAACAGTAAAATATTCCTACTAGAAGAATAATCCATAAACAACCTTCAAAAATAACGAGTGGTCCACAAAATGCATGTAATTAATTCACATGCGAAACTAAATGCATGTAATATGCCAAGTATGACAATATTGAAATAGAACAAGATTACCACAGTAGTAAATATCTCTAGCAGCGATATGATTTTTCAACAACACAATAAGTTAGGCTGACAAACTAGTGAAAACAATAGATTACTTCAAACACTAAATATAATCCTAATTTCAAGATCAATTTTTAGTTCTTCTACCACTTCTATTGTGACTATACTAATTATATCTTGTTGTCTAAGATATGGTAGCAAATAGTGCATTGTAATAACTCATTATATGTACAACAGAGATCCTGAATTCTTGTTCCTTCCCTGCAATACTTCCTTCGTTGTAATGGGACTTGGCTGTGATGAAAAAATGATGCACATGATTTGAATGGTCTTAGAGATAATCTACAACTCTAGAATTGTGGTCGCTAGCTTCAGGAAACCCTCACGAACTGATTGTCAAGTTGCACTAGGGCTTGATTCCTCTGCTGAGACTTCTTATTCTTATTTGTTGTTGATGACTGCCAGTAATTTTCTTATTTTGGAACAAACAAGGAGCCCTAACCCTTTCAGCCCTTGCAATAAGTCAAACTTCGTCCAACTCAACCCTACAGCCCTGCGGTTATGGCCCTATGGCTGCGACCTTGAGGCCAAAAAAAAAAAAATTGCTACTTCTACTTCTGTAGCCTTGTCGAGTACAAGTAGTTGCCTTCTAAACAGACCTCAGACTTAGCTTGGATCCTTTGTTGAAGATCTGATGTTTGGAACAGAGCTCAAATAAACTGCAGGTCAATTCCTATGCCAAAGTTGTCTAAGAAATGGCAGTGGACAGTGCACTGTAATAACTCACTATACGTACAACAAAGATCCTGAATTCTTGTTCCTCCCCTCCAATATTTCCTTTGTTGTAATGGGATTTGGTTGTGATGACAAAATGATGCGTAGGATTTGAATGGTCCTAGAGATAATCAATAGCGTTGGGATTGTGGTTGTTGGCTTCAGGAAACCCTCACGAATTGATTACCAAGCTACACTAGGGCTTGGTTCCTCCACTTACACTGATTTTGCTTATTTGTTACTGATGCTTGTCAGTAATTTAATTATTTTTGATAGACAAGGAGCCCTAACCCTTTTGGCCCCTGCAACAAGTTCAATTTCAGCCAACTCGACCCTGCGACTGTAGCCCTGTGACTGTGGTCTTGCAACCAGACAAAACTCATTACTTCTAATTCTGCGGCCCTGTAGAGTATAAGAAATTTCCTTCCGAACAAACCTCAAACTTAGCTTGGATCCTTTGTTGAAGATGCAATGTCTGGAATGGATCTCAAATAAACCACAAGTCAATTCTCGTGCTAGAATAATTCCTTCCATGTTGTCCTTAGGATGGATCTCGGAACACTGAGAATGGCCTTTGACCAATCCACCAAAAAAGAAGCACAGAAGAGGATAAACTGCAAATCAAAATATTACTATCCTTAAACAAGATACAGACTAAATCCTTCAGTTGAACATAGAATGTCTCAATGTGCCAAAATCAGACCTGAACTACTTCAAGAATTATGTTGTGCCAGAACAAGGAAGAGGTGTTTAGGTTGGGTGGGATCAGCTCCACCGAAACTAGACAAAAGGATTATATAAGGTTGGATCACCTCCACCTAAGCTAATCGAAAAGAAGGTGTATCAAAACCCTCAAAGCCTCAGCTCAAGAAAATGAAAATATCCAAGCCAAATTGATGATGATAAATTGATTCTAACTCTTCTTTATTTATAGATTCCCTCATGGGGTTTCTCAAATGTGAGGGGTTACAAGTGCAACCCCCAATTTGGGATTTTTGCCCTAGCTACCCTAAAATTTAACCAATGTTTCCCTAGAACATTGGATAATTGGGTTTTCCCCATTTATCGATACGGTAGCCTACAGGGTTGGATAGGCTATTCTGCCCTCTCATGGGAAATTAATCCATCGAGGACATTACACTGCATAAGAAATGAAGCAGTCAAACCCCAAAATAGTAAGTGGACCCTCTCCACATGATAAATTCAAGGAGATAAGGGAAAATTAGGGGTTTGATCATGTCAAAACTCCATGAAATAATAAAATATACATCTCCAAATATCTTGTCCTGAAGATGAACCACACTGGATGGTTCGAAACGCATCGATAAAACCCTGATGATGTGATTTTTACCAAAAGTTTTCTTACTTTTCAAAATATACATCTCCAATGTTAGCATGAAGTGCCTCCACAAGTCAACCTTCCAAGGATATGTCCAAATATAGTAAAATGGCCAAGTAAATGCATGCCATGTGCCACACCTGTGACCATCCAAGTATGCACTAAAGAGTTGCACCCTAAAAAAATGTGCCATGTAACTAAGTTAACCACCCAACAAATAATATAATATCTCCATGTGAAGTGTGCCCTAGGAAGAAGGCCAAGGTGGTCAGGCCTCATCAATATTCATGCCAAAACCATGTGTTGTTTCTCAATACCATCAACAAATCCCATTAAACCATGTGCACAAGAAAGAGTGTTCCCTAAGAAAATCTGCCAACAACTCCAACAAAATAATAATGTAAAACTTGGAACTGTGCCCCAGAGAGCAATTATCCATAATAGACCCCCAAATAACCTCCAAGTTTGAACGACCATCAAGTGAAGTACAACACTCGAGCAATTAACCTCTAATTTAATCAAATCACTTAATTTAACCATTGGATAGTTAAATCAACTTCATCACGTGTGCACAAATGTTAGTGCTCAAATAAAACCATAGTCCAACCTCCCAATAGTCACCAATTAATTAAATCGATATGAATATGTGTGCCAATATAGGGTGGGAAGGGGTGTTCCAATAGGTGTAGTATCATGGAAATAAGATGTATTTCCTAGCAAAGTCCACTAATGATAACAACATAATGACAAAATGAGAGCTCTACCTAGGTTTGAACGTAAAATGCACCACCAAAGGAGGACTATGACATGATAAAAATTCATCAAACCTTAGAAAAAGGCTTGATCACCAAATATGTATGTAGTAACCCCACCACCACCCCACCCTAATTTATCTCATACTTGCGCTAAAGTACATCAACGAGGGTACTAATATCATCCAACACATTCCACCTAGGTAATATCTAGAAAATGTTATAAATGTTAATTCATATCCTAAAGGAAATTCCACCAAGGCAAAGTGCACTACCACAACACATATCATCTAACCACATCAACTTCATAAGAGAAGTAGACAATATAAATGTTAACCCATCCAATCATCAAGTATGTGTTGAAATTTTGTGACCTTAAATATAGGTTAGAGTCTTAAATCATTGACGCTACCAAATGAAGAGTCTCAACCATAAACTACTTTGCACAGCGGAAATATAAAGCAGTAAATCAATACACACAATGATACACAGTGTTAAACAAAATTGTACAATTTTGTACAATCACCAATCTTCATTATAATAATCCAAATCTAATAAATACAACAGTCTATGGTTACAAGATACAATGGCAAACTTGGTTGCAACACTTTTTTTTCGTATCTTGCCATGTCGTTATGTCGCACCCATTCTGCTCACTAGTAGTGCCTTAGTCCGTCAAGGCCACTACACATTGAGACTTCAGGAGGGCTGCCCTCTAACATTGTTGCATGCCCTTCTGCATGATGTACTTAGGTTGATCCAATCTACTCCTCTAGGTTGGCCAATACCCGAGCTCCAATCTGCCAGGCTAGCAACAATTTTCATCCATCAAGGTGCTTCACTTTGGCATCGCCCTTCACCCAACCTTCAGTTGCTCTTTGTCCTTCAAGATAGCTTGTCAAGGGCTCCTTTGGGTGGTCAACTCGCTTCCCTCCAACAACTCTATGACACCCAATCCTCCACTGCTAAATCTGCTCCTAGGAAGACATTACACCACCTCAGAATGTCCTCCAATTGGCTCCAACAGGCTGCTTGAAAATCTAATCCAAACTAGTCAAATACTTTGACCCAATACACCTCAAAACATTGTTGTTCACCTTGCTGCATTGTTGTCACTGCATCACTGGTTAGGGCATACCTATCAGCCCTCTAACCTTCACAAATTTCAACACTTCAAGCCTCTAGGGTTGTGGTTCTCCAAGTTGAGACCCTTCCACCACCATGCTACTGCTTGTTGGTTGTATAACCCTCAACACAATGCATAGAACAACCTCAAGTTGTTGGCTATGGCCTGCGGCCTAGCTCAGCAACTTGTTGCAACTTTTATCTCCACAACAGATCCAAACAACACCCTCAAACAACAATGTTATTCCTCTATTCTCTCGGCCTAGACAGCGCTTCACATTGGACCTAATCCACACTTACGACAACCCTATTCACACCTTAAAACATACCTTCTCCTCCATGTTGTCACCGACAACAAACAGAGAATCCACGCTGCTCTTTTAGGCCTCTTTCACTCTGTCTTTAGGTCTCCTTTTCACTGCGGTTTAGCTCCACTTCTGTCCTTTAAACCCAACCCAAGAACAACACCCAAACAACCCTAGATTCCCACGCTATCACCTACACCAATCCTGAAATCCTCGCGTTGTTCCTAGGGCTTCTCTTCTCCACCAAAATTTCAGAGCTCACTTGGAGACGTATTTCTCATAAATGGATGCTACAAATGACTCCAATCCATCCTTAATTTATAGCCTTTAAGGCCTCCAACGAATCACATGAAGAGACATGTCTTTTGGATTTTACTTCAAATCGGCCTACTTGAAAAATCCAATAATAATTATGTCAACTTCAAAATTCAATTTCTCCCAAGCGGAAAATCGGATTTAGAGGATTTTTGATGTGTTGGAATCGTCATTCCGAGAACTATCATCCTCATCCATCACGTGTCGTGAATCTGTGAAAATTCCTGAATCTAACACATCAGAAACCCCTACTACAATCACGGGTTTACAATCTCCTACTTGTTCTTTACATTAACAAGTTATTTAATTGCATAAACATCGAAGTAAACATTGTTACAGCCTTCACAGATATACAGATCATGCACCGAAGTAAACAAAAACAATAACACAAGGGACACCGTTATCTTTGGACAATCGTCCCCGGAAAAACCCAATTCGGGAAAACCCATGCAGCATATAGAGGGTTTGTATTATTAAGCAGATTCGTGAATACAACTATGGTGTCAAAAATGGCTCACCCAATAGAGAATATCCTCGGCAGTAGTACCTGTATCTAGAGACATATATTCCGGCAAATCAGCAACCGGATGATAAAACCCCACAACAACTCCGGTTATTCCCTATGTTGGACAATGAAATTTGCTCCAAGCACAGCTCTGGATATGTGTCACTCATTCAGGATCTGCGTCTTCCTCTCCTGGCACAGGATCTGGTGATATGCTCCCAGTCTGGCCCACAGAATCTCCTAGCGCTGCCTATGAAGCCCTCTACGGCTTCTGCGTCAGCATCTACGACCCTTTGTGTCCTCTGCGTGAGCCCTTCTAGGGCTTGCGTTGTCTCTCCCAGCACTACGCTGCCTCTATGCTATGTATTCTTCGGCCTCCTGCCGAACTGCCCCTCACTGCAATTGATCACTTGCTTGATTTCCTCAACAAATCCCGCCCCAGAAAATCACACTGACTTATCTCTCTTGGTGTCTTCCACTGACCCTCAAGCCTCCTCTTATACTTTTCCTGTTAACGATTCAACGGCCAAGATTAAGTCCCTAATCAACGATTAAGATTAGAATTGGCTTGATCCTCGTCACTTAGAACTTTCTCACACATTTTTTATTAATACACATTAATATTTTTATTTTCCTAAGTTTAGACTTAGGAACCCATTAAAAATATTAATTATTTTAATAACTCCTCATTCAGGTGGAATTTCTCCAAATGATTTCTGGGTCTTGGAGACTTCATGTGCCTTAGCCTCTCCACCAATTTTCAAGGCTAGATCACATCCGATGCTACCCAAAATCAACACTCCCTCTTAACGAGGAATGTGCTCTAACAATGCTTCACCATAGAAGCATCAGATTGATCCTCCGCATTGGTCCTCTATGTTGATGCTTGGTCTGCTGCCCCACATCCACTGCACTGCTACTTCCTGTATTGTTGCCCATGACACTACCACTGCCACCGCTACATTTGTACTACAGCTCCCTCTCAACATGTTGCATCATGCTACCCATAGCATTGCCACTGCTAACTGTTGCACTGCAACTCAGTTACCAGAAGTAAGTAATTGACTTCACCCAAACACTGACATCCTAGTTAGTCTAGAAGCCTCGTGATGTTGAAGTTACCTTTGTTGCTATCATGTGCTCCCTCTGCTGCCACTGCGTTGCTGCAACCTCTTTTGTGCTTCTCGCACTGTTGCAACCTCCACTGCACTGCTACAAAGTTAGACACTCTAGCATTGCCATTGTTGCTCCATCACACCTTGCTCCACCTAACATCTGTCATTATGCTACTATCGTTAAGGGCTCCCGTAGTCGTATGTGATCCAAGAGTTTAGGCACCCCAAGGATCCTGCCCCTTCTTCTGTAGTCCTCTCGAAAATATCTCTATGTCTCCCCACCTCTTCTCTAGAGGCGCATGAGCACTCATGGCACAATCGTCATCAGTCTCAACATCCTTCTCCACCTTTGCTAGAGTAGCCTTTGAGCCAAAAGCTTCTCCCTTGCCTTTCTTCCTGGGGCACTGAGAGGCATAATGTCCCAGCTCCCCATAGTTGAAGCACTTGACCTTGGAGATGTCTTTCTTATTCCTCTTCTAAACCCCCTGTTGTCCCACTAATGTTAGAGTTGCATCCTTCTCCTCCTCTTTCTTGATTCGAACTCCCTTACCACTACTTCCCGCCTTGGTCAATCTCCTGAGCTCTTCATGTCGAAGAGTTGCCCGCATCTCCTCCCAACTAGGGAGAGTCGCTCTACCCAAAATGCTTTGGAAAAACGTCTCCCAATCCTCAAAGACTACATTCAGAGTAGTCTTGACCATGAACTCTAGATCCGGTGTAGACCCCACGAAAGTAAGATGGTCGTGAATTCCTTGCAACCTGAAAAAGAACATATCTATTTCCTCACATTTCTGCATCTAATATGACCTCAACTGATTTTCTAATAACATATTCCACTGCACGAAAGATCCCTGGCATAAGGTGGTCAACGTCTTCCACATCTCCCTTATTTTGTTCTTCTCAGAAATATGTGGTATGGCATGATCCTTGAGCCCGTCTAGGATCATGCATTTCACCTTCACCTCGGCCTCACCCTCCTCATACTTCTCATTTGCATTAGGATCAACTCGGACAGCTATGGTTTTCAAGGCATAGTCCTTGACGCGATGTTTATCCAGGATTGCCAGGATCCTGGCCTTCCAGATGACAAAATTGGAAGCCCCGTCCAATTTGTCTTGATCCCTCAATATGTTCACTGCCATCTCTGCTCCTCTTCTCTAGACTCCCTCTGAGTCTTGAATTCCCTCTCGAAAATCCTATGGCCAACTGTCGAATCACTCCTCCCCAATCCTCCTTTGTCGTTGCAACCCGGATCTAGATTTCTTGGCTAGAAATCTGTCAAAGTAGTGCTTCCCTCTACCTTGGTTCAGTCTCCTTAGACATTTTTCTCTACCGATAGAAACAACGTCCCACCAGCTCCTCAAATTAAAATCTGCACAGCTCCCTTAGCCTCGGCAACTCGAAGAATATGAGCCCTTCAGGTTCTGCGCAATCTTTGCGTGCGCTGAATCTGCTCCTCCAGGACCACTGCGTCAATTCTTCCTGGCTCACAAAGCTGATGTGGCTCTGCATGAGCATGATCTGCCCTCCTTTGCGTTGGCCCTATGATCTGAAAATCACTCGTGAATGATCTCAGTTAATTAATGAAGGTATTATAGACCCATGTGTTGGGGTGTGCATATGTTATTTTGAGCAACGGATCAATAAGATTGTGAAATACACAGGCACTTGAAACAGTGAGAGAAACACAGTCAGCAAATACAAAACACAACAAATTTAATAAGGAGTTCACCCAATTCTCCTAGGCTACGTCTCCTGGTCCAGCCTTAAGTGGTGGCCTTTCTATTGTGTCTTAAAGCAAATATTTTACAATAAGGAGCTCAATTTGAGTCTCACTTAACAGAGAATGATCAGTAGAATTGTACTTGGATCCCCCAAGTCTCTGAAGTGCACAAACGCCCCTTACTGAATCTTGACCTCAAATGGTTTCAGTGGTATGAGTCAAATTTGGTACTCAATACCTGACAAGAATACACAGAGGAGTTGCTTGAACCCTTCAAGCCTTCTCTGGAGTTCACAGACTCTCGGACTCTCTCTGTTCTGTCTGCTCGATGTTGCCTTCGCTCTGCGGGTCAACTCGACTTCTCTGCTCTTTGCAATTCACTTCCTTCTCTCTCTTTGCCTCTTTGTCTGTTCCTGGCTTAAAGCCAATCTGCTCCCTGACTGTCTGTTTCCTCTTCCCGGCTCTCTTGATCGCCCACCTTTGTTCGTTGGCATTCCTCTGCTCTACATCATCATCGTTGTGTAACGTTGCACAGAGAGGTGGCCACTTGTCGCCTTATGAACTGAGTGTCAGTTTTCTTTGAATGGTCGTTATTTCCATTACTCCAAGATTTTCCCACAAAAATGATTCTTTTGCTAGCTCATCGTTCATGCCGGACCTCAAATCTTATGTGCCTCAGTCTATTTCCCCGTCAAATCCAGTCATCCATCGGGTTGATTCTCCGCCGTTGATCTGGAGCCTCCAGATCCTATAGTCTCCATCTATATCGTGCAAGTTGCTCAACCGTTACTCACACGATGTAAGCGGTTTTCTCTCTCATTTACTGGACACGTGTCGCTCGGTGTGTGGCATCGTGTTGAACTCGGCCAAACCCGCTTACCGCTCGAAGTGCATGCGATATCCTGCCAGTTTTGGGCGCGGGACCCACCTTCTCACGATTTCCGCACAGTTTCATGTTTTCCTCGTGACCGAGCACTCGAGGCTTTCCTTCTTAAAGGTTCTGCCCTGCGATCGCGCATTAGAAACTACCTCTGTTTCTGAATCTAGGCTTCCGGATGCCAATTTGCGTCCATGTGCAGTCTCCATGGGCCAATGGTCAGCGCGCTTTGACCGAGGGTCCTCGTTGTTCCGTGCTAGCCACAGATTGCCATTGTCCAGAGGTCACCTCTGATAAGCTCATTATTCATAAGATTTTGATTTGACATAATTTGAAATAGTCATGGAAATGTTTTAAGGATCCAATTCGGATCACGGCCTTCCCATTGAAAAATCTTTTGGACCACCAAAAGTTCAAGCATCGACCAATCCCTATCCATTTTGCACTGCTTGACTTTGAACCCTTGAGTCCAATCCTAAGGTACTCAACATCTCCCCTGCGCGTCGTCCTCACCTTCCTATCCAACACTGTGTCTTCCTGCAATTCGTTGAAATATTCAGGTAACAGATCATCAATAGAAGGCAATTGACTCTGCTCTTCAGGATCTTCAAATAATGAAAGTTCAAATAGTCTCACGTTGTCTGTATTAACGACTGAGTAGATGTACATGTAAGTTGGTAAATCGATGCGAAAAGCATTCTCACCAATTTTCTCAAGTATCTTGAAAGGTCCATACCTTATTAGCTTTAGCTTTTTACCTTCACCTTGCATTTTGTCCTTGCTGATACACAGCCAGACTTGATCACCAATTTGGAAACTATGCTCCATCCGATGCTTGTCATGCCTTGCCTTGTATTTGGCCTGGCTCTTTTCCAGATGTTCTTGTACTGCTTGGTGAATCTCTTGGATTTATTCGATGAACTTGGTTGCCTTGTCCACATCACTGTGTCCATCAACTGTTGTCTTTCCCAAAGACAAAATCCAAGGAAGACCTTGGTGTGAAACCAAAACAGGTCTCAAAAGGAGATCTTTGTGTAGAAGAATGTTTTGTTTTGTTGTAAGCATGCTATACATAACACAAATGTTCATCCCAAAGTTTGGGATGCTTTCTGAAATAGCCTCTGAGCAATTGGATCACTGTCATGTTCACTACTTCTGTCTGGCCATCGGTTTGTGGATGAAAAGCTATGCTTTTCTTTAGTCTGGTGTCCATCAGTTCCCACAGACTTGACCAAAACTTCCCAACAAATTGGATGTCTCGATCGGATATAATGGAAGTGGGTAATCCAAAATGAACCCATACATGCTGAAAGAACAACTTTGCAGTTTGTTCAGTTGTAATCTGTTTGTTACAAGGTATCAAAATACACATTTTGCTGAACCTATCCACAACAACATATAAATAGTCATGACCTTTCCTAGATTTAGGCAGTCCTCCAACAAAGTCCATGGAAATACTTTTCCAAAGATGAGAAGGAACTGGCAATGGAGTGTACAAGCCTAGTTTTCTATTGCTAGGCTTGCTTTTAGCACACATGGTACACCCTCTTACATATATAGAAACTGTCTCATTCATTTTTGGCCAATAACAAAATCTTTGCAGCTGTGCAACTGTTTTACTTAACCCAAAGTGACCTGATATTAGAGAAGTGTGTCCTTCTCGAATTATCTTTCCCCTTTCAGTTTGTGGAATGCATAGCTTCCCACAATGCTACAAGAGTTGGTCCTTAATGTGATAATCCAATTCTTCTACTCGTTTGCCCTAACTTAAAGTTGCATATACATCTTTAAAATCTATATCTTGAGCATATTGTTCAATGTAGCTCTCATGCAATACTGAATTATGCTTTAAGTATAGTAGATGCATTTATAATAGGTCTAGATAACATATCTGCAACTTTATTGTGTATGCCTTTTTTATATCTGATAACTAAATGACACTGTTGTAGAAAACCTATCCACCTATAGTGTCTTGATTGCTGCAATTTATTTTGGGAGTGTAGATATTGAAGTGGTTGACGATCAGTATGGATAACTCTCTTTGCCCATTAAATAATGTTTCGACTTTTTCACACTTTGTACTAATGCATACAATTCTTTAACATATGTTGGATAGTTAACTATTGCATAATTAAACGTCTCAGAATGATAACATATGGGTTTACCATGTTGTATCAACACTGCTCCCATGGCATAGTCACTGGCATCTGTTTGGATCTCAAACGATCTTTGAAGATCGGGCAGTGCTAGTATTGGCGCTGTACTAATCTTTTCTTTCAAGGTGTCGAAGGCTTTCTGTTGTTTGCCTCCCCACTGAAACACCTTGTTCAATCGTGTTAAAGCGTGTAAGGGCGCTGCAATTGAGGAAAAGTTAAAAATAAACTTTCTCCAATATTGTGCTGCTACTAAGAAGCTTCTGACTTCTGTAGCAAATTTGGATTTAGACCAGTTTATAGTGACTGCCACCTTAGAGGGATCTATCTTCAATTCACCACCCCCTACTATATGTCCCAAATAATTCAAAGATGTTTTGCCAAATTCACATTTTGAGAGTTTAACATAAAGTTTTCCTCTTTTCAAAACATCTAACGACTGCTTAACATGCTTTAAATGTTCTTCCCATGTTTTGTTAAATATAATAATGTCATCCAAATATACAATAACAAAATCATCAAGAAAAGGTTTGAGTACATCATTCATTATTCTCATGAAAATAGCAGGAGCATTAGTTAAACCAAAAGGCATAACTAGCCACTCATACAATCCCTACTTTGTCTTGAACGCGGTCTTCCATGCATTTTGTTCTGCAACTCTGACCTGATGATATCCACTATGCAATTCTAATTTGGAAAAATAAACAGCTTCCTTTAACTGATCTAATAGATCATCTATGCGAGGAAATGGATAACAAATTTTTATCGTTATCTTATACATGGCTCAGTAATCAATGCATACTCTCTACGAGCCATCTTTATTTATCACCAAAACGATTGGCGACCCACATGGCGATGTGCTAGGTCTGATGAACCCCTTCTCAAGCAACTCCTGCACCTGCTTCTTGATTTCTGCATTCTCTAAAGCAGACAACCTGTACATTCCAATGTTAGGCAATGGAGCATCTTGCTGCAAATTAATATCATGCACTATTTCCTTTTTGGGTGGCAAACCTTTAGGTTCTTGAAACAAGATATCATACTCTGAAACAACTTTTTCTAAATCAGCTTGTTGTTTAGCATCACAACCCTCAAATACATTGGTTTTATCAGGTTTCTTTTCCTTGACAACCATCAGTAAAAATTGTTTGCATGAATTTATAATTCGTTTCATCTGCGTTGAGTTTATGAGAGTGTAATTATTTTTGAGCTTATGAGCTCTTACAAAATATTCAATTCCATCTTTAACGAGAAGATACTTGTTCTCAGCTCTATAGAAAATAACTTTTCTATCATACAAGTAAGGACTTCCTAAAACAATTCCACATATATCCAGAGGAACTATATTTAACTCAACTTCATCTACAAATGTTGACCCAAAAGAAAACTTAAGTTTACATTGTCTAGTCACTTGTAGTTGTGCTTTATCACTTAACCAACCTAATGGGTATGGTTTCTTGTGAGATGTAGTCAGTAATCCCAACTTCTTTACAATTGTTTCAGAAATTGAATTTACTTGTGAGTCACTATCAAACAAAGTATCAATCTTTTGATGCATGGAATAACTCGAATATGGAAAAACTCATGTCTTTTTTTCTCATTTTCTTCATCATTAATAGATTGTGCAGAATTACTAGTAGATGCTTCGGAATTTTTACCTTTTATACCTGTGGCTGCAATGGTTATTTCATCTCCTGAGTCCGACCCCAAATCTTTTTGAATAGCTGCAGCAGTGCTCTTCTTCTTTCCCTCGAACTTCTTAGGTCTCAGCTCCGAATGCAAAATCCAATAGTGCTCATCATCATGCCCATCCTTCTTATAGTGAGTGCATGAAAACTTTGTTTTTATGCAATATTGGCCTTCCTTTCTTTCCATTTCTATTTTCTTTTCTCCTTATTCTTGTTTGCAATGGGCTTGGATGATCCCCCAACTTCTGGGTTCCCATTCTTTCATCTCGCTTCTAGATGTGTAGCTTGAACAGATACCTCATCTATACTAGTGGGATTAAACATAAGGATATTATGCCTCATGTAGCTGTGTAGACCCCCCATGTACTTCAATAGTCTCAAGTGAGTCTAATGATATTCCTAGAATCAAAGCTCTCTTCGTAAATTCTTGGGTATAACCTTGTACACTTTGCCTTTTCAATTGGCGAAGAGTTTGCCAACTCATCATGGCTCTCTGCATGTAAGCTAGTGGATAAAACTATTTTTTGATTGCATAAACAAATTCACTCCAGACAGAAAGAATCTTACCATGTTTTTTCATGTCAGCTTGTGTCCTTCCTTCCCACCATACCAAGGCAGTGCCTCCGAGGTGTAGGTTGGCCAGCTGAATCTTACTCTTGTCTGAGTCGATACTCTGCACTCTGCAATAAACATCAATTTGTCTGATCCAATTATCCAGCTTCTCTGCATTCAACTCTCCATCATATATGGGTAAATCAAATTTAACATCTAATTTTATCAAAGATGTCTTCTTTTTACGTTCAAGGCTATTAGGAGGTGTGAGAAAGCTTTCTTTTTTCCCTTTCCCTTTTGAGTGGTCATGGAGGAGAGACTCTTCTTCTCCTTTATCTTACTTGGAGCCTGATGAGTCGTCATCTTTATGTTTCCTAAAGTCCTTATACATTTCCTCTACCATGGACCTCATGGCCAAGAAACTATCTATGAATTGAAGGTCTGGCCCCAAGGGACTTTCCTCTGACATTTTCTTCTTAGGATAGACTCTTTCAATTTCCGGGTTAGTCTCAACCAACTCTCCTCCTAATTTAAGCTTTGATCTAGTTAGCATTCAACAGCAAAATCGAGCACAAGCTTGTCTAACCTTAACAACCTAAGGCTCTAATACCACTTGATCTGAAAATCACTCGTGAATGATCTCAGTTAATTAATGAAGGTATTACAGACCCATGTGTTGGGGTGTGCCTATGTTATTTTGAGCAATGGATCGATAAAATTGTGAAATACATAGGCACTTGAAACAGTAAGAGAAACACAATAAACAAATACAAAACACAACAAATTTAATAAGGAGTTCACCCAATCCTCCTAGGCTACGTCTCCTGGTCCAACCTTCAATGGTGGCCTTTCTATTGTGTCTTAAAGCAAAGATTTTACAATAAGGAGTTCAATTTGAGTCTCACTTAACAGAGAATAATCAATAGGATTGTACTTGGATCCCCCAAGTCTCTGGAGTGCACAGACTCCCCTTACTGAATCTTGACCTCAACTGATCTTAGTGGTACGAGTCCAATTTGGTACTCAACACCCGACAGGAATACACAGAGGAGTTGCTTGAACCCTTCAAGCCTTCTCTGGAGTTCACATACTCTCGGACTCTCTCTGTTCTATCTGCTCGACGCTGCCTTCACTCTGCGAGTCAGCTCAGCTTCTCCGCTCTCTGCAATTCACTTCCTTCTCTCTCTCTGCCTCTTTGTCTGTTTGTGGCTTAAAGCCAATCTGCTCCCTGACTGTTCATTTCCTCTTTCCGGCTCTCTGGATCGCCTGCCTCTGTCCGCTGGAATTCCGCTGCTTTGCGTCATCATCGTTGTGTAAAGTTGCATAGAGAGGTGGCCACTTGTCACCTTACGAACTGAGTGTCATTTTTCTTTGAACGGTCATTATTTTCGTTACTCCAAGATTTGCCCGCGAAATTGATTCTTCTGCCAGCTCATCGGTAATGCCGAACCTCAAATCTTATGTGCCTTGGTCTTTTTCCCCGTCAAATCCGATCATCCATCGGGTTGATTCTCTGTCGTTGATCTGGAGCCTCCAAATCCTACGGTCTCTATCTATATCGCACAGGTAAGTTGCTCGACCGTTACTCACGCAATGTAAGCGGTTTTCTCTCTCATCCGCTGGACACGTGTCGCCCGATGTGTGGCATCGCGTTGAACTCGGCCAAACCCGCTTACCACTCGAAGTGCACGCGATATCCTGCCGGTTTTGGGCGCAAGACCCGCCTTCTGACGGTTTCTGCACGATTTCCTGTTTTCCTTGTGACCGAGCGCTCGGGACTTTCCTTCCTAAGGGTTTTGCCCTACAATACACTATTAGCGCTTTGAAACTGCCTCGGTTTCTGGATTTGTGCTTCCAATTGCCAATTTGTGTCCATGCGTGATCTCCATGGGCCAACAATCAGCGCGCTTTGACCGAGGGTTCTCATTGTTCCGTGTTAGCTACAGATTGCCATTGTCAAGAGGTCATCTCTGATAAGCTCGTTATTCATAAGATTTTGATCTGACATAATTTGAAACAGTCATGGAAATGTTTAAGGATCCAATTCGGATCACCCTAATGGCTGACACAACTACTACGTGGGCTCCTCCCAGCTACTGCGTCTTCCCTTCCCGGCTCAGAACGCTGACGCGGGCACTGCGTGAGCCTCTACATCACACTCTCTACACTGCGTCACTCTTCTCTTGCCTCTTCATCTCTGGAACAACGTTGTCTTTCGGGACCGCTGCTACTCTGATGCAAATTCTCAGATTTCTCGGTTGGTGTCTTCGGTAGCCTATGATCTACAATCGCTCTGATACCATGTGAAAATTCATAAATCTAACAATCAGAAACCCCTACTGCAATTACTGGTTTACAATCTCCTACTTGTTCTTTACATTAACAAGTTATTTAATTGCATAAACATTGAAGTAAACACTATTGCAACGTTCACAGATATACAGATCATGCATTGAAGTAAACAAAAACAATAACACAAGGGGGCACCATTATTTTTGGACAATCGTCCCTAGAAAACCCAATTCGGAAAAACTGGTGCATCGTATAGAGGTTTTGTATTATTAAGCAGATTCGTGAATACAACTAAGATGTCAAAAATGGCTCACCCAACAGAGAATATCCTCGGCAGTAGTACCTCTATCCGGAGACAATATTTCAGCAAATCAGCAACCGAATGATCAAACCCCACAGCAACTTTGGTTATTCCCTATGCTGACAACTAAAGCTACTCCAAGCACTACTTTGGAACTGCGTCACTCGTTCAAGATTTGCGTCTTCCTCTCTTGGCTCGAGATCTGTTGATCTGCTCCTAGTCTACACCACAGAATCTCTCAGCGCTGCCTCTGAAGCATTGTTTTACAACCCGGCCGAGTCAACTCCGAAACGGCCGTTTCGAACCGAGCCATTACCAAAATCTCTGACCCGGCCAGCAACCTGGCTCGGTTGACCGAGTCATAGTTGACTCGGTCAACCCGGCCGGGTCATGTATTGACTCGGCCGAGTCAATGAAACTACAGTTGGGCAGCGTAAAACATGAAATTTATTCATTTTTTTGTGATTTTATTGATTTTTTTGTGATTTTTGAGACAATATTTCAGGATTATGAGAGTTGAGACATAAGATCTTGATAAATTACACCTCAGATTTGAAAGAAGCTTAAAGTCTGTACATAAAATGTTTGTATTACCACCAATATTATATTGAGGGCAATAAGAACCACTACAATTACATATTGAAATTCAGATCCTCATTATTCCTTAAGGTGATTTGATTACTCGTTTTCTAATTGCCTCCCTTTAAGAAATGAGTGGATACTATCAATGCCTGTGACTCTGTTCACTGCTTGGCTCAGCATGATGACAGTGAAGTGTATTTCTTGCCTATTTGACTCATATTTCAATAGTGAGCATTAGGAAAAGTCTGTTTGAAACTTTTATCTATATGTCACCTCAAGAGATTGGAATTCTTTTATCGTTCAATAAATTTTGGTAAATATCGAAGGAACCATTTCAATTACATGCTGCACTCAAATACTGCCTTGATGCATCTTTCCATGCACTCTGCAACAAATGATATTGATGCAATTTGGATTAGAATTCCAAGGTTCAGGGAGACACTGATAAAGAACTGAAGTTTATCTTTATAGTTTATAGTTCACACCCATTTATTGGAGACCAAGGCCTGATTACACTATCAAGATATTAATGAAGACTAAAAGTATCAGTCCTCTTCCTCTTAACTTCATCGACAATTCATATATACAATTATATTAATTTCCTAATGACTCATCCCCTTCCTGCTTGCTGCTTGCCCAGCACCAGAATAATTGTCCATCCCCATCAATATTTAAAATTATGTTTTTTTATAAAAAAAATAAATATTTAATGTATTTTTTACAACGACCGAGTCATTGAAATCGAGCCGGCCGAGTCATTACCGAGTCGGAGTCGGAGTCGATCCTCGGCCGAGTCGGAGTCCGAGTCCGAGTTGTAAAACATTGCTCTGAAGCCCTCTACAGCTTCTGCTTCAGCCTCTACGGCCCTTTGCGTCAGCTCCTACGGCCTCTGCGTTAGCCCTTCTAGGGCATGCGCTGTCTCTCCCGGCACTACGTTGCTTCTCTGCTATGTATTCTTCGACCTCCTGTCGAACTGCCCCTCACTGCAACTAATCACTTGCTAGATTTTCTCTTTTCTTTTTAATGCATCATCAAGAGTTCAAAATTTAGTTTCAACGATGACAAAAAAATACATGAAAGTAATCTAATGCTCACATGTGTTGAGCTTGTTCATCCTACACTACTCTAACCTAGGATGAAACAAGAGGCTGAGTGAAATCAAATAGCCAATGCAACTTATTACCACTCAAACTCTCACTCAATGAAGGAAGTTGTAACCATAATTCACAAAAGCCTAAAGGCACTATCAAGCAAGCCACCCACTGTCAGCTTGGTGGGCTTGCCCCACACTAAGGAAACTAATGTAGTTTGGGGGGATTCCTAAAGGTCAATCCAAAGCTAAAATCATGTAAGAATGGGAGTTTAAATAGGCTTAGATTGATTATGAGTGGTGACTCAAGTAACCAACAATCTACTTGCCTTTAATGTTAAAGAAACATTAAGTATGCAAATTACTTAGTTGATTACTTCAAATGACACAAGCCCTAAAAATATTATGATTCAATCATGTGCTTGCATACTTGAGTGCAGGAAGATCTTAAAGGAGTTGTAATAGTGATAGATCAACCATATTTTATCCAAAGATGTAGAGAAACCAGAAAGTGTCATATATGATTAAATTCAAAGTTTGGATAATATTGTAAGCGATTATGACCACTTGGATAAAATTCCATCCATCGTCCTGATTAGGTTCAGGAGAGTGCCAACATTATCACATTTTTTCCATAGATTAAACATGAATCCACAGGAAATAATTAAGCGTTTGAACTTTAAAATGATTAATTGATCACAGTTTATGTGCAAAATCAAGAGTGCTGGCAAATCCACTTTGCTATATCATCAACATTATTTGAGTGATTACTTCAAGCATAAGGTTCATATGTGGAATGATCCAAGAAATAGAAAGTAGCTTTTATTAACAACATCATTTATGAACCATGAAAGGTGCATTAGTTCAGTGCTAGTAAATTTCTCGATTTCAATTTTTATCGCAACTCATCTAAACCATTCAAGCTTTCAATTTATTACAGGTGTATCAATTGTGAGGAGAAAGCGCTCATAAGTGTTTAAGTGCATGCATGTGTAAAATGGAACATTTACCAAAATCATTAGATCAACACTTAGAATACACTTAAACCACAGCATTCAAGATAGGATTTAACTTCGCCCATATAGATCAATTTTGATAGAAATTCACCAGAGTAGGTCATGATGAAACATGCCCAAACCATACAAAAATTCAGATCTTTGTGCTTGCTGTTATGCGCTTTAAACCAGCAGACAACAGTTCAAAAAAAATTATGCTTAAAAGAGATCAACCCACTGTTTGATACCACAGGAACTTCAATGCACAGTTTAAAGTGGAATTTTATGCTGGTTTAAAGAAAATTGTTCCAAGGTTAAGTGAAGTGATTTAATACCCTTCTTAGATTAAATCCCATTGATGCAAATGACAAAACCCTCAAATGATTTATCACTAATAAATTTACACTTCAAGCATTCTACAGATCAATGGTTTGGTAATAGTGCACTGTTGGAATACAATAAACATTCTCTTTAAGCTAAGACAACAGATCTGGCTTGTAACAACATTTCAATTAAGGGGATTTGAGTATCTACCACTAGTGAATCTGTTCATACTATCAGTATTTGAGATTCTATTGATATCTACATCTGGAAGAATAGATTACATATTTCCCTTACCTTTAGAAGATTACATATAAATGGGTAAGTCTAGAATTCAAACAGAATTAATCACACTAATATGGATTACATATTTCCCTTACCTTTAGAAGATTACATATAAATGGGTAAGTCTAGAATTCAAACAGAATTAATCACACTAATATGGCATTCTAACAATTCATAGAAGTGGACATGTGCAAATCTGATAACTGATTGCAATTTAGTGAATGATATGATCTTTAATTCAGAATTGGATCACCAATTTCTCTGAGCACATTTGATCATTGTAAACATCTCCTAAAGCCTTATTGAAAAACCATTTGATGACAAGCGCAACCTTATTTCACTTGGTTTGAACTTTGTTGTCTCACTAAGTAAAGTCATTTCCAGCACTCCAATACACAAGCACACTAACAACTCATAAGTCACTGGAACTTGTAGATATAAAGTGATCTAATAACTAATTTACATCCTTGATCTTTCCGCTAACATCAAAGACAAGCTGATTATGAGTTACCGTAGTCAGTCTAAACTAATTGAGCTCCCATTCCTACATGACCTAGTTAGATTGACCATAGGAATTCCCCCTAGAATAGGATACCTTGTTTTCCTTAGCCTGAAGTGTGGGGCAATGCCACCAAGGTGACAATGGGTGGCTTGCCTGATAGTGCCCTTAAGCTCTTCTGTTGAGCTTAATTCCTTAGGACTTTTCCTCCTAGGTGAGAATTTGAGTGGTAACACAACCAGCCAAGCATCATCTCAACGCCATGGATCCTTCCATTGTGTTTGGTAAGAATCCAAAACAAGCCTACATCAAAAGTTGTATCAATATAGGCTGGACTCTCTAGTACATCATAGCTGCAAAATGAAACTACATTACAAATATGTCAGCCAATACAAAAAATTGAACAATATTAGCATGTTCTTGCACATTCTAACTCAACCCAATGTTGAGAATGACTCAAATAAAATCTGAAAAATGCACATGACATCCCATTATCAACCTCCAAATTATCATATATGTGTCTCTCTAAAGGCAAATCTACAATTAAAACATTAATAACATCTTCAAGCAAAGAGGATGTAGGTTTTTCCAACAATAAACTATCTTCTACAAAGTATGATGCTGAAGTATGAGATAAAATTTGAAATTTGAAAATGAAATTATGTTGACTATTTGATGGCTGGAAACCATTGTCATAAAATCCACACTCAATAACTTGCTGCCCCAAACAATTTCAAACACCAAAAACACCCTTTCAGCAAGAAAAACACAAGTAAATTCACACAAATCTGAATAAATAGATGGCTAGAAATTTCCAATCCTTTCATCATCCAAATTCTACAAAATTCTGAACTATGTATAGTAGAAAATGGATGGAAAATTTATGCCTCATTATTGTCATAAACACGATTTAAAGGCTGAAATAAATCTAAAGTATGCATGGAAGAACAAAGCTGAAAAATTTCTGATTTTACCACCTCATTTTCAGCCAATTCATCCACAACATAAGGCTGTATAAAAGCCCCAAAATCTGCACTATCATATTCACAATTTTCACTACTAGTATCATAGTCGAAGTCTCCAAAAAATTTCCAACAATCCACATCCCCACTATGATTACTAATAGGTAAAATCACATCTATATGGCTGCCCTTCAACAAATCTAAACATTATTCTTCTTCCAAGGGTTTGTCTTGTACATTGCTTTCCTCAAAATCACAAGAAAATACTCCATCAAAATTGGATTTTCAAACGTATCAAAACTTACCAAACCCTTTCCCACGAGGGGCAGCTCGATTGGCGATTGCCTTGTTATGAAGTATTGTGTAAAGTTTAAACCATGAGATTCAAAGTTCAAATACCCCATGGGTCAAACCAACACAAACAAAAAACAAAAAAAACAAAAAATCTTACCAAACCCTTCACTTCTTGAGTGAATAAAGTGGATGCTCATCACCAATAACGTTCATATAGATCTTCAATGGAAACATGAGGTACTTCCTCATGTACTTGATTTTCCATGGGGGATGAGGTGGATACTTCAACAACAATGTTTTCTTGACTTGCAACTATCCTAAGGTCCTCAAAAAACTTCTCATACTTGTCTTCTTCATAATGAGGATCCAATGCTTGAGAAATACTGCAATAAAATTTGCAAGTGAAGTAATTTCTTTCCTACCAAAATTTTCATACTATTGTAATGCCTCATCCTCAAGGGTACACGCAAAAATCATCATTTTGACATCTTCATGAAAATACAAACATCTGCCATAATTTCAATGAATGATGCAACATGTCATAGAGCTGAATCATGATATCAATGAAATATTTCAAAAGAATCAAGCAAATCCAGATCGTAAACTTCATTTGGAAATCCCAAAATGCCCAAGAAATCAAATGGAGCATAAAAATCAACTATGCAACTAATGCCATGACTCTTCACTTCTAAATTTTCAGATATGAACATGGAATCTATGAACTAATATCTTCATACCTCTTACAAAAGAAAGTGGAGTCAACAAAATTAATCTTCCATGCCTTAACAATGTTGTTTTCTGCACCTTACAAATAACAAGTCTCAAAAACTACAAGGAACAAGGGTTTTGCTCTTCCAATGGAATCGCCAAGATGAGAATAAGATCTACAAATAACTAATGCCATGACTCTTCACTTCTAAATTTTCAGATATGAACATGGAATCTATGAACTAATATCTTCATACCTCTTACAAAAGAAAGTGGAGTCACCAAAATTAATCTTCCATGCCTTAACAGTGTTGTTTTCTGCACCTTACAAATAACAAATCTCAAAAACTACAAGGAACAAGGGTTTTGCTCTTCCAATGGAATCACAAAGATGAGAATAAGATCTACAAATAAACACACTCATCAAAGAATATGGTTGGTCTAAAATTGTCTTTGAAAGTATGGAATTTATCCCTACCAACCACACCAAAATGTCACAACAAAATCAAACACCTCAAAATGTAAAGTATCGAGTAAAAAACGTTAGTTTGTGTAACTCAAAAAGGCTACCCAGTATCCATTCAGTAGGTCTTCATCTCACTTTAGACTTGTGTTAAGTTCCTCGACTTGTGTCAAACCTGAAAACTACATTTCCACACAAGATTCCTTAATTTTCAGATTGACGCAAGTCTAAAAACCTAACATAAACTATCATACACTAGACTTAAAACTTGGTTGAAACCTGAATATACATACCTTTATCGGAAACACTTCAAACCATATGCACAACCAAACAAATTGGTCCATAAACACCTTATTGACACACCTAAACAATTGGACTTTCACTTGCCTTAGGGATACCCCCTTGAGTTGGAGAAGAGAAAACCTAAAGCAAAAGGAAAAGCTACTGAGGTGACAATGGGTAGCCCTCTTGAATTACACAAACTAACTCCTTGTGCTTGGGCTTTACATTTTGGGGTGCTAGATTTTGTTCTAACATTTCCCATTTCACATATTCAATGTAATGTATTTATAATATTCACAATCGCACCTATGCTTTATGCACACTAAGATAACACATATCAAATAAGTACAAGGTGAGTATTACAAAGGAAGACTACAAATCAAACATAGATTGGCCAAGCTGAACCACAAGGAGAACAAAATTCCGATTCTATCAAAAAGAGCAGGTTCAAACCCTAGTCAATACAGCCATTGCATAGGAATAAGACTATTTTAAATAAATATTGAAGAGTTTTGAAGATAAGTAGAATAGCTTTGAATGAAGTGAAAACATACTTGAGTGAGACACAGGATACAAGAGGGTAGAGCTGTGTTCAGTGCTTTCCAAATGTCAAGTAATTGACCAAATTAAGCAACTAAGTTGGTTGCATCATGCATTAATGTTGATTGCACCCAACATTAATCTCATGTAGTATCTAGCATGCATTTTCAACTGCATCCAGAACCAGACTCTGATATGCAGTTGAATGGTTCAGGGAGAACTTGACACTCAAGTTGCCTTCTGATACTCTGATTGCAGCTTTACACATTAACATAAAAATTATAATTATGAGTTATCAGAGATTGCATGCATAGTTACAACCAACAGTTTATGTGGCTCTTTGCTTGGCAGACACCTTATCCAAATCTTGTATGTGTATTCTACAGCATTGCTGTTGACCCTGATAATTCGTAAGAGCCAGTTCAATGAATAATTTGAGTATCCAAACTCTGTGAGAAAGAAAACGTAACAATCAGTGTGTATGCATTCAATCATTAACGATAGATGTATCCTCGGTGTTGATTTCTACCTCGAGTTCTTATATATTTCCCTTAACTATGAAGGAAACATGTTAGGTTAGTAGACAGACTTCTCAGCATTAAGTGTCAAATTTCAATTCATAATTGCTATTTGTGTGACATGCCTAGCTGACATGCTTTGGCAAGCATATAGATTTTTCCATGCCAATACCTGATGGGACATTTTGAATGGTTTTCCTCGCATACTCTTTGTTAAAAAAAATTGACTCCGAGAGTGATGCGTCATCTCTCTTTGGGTCATTTTAATTTCCCATGAGAAAAACAACCTGTTTCATCACAGAACTCTGACCTTGGGAGTGGATATATATAACCTGTCAGATGAGATTTTCAGATATACGAAAGTTAACATTGAATAGTCTAAAATTGGAAATTTAGCCAGTAAACCATCACCAACACCTTTTCTTCTTGTGCATATATACCGAATGAATTAAAAATAATGCAAATTGTTCTATTCTATTTTACTATTTGAGATGCTCTTCATCCCTGCAAGTATCATACCAATAAGCTACCTACATTATACAATATTACAAACCTACAAAGATGCATGTACTTATTTGAAGCAAAGGCATATTTGCCAACGATAGTTTGAGCAGGATGTTCTAGTGGAATGGCAAAAGTGCCACATGCCTGGGAAAGAAATTTCACCTTCAAATCCCCCTTCTTGAAGGGTTGCTGCCTTCAAAGATAGGAGGGAATGCACTAGGATCTTTAGCAGTTGAATGTTACTCTCAATTTGAATTTTGATCTGTCAGTTGGCTACATAATAAATATCCTCTATTAACCCTAGTAATAGGTGCCTCAAGCAAGAGTACTATCCAAACATAATGGAAAAATTAACAGAGTTACGAAGGCAGCAAAACAAATTAACATGGAGGCTCAGAAGTTGGTATGTACTGAATAATAGATATCATGAATGCCATAAGGAAATCAAGCAGTATGAAGAACATTTTGTACAGGAATTTTGCAGTGCCACTGGACTGTATTGACAATGTCTGAAGGATTAGAAGAGATACAATTCAAATAAAAAAATTGGGCAGGATAGAAACTCCTCCATGAAGGCTAGCATGTTCTAATTATCATGAACATCAAGTGGTCTCCCAGAAAAGAGCAGAAATAATTTTTCCCTTTAGAATCTAGGGATAAAATACAAGAGGACAGGCAGCAGCTATCTCAATTTCAAATCCACTCTATTGAATATTCCCTGTGGTGTAGAATTAGAGGTAATATTGCCTCAAAGATTTTCTATAGGATTGCCTCCAAATAAGGCCATTTTCTGAGTGATAGATCTTCATGGCACAAAGTGTTCAGCGCAGCAAGGGAGGAAATTTAGATACACAATAACAAGTATTTAAAACAAGGGTTCATGGTGATGGAAAAGACAAACATAGTTCTTTCAGGATGGGCATAGGTTATAGAACCTTAAACAAACCATTATCATGAATGAGTTCCTAGCACCCACGGTTAACTAATATCAAACTATCAAATATATTGAAATTGGTTTGACTATTTGGAAGGCAACTTTCATGAAAAAATATTATAAAATAAGAGTCCAGAAAATGTACAACCAAAAGGACAGCACAAACAAATAAGGACATGTACAGTTTCAAGGTGATGTCTGCTGGCCATGATTATGCTCCACCAGCATTTCAGTATTTATAATTCACAAAGAGTATTTTTTGCAGTACCACTAGACTGTCACTGTATTGCCATTGTCTGAAGGATTTAAAGGAGATAACATTTCAAATGAAAAATTGGGCAGGATAGAAACTACTCTGTTTAGGCTATACATGTTCTAATTACCATGGACATTAAGTGGTCTCCCAGAAAAAAGAGGATATAATTTTCTCTTTAAACCCTAGGGATGAAATACAAGAGAACATGCAGCAACCATGCAATGTCCATATCCACTCTATGCCCCATGGTGTAGAATTATAGGCAATATTGACCCAAAGATTTGCTATAGGATTGCCTCCAGAGAAGGGCAGTTTCCAAGTGATGGGTCTTCATAGCACAAAGTGTTCAAACAGCAAAGGAGGACATTTAGATATAGAGTAACAAGTGCTTGGAACAAGGTGTCATGGTTCTTAGCAAGAGCCCCTCTGATGGTACCATGCTGATGGCCGAGACAAACATGACTCTTGTAGCATGGGCATAGACTATAAAACCTTAAACAAGACTTTGATCAAGAACAAATTCCTAACACCCAAGGTCAACTTTAGCAAACTCTCAAAGAGACTGAAATCAGTTTGACTATTCAGTGAGACAAGTTTCATGACAAAATATCATAAAACCAGAGGCAGAAAAGGTACACCCAAAAGGCAAGCCCAAACAGACAAGGGCCTGTACAGTTTCAAGGTGCTGTCCATTGGCCGTGACAATGCTCCACCAACATCTTAATATTTATGATTCACTAACATGATTTGGAAGCATTATATAGACAAAACTGCTTTGGCTTCCTTGTAAAATATCATAATGTTATGTGTATCATGGATATCAAAATTGGTTATACGGACACAGATAATGGTATTAAAAACAAGGGTTTACATTTGTGTTCACCTCCAAAATAATTTGATCTCATACTGCACTGGTTTTTAATGGGAAAATAAGAGAATATATACAGTGATTAACTAAAAAATAAATGAAAATCCAATAATTGTAGAATGCTAATGTTCAAAAGGCAGGGTGAACTGAAGTCGATACTTGCAATGGTACTCAAAAACAAGGGTATATAACAATGGAAACAGGAATCTTAAAGTCAAAAAAATTCCAATGTTATCATTAACAGTGCTCGGATGGAGAACAAGTGCATTGAAAGTGTCTGTCTTTGATAAAGATTTTTTATCATTTCATCGTCTCAGGGAAAAATAATTAACATGAGATGCTGTCACATTTCTTTCACTGAAACAGACTTCACTGAAGCAAAAAAAATCCATTCCTCTTTTCTCCCTTTTGTTGGTAACCTTAATTATTGAAAAGAAAAGAGGAAATAAAAGCTCATAATTGGCCCTAAAAAAATTAAGGAAGATTGAATCATAAAATTGAATTTTACCTTGCCTTCATCAGGAAAAGCATGGCACGCTCTTCGCAGTCTAAATAGGCCACCTCAACTTCGCAGAAATCATCATAAATAGGTGTCCCAGGTATCCATCATAGATGACGCTTCTGACCAGCTTCAACAAACTTGTTCTATTCACAGAAAAACTAAAAAACAAATAGCATCTATTTTGATTACCTCATAAACCCAAAATGTCATAACTACAGAATGGGAAAGAGACAAGCTATACAGTGTAAATTATAATCTGAGAGAAGTAATGGTTGTAGCAAACCTTAGTGGCAATAAAGTCATATCTATATGATTCCACTGGGAAAAATATTGTTCGTATCACATCAGTTTGGACCTTGGGGTTTGTCTATGCAGATAGGTTATTAACCCTCACATTACAATTATAACTGTTTCAGTTATCCATGAACGTGCAATTCTTGGAAGTGATCACATTATTGAAGATGTTATTCCTGCATTGAAAGCAAAACTAAGCATGCCCTCTAGCTCCAATTTACAATAAAAAATATAAAGTAATGTCAGTAACTACCCAGAAATTTCCTTTGGCAAATCAAGCTGCCTCTTGACAATGCCTAGCCATTTGCTAGCGTATACAAGGAGCCGGCCCTTTTATTTCAACCATTAAAACGCTAATTCCTGGAACTGCATTTGCTCTACTTTATGACCACCCTCTCCATAAGAACAATGGAAGTAGAGAATATGCATGTTAACAAAGATTGCATTTCAATGAGTTAAGCTCGGAAAGTTCGGAAGCTGATCAAATTTAATTATTCATACGACGATACAAATTTGGAACCACTCAGTTGAAGTGAAAGATGCAATCTTGAGCCTTCAGGGATGCCTAAAGGAGCATTAGTACAACATGAATTGTCAACCATGTAAAGCTCCCAGTCTTTGATCCCACATTTTTCCAAAGCAGAATTTACCCTCTGTGCCTCGTCTTTAGATGGCCAGGTTCCATCCGGAGTGACAAGAACTGCCCCTGTATAAGATTGTCCTGCTGCCCGAGCTGCTCCACTGTAATAGAATAGCCCCCAGCTTAAATCATCTGTTACATCTACAATTCTCCAAAACTCTTTTGAGACAACTCCATTGTCCAACACACTGAAGATAAAAGTCCCAGGAATAGCTCCTCTTTTGACCCGGTACCTTCTTCTCCTCCAAATGACCTGCCCATCCAAGGTCTGTACTTGAAACACTGGCTCATACCAAAATGACCCTTTTGCTTTACCCCTATAGAAGAGTTGATATTGGCAAGGAAATTGATCATATGCAGGATTTTGTCCGGCTACAACACGCCAGCTAGATTCTAATTCACCTAACCACCCAACAAAAAGGTCTTCTGCAACCTCATGACTCAAGAGACTCCCTCTAAAAGATGAGAGGGGCTGAACATCGGGTTTCATGGAAATTTCAGCATCCAGTCCAAGGCAGTTGTGCTTCTGCAATACACATAGAGAAAAAGCTTCAAATTTTGGACTCTCGTATGATGCAATGCAGCGGTAACTGCACACCTGATCAGTTGGCGCACACTTATTGAGACAAACAAGAGCTTTTCTGCAATTGGGGTCTAAAAGGCAGTCCAATATCTGAGGACCACAGTTCTTTATCATACAGTACAGAGTGGAAATTCCTTTTGCACGCAAGCTTTTCAATATGGGTACTGGCCTCACATAGGAATTAATCAGAAGAAGTAAAGAAAAACGAATATCTTCACTGTTGCAACGATCCCATGCCTCGTATACAGTTCTCAAAACTTCTAAGGCCGTCTTGTTTCCTTGACGAGAAAGGAGGAGATTGTCTATTATGTTGGCATTGCTGGTTGAGACCTGTAATCCTCCTAACTTGTTCTGAAGAACAGGAGAGCAATGAAAACAGACGACAGTAGGAATTCTTTCAGTGTTTTGCAAGACCCACTTGACAGAATCATGATTTTGGACACTGATAATTATCAAAATATCAGTTTGGGCCAGAACTAACTTAATTTCCTTTTCTTCAGAAGAAGACGACGAATCATGTACAGGCTGAACCAAAACCCTGTCTGTAAACACAAACATTTCATAACCTTCATCTACCCATTTCAGTCTTGTCGCCTGCCAAATATACCCACCACAAACATTTCCATCCATACATTACAATGCTACAAATTTCGACAAAAACGTTCACTTTAACAGAAAAATTGCATGTAACATCCCAATGGGAATATACACTTGCTATTGAAATTTAACCATTCAATATAAACAACTGGGTTTTCAGTTGCATACCGTGTGATTCATGACATCCTCCCATGGCACATCCTTTAATGGACTCACACTTCCATCTCCAACTATTGAGACAAGCTTTGCCACTGCTTGGTTGGAGAACGTTTTGTGATCATAGCTCGTCTCTGCCACATTTGAAATGGGTTTGCACTTGAACTTCCTGCTTAATTTAGCGGGCGAAATTGACGGAGGAGAAAAGGGGAAGGAAAGTAATCTGCTCCCCGAGTGACATCTTTGATACTTGTGACACTTTGGTAGAGACAATGGGATACTGCATGAGCAGATTGAATAATCCCTCACAATATTTTGATGGCCAATCATTGTTTTGGCCTCCATTGCGGATGTAACTGAACATATAGAAGGAAGCGAAATGGGATTTTAAAGAAGGAATTCATATAAGGTTATGAGATTAAAGCAAAACATAATGCAGGAGTCCTTGGTCATGGTGTTTGATTGGTAACCACACACAGAATGTCTGTATAACCGACTTAAAAGCCACCATTCGACTGTAATGGATTGCACTCACAATTGGAAGCGATTAAAGGATTTGTAAGACGATGTCTCTAGAACGTATAGAAGGAAGCCGTGTGGGATTTTCGAGAAGTTTGAGAAGGAACTGATATGAAGTCAAACCAAGACAGCATACTGTAGTCCTTGGTGTTTGGTTGGTAATCACACAAAGAATATCAGCCTAACCAATTTAAAAGATGCAGTTAGATTGTAATGGACGGTACTTACAATGAAAGGAAAACGATGTCTCTGGATTAAAGATTCATTTTTTTTCAAAAAGGAAAAAACCAACTGGGTTAGAGTAGATAGAAGTTGTTTTGAAGAGTTATATAGTTTAAAGGGAAAAAAATTATTTTAATGTTTTTGAGGTTAAATATAGTTTATTGGACAGATTGCTTTTCTATTTGGTTGAAGTCTCACAATAAATGCTTTTAGTTTCTCCACAAACTCCTCGCTAAATATATTATCCCAAGAGCTCGCTGCAAGAATATTTGCGTAACTTTCTCTGTTGTGTTTGAAGGCCTCACATTCTAAAATGAAATGCTAAGAATATTTGCGTAACTTTCCCTGTTGTGTTTGAAGGCCTCACATTCTAAAATGAAATGCTTTTCTATTTCCACTTTTCCAGAAGAACAAAAAAAATACACTCTTTCCTCTCACACTTCTTTTGGCATTTTCCAGCGCCTTGTTTCACAACAGAGTTGATGAGAATTAGTTCTTAACTGAGAAATAAGAATTTTGGCTCTCCAAGAAATATTGGCCTCTATGTACGTTTTTTGTTGATGACTATGAGTGGGATTAAACACTTTAATATAGTATTTTTGCTTTCTCCCTAGTTCCTTATCCCAAATATGTTTGTCGAACTTATCCATAATGAAAGCTTTTATCTCTTTGTTGTTTATGGGACACATGTTCAAGCAAATACCTCATTTACTAAACTATTTGTTATTTTGCTGCATCCAAGTCTTCTTTCTTTTGCACAATATGTCATTAAAGACAACCTTAGGCCATCTGCCCTCTTCCATTTGCTCAATTTTTTTAAGTATCTTATGACTCGTACTATAGCAATTGCTTCAATAGGAGTAGCCCATGTTTCACTTAACCGGATAGCATAAGGAACTGCATTTTTAATCTTGAATTTGTTTGTAATCAAACGCTTCTGAGTTTTCTTAATTTGTTTCCACTACATGTTAGATGTACTACTGGCCCACAGTTCACAACCATAGAGAACCATCGAAATCACCAAAAGCCCAAAAAGAATTTGAATGGTTTTCCAGTCTCATAACTTTGTGCTTCTACACCTATTTTTAAAAGCATAAAATGCTTTCCAACCCCCCAAAGTTCTTTTCTTTCTATAGCCATCCCTGAGATTTTTGTTGAAGTCAATTCCAAGGTATTTGTAATCCATAACTTCTTCCAGAATGTTGCCTTTAAAGTAGAACTTATGTTGTTTATGTTTTCTTTTTTAGAGAAAACCACTACTTTCGTTTTGCCAATATTGACTTGCATCCCCACCCTTGTACAAAATGCTCAAGGGATAGTAAGTGCTCTTGCAAACCAAGAGCAGATTTAGCAATCAGAATAAGGGCATCTGCAATTGCATACAAAAAAAGTCTTATAACAAACTTGCCCAAATGGTTACCATCACCCCCTTGTGAATTTAACCACTGCTCAAGCTTGTCAATATATAAACCATAAAGGATAGGAGACAATGGACAACCTTGCTTGACCCTGATATCACTTCTAAAACTTTCAGAACTGCCTACTGAAGATCTAATTTTCACTTTCACCTCTTCATACAGCCTATGCACAGTTGCTGTCAAATGTTTAGGAACCCCAAGTTCCTCCATTCTGTGCCATAGGTTATCCCTAGGAACTGTGTCAAACATTTTTTTGAACTCAACAAAGCAACAAAAGGCTTCTTCCTTTTTCTCCCAAACTTTTTCAATGATGTGCCTTAAAGTTATACAATGATCAACTATGGAATGTTTAAGTTCCCCATGTAATTTATGCTTTTCAAAATAGGTGTAGAGAGGTAAAGTTATGGAACTGGAAAACCACTCAAACTATTTTTGGGCTTCTAGTGATTCTGGTGGCTCTCTATGGTTGTGAACTGTGGGCCAGCAGTACATCTGACATGTAGTGGAAACAAATTGAAAAAATTCATAAGCGTTTGATTACAAACAAATTCAGAATTAAAAGCGCAACTCCTTATTCTATCATGTTAAGTGAAACAAAAGTTACTCCTATTGAAGCAATTGCTATGGTGCGAGTAAAATAGTTTCTCATGTAACATATATGTCCATCAAGATAACATCACTAACCCACTGACCTAAACCTAGTAGTTCGATAATAGCTAAAAGTACCAAGAGGGAATGAGAGCTCCACTAAGAGCAAATAATCACCATTCGCACCCCTGCCAAAAGTCCATTATCGATACATTATATATATCCAAACCTTATAATAAAAAGAGATATATTAGGACAGGGTCAAAATATTACACGGATAGTTGTAAAATATAGATGTAAATATGCAGCCATGATAGTCCCTAGTATTCCAACCACCTGCTGGCCCGGACAAATCTGCAAGGGTTCAGATAGCTCTTGATCCTATTTGTGGATTCATTGGTGACCATATTTTACCCGTACCACAATTAAGAAAGATTCATAATCGTGGTGTATATTCCTTAAATCAAATAAAGGTAAATTCTAATGTTCCTTTTCCGATTTGGACTAGCTCCGAGCATCTGGAATTAACTGGTGAGATGGTTATTTATCGGGACAAGTATGTCCAAAATCTTTCATTCATTGGAATTACATTAAGTGATAAAGAATTATAGGTTTGAATGTTGTTTAATTCATGATCTATGGTTTTAAACATTGTGGGCATGTTGAAATCATCTACATCATGATTTTGAAAATTATTTTAGCTGCACAAGCTTATGTATGTCATGCTATATATATATATTTAAAGTTAGGGTACTAAAGTCAGATTTAGCATTAATGTGTTTCTAATGGGGCTTGAGCACACCCATACAGGCCACACGTTAGTGCAAGTTTGATGAATTCATTGTTATAGAATTTTGGGAACATAGGGAAATTAGAGTGAAATCCCCACATTCTAGATGAATTGTGAAAATTTGGCAAATGGACGTAAAAAAAATAGGAACAAAGTTGAATTTCACAACTAGAATATAAGTTCAGAGCTTTTGTGGTGACTAAAAATAAGAAGTATGATTTTAGAAAATTATTAATTTTTGAAATTTATGAGATTTTGGAATACTTTTTAACTTTTGGGAGAAATTTTGTATGAATCATGATGTGAACTATACACATGACATGGACTAGCAAGGTCCACAGTGGTAGAGCCATAGCGGGAAAATCTTTGTTAAACCCCATGTTAACCCAAAAATCCCTTATTAAGCCCTAGATATTGAGTGTTTACATTTCTATTGTTATATTATTATGTAGGCTAGAACCCCTCGTCGTCTCATTTTATTATAATTGTACATTTTGTCTCCTATATATATACTAAGTAGACCCAATATTAGGATCATCAAATATTTTCTTGTACATTATAATCATGGCAAAAGGAGGTTTCCCCCTCAAAGAGGATTTTAATTATTGGTTCCTTGTTATCTTTAAGGCACGAGGATCATAACATTTGGTATTAGAGCTCATGATCCAAACAGACCATCATGGAAATTTTGTTATAACATTTTTTTCTGGGAGTTTTGAGATGGTGAAACTTGGAGAATATTAAGAAAATATCTCGAGCAATATTTGTTTCGAATTTTAGATCTTGGTTTGCTTCATTTTTGGAGATATGTTCCAAGGAAGTTATGGTTTTTTGATGCTCCAGAAATCCGATCAAATGGGTCAGTTCAACATTTTTGCTATTAAAAAATAAATAAATAAATTAGTGAGGTTTCATACAATCCAATTTGGGCCACATTGACGTGAAATCTTGGCTAACATCTGGTTCAAATATCATATATGGATTAGCTATAATTTCAGATATATGATCTACGGAAGTCCAATTTCATGTATGCTCCTGAAATCAATTTCCAACAGGTAAGTTTGGCATTTTTGTAGTAATTGTTTTCTGTGATGTTTTAGACATTGAAACTTGGACCATATTAAGAAGAATTCTCAAGGAACTTCTGGTTCATTCTTCAAAATTTGGTTCCCTATACTTTCAAAGTTATACCTATGGAAATGAGGGTTTGTGAATAGTCCTAGAATATATTTTAAACATGCAGCTTGGTGTTTTTGCTTTATATTCTTGTTTGGGACATTTTAGACAATGAAATCTTCAGCTATTTTGGGAGACATATATAAGTACCATAGGTTCAAATTTATATTAAAGAATTGGACATGTGGCATGTTATACAAGTTTTCCCATGGAAAGAGGCAAAAAATAAGCAAGTTTTGGGAAAGTTACCATAACTTTCAGTTGACACATCAAATTCATTTTGCACCTGTGGAATTGCAGAAATACATATCAGAGTATTACAACAAAAACAACAACAACAACAACAAAAAGGATCTAAAAGGACTCAAATGTAAGAGATATATATTACAACTTCAACCATTCTGATATTCTCCAAATGATCATATGTAACTTACTAGTGACCTAAGTGTGGATTAGAAGATCATCTTTTTGTGACTAAAATTTGTAATAAAGAGGAGTGATATTATTATTTTCCAACATGACTCCAAAGAAAACTACTACACCAATTAAATCTATTGAAGGCTCATCCTTGACTTATAAAGAAAGTAAAGACTTAGAATTTAGGTTATGTCAATTAGAGAAGAAAGTTAATGAAATGGATGGTGGTATGTTGAAAAATGTGGATTTCTCAGGTTCTCAAGAAAATCTTAAAAAAATAAATGGAAAAGAATATGAATGAAAATCAGGAAGGAATAAAAAAGAAGATGAATCAAATAAGGAAGAAATAATAAAAAGATGACAAATGAAAATAAGGAAGAAATACAAAAATCCATGATTGCCATGGAAATCTTTTTTTGGAGAGGTTTCCTAAAAGGGATGTGGAGATCCAATGAAACAATGAACATAAGGAAGAGCATGTTGTTGGGAATCAATTTCATATGAGGAGTATGCTATCACAATTGGAGAGCAAAAAAAATTTGAATCACAAAACCATAATTATGAATTTTCAATCCAAGTTTCACCTCAGTAGGGCTTCAAGCCAACACCAAGGAACTACTACATTTCAAAGATCAATATGAGGAAATTTAATGATAATGATCCTGTAACATGGATATTTCAGATGGAGTAACACTTTGATTTACGCCAAGTGACATTCTTATAAAAGGAAAATATTGCATCCATGTTTTTAGAACAAGACCAACATATACGATACCAATGGCTTTGTGAAAGAAAAAATGATTATTTTATATCTTTAATATGTTTTTATAGAGGAATTGATAACACATTATGTGGGTTTTAAGAGCAACACATTCTTTAATCAATTGGTAAATCTCCAACAAAAAGGTCCAGTTATAGAGCACATTCAAGAATTCCAAAAGTTGAGTCTCAAATTAAAAAATATTTGAGTGATAATTTGTTAGACCTGTTTATGGGAACTTTAAAGGAGAGCATCCAACATGAGGTGTGTCTCTTTGAACCTAAATATATAGAGCATGCTTTCATTCTGGCAAGGAAATTTGAATATAAAAATATGGCCAATAGAAAATTGGTCACTAATAACTATAGAGAAAATCATGTTCCCTTTCCTAAACCGACAAGATTGAATCTTCAACAAATAGATGAAAGAAGAGCAAAAGGACTATGTTTCAACTATGATAGAAAGTTTAGTAAAGGGAATAAATGTAGTGATAAGAAATTTTTCTACATAGGCTATGAAGATGAAAAGTATCAAGAAGTGGAAACTTGGCAAATCTAGAGCTTGAGAAGACTACTCCAACAATCTCTTGTCATGCATTACTCAACATCAATGCTCCACAAACCCTCATGACAGAAGGATATATCAAAAATCATAAAGTAACAATATTGATTGATTTAGGTAGTACCCATAACTTCATTAATTACATATTGGCAAAACTTCTTAATTGATTTATATATCTAACACCAAAATTTCAAGTGATGATTGTAGATGGAGGTACCATAAATTGTTTAGGGAAGTGAAATAATATTAAGTTGAATATGGGGGAGTATTTATTGGTTAGTCCCATGACTAGAATTCAAAAGGGTGGTGCGTATGTTGTATTAGGGGTCCAATGGTTACAATCATTGTGAACAAAGGCCCTTACTTTTCAAGATATTTTCATAATTTTTTCTCAGAAGGAAAGGAAATTGAGCTTAGAGGTATCCAAGGGAAACCTAGTAAAGTGATAAGCTCTAATAGCATGAAGAAATTGCTAAAAAATGGACACTAAGGTATAGTTTCACAATCGTCTTCATTAGATGTTCAAACATATATATCCTTTGTTCCATTTGACCTCCAAAAAGTCTTAAACAAGCATGCTAAGTTATCTATAGAAATGCCTAAGGGTCTTCCACAAGTTTGAGATCATGACCATGTTATTCATTTGCAAACTGGAAGTGCAGCACCTAACATTAGGCCTTACATATATCCACATGCACAAAAGAGTGATATTGAGCATATAGTTCAAGAAATGTTAGAGGCGGACATCATTCAACCTAACCAGAGTGCTTTCTCTTCAATGATGATGGTTATAAAAAATGATGGCTCATGGCGTATGTGTCTAGATTACAGACATCTCAACAAAATGACAATCAAAGACAAGTTTCCTATTCCTATTGTTGATGAATTATTAGAGGAACTACATGGAGCAATTTTCCTTACTAATTTAGATCTTCAATCTGGACATCATCAATTGAGAATGAGGTAAGAAGACATTCCCAAAACAACCTTTAGAACACATGAAGGTACCATGAGTTTTTGGTTATGCCATTTGGACTTACAAATTTACATTCAACATTTCAAAGTTTGGTGCATTATATTTTCAAACCCTTCCTTAGAAAAATTGTACTAGTATTTTTTGATGACATACTAATCTACAACAATCTCGGCAATAGCATGTACAACATGTTAACAAGGCCTTGACACTATTGGAAGAGCAACAACTATATGCAAAATCTCTCAAGTGTTCCTTTGGGGTTCAAGAAGTATAATATTTGGGTCATATTGTATCACATGATGTTGTCAAGGTGGATCCTAACAAGATTCAAGTTATGAGGGAATGTATAATCCCTAATATAATGAAGAAACTCAGAGGATTCTTAGGATTGATAGGATATTACTGCAAGTTCATCAAGAATTGTGGTCAAATAGTGTTATGAAACCAGCTCAAGAAAAGATAGAAAAGAAAGATCAACGCCTTAGAATTCAGCCTCTTCGAGGGGGCAACCTCCTCTACATTACATAAATGAACAATTCTTGGATGATACAAATGACAAAACCTCCTTTCTATATATAGGAGTCTAAGGAGTCACAATATAATCCAGCCGACCTAACAATAATAATATAAAGCCACAAAAATAATAATAGAGGGATTCTATGGGGCACAGAAATAACAATATGTGGGTAATAGGGGCACAACAATATAAATAAGGGGTATAACTACAATAGTAATGGGGTAATCACTAGTATTATAGGGACCCAACATGCCCCTCTCCTTCAAAAAAGTGTTTTCCTCAACGTTTGAGCAGTTCTGGATACTTCTGCATAAAATTCTCATTCTCCCATGTGGAATCTTCAGCGGATAAGTTTTTCCACTTGATAAGATACTCTGAAATTGATCGATTTCGTAGCTGTCGAGTTCTTGTTTCTGTGACTGCTTCCGGTTCCAATATAATTTTTCCTTCCTCGTCAAGTTCTGGCAATATTGTTTGAACTGGGAGCTTGTCGCCTATAACCTTCTTTAAACATGAAACATGGAAAACTGGGTGCAATCGAGAAGTTGCAGGAAGCTCCAATTTGTATGCCATAGTACCATTTTTTTCCAACACCTTGTACGGACCATAATACTTTGGTGATAATTTATTATCCTTCTTAGCTTGCTTTAGGGACATTTGCTTATATGGTTGTAGCCGTAGGAATACCCAATCACCTACATCAAAACTTCTTTCACTGCGATGTTGATCTGTCTGTTGTTTCATTATATTTTGTGCCAACACGAGGTTATCCTTTAAGAGTTGGAGGACTTGTTGTTGATGTTCGATGTGATGTTCCACTGCCTGAACCTTAGAATTTTCTCTTAAATATGATGTGATTGATGGTGGTTGGTACCCATAAAGTGCCATAAATGGGGTCATTTTTGTTGATGTATGGAAGGAAGTGTTATACCACCATTCAGCCAGAGGCAACCATTTGACCCATTGTGTCTGTTTATCAGATACAAAGCAACGAAGATATCCTTCCAAACATTTGTTTACTATCTCAGTTTTCCCATCAGATTGAGGATGATAAGATGAGCTATGAGCTAACTGAGTACCAAGACAAGAAAATAATTCTGTCCAAAAATTTCTAGTGAAAATGGGATCTCTGTCACTTACAATAATCTTTGGGTTTCCATGTAGCTTTTGAACTGTTTCCATAAATGCAGTAGAAACTGTACTGGCTTTAAATGGATGTGATAATGCACAAAAGTGTGCATACTTGGTAAGTCTGTCAACTACCACCATGATGACACTCTTTCCCTCAGACTTGGGTAAACCTGTGATAAAATCCATTGAAACCTCCTCCCAACGTTGGCTTGGAATGGATAAAGGTTGTAATAGACCTGGTGTCTTAATTGTTTCAACTTTATTTTGTTGGCAAACCAAACATTCTGCTACAAACTTTTGAATATCTGATTTAAGGCCATCCCAAAAAAATTCCTTCTTAACCCTGTGGTAAGTTTTTAAAAATCCTGAGTGCCCTCCTAAGGGAGAAGTGTGCAATTCCATAAGAATCTTTTGTTTTAGTTGGGAATTCTTACAGAGGTATAAGCGATCTTTGTACCATAACGAATCATTTTGCCAGCTAAATGTATCAGAAGTACTTGAATCTTGTTGTAGCTTTCGAATAAGTGCCCACACTTCTTCGACATTCTTCCATTCCTTCTTTGCTTCATTTATCCAATCTGGTTGGATAATAGAAATGGCACACAACAATTCTTCCATATCCTCATCCTTTCTTGAGAGTGCATCTGCCACCACATTTTGCTTCCCTTTTTGGTAGATGATTTCAAAGTCGTAACCTAACATCTTTGTGACCTACTTTTGTTGCTCTTCAGAGGATAATCTTTGTTCTAAAAAGTATTTAAGACTATCATGATCCGTTTTTACCTTGAAGTGTCTTCCCATTAGGTAGGGTTGCCATTTCTTAAGTGCATGGAGTATTGCCAACATTTCCTTCTCATAAATAGCTTTGCTTAAAAACTTTCCCTTGATTGGACGACTTTCAAAAGCAATGGGTCTTTCATCTTGCATTAGAACAACACCAATTCCATTTCCTGAAGCATCACATTCCACAATAAAGGTTTTTGTGAAGTCCGGTGTAGCTAAGACTGGTGCTGGATATAGGAAGCAATTCAATTCTTTTGCTACCCTACAATGAATAAAATTGTGGGTGCTTCCTGAATCAATCAACACTATTACCTTTTTCTTCTTGATTTGTCCTTTTATCTTGATGGTTTGAGGAGTGGTAATTGCCGCCAATGCATTACAAGATATGGTCGGGTTTATTTGTTCTTCATCTAGGCTTTGTTCCTGGAATATATCCTCTTCTTTTGACCTTTCTTGCTCCTTTTCTTCTTCCTCTTCACAATCTATGTAGAATAATTTCTTCTCAGCACACTTATGACCTTTTGTGTATTTGCTATCACAATTGTAACAAAGCCCTTTTGCACTTTTTTCTTCCAATTGTTGTGGTGTCAACCTTGTAGGTTGTGGAAGACTATGGGCAACAAAACTTCCGTCTTTATAGTTGTGAATGGTATGCTTCCTAGTTGCCATAATTTTGCTTTCCATTTTTCTTGCTAACCTGAATGCCTTTTCTAATGAATCAGGTTCCAAAAGGCGCACATCATGTTGGATATTATCCTTTAAAGACCCTATGAGCACATCAATCCTATGCTCCTCTGGAATATCTTTTACCCTTATGTTCAATTTTTGGAACTCCTCAATGTGCTCCATTATTGAACCCTTTTGTTTGAGACTTATCAATTGGCTAAAAAAAGTGTTGCTTTTTGTATCCTCATAATGTGCTATCAATTCTTCCGTAAAAATTGCCCAAGTGATAAACTATTTACGAGAACAAAGCCAATGATACCATAAAAACTTATTTGGTTCCAAATATAAAGTTGCCATACGTACCTTTTGTGTGTTTTGCACATTATTGAGATCGAAGAATTGTTCCATCTGTAATATCCATGTGGCGGGATCTTTGCCATCAAACTTCCTCATATCGATTTTTGGAACATGGTGAGTCTTCGATCCAACATTAGAGTCTATGGAATCATGATTAACATTTCTTTTGTTCTCATCATGAGTTTCCTTTAGTACTCTTTCACCCTTAGTGACTATTTCTTGTAGCAACTTATCCATCTTATCATCCATGCCATCAATTTTAGCGTCCATGCCATTCACCTTAGCTTCCATGCCATCCATCTTAGCTTCTACACCTTTCTTTAAACCATCCATCTTAGCTTCTACATCTTTCCTTAAACCATCCATTTTAGATTCTGTTGCTTTTTGTGCAAGTGACACTCGTTGCACTTGTTCTTGTAATTTTGATATATCATATAGCATTTCTTCTTCTTCTTCATGAGTCATGCTAGAGCTTTCAGGCTCCTTACTAGGTGTTTGCATTTTCTTTCCTCGGGGCATCAGTTACCGATAATAATTCTCTAATATGCCCTTTGAATTCCTTCAAAATAAATTTTCAAACCAAGCTTAAGCAAAAATTAAAGAAAATCTACACACCTTTTTTCACTTTGTAGGAGCTCGATATTGCCTCCGATGTATCTCTGTGCTTTCTGATTATCTAGTTCTAAATTTGTGACCTGTAGTAGGCCTCTCTGTCCTCTTTCCAATGCCACAAGTCTGACCCAAATTGGATTCTCTAAGGAAGGGTTATGCGAAATCTCCCACAGTGACTTGATTATAGACTAGTTCAGTAGAGTGAACTTGTACGACGTGCCACGTGTCAATGTTTCAACCTTTGACTCTGAAAAATATATAAAAGAAAACTACTATCTGTCCTCTTTTTGTACCTTCTTACGAAATTTCAATCCGATGCTCAGAAAGAAAGTTATGACGATTTTCCCCAGGTCACCTGTTTTGAGTGTAATTCAGGAGTCTGCAAAAAGACCAACTTCCTCAGATCATATCTCCGAAAATATCGCGCGAAAAAATCTGAAATTCAGACCCAAGGTTCAGCGCAATTTCTTCTCAAATGGGTTTTTTTTGCGACTTCTGAAACATCACAGAAAAAAAGTTATAGCGAAAATGCCACGTTGACCTGTTTGGAGCAGCGAAACCCTAGAATCCAAAGCTCTGATACCAAATGTTATGAAACCAGCTCAAGAAAAGATAGAAAATAAAGATCAACGCCTTAGAATTCAGCCTTTTCGAGGGGGCAACCTCCTTTACATTACATAAATGAACAATTCTTGGATGATACAAATGACAAAACCTCCTTTCTATATATAGGAGTCTAAGGAGTCACAATATAATCCAGCCGACCTAACAATAATAATATAAAACCACAAAAATAATAATAGAGGGATTCTATGGGACACGGAAATAACAATATGTGGGTAATAGGGGCACAACAATATAAATAAGGGGTATAACTACAGTAGTAATGGGGTAATCACTAGTATTATAGGGACCCAACAAATAGTAACACCTCAAACAAAATTATTGAATAAGGATTCATTTTCTTGGACTAAAAAAGAAACCAAATATTTTGAAGAACTTAAAGAGGCTATGTGTATAACTCTTGTATTGGCGACACTCGACTTCACAAAAATATTCATTATGGAGTGTGATGCCTCAAGCCATGGTATTTGTTTATATTTGATGCAAGAAGGAAGACCACTTGCCTTTTAAAATAGCAAAACTAAAGGAAAGAACTTACTTAAACCCATTTATGAAAAATAAATGTTGGCCATACTACATGCAGTTAAGAAATGGCATCCATACCTAATAGGAAGACACTTCAAAGTAAAAACATATCATAATACTCTAAATAACTTCTTTGAGCAAAAACTATCTTTGATAGAGAAACAAAAAAGGGTCACAAATATGTTGAGTTATGACTTTGAAATTATCTATAGAAAGGGAAAACAAAACATTGTGGTAGATGCACTCCCAGGGAAAGAGGAGGACACAAATGGTTTACTATGTGCTATTTCCATTCCACAATTTGACTAGGTAGAAGAAGCAAGGATAGAATGGTAGCAAGATGAGAAGATGTGCAATATTATTCAATGGCTACAAGAGGACCTTGATGGAGTAGAAAAAATTACATGGAAAAATGATTTGTTATGCATCAATATTGCTTATACTTATGCAAGAATTCTCAACTCAAACAAAAGATCCTTTTGGAATTAAACACTTGTTATTAAAGACATTCCATATGATACAAAAATATTTTAGGTGATGCCTTTGTGGGGTCGGTACTACAATTGCTTCGTTGGGATCAAAAGTTGGAATTACCATTAGTGAATTTTCTTCTTTTACTAGATCGAGAGAAACTACAAAATTGAATCAATTTATTGGGTGATTACCTCTTCGATTGTTTGGCATCATGCTTAGTGCTAGTAAGCAAGTCCTTGAACATGATAGGACTGATTGAACATAATGGTGAGATAATGAAACATTTGGGAGGGTTATTTTTTATACAATATGGATGACTTGCCCATATATGGCATGTTGGTTGTTTACTCTTATCGACATCTATTAGATGACCAATATTTTCTTCCCCACTCAACCCTGTCAGTTGGTAGCATGGATTTTGAAACATATAGATGAGGTTTTTGTCACACATGATGGCATAGGGCTTCTCAGAGGAGTCAACTTTAACATCTTGCTAGGAGTTAGCTCCAAGTTTAAGAGATCCGTCTGTATTCCTAGGACACATGTACATCTTAGGGCTAGTCTCAAGGTTCCTCTTCCTTATGCTGTAGGGAGGGCTGAGACCAAGGTAGTTGAGGGGGAATTAGGTTTTCGTAGAGGTTTATTATTAGAGGAGGGCCAATTTTCCATAGTGATCTATGAGCTTTTGATTTGTGTTTGCCTTATTCTTGATGCTTGGGTTCCTTCAGAATTTGAGAGAGGAAAGGGGTTTGTTGGGTCTTTGTTGAATGTTTCCTAGTTCCAGGGAGATGAAAAGGTTGACATAAGATTTCCTTAAGGAAAAAATCAATTGGAAAGTAGTCAAGAGTAGGGGTGGTATTGTTTCTTTGGTGGAGGGGTAGGATGTGTAGTTGGATCAAATTTTGGACTTGATGGATGGTTCATTGGTTGTAAATTCTTTGGCCACTGTGTTCCAATGTAAATTTTGGGCCCTAGGGTTTCTTAGATTTGGACACCTAGCTTGGGATACATCCTGGTTTACCATATCTTACAAGGGGCTAGTATGGTTTCATTTTTCAAGTTGAAGGATGGGTGTCCTTAAGGTCCTCAAAGGAACCCAATTCTTGAATTGCTCTCCAATTTCATTGAAGCCTTGGCACCCAATTTTTGACATTTCCATTGAATAATTGGAGATTTCATTGGTTTGGGTAAAGATCCCAAGGTTGTTAATGGAATTTTGATCTAAACTAGCTATAAGGGATATTAGTAACTAGCTAGGGAGTAACATTTTAGTCGATGATAGCTTTGTTAACAGTGCAAAGCATTTGATGGCCATGATATTAGTTGATTTGAACCTCTCTAAAGGTTTATATGAGTCTATATAACTGATTTTGAGGTCTTGACAATACACTTCAACTCTCAAATATGTTCATTTTTTTGTTTTGATGCATTTGGTGTCATGCTTGTGCCCATATAATGGTGGAATGTCTATATCTCTTCACTTGGAAGGTGTGGATAAAGGTGAATAATGAGTTTTCTTATCCCTTGGATAATGATTTACATTCAATGAGTCAGGGTGGTTCCCATTTGGATAAGTTTACAAGACCACAACTAGAGGGAGATAGTGGGGTGTGCGAGTTTTTAAGATAGGAGATTTCCTAATCCAATGGATTGAAGGTTCTTAAGCAGGTGCTCCAATGGTAGAATCTTCAATTCAATTGGTGTAGTGAAGATCCTTCTCATCTTATTATGAGCAGTGTCCCTCCTTCAATGCTAGGCCCAATGCTAACATCTTGACAAGTAAGTCTCCCCATACTACATCTGTTGGGTCCCTATAATACTAGTGATTACCCCATTACTATTGTAGTTATACCCCTTATTTATATTGTTGTGCCCCTATTACCCCCATATTATTATTTCTGTGCCCCATATAATCCCTCTATTGTTATTTTTGTAGCTTTATATTATTATTGTTAGGTCGGCTGGATTATATTGTGACTCCTTAGACTCCTATATATAGAAAGGAGGTTTTGTCATTCGTATCATCCAAGAATTGTTCATTTATGTAATGTAAAGGAGGTTTCCCCCTCAAAGAGGCTGAATTCTAAGGCGTTGATCTATCTTTTCTATCTTTTCTTGAGCTGGTTTCATAACATTTGGTATCAGAGCTTTGGATTCTAGGGTTTCGCTGCTCCAAACAGGTCATCGTGGCATTTTCGCTATAACTTTTTTCTGTGACGTTTCAGAAGTCGCAAAAAAAACCCATTTGAGAATAATTGATGTTGAACCTTGGGTACGAATTTCAGAGCTTTTCACGCGATATTTTCGGAGATATGATCTGAGGAAGTTGGTCTTTTTGCAGACTCCTGAATTACATTCAAAACAGGTGACCTGGGGAAAATCGTCATAACTTTCTCTCTGAGGATCGGATTGAAATTTTGTAAAAAGGTAAAGAAAGAGGATGGACTGTAGTTTCTTGTGGATGTTTTTTAGATCCAAAGGTCGAAACGGTTACTCGCAGCACGTCGTACAAGTTAGCTCTACTGAACTAGTCTATAATCAAGTCACTGTGGGAGATTTCGCATAACTCTTCCTTGGAGAATCCAATTTGGGTCAGACTTGTGGCATTGGAAAGAGGACACAGAGAGCTACTACAGATCACAATTTCAGAACTAGATGACTGGAAAGTACAGAGATACATCAGAGGCAATATCGAGCTCCTACAAAGTGAAAAAAGGTGTGTAGATTTTTTTAAATTTTTGCTTAAGCTTGGTTTGAAAATTTATTTTGAAGAAATTCAAAGGGCATAGTAGAGCATTATTATCGGTAACTGATGCCCCGAGGAAAGAAAATGCAAACACCTAGTAAGGAACCTGAAAGCTCTAGCATGACTCATGAAGAAGAGGAAGAAATGCTACATGATATATCAAAATTACAAGAACAAGTGCAACAAATGTCACGCTCACAAAAGTTAACAGATGCTAAGATAAATGGCATGGAAGCTAAGATGAATGGCACGGAAGCTAAGATGGACAATTTGAAGATAGATTTGAACACAAATTTGAAGACAGGCATGGTAGATTTGAAGACAGATTTGACTAATTTTCTACAAGAAATACTTACTAATGGTGAAAAGGTAGTAAAGGAAACTCATGATGAGAACAAAAGAAATGTTAATCATGATTCCATAGATGCTAATGTTGGATCGAAGAATCACCACATTCCAAAAATCGATATGAGGAAGTTTGATGGCAAGGATCCCGCCACATGGATATTACAGATGGAGCAATTCTTCGATCTCAATAATGTGCAAAACACACAAAAGGTACGTATGGCAACTTTATATTTGGAACCAAATCAGTTTGTATGGTATCAATGGCTTTGTTCTCGTAAACAATTTATCACTTGGGCAATTTTTACGGAAGAATTGATAGCACATTATGAGGATACAAAAAGCAACACTTTTTTTAGCCAATTGATAAGTCTCAAACAAAAGGGTTCAATAATGGAGCACATTGAGGAGTTCCAAAAATTGAACATAAGGGTAAAAGATATTCCAGAGGAGCATAGGATTGATGTGTTCATAGGGTCTTTAAAGGATAATATCCAACATGATGTGCGCCTTTGGGAACCTGATTCATTAGAGAAGGCATTCAGGTTAGCAAGAAAAATGGAAAGCAAAATTATGGCAACTAGGAAGCATACCATTCACAACTATAAAGACGGAAGTGTTGTTGCCCATAGTCTTCCACAACCTACAAGGTTGACACCACAACAATTGGAAGAAAAAAGAGCAAAAGGGCTTTGTTACAATTGTGATAGCAAATACACAAAAGGTCATAAGTGTGCTGAGAAGAAATTATTCTACATAGATTGTGAAGAGGAAGAAGAAAAGGAGCAAGAAAGGTCAAAAGAAGAGAATATATTCCAGGAACAAAGCCTAGATGAAGAACAAATAAATCCGACCATATCTTGTAATGCATTGGCGGGAATTACCACTCCTCAAACCATCAAGATAGAAGGACAAATCAAGAAGAAAAAGGTAATAGTGTTGATTGATTCAGGAAGCACCCACAATTTTATTCATTGTAGGGTAGCAAAAGAATTGAATTGCTTCCTATATCCAGCACCAGAGTGTCAAGTGATGATTGCAAATGGAGGAACAATAAATTGTTCTGGAAAGTGCCATAATATCAAGCTATCCATGGGAGAATATGTATTGACTAGCCCAATGCTTTCCATTCCAATGGGAGGTGCTGATGTTGTACTAGGAGTCCAATGGCTACAATCCTTGGGTACAATAGCTTTTAATTTTCAAGAACTTTTCATGAAATTTTTGTGGAAGGAAAGGAAGTTGAATTAAGGGGTATTGCAGGGAAACAGGAAAGATAATCAGCTCTAATGGCATGACAAAGCTTCTAAAAAAGGAGCAAAGAGGTGTAATTGCACAATTATGTTCGTTAGATGTTTCCACATTGGAATCATCTATTTCTCCAGATCTCCAAAAAGTCCTGGACAATCATTCCAAGGTATTTGAGACTCCCAAAGGTCTCCCACCTATGCGTGATCATGATCATGCTATTCATCTGATTCCAGGAAGTGTTCCTCCAAACATCAGGCCGTACAGATATCCATATGTCCAAAAAAGTGAAATTGAACGTATGGTTGCAGAAATGCTAGAGGCTGGTATAATTCAACCGAGTCAAAGTTCTTTCTCAGCTCCAGTAGTATTGGTGCACAAGAAGGATGGATCATGGCGCATGTGTCCAGATTATAGGGAGCTCAACAAGCTCACTATTAAAGATAAGTTTCCCATTCCTGTCATTGATGAATTACTGGATGAATTGCATGGATCAATTTACTTCACCAAGTTGGATCTTCGTTCGGGATATCATCAAATCAGAATGAAGATTGAAGACATTCCGAAAATGGCATTTAGAACTCATGAGGGTCATTATGAATTTTTGGTCATGCCTTTTGGCCTTACCAATGCACCTTCAACATTTCAAGGTTTGATGAATTCAATTTTCAAACCATTCCTTAGAAAATTTGTGTTAGTATTTTTTGATGATATACTAATCTACAGCAAGTCTTGGAAGGATCATGTTGAACATGTTGACAAGGTGCTACAACTATTGGAGGAGAAACAATTATATGCAAAAAGATCCAAATGTTTCTTTGGAGTCCAGGAGGTGGAATATTTGGGTCATATTGTATCTCATGAAGGAGTTAAGGTAGACCCTAGCAAAATTAAAGCCATTAAGGAATGGAAAATCCCCACATCCATAAAGCATCTGCGAGGATTTCTTGGGTTGACAGGGTATTATCGCAAGTTTGTTAAGAATTATGGGAGAATAGCAGCACCTCTAACAACATTATTGAAGAAAGATTCATTTTCATGGACTCCGAAAGCAACAAAGGCCTTTGAACATCTTAAAGAGGCAATGTGCCAAGCACCGGTCTTAGCTACACCGGACTTCACAAAAACCTTTATTGTGGAATGTGATGCTTCAGGAAATGGAATTGGTGTTGTTCTAATGCAAGATGAAAGACCCATTGCTTTTGAAAGTCGTCCAATCAAGGGAAAGTTTTTAAGCAAAGCTATTTATGAGAAGGAAATGTTGGCAATACTCCATGCACTTAAGAAATGGCGACCCTACCTAATGGGAAGACACTTCAAGGTAAAAACGGATCATGATAGCCTTAAATACTTTTTAGAACAAAGATTATCCTCTGAAGAGCAACAAAAGTGGGTCACAAAGATGTTGGGTTATGACTTTGAAATCATCTACAAAAAAGGGAAGCAAAATGTGGTGGCAGATGCACTCTCAAGAAAGGATGAGGATGTGGAAGCATTGTTGTGTGCCATTTCTATTATCCAACCAGATTGGATAAACGAAGCAAAGGAGGAATGGAAGAATGACGAAGAAGTGTGGGCACTTATTCGAAAGCTACAACAAGATTCCAGTACTTCTGATACATTTAGCTGGCAAAATGATTCGTTATGGTACAAAGATCGCTTATACCTCTGTAAGAATTCCCAGCTAAAACAAAAGATTCTTATGGAATTGCACACTTCTCCCTTAGGAGGGCACTCAGGATTTTTAAAAACTTACCACAGGGTTAAGAAGGAATTTTTTTGGGATGGCCTTAAATCAGATATTCAAAAGTTTGTGGCGGAATGTTTGGTTTGCCAACAAAATAAAGTTGAAACAATTAAGACACCGGGTCTATTACAACCTTTATCCATTCCAAGCCAACGTTGGGAGGAGGTTTCAATGGATTTTATCACAGGTTTACCCAAGTCTGAGGGAAAGAGTGTCATCATGGTGGTAGTTGACAGACTTACCAAGTATGCACACTTTTGTGCATTATCACATCCATTTAAAGCCAGTACAGTTTCTACTGCATTTATGGAAACAGTTCAAAAGCTACATGGAAACCCAAAGATTATTGTAAGTGACAGAGATCCCATTTTCACTGGAAATTTTTGGACAAAATTATTTTCTTGTCTGGTACTCAGTTAGCTCATAGCTCACCTTATCATCCTCAATCTGATGGGAAAACTGAGATAGTAAACAAATGTTTGGAAGGATATCTTCGTTGCTTTGTATCTGATAAACAGACACAATGGGTCAAATGGTTGCCTCTGGCTGAATGGTGGTATAACACTTCCTTCCATACAGCAACAAAAATGACCCCATTTATGGCACTTTATGGGTATCAACCACCATCCATCACATCATATTTAAGAGAAAATTCTAAGGTTCAGGCAGTGGAACATCACATCGAACATCAACAACAAGTCCTCCAACTCTTAAAGGATAACCTCGTGTTGGCACAAAATAGAATGAAACAACAGGCAGATCAACATCGCAGTGAAAGAAGTTTTGATGTAGGTGATTGGGTATTCCTACGGCTACAACCATATAAGCAAATGTCCCTAAAGCAAGCTAAGAAGGATAATAAATTATCACCAAAGTATTATGGTCGTACAAGGTGTTGCAAAAGATTGGTACTATGGCATACAAATTGGAGCTTCCTGCAGCTTCTCGATTGCACCCAGTTTTCCATGTTTCATGTTTAAAGAAGGTTATAGGCGACAAGCTCCCAGTTCAAACAATATTGCCAGAACTTGACGAGGAAGGAAAAATTATATTGGAACCGGAAGCAGTCACAGAAACAAGAACTCGACAGCTACGAAATCGATCAATTTCAGAGTATCTTATCAAGTGGAAGAACTTATCCGCTGAAGATTCCACATGGGAGGATGAGAATTTTATGCAGAAGTATCCAGAACTACTCAAGCGTTGAGGACAACACTTTTTTGAAGGAGAGGGGCATGTTGGGTCCCTATAATACTAGTGATTACCCCATTACTATTGTAGTTATACCCCTTATTTATATTGTTGTGCCCCTATTACCCCCATATTGTTATTTATGTGCCCCATAGAATCCCTCTATTGTTATTTTTGTGGCTTTATATTATTATTGTTAGGTCGGCTGGATTATATTGTGACTCCTTAGACTCCTATATATAGAAAGGAGGTTTTGTCATTTGTATCATCCAAGAATTGTTCATTTATGTAATGTAAAGGAGGTTGCCCCCTCGAAGAGGCTGAATTCTAAGGCGTTGATCTATCTTTTCTATCTTTTCTTGAGCTGGTTTCATAACAACTTCCTTGGTCCCTAATTACCAAAGGTTAGATGATTTGGGTGTTAGGCATTTTCTTTATATTAGCCATGTAGAGAATAAGGTATTGTCCTCTACAAAGTGTACTCCTTGAGATTCACTTACGGAGGAACAAGTAAACTTCAATAGCTTGGATGAGATATTAAAACCTTATCTACTTTCACTAAATCTAATTAATTCAAGGAATCTCTTGAATTCTCTAGGGAGTTCTTCTAGGTGAGTTGGTCATTGTAATTTAAGACCAAGTTGGGGGGGCATCCTAGTTTGAGGCTCGTTATTTTGGGTAGGTTGGGTATGGGTAAGTTGGTAGACCTAGGAGGGTATTTGGTGGGTAAAAATTCTACTCTGAGACTTGCCCAAGAACATGTGGTGAAGAGAATTAATAGATGCCATTAGAGTTCTATAATTGGGCCCCTTAGAGTGGGTCATGCCTCTATATCAGTATCCCAATGAAGATAATCTCCATACATGTGCATGCGTAGGAGGACAAGCCAAGAAACTAGCCCTAAAAAATATTTTATACTTGGAAAAGTTAGATGTTCTTATGTGGTAAGACAATGGGGTTGGAGCTCCCTTAGTTGTAGGGTCATGCAAGGATTTTCCCAATTGTGATTCCTTGTCTATGGATTGATTTGATCTTTCTGGAGGGGTATTTACAGATGGAACTGAAATCCATCTCTTCCCAACTCATTTTCAATTTATTTAGGACTTTGTAAGAGCTATTTGTTTGAAGCTTGGGCTTTTCTTTTGGGTATGTATTATATTCTTTGCATAACTAGCCCAAAAAAAAGTGGCTAGCTTTTTGCATCCATTTTTAGTATTTTTCTACACATAATTTTCAATTTTTGCAGTTTTATGGCATATGGTGGTTCAACCCATTGTTTACTATTTTGGTTTTGGAATTAAGGTTGTAGTATAATCTATGCTAATATATTAGGACCTTTGGATGTCAAAGGATCATATATACGATATTGTAAAATTTAGAGGTAGACTATAAATAGTTTGTTAGTTTTCTTAGTTTGGGTTTCCAAGGTAAATATCTATATAATATGTGATTGACATCTTTTTACTTTTCTGTTTATTAAAAATCTATGTATATTGCAATATTGTATAGAGTTTAGAACTTACGTTTGGTATCAGAGTGGCTATGGCTCCAAGAGAACAACTTTGTGACTAAGCGTTTGATTATCTTATATTTGTGATGAGCTTCGTTGTAGTGGGATTTATGTTAGGTAAACTTGACTTTGGGAAAGAGCCAAAATTGATTGGGTCAATAGTAGTGGTTTTGGGTCCATGGGTTTTTGGTTTCCCATGGTAATTGGTCTGTGAATTGCATGTGATGGGGCCTTTAAAGGGTTAAGAATACTTTAATGTAATGGTGCGAGGGGGGTGAGTGGTGAAGGCTCACTTGATTGGCTTGGCCAATATTTTGGCCAAGGATTAATGGAATTCCATTGGCTAGGTTTTTCCCTGGAGTTGGAGTTTTCCCAGGGTAAAAATTATGTTAATGTTTGCATGTTTTATTATTGTTATCAACCATTATTTTAATTTTTCATCTCAATAAATATTTAATGTCTCTCTGGTAATTATTTTCTACGCTTGGTATCAGAGCCAAAGGTGGATGTGTATTGGCTTCATAGGGATGCTTATGTTGCCAAGTATTTATTTGGCCTAATGGATGGAGAGATATGATCATATATCAGGAAAGAAACATGGTTGATCTGAGGGATGGAAGGAAGCATTGAGTTGATAGTGTGTGGTTGATTTTCTCTTGTTTTACAGATCTAAAGTGCTTATGAATTTTTGGTAGTACACAGGCAGTCGGGTTGTATTTTCTGATGTTGAAAGATGTCATATTTTTTGGTATCGAGTGTACATCTGAAGCTAGATCGCGGTGATTAATGTGTAAGTTGCTTGTGTTGGCACTTGGAGCAATGACTACTGATGGTGCTTATGGAAATGGTCGAAGGGTTAGTCATGGAGAGAGAACATGAGGGAGGAGAGCATTGGGTGAAAGGATGGAAAAGGAGAGAAACAATGGAGAATACAAAAAAAAAAATGATGGGGTCAAAATTTATTGCATGCAAATGGGCATATTGTCGTAAGACCTAGTAAGGCATGCGTACCCCTGAAAAATTATCGGTAAAGTCTGATGTTATACTTAGGTGATAGGGGGCATGCTGACTTAACAATACCCTTGGTATAAAGTTTAAGGGGGTGAGGTCTATAGTGAGTGGGTTTGACTCACTTGGTCAAATTTGTTGGATTTAGTCAAGGAAACCCCAATTCAAGGTTTAAGGGGAGATTGTTAGGTAAACTTGACTCGAGGAAAGAGTCAAAGTTGATTGGGTAAATAGTAGTGGTTTTGGGCCCATGGTTTTTTGGTTTCCCATGGTAATTTTCCTATGGATTACATGTGATGGAGCCTTTAAAAGGCCATGAAGACTTCATTATAATGGTATTAGGGAGGTGAGTGGTGAAGGCTCACTTGACTGGCTTCACTAGGGTTTTGGCAAAGGATTAATGGAATTCCATTGGTTAGGTTTTTCCCCAGAGTTGGGGTTTTCCCAAGGTAAAAACTATGTTGATTTTTGCATGTTTTATTATTATTGTTGGTTATTGTCAGCGTTCCTCTCAGTGATTATATTTTTTCTCTCTTGTACTTTTAACAAGTTCTACAGTGGTGATTCTTGTACTAAAAAAGAATGGAAAGCAATTTGAAAATAGGGATCCAGAAATTTCATGGGAAATTGAGTTATGGAAGATCTTTTGGTATACAGAGATAATGGGTAGTCATGGATCCATATGGCGCACCAACATGAACACCAATAGAAGACTAAACAAAGTTGGATTGAAAAGCAAATAGCAGAATCTAATTATGTCTCTCAAAATTAGTAATATTGAATGTTTCATGAGAAGCTACAACCAAGGCAATATGGAATAAGTTATGGGCTTGGTATAAATCTAAGTCCTTGTTAAACAAAATTTTCACAGAAAAAGCTGTACAACTCAAGGATGAATGACAAAGACTTGGTGATGGACCATCTGAATGCCATCTAATGAAGATAAGTGTATCATTTTACTATTATTTTTAACAAACTTGTGGGATTAAGTTTGGTTATAGCCATAGGTATAAATGAAACTACTTTAAGTTTCGGTGATGTGGCCTTATCCTTATTGTTAGAGGAGATGAGGTGGAAAAACATGGAAAGTTAGAGGACATATTCCTTATTTGTAAGAGAAAATTCACAAGATAGAAATAAGAATAAATCCTCAAGTGGGGGATAAAAATCTCCAAGAAAAAATGTAAAGAGATGTTGGAAATGTGGAAAAGAAGGGAATTTCAAGAAGAATTGTGGATCCAAAAGCATTGAGAGAGGGAAGGGATTATATGATGGTCTCTCTAAAGAAGAGAATATCTTGTTAGAGGAAGGAAATGATGTGTACTTGGCTTCTTCAAGCACACATGTAATGCTAGGTCCCTATACTACTAGTGTAACCCCTTATTGTTTGAGATTTATCAATTGGCTAAAGAAGGTGTTACTCTTTGTATCCTCATAATGTGCTATCATTTCTTCCGTGAAAATTGACCAAGTGACAAGTGCTTTACGAGAACAAATACATTTATACCATAAAAATTGATTCGGTTCTAAATATGAAGATGTAATATGTATCTTTTGTAACAGTGGTACACCATGTAGATCAAAATATTTCTCCATATGTAGTATCCAATTTACCAGATCCTTGCCATCAAACTTCCTCATATCACTTTTTCTTGATTTTAAGAGCTCGATCTTGAAACAACTGTAACTTTGTAATTTCGGATCTTCAAGGTCTAAAATTTCAACCTACAGTAGTCCTCTGTGTCCTATTTCCAATACCACTAGTCTGATAGAAGCCCACTATTGTTATTATTGTGCCCTTACATTATTATTGTTATGTAGGCTCTGATTACATTATTACTCCTTAGACTCCTATATATAGAAAGGAGGTCTTGTCATTTGTAACATCCAAGAATTGTTCATTTGTGTAATGTAAAGGAGGTTGCCCCTTGAAGAGGCTTATTTCTAAGGCGTTGATCTATCTTTTCTATCTTTTGTGAGCTGGTTTCATAACATTTGGTATCAGAGCTGACATAACAATAATAATGTAAGGGCGCAATAATAACAATAGTGGGATTCTATGGGAAACAATAATAACAATATGGGGACTACATGGGCACAAAAATATAATAAGGGGGTTGTACTAATAACAATAATGGATTACACTAGTAGTATAGGGACCTAACATGTAAATCATGACATATGATTGATTGAATCACGTGCCTCCTTTCATGTGACTCCCCATAGGGAGTGGTTTTGCAAATATGAAAATGTATGATGGAGGTGATGTTTTCCTTCAAGATGACTCAATCACCAAGATCACATGATGAGTAAAATTCAAATTGATTCCCGAGGATGGAAAGGTTAGAAGACTCTCTAGTGTTTTATACATTCTAGAGCTAGCTAGAATCCTGATATTTGTAAGCAGGATGAGTAAGGTAGGTATAACTACTGTGTTTGAACAAGAAATCTATAGAATATGTTGTGGCTTTTTCTAGCACCTAGAGCACAAGTGCCTTAAGAGATATAGAAAGCTTCCTAGAGACAACCTCTCAGTTGATTGTAGACCAATGCTTAGGACATCTTGAATAGAGGAGTGCATAGGAGATTATCAATGAGGGATTTTTGCAGCACTCCAATTGTCACGTAGTTAAAAGATAATAGAAAGGGTTTGGTTCAATAGGCCTTCATTAAGGTAGACTCAAGCCAATACATGGATCCAAATACAGGGGGTAAGCTGGGGCGACCTCAAAGAGAAATGTTTCGTTCTAGTGGCCGACACACAACAATGAGACAACTTAATACTGGAATTGTAGTAAAGGTGGAGAGGAGGAGGAGAAGGAGGGAAATAGATGCATAGGGTTGTAAACAAACAGAATCCTAAGCAACAATGTTCCGGCAAAAATATGGAAGAGGGATGAGGTGGAATGGTAGAAACAACAAAGTGCATATTAAGGTTTCATACTAGATATAGCATGGGTACCATTATTGCCAAACAACACGAGTAAATTTGGGCTCACATAGGTACTGCAAGTTAATCAAATAACATAAGTAAATATGTCTTCTATAGGTACTACAGGTTACAGACTAACATAATTAACTATGTCTTAAACGCAGGGACTGTTTTCTTATTTAGTAGCCTAGATAAATCCATGAATCAGAGAGAAATTGACCGCTTCATTACATTATTTTAGAGAAAAGAAAACACAAATGAAATGAGATTTACAAAGAGGAAACATATTGCGCATTGATGTTCTTAGAATCACGAGGATAGTTTCATTAGTATTTGTAGGGTTCAAATAACCAGTCCATAGCGTTCATAAGTGTATCAGCTAAGTCCCCCCATGAACAAGCAATTTAGAACCAAGAATGGCATCTCAGAATTTAGACCCCCGCGAGTGCGAAATTCTGGAACCTTATGTAAGTGTTTCTTCCCCCTATTTAAAAGAAAAGGGGGAGCTTGGGTTACAGTTACAAAAATATCTTCGCCAGAGTATCCATCTTTCACCTAGGCAAGCAATGTCTTGTCATCCAAAATATTGCAAAGGATTTGATTCCTTTCTTCAAATACAACAATTGAAGAATAGAATAAAAAGAAAAATTGAATGATGAGCGGTGGAAATATCCCTCTCCTGTCCCTGTGAAAGCCCTTGTTCAAGCCACGTCTTAACCATGATGTGCTTCTCTTATTGCTCGACCAGTTCTTGTCACTTTCGCCTTAACTGCCTGAATAGCTCGTTCTTCGAAGTTGGGAGTGGGTTGACTGTGAGTGCCTTTCGCGGAGTAGAAATGGATCATGTCTCAGCAATTCTTCATTGTGTATCAGGGTGGAGCCCCATGCCTCCATTTATTGTTTAAAGTTGTGCAGCGAAGTAGTCGAATTTATTTTAGCGTCTCGTGTAGTCCTTGGTTTCTTGTTGCAGGGGCTTCTACAAGATTACCCATATCTCTTTGCCACTACCCCATACTTCTATTCAAAGTCTCAACTACCAACACATTTGCCTTTAAATCAGTGTACCATACTCTTGGAGACTCATGGTATCGGGGCTTTTACTTTTAAAACATTACAAAACAGTGAGCTCTAATGCCCCTTAACCCCCTTTGGTTTAGCCCCTTTCAGTGTTTCTGCATCATAGGACCAAGGGCTATGACCTAGGGCTTAGTCCTCGGGTATTAGGTTCTTTGGACTCCCTTCTGAGGGCTTTTTCCTTTGTTGCATAGAATCTCACATATCGGTGGTTTCTAGCGGTTGCCTTTGGTATCTCTCCTTGAAACCTGCGATTGTTGTTCTACGGGAAGGGGCCCACCTGGAATATCGCATTCACAATATAGGAGAGGGCCTTCCTACCATACTGTATAGAGTTTGTCGATTGTCCGGACGCAAAACTTGCATATGGCATATCAAATAGAATATCACATCCAGGAGAGTTCCCGCATATCGCAGTTGCGAGTCGGAAGGGACTTCGGTGGAGGAGTAACTTTGACCCATGCAATCACCAATCTGCGGGATTTGACCCTTTAGTGGTTAGCCCTTAGTTCTTCATCCCTCCATGTGATCGTGGACGAGCCCTCTTATCAGAGCCCCTTTATCGGTGATGCATAATCAGCGAATTCCTTTTGGTGCACCATGCGCTGCTACCTATGATCACCTATATGTAGGATTGATGATGTCATCAGTGCCACGTGTCACTTTGTGAGTGGTAACACATGTCACCCGGAAATGCCCCTATAAGACCCTAAAAATTCCAGATCAACATGCCATGTGTCCTCTGTACCACCACATCATCTTTGTACTTCCACATCATGATGACATCATCTTCCATGTGGATTCATAGAGACCAATGGTATTCTGCCACATGATGTTGGGTCCCTATAATACTAGTGATTACCCCATTACTATTGTAGTTATACCCCTTATTTATATTGTTGTGCCCCTATTACCCCCATATTATTATTTATGTGCCCCATAGAATCCCTCTATTGTTATTTTTGTGGCTTTATATTATTATTGTTAGGTCGGCTGGATTATATTGTGACTCCTTAGACTCCTATATATAGAAAGGAAGTTTTGTCATTTGTATTATCCAAGAATTGTTCATTTATGTAATGTAAAGGAGGTTGCCCCCTCGAAGAGGCTGAATTCTAAGGCGTTGATCTATATTTTCTATCTTTTCTTGAGCTGGTTTCATAGCATTTGGTATCAGAGCTTTGGATTCTAGGGTTTCGCTGCTCCAAACAGGTCATCGTGGCATTTTTGCTATAACTTTTTTTTTCTGTGACGTTTCAGAAGTTGCAAAAAAAACCCATTTGAGAAGAAATCACGCTGAACCTTGGGTCCAAATTTCAGAGCTTTTCGCGCGATATTGGCAGAGATATGATTTGAGGAAGTTGGTCTTTTTGCAGACTCCTAAATTACATTCAAAACAGGTGACCTGGGGAAAATCGTCATAACTTTCTCTTTGGGGATCGGATTGAAATTTCGTAAGAAGGTACAGGAATAGGACAGACTGTAGTTTCTTGTGCATGTGTTTCAGATTCAAAGGTTTAAATAGTGACTCGTGGCACGTCGTACAAGTTCGCTCTACTGAACCAGTTTAAAAGCAAGTCACTGTGGGAGATTTCACATAACTCTTACTTGGAGAATCCAATTTGGCTCATACTTGTGGCATTGGAAAGAGGACGCGGAAGGCTACTACAGGTAGCAATTTCAGAACTGGATGATCCGAAATTACATAGATACATCAGATTCAATATCAGGCTTCTATAAAGTGAAAAAAGGTGTGTAGTTTTTTTTTTTAATTTTTGTGTAAGCTTGGTTTAACGGAATTCAAAGGGCATAGTAAAGCATTATTATCGGTAACTGATGCCCCGAGAAAAGAAAATGCAAACACCTAGTAAGGAACCTGAAAGCTCTAGCATGACTCATGAAGAAGAGGAAGAAATGCTACATGATATATCAAAATTACAAGAACAAGTGCAACAAATGTCACGCTCAACGGAAGCTAAGATAAGTGGCGTGGAATCTAAGTTAAATGGCGTGGAATCTAAGATAAAGGGAATGGAAGCTAAGATGGATGATTTGTTTAGTCAATTTAGTGTCGTCTAAATTGCTATCATAAATTGTCAACCAGGGGCTCGTAAGCTGATGAAGTGAAGGTGTACTATATGTACTTAAGCAACCTCTTAGATCTTTTTGTCGTTTGGGGGTGTTGTTTGTGGTCAATCTATCTTCCTAAGATGGAATGGAGGTTTTATAAACAGATGAGTGATAGTGTGTGTAAGGTGATTTCTAAATGAGTGAGTGTGTGTTGCTGGTGGTTTCTAACTACCTTCTAAACTTTGCAAAGAAAGAGCTTGGAATAAATAACTTGAAATGAACTGAAAGCAAAGAACCACTTTCTAATGGCACTAGTCACTACTCATGCTGCTGCAAATAAAAAGGTAAGAAAACCACTTTAAAAACCAATGATAATGTTCATCTCTTCCTAACTCTCTGCTTCCAACATATAGTACTATGTAAAACACGATTAGGAAGTAGTTAGAGATAAGTCTAAAAAGTGATAAAGCTCTAAATGACAAATTATAACACCACTGTGCCTTTCTCCAGCATTCTGCTTCCAACATACATTGTTATGTGTAACAAGTGGAGAAAGAGTTAGTGATATAAGCCAAAAGCTACTCAAAGCAAGCTGTAATTTATTAGTATTCTGATCTCTTAAAGATGAACAACTTATGATAAGGAAACCATCAATGTGTTAGCATTCAGCTTGAGAAACTAAGCTAGAAGTTAAGCTAGAAAAACAGAGTAAAGGCAGCAACTATGAATATGACAACTGAAAATACCATCAGAGATAAAGCAAATACACAAGACACACAATCCCGGGCTAAAACCTGCAGAAAACAATCCTGATCAGTTTAAAATAAATGCTGGAAATGTAAAGGCATGAAATCAAACTGCACACTATTATACATGATGAAAGAAATAAAAATTGTTGGCATTCAAACTACACATTATTGTACATGGGAAAATGAAAATAAGGAAAGGCAGGAAAATGAAATCAAACACTATGTACACGGGCTGTCATAGATGGGGGCCCTCCATCCACGCAACCAGCTAAAGATCAGCTACGAAAAGGTGAACAGAAACAGTCTTCTTTTATAAAACCAGCATGTCAAAATACAGTGAAAAAGTGTTGTAGAAACAGCCTTCTAAAACAGAGTTTTGATAACAAAATAAGCACAGCACTTACAATATTCAAAAAGCTAATCTATAAGCGTTGGCACACGCTTTATTTATAAGCACAGGGGCAAACTACCCTCTGCGTGAACTAAGCAACTACAGCCTAACTTATTAACTACGCAGCAACACGCAGTCTTAACTAATTAACTTATGCAGCAACACGCAGGCAACTCCGTGCACGTTTGGAGGAAACGGTCATCATGGGAAGTAAATCTATGTTTGGATCCTGTCTTTTGCTGTCTTCGTGGCATGGAGGAAGTGCCAACTATGGTTCCGTGTCTCAGCTGCTCACGGCTCCCATGCCACCGTTTGGAACTTGAACGTTTGACCGAGGGGACACCTGCGTTGACCAAGGGCATACGTGACTGGTTTGGCTCAACCAATAGCATACGATCCATGTGTACATCCATCCCAACGTGCCCATGTGGCCCGTTCCTTGAGAAGACACGTGGAGTATATCAAACAACAAAAAGGCTGCGGAATCTCTGAATAGCTGCGGAATTGCTGAACAGCTGCGGAATTGTTGTATATGTTCCAAAATTCTAATCAAACAGTCAAACATTAGCATAGTTAACAAACCATGATAAAAAGACATGTAATGCAATAATTTGAACAAGTTAATGGAGGAAAAGATGGAAAAAGGAAGAAGTGAATGGGAAAAAGTTGTTGGGAAGATAGCTAAGTGAGTGCAAGGTTGAGGCTCAACATGATTCAAATACAGATTTGAAGGGATACATGGCAGATTTGAAGATAGATTTGAAGACATACATGGAAGAATTGAAGAAGTTGCTACAAGAAAGGGTCACTAATGGTGAAAAGGTAGTAAAGGAAACTCATGATGAGAACAAAACAAATTTTAATCATGATTCCATAGACGCTAATGTTGGATCAAAGAATCACCATATTCCAAAAATCGATATGAGGAAGTTTGATGGCAAGGATCCCACCACATGGATATTACAGATGGAGCAATTTTTCGATCTCAATAATGTGCAAAACGTACAAAAGGTACGTATGGCAACTGTATATTTGGAACCAAATCAGTTTGTATGGTATCAATGGCTTTGCTCTCGTAAACAATTTATCACTTGGGCAATTTTTACGGAAGAATTGATAGCACATTATGAAGATACAAAAAGCAACACTTTTTTTAGCCAATTGATAAGTCTCAAACAAAAGGGTTCAGTAATGGAGCACATTGAGGAGTTCCAAAAATTGAACATAAGGGTAAAAGATATTCCAGAGGAGCATAGGATTGATGTGTTCATAGGGTCTTTAAAGGATAATATCCAACATGATGTTCGCCTTTGGGAACCTGATTCATTAGAGAAGGCATTCAGGTTAGCAAGAAAAATGGAAAGCAAAATTATGGCAACCAGGAAGCATACCACTCACAACTATAAAGATGGAAGTGTTGTTGCCCCTAGTCTTCCACAACCTATAAGGTTGACACCACAACAATTGGAAGAAAAAAGAGCAAAAGGGCTTTGTTACAGTTGTGATAGCAAATACACTAAAGGTCATAAGTGTGCTGAGAAGAAATTATTCTACATAGATTGTGAAGAGGAAGAAGAAAAGGAGCAAGAAAGGTCAAAAGAAGAAGATATACTCCAGGAACAAAGCCTAGATGAAGAACAAATAAATCCGACCATATCTTGTAATGCATTGGCGGGAATTACCACTCCTCAAACCATCAAGATAGAAGGACAAATCAAGAAGAAAAAGGTAATAGTGTTGATTGATTCAGGAAGCACCCACAATTTTATTCATTGTAGGGTAGCAAAAGAATTGAATTGCTTCCTATATCCAGCACCAGAGTGTCAAGTGATGATTGCAAATGGAGGAACAATAAATTGCTCTGGAAAGTGCCATAATATCAAGCTATCCATGGGAGAATATGTATTGACTAGCCCAATGCTTTCCATTCCAATGGGAGGTGTTGATGTTGTACTAGGAGTCCAATGGCTACAATCCTTGGGTACAATAGCTTTTAATTTTCAAGAACTTTTCATGAAATTTTCTATGGAAGGAAAGGAAGTTGAATTAAGGGGTATTGCAGGGAAACCAGGAAAGATAATCAGCTCTAATGGCATGACAAAGCTTCTAAAAAAGGAGCAAAGAGGTGTAATTGCACAATTATGTTCGCTAGATGTTTCCACATTGGAATCATCTATTTCTCCAGATCTCCAAAAAGTCCTTGACAATCATTCCAAGGTATTTGAGACTCCCAAAGGTCTCCCACCTATGCGTGATCATGATCATGCTATTCATCTGATTCCAGGAAGTGTTCCTCCAAACATCAGGCCGTACAGATATCCCTATGTCCAAAAAAGTGAAATTGAACGTATGGTTGCAGAAATGCTAGAGGCTGGTATAATTCAACCGAGTCAAAGTTCTTTCTCAGCTCCAGTAGTATTGGTGCACAAGAAGGATGGATCATGGCGCATGTGTCCGGATTATAGGGAGCTCAACAAGCTCACTATTAAAGATAAGTTCCCCATTCCTGTTATTGATGAATTACTGGATGAATTGCATGGATCAATTTACTTCACCAAGTTGGATCTTCGTTCGGGATATCATCAAATCAGAATGAAGATTGAAGACATTCCGAAAACGGCATTTAGAACTCATGAGGGTCATTATGAATTTTTGGTCATGCCTTTTGGCCTTACCAATGCACCTTCAACATTTCAAGGTTTGATGAATTCAATTTTCAAACCATTCCTTAGAAAATTTGTGTTAGTATTTTTTGATGATATACTAATCTACAGCAAGTCTTGGAAGGATCATGTTGAAAGGGTGCTACAACTATTGGAGGAGAAACAATTATATGCAAAAAGATCCAAATGTTTCTTTGGAGTCCAGGAGGTGGAATATTTGGGTCATATTGTATCTCATGAAGGAGTTAAGGTAGACCCTAGCAAAATTAAAGCCATTAAGGAATGGAAAATCCCCACATCCATAAAGCATCTGCGAGGATTTCTTGGGTTGACAGGGTATTATCGCAAGTTTGTTAAGAATTATGGGAGAATAGCAGCACCTCTAACAACATTATTGAAGAAAGATTCATTTTCATGGACTCCGGAAGCAACAAAGGCCTTTGAACATCTTAAAGAGGCAATGTGCCAAGCACCGGTCTTAGCTACACCGGACTTCACAAAAACCTTTATTGTGGAATGTGATGCTTCAGGAAATGGAATTGGTGTTGTTCTAATGCAAGATGAAAGACCCATTGCTTTTGAAAGTCGTCCAATCAAGGGAAAGTTTTTAAGCAAAGCTATTTATGAGAAGGAAATGTTGGCAATACTCCATGCACTTAAGAAATGGCGACCCTACCTAATGGGAAGACACTTCAAGGTAAAAACGGATCATGATAGCCTTAAATACTTTTTAGAACAAAGATTATCCTCTGAAGAGCAACAAAAGTGGGTCACAAAGATGTTGGGTTATGACTTTGAAATCATCTACAAAAAAGGGAAGCAAAATGTGGTGGCAGATGCACTCTCAAGAAAGGATGAGGATGTGGAAGCATTGTTGTGTGCCATTTCTATTATCCAACCAGATTGGATAAACGAAGCAAGGGAGGAATGGAAGAATGACGAAGAAGTGTGGGCACTTATTCGAAAGCTACAACAAGATTCCAGTACTTCTGATACATTTAGCTGGCAAAATGATTCGTTATGGTACAAAGATCGCTTATACCTCTGTAAGAATTCCCAGCTAAAACAAAAGATTCTTATGGAATTGCACACTTCTCCCTTAGGAGGGCACTCAGGATTTTTAAAAACTTACCACAGGGTTAAGAAGGAATTTTTTTGGGATGGCCTTAAATCAGATATTCAAAAGTTTGTGGCGGAATGTTTGGTTTGCCAGCAAAATAAAGTTGAAACAATTAAGACACCGGGTCTATTACAACCTTTATCCATTCCAAGCCAACGTTGGGAGGAGGTTTCAATGGATTTTATCACAGGTTTACCCAAGTCTGAGGGAAAGAGTGTCATCATGGTGGTAGTTGACAGACTTACCAAGTATGCACACTTTTGTGCATTATCACATCCATTTAAAGCCAGTACAGTTTCTACTGCATTTATGGAAACAGTTCAAAAGCTACATGGAAACCCAAAGATTATTGTAAGTGACAGAGATCCCATTTTCACTGGAAATTTTTGGACAGAATTATTTTCTTGTCTTGGTACTCAGTTAGCTCATAGCTCATCTTATCATCCTCAATCTGATGGGAAAACTGAGATAGTAAACAAATGTTTGGAAGGATATCTTCGTTGCTTTGTATCTGATAAACAGACACAATGGGTCAAATGGTTGCCTCTGGCTGAATGGTGGTATAACACTTCCTTCCATACAACAACAAAAATGACCCCATTTATGGCACTTTATGGGTATCAACACCATCCATCACATCATATTTAAGAGAAAATTCTAAGGTTCAGGCAGTGGAACATCACATCGAACATCAACAACAAGTCCTCCAACTCTTAAAGGATAACCTCGTGTTGGCACAAAATAGAATGAAACAACAGGCAGATCAACATCGCAGTGAAAGAAGTTTTGATGTAGGTGATTGGGTATTCCTACGGCTACAACCATATAAGCAAATGTCCCTAAAGCAAGCTAAGAAGGATAATAAATTATCACCAAAGTATTATGGTCCATACAAGGTGTTGCAAAAGATTGGTACTATGGCATACAAATTGGAGCTTCCTGCAGCTTCTCGATTGCACCCAGTTTTCCATGTTTCATGTTTAAAGAAGGTTATAGGTGACAAGCTCCCAATTCAAACAATATTGCCAGAACTTGATGAGGAAGGAAAAATTATATTGGAACCGGAAGCAGTCACAGAAACAAGAACTCGACAGCTACGAAATCGATCAATTTCAGAGTATCTTATCAAGTGGAAGAACTTATCCGCTGAAGATTCCACATGGGAGGATTAGAATTTTATGCAGAAGTATCGAGAACTACTCAAGCATTGAGGACAACACTTTTTTGAAGGAGAGGGGCATGTTGGGTCCCTATAATACTAGTGATTACCCCATTACTATTGTAGTTATACCCCTTATTTATATTGTTGTGCCCCTATTACCCCCATATTGTTATTTTTGTGCCCCATAGAATCCCTCTATTGTTATTTTTGTGGCTTTATATTATTATTGTTATGTCGGTTGGATTATATTGTGACTCCTTAGACTCCTATATATAGAAATGAGGTTTTGTCATTTGTATTATCCAAGAATTGTTCATTTATGTAATGTAAAGGAGGTTGCCCCCTCGAAGAGGCTGAATTCTAAGGCGTTGATCTATCTTTTCTATCTTTTCTTGAGCTGGTTTCATAACACATGACCCCCTGGAGGAGAGAGAAAAAGGCCTGCCTGCCTTCGATTTTGCTACTAATTTCCTTTGTATATTGGCATCGGCCCTCCCCTACTACTTTAACGTTGTTAGCGAATCCTCCATAATTCCTTAAGATTGGTCCGTTGGACCCACCGATCACCGATTTTCCAATGTTGTGGGACTTTGGGCATCTGATCGCCGATATACACTGCACTTTGAAACCCTGTCGATCACCGATATGTCGTGGATTGTACCTAAGAACCGTTGATTGCCCATATGTCCCGCCTTGGACCCTTGACTATTGCGATTGCCAATATCATGATCACTAATCACAAGTTTTCTCTCTCCTCCCCCGTTGCGCTGCTAGTAAACTTCGAAATGTGATTGTTATGAGCCTCCCTTGGTCTTTTCTCTTTGTTTTCTAGTTTTCAAAGGGCAACTTCAATCTGCTCTAACTTCTAATCCATAAGTCCATTTTTGGACTTCCATATACCTTTGGAAAGCTTATCACAAGCGATATGAAATTGAGAGGGTACAATTTAGATTAGAGAGATTCTATGGCTTAGGAGACGGCTTCAAAATTCACTTCTCTTTCTCACCCTTTTCACAGCTGAAAACACATTTAGCAGTGAGTGACAACAGAATATTTAAAGGAGTAATGGTATTACTAAGGGAGGTTTATGCCATAATTTTATACAAGCTATTAATAAGTATAATCATTGATGCGTTTAATAGTTCTTGTGTTCTTGAGTGTGGAGATAAAGAAGTTAATACCCCTATTATGTTTGGATAAAAGGCGATGTTGTGGCATCAACAAATAGGGAATATTGTAGAGAAGGGCATTCGAGCACTACAGAGTAATGGTATGTTGGAACTTATGTTTGATGTCACTATAGACCTTTGATTTCTATGAATGTTGTATTTATGATGAATAAAATCAAGTAAGATTCTCAAAAGGTGCTAAAAGGGCTAAGACAATTTCAGATTTAGTATATAGTGGTGTGTTTGGACTTTCTCCTATTCCATCACTAGGAAATTTTTTGTATTATGTCTCATTCACATATGATTTGTTAGGCCCCTATACTACTAGTGTAACCCCTTATTGTTATTAGTATAACCCACTTATTATATTGATGTACCCATGTAGTGCCCATATTGTTACTATTGTGCCCCATAGAAGCCCACTATTGTTATTATTGTGCCCTTACATTATTATTGTTATGTCGGCTCTGATTATGTTATAACCCCTTAGACTCCTATATATAGAAAGGAGGTCTTTTCATTTGTATCATCCAAGAATTGTTCATTTATGTAATGTAAAGGTGGTTTCCCCCTCGAAGAGGCTGAATTCTAAGGCGTTGATCTATCTTTTCTATCTTTTCTTGAGCTGGTTCCATAACATTTGGTATTAGAGCTTTGGATTCTAGGGTTTCGCTACTCCAAACAGGTCATTGTGGCATTTTCGCTATAACTTTTTTCTGTGATGTTTCAGAAGTTGAAAAAACAAACCCATTTGAGAAGAAATCGCGTTGAACCTTGGGTCTGAATTTCAGAGCTTTTCGCGTGATATTTTCGGAGATATGATCTGAGGAAGTTGGTCTTTTTGCAGACTCCTGAATTACATTCAAAACAGGTGACCTGGGGAAAATTGTCATAACTTTCTCTCTGGGGATCGGATTGAAATTTCGTAAGAAGGTATAGAAAGAGGACGGACTGTAGTTTCTTGTATGCATTTTTCAGATCCAAAGGTTGAAACAGTGACACGTGGCACTTCATACAATTTCGCTCTTCTGGAAAGGTCTATAATCAGGTCATCTTGGGAGATTGTGCATAACTCTTTCTTAGAGAATCCAATTTGGATCAGACGGGTTGCATTGGAAAGAGGACATAGAGGGCTACTATAGTTCACATTTTCAGAACTTAAATATCTGAAAGTACAGAGTTATAGTCGTTTCAAGGTCGAGCTCCTAAAATCAAGAAAAAGCAAGATGAGGAAGTTTGATGGCAAGGATCCGGTAAATTGGATACTTCAGATGGAGCAATATTTTGATCTACATGGTCTACGACTGTTACAAAAGGTATGTATTGCATCTTAATATTTAGAACCAGATCAATTTTTATGGTATGAAGGGCTTTGTTCTCGTAAAAAACTTGTTACGTGGTCAATTTTCACGGAGGAAATGATAGCACATTATGAGGATACAAAGAGCAACACCTTCTTTAGAGCAACACCACAACAATTGGAAAGAGTAAAAGGGCTTTGTGACATAATGGAAAGCAAAATTATGGAAACCAGGAAGCATACCCCTCACAACTATAAAGATGGAAGTGTTGTTTCTCCCAGCCTTCCACAACCTACAAGGGTTACACCACAACAATTGGAAGAAAAAGAGAAAAAGGGCTTTGTTACAATTGTGATAGCAAATGCACTAAAGGTCATAGGTGTGCTGAGAAGAAATTATTTTACATAGAATATGAAGAGGAGGAAGAAAAGGATCAAGAAACATCAAAAGAAGAGGATATACGCCAGGACACCACCCCAGAGAAAGAAGAAATGAATCAGACCATATCTTGTAAAGCATTGGCAAGAATTACCACTCCTCAAACTCTCAAGATAGAAGGACATATCAAGAAGAAAAAGGTGCAAGAAGTGAAAGGTCACATCGAGAAAGAAGAAATGAATCCAACCATATCTTGTAATTCAATGGACGACATTACCACTCCTCAAACTATCAAGATAGAAGGACACATCAAGAAGAAAAATGTTCAAGAAGTGAAAGATCACATCGAGAATCAAGAAATGAATCCGATCATATCTTGTAAAGGACTAGAAGAAATTACCACTCCTCAAAAGATAGAAGGACATATCAAGAAGAAAAAGGTTCAAGTAGAGAAAGATCACATCGAGCATCAACAGCAAGTTCTCCAACTTTTAAAGGATAATGCCACTTCGGTGCAAAATCAAACGAAACAACAGGTAGATCAACATCGTAGTGAAAAAAGTTTTGATGTAGGTGATTGGGTATTTTTACTGCTACATCTCAAGCAAGCTATTTATAAGAAGGAAATGTTGGCAATACTACATGCACTTAAAAAATGGCGACCTTACCGAATGGGAAGACTCTTCAAGGATGAGGATGTGGAAGCATTGTTTTGTGCTATTTATATTATCCAACCAAATTGGATAAATGAAGCAAGGGATGAATGGACGAAGGACGAAGAAGTATGGCCACTTATTCAAAAGTTGCAAAAGATCCCAATTCAAGCAATATTTCCAGAAATTGAAGAGGAAGGGAAAATCATATTGGAACTTGGAGCAGTCACAGAAACAAGAACCCGACAGCTACGAAATCGATCAATTTCAGAGTATCTCGTCAAGTGGAAGAACTTACCCACTGAATATTCCACATGCGAGGACAAGAATTTTATACAGAAGCATCAAGAACTACTCAAGCGTTAAGGACAACGCTTTTTGAAGGAGAGGGGCATGTTAGGCCCCTATACTACTAGTGTAACCCCTTATTGTTATTAGTATAACCCACTTATTATATTGATGTACCCATGTAGTGCCCATATTGTTACTATTGTGCCCCATAGAAGCCCACTATTGTTATTATTGTGCCCTTACATTATTATTGTTATGTCGGCTCTGATTATGTTATAACCCCTTAGACTCCTATATATAGAAAGGAGGTCTTTTCATTTGTATCATCCAAGAATTGTTCATTTATGTAATGTAAAGGAGGTTGCCCCTTCGAAGAGGCTGAATTCTAAGGCGTTGATTTATCTTTTCTATCTTTTCTTGAGCTGGTTCCATAACATGATTTCTTGAGGAATACATGGATTTTTTTCCTACATAAGAAATATGATTTATTAATAAAATTTAAAGAATTCAAAACTCTTGTGGAGAATTACATAGAGAAGAAAATCAAGGTGTCAGGGAAAAACAATGGTGGGGAATTTGCGAGAATGTGTTCAAGGAATTTCAAGAAATGCAGTATCATACACACCTCAATACAACAAGCTTGTAGATAGGATGAACGTGACATTGATGGAAAAAACAAAGAGCATACTTTTTGGCACTGGTTTAGGATGGGAATTGTTGGAAAGGAAGTGGGTATTACATGTTACCTGGTAAATTAATCACCTTCATCAACCTTTGTTGACAAGACTCCACATGAGGCATGGACTAGTAAGAAACCCTCTCTAAATCATCTCAGAGTTTTTGGTTGTGATGCTTATGTACAAGTTAAAAAGTAAATAGTAGTAAGGTGGACAATAAATTTGAAAAGTGCATCTTTATTGGTTATAAATATGGTTAATTTAAAATGTTATAAGCTTTGGAATCTAGAAAGTAGGAAGGATGTTTACTGTTGAGATGTTGTCTTCAGAGAGATCAAAGATGTTTTCAAATAGGAAGTATGACCGAGGGAAATGAAACCAAAGGTAGTAGAGTTACAATTGTAGGATGAAGTATCTGATTAAGAAGAGTAGCATGGTTAAGAAGAAGAAGAACCACATACTCTAATATTGTAGAGAGCTGTTTGGGAAAGAAGCAAACAAAATAGGTATACTCCACCTAATTTTTGTTCAAATTTTGATTTGTCTATTAGTGATGATAATCCTAGAAATGTAAGGGAGACAATCAATTCAGAGGTAAGTAAACCTTAGAAAAAGGCTATGCTTGAAGAAACGACAAGCTTGGATAAGAATGAGGCATGGGTTCTAATTGAGTTTCTAGAGCCCATTGGTAACAAATGGGTGTTTCATAAAAAGTTGAAGGTGGAAGGTAAAGTAGAGAAATACAAAGCTCGATTAGTAGCAAAAGGTTATTCCTAGGTTGAGAGAATTTACTTTGGTGAAACTTTTTCTCCTGTTGCTAAGTTAACTTTTATTAGATTTATTTTATCTATTTATGCTATTTTTGATCTTGAAGTAGCATAGATGGATGTGGAGACAACATTCCTACATGGGAATCTAGAAGAAGAAATTTACATGAAACAAGGTTTTCTAGTAAAAGGTAAGGAAGAGTTGGTTTGCAAGTTGAAAATACCCTTTATGGGTTAAAGAAATCTCCAAGGATGTGGTATCAAAAATTTGATACATATATATTGGGACTTGGTCTTACCAGGAGTAAAGTTGATCATTATGCGTATTTAAAATTAGTAGATGAGCATTTTATTTATGTGGTCTTGGATGTGGATGATATGTTGATTGGAGACAAGAAGGAAATCATCGAGGAAGTGAAAATTGAGTTGTTTTTTAAATTTTACATGAAATATCTTGGTGCTAAAAAAATCATTTTGGGCATGGAAATTAAAAGAGATCAGGATAATAGGAAACTATGGTTGAATCAAAGAAATTATGTTGAGACAATATTATGAAAGTTTAATATGTAGGAATGTGGACTATTCAAGGTTCCCACTCGTGTAGGTGTGAATTTATTTGCAGACTCAGTAACCCAAGACAGAGGAGGAGGAAGAGGACATGTCCTATGTTCCATATTCCAATGGTGTTGCCAATTTGATGTATGTAATGGTCTATAGTGGATTAGACATTGCACTTGCAATGGGATTTTTGAGCATGTATATGTTAAAACTAGGGAGGGAACATTGGATAGTTGTAAAGAGGATTTCTAGGTATTTTCATGGCACTAAAAATTATGGAAATTTCTACTAAGGAAGACTAGGAGAAGACAGAGTGTTGGACATACAAGGCTTCATTGAATCTGATTGGGTTGGATATCTAAATTGTAGAAGATGTACTAGATCATACATTTCACATGTAGTGGGAGTTTTGAGCGGAAATATGTCAAAACCAAGGAAGGAGCATTTGACAACTTTAAAGAGGGATTTTAAGTATTTGTGCGGCACTACATATTATGGAATTTTCTACCAAGGATGACATACAAAAGACAAATTTTTGGACATACATGCCTTTGTTGACACTAACATGGCTAGAGATCCAGATTATAGAATGTCTACAAGTGCTTATGTGTTTAATATGACTAAAGGAGCAACCAATTGGATGAGCAAGAGACGGCCTATAGTGACACTCTCAACTATATAATTTTAATGCATGGCAATCACTCATCTAAGTAAGGGAAGTTATGTAATTATAGAGATTGTGTTCAGGTATTGGGTTTGTACGAGAAGTTGTAAGGTTAGATTGTGACAGTTTGAGTGAAATATCCCTGGAAAAGAACCCAACTTATCATTCTAAAACAAATCATATTGATGTTCTTTATCACTTTGTGAGCAACATGGTCAAAGACAAAATGTGTTGTTGGTAAAGGTGGGCACCTTGAAGAATGGTGTAGATTCATGAACGAAGTATGTGAATGTTAAGAAGTTCTCTTGGTGTAGAGACACAATGGGAATTGTTGCCCTATATTGTAGATCATGTACTCTTGTGACCCCCTATATGCAAAGAAAACAACAATTGGGAGAATGTTTGGTATGTGTTATATTCTTTGCACAACTAAGCCCAAAAAATATGGGTGTTTTTTAACGTCCATTTTTGGTAGTTTTTGAAACACAATTTTTGCTTTTGGTGGTTTTATGGCACATGGTGGTTCAACCCATGTATTTGTAATTCCAATTAAGGAATTAAGGTTGTAATCTAATATGGGTTAAAGGATTATGGGTTTGGATGTCATAGGATCCTATATACTTATTGTAAACAATGAAGTTAATTTATAATAAAAAATAGAGGTGCGGCTCTAAACAATTTGTTGGTTTTGTTAGTTTGGGTTTCCAAAGTAAATGTTTGTGTAATTTGTGATTGTTGTCTTTTAGCTTTTGTATTTATTAAGAATTATGTATGCATTGCATTACTATATAAGGTTTCAAAATTAAATTTCCAATCATCCTCCTCAACATTTATGGACCTTATGACGACAAGCAAGCTTTTTGGGATCGACTTCTTCAACTTCAAGTGTGTAAATTTGAAAATTTGTTTTATTTTCTTGAGGGTCGGGGGTAGGGGGAGGAGCTAAAATTCACTCTTTATAGGTTTGAAAAATTGGGAGAAAATGCCAAAATGAGCAATTTGGAAGGTTTTTTTGTTGATCATTTGGAAGCATTGAATCTCAATGACGTTTAACATCTAGAGGTAAAGTTGAATTAGTTAAATAATAGAGGAGGCATCAATGGGATAGAAAAAATATTGCATAGATTCTTTATTCATAAGAATCTTTTGTTACATGTACAAAAAATCTAGTTTTGTATTCACAGTGATACATTTCCATACCACTTCCCTGTGTTTCTTGAATTGGACTCACCAATAAATAAATTGGTCTCCTCATTTATGCATAATATTATTGATTGGATATTGGAAGAATATTTCAAAAAATTATTAAAGGAAAAATGGTAGCCTTTAAATCTCTTAGTTAGCTTAGCTCCTTATGAGCAATTTATTCATTCTTTGAAGATAAATAAATAAATGTGGTAGATTTGGTGATGAAGAGGTTCATAGGTGGAGACAAATAATTACAATAAGTGGAAGACACATTGGTTAATGTGTTTAGTAGGTCATGGGAGCCTTTAAGCAAGAATGATCTCCTAAACATAGAGTAGTTGGAAGCAAAAGATGTCAATCTAGTCTTGAATAGTGAACAAGACTATAGGTTGAAGAGTCGAGCTACTTGACTAGCTTCCAAATATAACAATACCAAGTAATTCCATAAATTTACCTTGCATAGGAGAATTCAAAAATACTATTTGGCAAATCCCACCATTTGATGCCTCTTGGGTTCAATATTTCTCAGGGTTGACTTCATTGGAAGTTGAACAATTTGAAGCACTATTTCAGGAGGCTATGGGTGTAAACATAGTTGATATTTTGAGGGTAATATATTTATTTCCTTGGATAATGAATGGGGATATGTGTGACCAGCTATAGAGGATATTGTTTCATGACGAACTGCCACATTTTATTAGTTCCTTTAGGAAGGATAGAAGTTAAAATCTATATGGTTGGTAGTGGATATCTTCATAAAAAATTTCAACCTTTTAGGTAAGTATTCACTTTGGTTTGTGGAGGATGTATATTTAACAAGGAAGATGTGAGGAAGCATGAATTTGATCTTCATAACACTTATCCCGAAATTAGATGGTCCTTTCACTTTTGATGATTTTCACCCAATATCCTTGTCTAACAATGTGTATAAAGTAATTTAAAAGATGACAACTATCTAACTAAGGATTGTCATATCAAATTATGTGTTGGTGGAGAATTTTGGTTCTTACAATGCTAATATATTCGTGAATCAAATGGATCTAACCAAGAATTAATTAATTTCATTTAGATATGATAGACTCTACCAATAGTTATTAAGATTTATTTATCTGGGGCTCATGATCGATTATCTTGGTTGTGCCTCCATTTGTTACTACTCCAACTAGGCTTTTCTTCACCTCTAATTCATTGGATAATGGGGTGTGTCTCATCAATGAACTTTTTTATCCTTATTAATGGATTTACCTTACCATTCTTCAAATCTTCCAAAGGGTTATGACAAGGTTGTCCCTTATCTCCTTATCTCTTCCTCCTTATGGAAAAAGGGTTAATTCGAGCTCTTGAAGATGCTAAAAGGAAATGGTTATTGTCTGGTATTAGTAGCATAAGGGAGTTAGCATTACAACACCTTATCTTTCTACATGATATACTATGTTTCTTTTTTTCCATTAGAAGGGATGTCACAACCCCTAAGGAAATCATGCATATTTTAAATAAGGTGACTGGAATAGAGGGAAATGAAAGGAAGTCAACACTATACTCAACACATGTAAGTCATGAGCTTCTATTTGACCAGAAGAACACCCTTTATTTCCAAAAATAAGGCTTGATGGTGGTTTTAAGGATCTGGAGTATATAATCTTAAACCAAATGGCTATGTCAAAGTTGAATGAATGTGGCTTTAGAGAAGGTGGAAAGGAGAATCAGCCTTTGTTGAAAAAAATGGTTATCTCAGGGGGTAGGTTGGTCCTTGTAAAGTATGTGTTAGAAGAAACTGGTGTACCTTGGCCTCCATTTTAAAGGGGATCTTGTAAAAGTTATTGAAAATATGTTTTGATTTTGTGGCAAGGAATCTTAGAGTATAAGGCCGCCCATTGGGTTAGTTGGAAAAAGGTGGCTTTGCCAAAATTATTGGGAGGATGGGGTTTAAATAATTATTTCTCCTTTAAGTGATCACTAGTAGTGAAATCCTTGTGAAACTTCGTATCCAAGGATATTATTTGGAAGGGAATTCTTGTTCAAAAAATATCTCAGTCTAGACATAATTATCAATTGGATTAGAAGAGAGCCTAAGCACATCCATAGCATCTCTAATTAGTTGAAGGATTTGAATGCCTTTAACCAGTTTGAGTTTACATTGAAGTGGGAGGAGACTACATTTCAAAGCTATGGTATAAGGCTTAATAATGTAGGTGTGAATCCTAAATGGAGGTGGATTTTTTTTTGAAAGACCATAGACCCTTCCAAATCCAAACTCCTGATTTGTATCACCCTCAATGGGAAGGTTTAGACATGGAATAAATTAATAAAAATAGGTAAGGGTTAAGAACTTGCCTATTGTTTAGCTTAAGTGAAGAAAAAAATGATCATTTGTTTGTTCATTGCTACTATATGGCTCTAGTCTAGAAAGAGATGGAGAAGATTATGGGAAAGCAATATTTATGGAAATCCCCATCAGTCGAGAGTTGTCTGTAGAGGTAGTATAGTGATAGAAGTCTAAAGTAGTGGAGGGTTTTCCCATATTTAGGGACATAGGGAATATGGATCGCTAGGAAAAATTTAATCTTTGAAGACGAGCTTTGTCCTCCTTTTCAAATGTCAACATAAATTGGGTTTATGTTGTGATTTTTCCTTTCAAAAGATCTACTAAAGGCATCTCATGTTCCAAATGTATTATGTTTAGAAAAATTAAGGCCTTGGGCCTACTTTAATGGGGTCTGTATAGATATTGATGCTTTAATGGGCTTGAGCTTCGCTCTGTATCTCTTCTAAACTCATGTTTTTCACTTTAAAACAAATTATGGTTATGGAAGAAAGAATTTGGGTGAGTTTAACTCATGTTTCTACTTATTTAATTTACATTAAAATGTCATGTCATTTTTTATGGATCAAAGTTAATCCACTATTAACTATTAATTAAACAAATGATTTAGTGCAAGTTGTTAAAAACTCACTTTATTCATTGCCTTGTAATCTAAACAAAGTAGTGATGTAGTTCCAATAAATAGATTCTCAACATCTTAATAGAGAGAATAACTAACAAGCCAATGGGTTTCCCAAAGCATACTTGGCGTTGGATAACAATGTTTACATCTTAGAAGAGTCTAATAATGGTTTAATGATGAACACATGAATTGATGCTTTAGATGAGTTTTACTACTCAATAGTCCTTTGGAAGGTTGTAATATTTTAAAACATGTAGAGTCATGAATTTTTGTTGGTCTATTGATTAGATATCTAGTCCTTTGAATATCATTTTTGTTTAATGGGGATAAAGTCATGTCTATATAGAATTCAATTCCTTTTCGGTGTTTTTTTTTTTTCCAAGGAAAAAAAGCGAACTTTTTTATAAGAAATAAAAAAGTTACAAAGCATATGAGTTAACATTCTGCAAAAGAACTGCCTGATAAGGAGCAAAGGCTCCTCTGAAAAAGATCATTAGCACCCCTACAGAGCACTAACAAAGTCTCTTGTATTCGGCCTGAACAACCATAACCAAGAAAAAGAGCTGAAGTCCACAGTGTCTCCTGGGTCTCCTTTCATGAGGAAAACAACCCAGAAAAAACCATACAGAAACCAGTTCACAATCTGCTCTATCAATCCAGAGCATAACAGACTATAAGAGGAAATAAAACATAGTTGACATATGCCACCGATATCATATGAAACACAGATAAACTAGTGCATATAGGAGGAAAAAACAAAAACATTATATATATGGAGGGAGATCCGACACACGGATCTGATCCTGAAACTGTTCTGTTACTCTCCAAGAGCCCACAGCTTTCTGCAGACCTTCTTTAGAAAGCCGATCTGCCTCCTCGTTGCAGTCCCTGTAGATGTGGTCAATAGAAAAAACATTAAACTGTTGTTTTAAAGATTGTATTTCTTCTAGTAAAGGCATCAACATGTGAATTCCTTTTCGGTGTTGGAAGTTGTACAAAATGTATTTTTGGTTCACCTCAAATAAAAAATATATTTTTATTATAAAAACAACTGTATATAAAATTACAGTTTAGCAACCTAGCAATACATCCAATGATGGGAACCAACAAGCATTGATCGATGAGAGCTATAATTTATTCCCTAATTGTGTTATTGAATCTCAAGTGCTACACGAAAAAAATGAGAGCAAATTGAGAGCATTAATGAGTTTGCTTCTTCATGGCCTTTTGGTCCTTTCACAGTTGAGTGTCCATCCACAACCACCAATTTTTCACTCAATATCCTATTGCATGGCTAAATTTCTTACATCATGCCACTGCATAGTAGTTGTGTCTTCACCTTAGTCAGGATAGGGATTAGTTCAATAACAAGGGTATGTTGACAATTCATTCAAGGTTGGAACTTGATATACTCATATTTTGCACATTCTCAAGACCAAATAAGTAGCAACGACCACCATTATTTCCACGCAAGTGATTTATGACTCTAATTCTCTTTATTATATTTATTTTGTTCATTATGTGATTCATGAAAACTTGTACATTTAGAGTTCCAACCTTACCATGTTCTATCCTCTTCAACATCGATTTAGTTTGAGCTACCCATTTTCCACTTGATCCCAAGTTCAATTCTTGATCTTTGAAAATTGAACAAAACAAGAGTCACCATGGAGAAAGGAACAAATGGAGTTGTAGTAATAATAACTAACTACCCTCCCATTAATGCCTCCCATTAATGCTATAAGCAATGAAGATAACATTTTAAAAGGTAAGCTTCCAATTTTTTTTGTAAATAAAGATAAAGATCTTGGATTTTAGCTAATGTATGAAGTTCTTGTTTCGTAAGCTAAAGATCTCTTGAAGATTTTGCAAATTAGATTGGTTTCTAGATATTTTCACTGAAATTCTTGACATTTGACATTTGTATTGGAAAAACCAACATACCTAGCTTCTTTCTTTTTTCTTTCAAGTTTTTGCATTTTTTATTTTAGTTTAAAGATTTATTTTTGATAATCATACTACTTTTCTTTAAAATGTCGTTGTTCAGAATGCTTCATACAAAAATCATTTCCCAAAAATTGTGAATAAATAAAGATAATATGTTTGATATTGGTTCATTTTCATAAGTTTTGTTGCGTAAGCTAAATTTCTCTTTAAAAAAATTATATTAGAATGACTTGTAGATGTTTTTAACTGAAATCATTGACATTATCAACTAATTTCATTAGTATTTTTGTCAAATATTTATTTATATTTTTTCCTTTAAATTCAATTGTTTAAATACTTTAATTGGAACTTTAACTTACCTTGCAAATTTGAGCAGATTAAGCAACATAGAAAATTCTAGCATAGAAAGCACCATAGACAATGTAGCCACAAGAGAAGCAATGGCATAGAGAGTTGGATTGAGTTACATGTACAAATATACATCATTTGATAGATCTAACCTTCGATGCTATTGAAGAGACCTAAGCAAGCAAAGCTTCTTCACCTTACCTTCCATCAGTGCTAAGGAAAACTAGTTAGGGCTAAGAAATCATCTTGGCCACCCAGACATGGGGACAATTAGTTAGCATAATCAAAGAAAGCAAAGGAGTTAATATCATGGACAAAGGAGTTTATAATACTTATGGAAGTTTAAACAATGGATACAAGTTTTAAGTTAAGTTTTATATATATATATATATTTTTAAATAGAAAAATAAAATAATATATAAATATATATATTGTTTACCATTGCGTTAACTAAAAAATTTTGTGTAATTTTTCCTAAATTTTTTCTAATATACACCATATAAATCATTGAAATTACAACTCAATAGTTACACCTAATTTATATATATTAATAAAATAAATGACAATATTTTTATTTTTATTTTATTTTTAAGTTTAATTAAAATAATACTTTTCCAACCTATTTATAACTTATGAATAGAGAATGAGTACTAAAAATTATATATATATATGAACGAGTACTAAAAATTTATTACTCTATATATATATAATCTATGGTATATGTAACCAGTAAACTACATTATAATAACATAATAGTATTATAGTATTTTTTTGTCATTATAAGTACGATAGAAACCAGAAATAAACAACTATACTCCTAACCTACCCTTTGAATATCTTAATTAAATAACCTTAATAACTAAATAATCTTGAGTTTTGTTGTTAGATAGTTAATTTAGTTAATTTGTCATGGATTTTGAAGCCGACTAAATGTTAAGGGTGGTCTAAAGGCAACCATCAAATTAATTGGGTTGATCATAATCATAAAAACTAAACCAAACGTGCTTATGAATCATAAACCCCAAAGCAAACAGTCTAACTTAAAGGTGGTTAAGAAGATCAAATGAACTCTGGTGAAATCATTTCGAAAAAAATCTTGTCTGGTGAACATCTTTATTTTGGGTTGTTCATTGTGGAGAACTTAAATTTAATATAGATTATTATTATGAATTAACTGCATGATTAATTTTACTAAATTTTACGTTGTGAAAAGTTTCCCATTTAATTAGCTGATGTAATATATTGACTAATGGATGAGGTGATTCATTCGATGGAGTGATGACTTTTCAAAGTTATAATATTTTGTATTTTTAACCATCGTAAGAAGTGGAAGTAGTTATTATGGAAATCTCTAAATATAAGTTTTTGGGTTTTGATGACTTTACTTTCAACTTATATCAGATTTACAAGAAAATGCTAAAGTATGTTGTTTTGCAAGAAGTAGAAGACGTGAAAGTAGTTATTATGGAAATCCCTAAATATAAGTTTTTGGGTTTTGATAACTTTACTCTCAACTTCTTTCAGGTTTATAAGAAAATTCTAAAGTATGGTGTTTGGCCAGAAGTAGAAGACACTTGACACTCTTTTGCTATCTTAAAAACCGTTGATACTAATTTCATATTTCTTATTCATAAAAGAATATGTGTTGATTCTTTTTCAAATTTCATGCATATTTCCCTATATCATGTTATCTATAAAATCATCTCTAAAGTTATTGCAAATTGACTAAAACCCATTCTCTCCTCACTTATGTCTCATGAGCATACTAGTTATGTGGAAAATAGACAAATTATGGATTTCATAGTACTAGCCCATGAACACATTCACTCACTTAATTCCAGTAAGTCTCTAGGTATGATCATCAAACTTGATATGTCAAAAGCATTTGACAAATTGAGTTGCCAAATTATTTTTCACATGCTCACTGTTTTTGGGTTTGCAAAAAGATAGATTCATTGAGTTATTTCCCTCGTTTCCAAAACTTTCTTCTCCATCCTAGTCATTGGGCTTCCCTTTGTCACTTTTGTCCCCTCAAGGGTTATTAGGCAAGGAGACCCCATTCCCCTTACATCTTTCTCCTCATGGTTGAAGGGTTGGGTAGATCTATCAACTTAGCCCTACAACTTGGCCAGCTAAAAGGTATTCCTCTTCGTTCTCATGATCACACTTCTTCACACCAATAGTCTATGGATGGCAGTCTTCTCTTGGGCGTCCCCACTGTTAAAGAATCCAGTACTCTCAAAAACATCCTTCAAGACTTCTCTAATGCTTTGGGAACCTCCATTAACATAGAAAATTCTCAAATCTTATTTTTTAATACCCCACTAGCTATCCAAATTAACATGTCTCGTTTGCTTTGTTTTCAAAGGATGTCTCTTTCGTCCAAATACCTAACAGCCCCTTTAACTAAAAATCCTCTTTGACACATGTATGGGAAAATCTTCTTCTTTTGAAGCCAAAATTTCTCATTGGACTTTCAAATCACTCAATCTATCTAATTTCTTATTATTGTTCAAATATGTCCTTCAATCCCTCCCCACCTCTCTTCTCTTAGCAATGGAAACTCCTAAATCCATCCTAAACAAGATAAAAAATATTTAGTGCAACTTCCTCTAGCAAGAGTCAAAAGAGATTGAAAATGGGCCTCATTGCATGGGACAAAAGATGTTGTCTAAAAAAAGGAGGCCTTGGTCTCTGTAATCCATATATATTCAACATAGCCTTAAGTGCTAAAACAGAGTGGAGATGGATCAAAAGCACGGAGGCTTTATGGAGCAAAGTGTGGAAACTTAAGTATGCCCCTAATACCCAGGAATTTCAGATCATCAAAATGACATGAAACATTAGGGTTTCTCATATCTGGAATGTAGATTAGAGCAACAAGCATCTTGTCTAAGAGAATGGTTTTTGAGAAATCAAAATCAAGAAAAAATGCACTGTTTTGGGATGACTCGTGGAATTAATGGCCAAAATTTGCTTAGAATTAACAACTTCGCCCAACCAAGGACTCCCTCATCTCCAGGGGCCAAATCTTAGTTACACACAATTGGGACTCATCCCCTTGCATATCCCAATGGTACAATTGAAAGGCATGTGTGTAACACCCTCCTCCCACATTTACCCAAGCTAACTAGTCCATTGAGGTAAACATGTGATGAAGAGTTACTATTATATTATTCAAATCCCTAAGTATAGTTAAGTAAGTGGAATCGACAAACCAAAACCAAACTGACCTTCCTCAGGAGCTACCGGACCCCTCATGGGCTAACCAACCACTCCAGGTGCCCAACCCTTGAGTTAACTTGATTTTCACTGACCTAAACCCCCATTCATTCCCATGACAACCCCTCCATGTGAATGAAAGCCTCGAGTCACTCCCACAACGAGACCTACATGCGACAACAATATTTTCCAGACATTTTTGTGCCAACAACCCCGAAATGTGAGCCACTTTTTCAGGGATAGGACTTAGGCCTCTGCCCAAAACTTGATGGAATTCTCGAAAATGATAAATAAAAAGAAGACAAGGCCTCTAATGCAAAATTTAACCAGGAACTAACCAAACTCATCCTAACCATGAATGATATTTCGTCAAACACATCATAAACATGTAATGTACAAGTCATATAAATCCATCTGAACATAGGGAACTCATACTTATTTGATATTCATCAAGAAGGTTTGATGCCCTCTCACAATATTTGCATTATCATCTATTAGGTCATACATTCATTAACATTTATTTTACTAAACAAAACATGATGAGAGCCATAACCAAATTATGTCATAAAACCATGCACATAACTAGCATATAATTAGCTGGATAACAATGATAAAACAACGATCAAAGCCACATAACAACAAGCATTTTTACTCCTGAAATACAATAGGAAAAGAGATTTTATTAACATTTGTAAAATCCAACCAAGTCAGGGACTTCCACTTACCGCTCGAACACAGATTGGGTTGAACCAAATATTTCTTTCAACCAATCACCCTCGTGCCATATTCCAAGCATGAATATGGGACTAACAACAAAACCAACTAGGTATTCTCAAGATTTATTGTGTATCCCTCCATTACCAGTCAAGGGATTCCTAGGCCCGAAACCGTCATCTATACCACAAGGCTTTACCGTGTATCCCGCCATTACCAGTCAAGGGATTCCTAGGCCCAAACAAAGAAACATACACTACAGGCTTTACCTCAATCCCACCAAATATTGGTCAAGGGATCACTAGGACCCAAACAAGCATGGATGCCTCTATATCCCTCCACCTAAATCGTGAGGAATTTTCCCATCTCCACCCTCAGGCTTTACTATGTATCTTGCCATTACCGGTCAAGGGATTATTAGACCTTTGAGAATTTTCTTGAGACCAACCCACTCAGTTTTGAAACCATCCGACAATCCAGTTCAACCAAGTAAAAGAACCCCATCACGCCATGGCTATCCAGAAATGGAAAGGAAAGGCTGAAAACGACTGTCACACCTAGCAAAACCCATGCCAATGAAATCAAGAGAACCAAATACACACATGCATGCCAAAACAAGCAAGGAAATCATACATGCAATTTGATACCTGCAATAAATCTCATTGTAGCCACTTGATCCAACTCTTCCTTGCTTGTTCTTTGCTTCCCTTTGCCTCCTTGTCCTTCCTTTTCCTTCTTTCCTCCAATGCTAGAGTGCTCCAAGAATACTCTAAGTGTATGAGAGTATATGAGAGAGAATAGAGAGAGAGATCTAAGTTAAAACTGACAAAAGGTTGTGAACTGATCCTCATAATCCTTTTGATTAATGAGGCCTCTAATTTATTCATTTTCCATTATTTTCCTTCATTTTCCTCTTCACATGCAACATCTGACCTTTCACCTTCCTTTTCTCGTAATTTCCTTAATATTCATAAATAAAATGCCAATTAATGCCTCTTTGCCTTTTTAAAGCCTTTGCCAATTTCCCCTTAGCCATAGTAAACCAAATGAACACCTGCTATGATGTTTTGTGCAACATTCAGCTTAGAATACCTGTCCCGTGACCATGCTCTTATTTTTCCTTTATTAACTTTATGACATGAACTTTTAACTCGAGGCTGTTACAAACCCCTGCCCCTTAGGGGAACATTGTCTTCAGTGTTCGGTGACACCTAAAACCAGAAAAACTGCTGAAAAAAACATGCTACCCATGGACCTTTATAACTTAGATCGTTGCAATATTTAAAATGAATAACCTGCTAAAAATCAAACCAACATGACAAACATAACAATTACCTGCATACGAATTCTAAAACACAGAAAATAAACAATGCGAGAGCATAACACATAAAACACATATACATTAGAGATTTTCCCTTGGATCCAAAAATCGGGACTACCAGCTTAATTTTTCATTATTTTCCTTTCAATGTCATAATACATATTTATGCATGCCGAAGCATCCAATACCATGGACCGAAAACCATCGTGTCCAAAAAACGTGTGCGAAAATCATTTACAAAACCATAGGTGGGTCCGCCCATCCTAACATAGGGTCCAAAACCAAAATTTTCTGGGGCGCTGCCCCGGACCCCATAAAGTGGGGTTATGGGTACACCTCAAACCCCCTATGACCCCCACCCCGCTACACAATCGGCACAACGAAGGGGGCTCTGCTCCCCCCCCCCGTCTAACCCCTAGGTTAACTACGTGGGCTAGTCGTGGAAAGAATATAACACAACCCAACATTCTCCCACTTGTTGTTTTCTTTCCACAGGGGGGCATAAGAGAGCTTAGCCATTTTTCTAGCCCTGAAATGCCCATTGTCTCTCTACACCAAGAGAACTTCTCAGAGCTCACAGATTTTGTCAATGCATCTGTAGTATTCTTCAAAGTGTCCACCTTTTTGTCTTCTATCATATCCCTCACAAAGTGATACTGAACATCAATGTGCTTTGTCTTTGAATGATATGTAGGGTTCTTTGCCAAGAAAATTTCACTTTGGCTGTCACGGTCTATCCTTATAGCTCCCTATACTAACCCCATACTTGAACACAATCTCTGCAACCAAACTACTTCCTTGCTTGCATGAGTGGCTGCCATGTATTCTGCCTCTATTACAAATTGTTTCTTACTCATCCATCTGACTGCACCTCCAAATAGTTTAAACACATACCCACTTGTAGATCTTCTCTGATCCAGATCTCCAACCCAGTCTGCATCAACAAAGCCATTAATATCCAACATTATGTCCAATCCTGATCTTCCTTGGTAGCACAAACCATAATCACTAGTGCCACACAAATACTTGAAAACCCGCTTCACTGTTGTCCAGTGCTCCTTCCCTGGTTTTGACATAAACCTACTCAATACTCCCACTGCATGTGCAATGTCTAGTCTAGTACAGACCATTACATACATCAGGTTACCGACTGCACTTGCATATGGAACACAAGACGTGTCCTCTTTCTCTTTGGGACACTGTTCAGCAGATGACCTCACACCTACAGGAATAGGAACCTTCACCGGTTTACTATCCTGCATATTAAACCTCTACAGTATTGTCTCAACATACTTCCTCTGGTTTAACCAAAGCTTTCTCTTTTCCCAATCTCTTTTAATTTCCATGCCCAAAATATAGTTTGCAGCACCAAGATCTTTCATGTCGAATTTGGAGGACAATTGGGTCTTCAAATCCTGGATAATTTCTTTGTCGTTTCCAACCAGCAACATATCATCCACATACAAGACCAGATAAATAACACGGTCACCAATTAATTTAAAATACAGACAGTGACCTGCTTTGCTTCTGGTGAAGCCAAGTCCCCGTATAAATGTATCAAATTTCTGATACCACATCCTTGGTGACTATTTTAACCCATACAAAGACTTCTTTAACTTGCTTACCCTTCACCACAAAGCCTTCAGGTTGCTTCATGTATATTTCCTCTTCCAGATCCCCGTGAAGAAATGTTGTCTTCACATCCATATATTCTACCTCAAAATCATAAGCAACAGCAACAGATAAAAGTAATCTAATAGAAGTTACCTTGGCAACAAGAGAAAAAATATCACCAAAATCAATTCCCGGCACCTGGGAATAACCTTTTGCTACCAACCAAGCTTTGTATTTCTCCACCTTTCATTCTGCATTTGTCTTCTTCTTGAACACCCATTTGCTGCCAATGGGTTTCCTTCCAGCCGACAACTCCACCAGATCCCAAGCCTCATTTTTGTGCAAATATGCCATTTCATCAACCATGGCCTCTTTCCATAGGTTGCAATCCTCTAAATCTACTGCTTCCTTCACAGTTCTAGGATCATTGTCAATAATAGATAAATCAAAATTTGAACAAAAAGCAGATGGACTATACCTTTCTGGCTGCCTTCTTTCTCGAACAGATCTTCTCACACCCTAAGTTTGTGGCTCTTCATCTTTTGATTCATCCTCTGCTAAAGAGTCTGATTCTTCCTCCTTAAGCTCAAACTCTATCTTCTCAGGTTCCTTTGGTTGTACTTCATGTTTAATAACATATTTTACCTCTCTAAACACCACATCTCGGTTGTACACAACCTTCCATGTGACTGGGTTCCAAAGCTTATAACCCTTTAAACCATCCTTATACCCAATAAAGATGCACTTTTCAGATTTACTATCCAACTTGGTCCATCTCTCCTTTGGAACATGTACATATGCATCACATCCAAATACCATCAGATGTGAAAGAGAGGGTTTCTTACCAGTCCATACCTCTTATGGAGTCTTATCCACCAATGCTAATGAAGGTGACCTGTTGACCAAGTAACATGTAGTATCCACCACCTTTGCCCATAATTCTTGTCCTAACCCGGCACCACTGAGCATGCTTCTTGCCCTTTCCATCAACGTCTTGTTCATTCTTTATGCAACTCCATTTTGCTGAGGTGTATATGGAGTAGTCTTCTGCCATGTTATACCACACTTCTTACAGAATTATTCAAATTCCTTGCTGCAAAATTCTCCACCATTATCTGTCCTCAGCACCTTTATCTTCTTCTCTGTCTGGTTTTCCACTAGAGCCTTAAATTCTTTAAACCTGTCAAAGACTTCAGATTTCTTCTTAAGGAAATATATCCATGTATTCCTTGAGAAGTCATCTATAAATGATACATAGTATACAGACTTACCCAGTGATGGAACCTTCACGGGTCCAAACACATCACTGTGCACAAGCTATAATATCTATTTCGCCCTCTTACTACCAGAGGGGAAACTCACTTAATTCTACTTCCCATATACACAATTTTCACAGAAATCAAAATCCAGAGAGCTATTACTCATACCTTCTACCATACCTTTACCATGGAGTATTCAAAGGCCCTTCTCTCCAATATGTCCAAGCCTTTGATGCCACAACATGGTCTTTTCTCCAAAGACCACTAGATTTTCTGCTCCACTTTCAGGAACCACAGAACTGTTGCACCCATCAACAACAGTGCTACCTTTCAGCTTGTACAGAGTTCCAATCCAAACTCCCTGCATCAATACCAGTGCTCCCCGAACCATCTTGCAGGTATCTTTCTCGAACACTATCTTTACACCTGCATCATCCAGCTTGCTTACAGAAATCAGATTTCTAGCCAATGCAGGAATATGTAGAACACCCGGAAGTGTTCTAACCCTTCCACCTTGCAACTTCAACTTTACTTTTCAACGACCAATGATTCTAGCCTTCCTATCATCCCCTAAGAAGACATCACCACCATGGTATTTCTCATACTCGCAGAACCACTCTCTATGGGGAGTGAAGTGAAATGATGCACTTGAGTCAATCAACCATGCCTCATGATCTACATGTGTACTTGAAGAAGCCAAGTACACATCCCCACCTTCATCTGAGGTGGTTTTTGCCTCTGCAGAAGGAGCATCATCAGATCCCTTTCCTTCATCAGGAGCTTTAGATTTATAGTCCCTTTTGAAGTGCCCTTCCTTTCCGCATTTCTAACACACCACCTTTACAGGTTTTCCTGGAGATTTAGATTTCCCACTCAATGACTTATTTTTGTTTCTATTCTGGGACCGTCATCATACAAACAAGGCATCACCATTCTGGCTCTCCATATTTTTCCATCTCATCTCCTTCATCAGCAAGGATGAGACTATTTCATCAAACTGCAAGGCAGTTGCATTACTACCTATTGCAATAACCAGACTATCTCACGAATCTGGTGGAGAACACAACAAACTGATGCACTTATCTTCATCTGAAATTTTAATATCAACAAATGCTAACTGACTTACCACAATATTAAATGCATTCAGATGCTCTGTCACCGAGTCTCCATCTTTCATCCTCAGGTTATATAGCTTTTTCCGCAGGAACAGTTTATTCACCAGAGACTTAGATTGGTACAAAGTCCCTAACTTGTCCCACAAAGCCTTCGCCATAGCTTCCCCTGATACATTCAGCAATACTAAATCTGAGACACACAATCATATTGTGCTCTTTGCCTTCCAATCCAACTTCTTCCATTCTTCATCAGACACTCCCGTTGGTTTAGTACCTGGATCTACTGCGACCCACTAATCTTTATCCACCAACAGATCCTCCATCTTGAGTTTCCACAACTCAAAACTCTAACCATTAAATTTCTCGATCTCTATCTTTCCACTGCTCGCCATATTCTTTCACCACCGGAATCGATCTCGCAGATCTCCCACTGAACAAGGTCTACCACATGCCCGAGCGAAACCCTCAGCAACAATGGCGTCCCCTTGAAGCCAAAACTGCTCTGATACCAAATGTAGGTTTTAACCCCGTACATAAATTATCTGCATACGAATTCTAAAACAAAAAAAATAAACAATGCGAGAGCATAACACATAAAACACATATACACAGAGATTTTCCCCTGGATCACAAAACCGGGACTACCAGCTTGATTTTTCATTATTTTCCTTTCAATGTCATAATACATATTTATACATGTTGAAGCATCCAATACCATGGACCGAAAACCATCGCGTCCAAAAAACATGTGCGAAAATCATGCAGAAAACCATAGGTGGGTCTGCCCATCCTAACGTAGGGTCCAAAACCAAAATTTTCCAGGGCGCTACCCCGAACCCCATAAAGTGGGGTTACGGGTACACCTATGACCCCCTATGACCCCCCCCCCCCAACTACACAATCGGTGCAACGAAGGGGGCTCCACCCCCCCTCTAACCCCCTAGTTAACTACGTGGGTTAGTCATGGAAAGAATATAACACAACCCAACACTGTGACCACGCTCTTATTTTTCCTTTATTAACTTTATTAAATGAACTTTTAACCCGAGGCTGTTACAAACCCCCCCCCCTAGGGGAACACCGTCTTTAGTGTTCTGTGACACCTAAAACCAACAAAACTGCTAAAAAAAGCATACTACCCATGGATCTTAATAACTTAGATCGTTGCAATATTTAAAATGAATAACCTGCTAAAAATCAAACCAACATAACAAACATAACGACATGACACCCATACCGCTTATTGGAGCTTTATAACAAAGTTCGTTGTAGTATTTAGATCCATATACATATATAAATGTACCAAAATTTATTTTCCTCAACCGACAAACAACAAAGGATACATATTCTGCATCCAACCATCCATCTCCCATGTAGCTTCATTAGGCCCAAGGTGCTTCCACTGCACTTTAACCTGATCGATTGCTTGATTTCAGAGCATGAGCATCTTTCTTTGCAAAATGCACTAAGGTTATGATAGGAATTATCCTTCCGGCTCCACCTGCAATACAAACCAATCAATAACATGATCAACATCCTTTACATATCTTTTAAGCAATGAAACATGGAAAACATCATGGACTTTCACTGTCGGAGGCAGTGCAAGTCTGTAGGCCACTGGTCCAATCCTCTCAAGGATATCAAAAGGCACACAATACTAAGGTTCCAAATTCACACATGACCCAATCCTCAAGGATCTCTTCTTGGGCTTGATGTGCAAATTACACATGCTCCCAACTTGAAAATCCTTAAATTCCCTGTGTTGATCTGCATAACTCTTCTGCATGTCTTGTGTTGCCTTTAGATTCTTCTTGATTACCTATATTTCATGTTCCATCTCTACCAACATATCTGGTCCTATCAACACCTTGTTCACTGGATCACTCCAACTGATGGGAGTATTACAACTCCGCCCATAGAGTGCATCAACAAACTCATCCTTAGTGACTTCTGGCACCCATTGTTGTAAGCAAATTCAACTAGTGGAAGGTACTCTTCCCACTTTCATTTGATGCATAACATACATTCTCAACATGTCCTCCAAAATCCTCTTGACCCTCTCTATCTTTCCATATGTCTGCAGATGATAAGGTGTGTTGAAGGCCAACTCTGTATTGAAACCTGCTAATAACTCCTTCCAAAACTTGGAAGTGAACTTAACATCCCTAACTGACACAGTATTCTTCAGTACACCATGCAATCTCACTATGTCTCTGATGAATACTTGTGCTACAACACTCACTGAATAAGTTGACTTCACTGGAATGAAATGTGCTACCTTTGTCAACCTGTCAACGACAACCATAGTAGAATCCTACAGTTTGGATGTCCTCGAGAAACCTATAATGAAATCCATGGAAATGACCTCCCATTTCCACTATGGAATCAGAATCAGTTGTAATAGACCAATTGGATGCTTGCACTCTGCTTTTACCTGTTGACAATCTAAACATCTAGCCACAAACTCTGTCACTTCCTTCTTCAAATTTTACCAATAATAGAACTTCTTCACCACTATCAACGTCTTTTGAGATCCTGGGTGAACTGAATACGACTTAGCATGAAATTCTCTCAGGATAAGCTTCTTGAGATCATTTTTGTTTGCACATAGATCATGTCCCTAAATCTGACCAAACCATCTCTTGTGAGACTATAGTCCACATCCTAATCACTTGTACTCTGCTACTATAACTTGTGCCTAAGCTCCCTGTACCTGTCATCCTGCTAACCTGCCTGTAAAATCTGATCCTGTAAAGTCGTCCCATAAGAACACATGGTTGAAATGTGATTTACCCGTATCTGCCTATTAGGGTCCCACCCTAACCCCCTTATTTATGTAGTAGGATCGAGTCATAGTTATAGTTAAGTAAGGAGTCAATAAAGCCCATATTAATAATTGTAAGTGGTTAACCCGCAATTAATGATGGGACCACAGTTAGTTGCAAATGGGCCATGGTATTAGATAGATGGTATTAATAAGAACCATGGTATTAATCCATGGTATTGCATGTATGAGTCATATATAAAGGATAGAGACTCCCTGCGAGGAGCATCATGTCTTATTTTGTAATCAAGCTCTGCTCTATTAGAGGTTACCCCTCGAAGAGGCAAGTGAACATTACTTTCTAAATAATAAAATACTTGCTGTTGTTTCTCACTATTCTATGTTCTGGGTATATTTCTTCGCATATTTTGTATTCTGGTATCGTCTTGCAGGTTAAGAGCATAACAAGTGGTATCAGAGCTCTTTCCAAGGCCGATGGGATCTCCATTTCTTAGCAATTTTTTTTTTTTGGCTAGAGACATGTTCCGACATTTTTAAACCACGGGATCTGTCGTTGAGCGCATAAACCTGTGGATTTGGGGAGGCATGCATGCAGGAAATACAAGAGGTGGTCACGCTTGTTGGACTCCCTTGTAACCCCTGTGGGTACCCCTTCGAGTAGTAGCGCATTAGACAGAACCACGCACGGACTGTCTTCCAAGTACCCTCTGGGTATATCGGAAGCCCCCTAGCTCCTTTGATACCTCGCCATAGATAAACCGTCGGCCGTCTTGCTGCTGCTGTACATCGAGAACAACACTCGAAGAGATTACTTGCCCGTACGATAGGGTAGTCGGGTTGTACGGCTAAGGGTACGGTTGATCCTCCTTAGTTAGAGCCCTGAAACATTGGGTCGAGTACTACTGTCAGACCCTTATGTATATTGCGATCTGTAGCACCTGACACTCCTCGAGACCATAGTTCCCTTTTCTATCTCAGGATCACGCATAATCTCTGCTAGATTAGATCTCACAAGTGGGGTTGCAGCAGCAGCAGACATCAGTCCCACAGTTCCGAGTTAGCAGACCAGCCTTTCTGATCCATCAGATCCGCAGCAGCAATCGGTGCCGCCGCTCAGAGCTATCCGATCAGCCATTCAGATCTCTCAGATCCACCAGATCTGAGTAGTTGTGTGGGGTTCCTATACCGGGGCGTGATTTTCGCAGGACTTTTGGCAGCATTGACATTTTGGGGATTCGGCTACTGCAGTATTCCTAAGCAAGGAGTAAAACTCCGTTAGGAGTCTGAGACCCCCCGGGGCGCTTATTGGTGATCTAGCCCATAAGAATCAGGACGACGAGCTGAGCAAGGTGGTACCATTCAATTGTTAGTGAAAAAAATTCGGGTGGTCCCAAATTTCAAGTACATCAGATCGGTGCATGGTAGAAACTAGAGTGCAAGCTATGGCCAATGAGAAGATCGAAAAACTTGAACAATCCTTGCAAGCCATCCAAGCTCAGCTTGACAGACTAACTGACACACTCTTTAAGGGCAAGGAGGCGTATATTGGCAATGGACATAGTGAGGGTGAGTCTATCCGCTGTCTTCAACTCTGGGGCACCTACCAACAATCCTGTCCGCGACCTCCCAAGTTGGATATGCATAAATTTGATGGTTCTCACCCGGCCGCATGGATAGCACAAATGGATCAGTATTTCAATCTGAATAACATCTTAGATAATGAGACTCAGCTTATGGTGGGGAGCATGTACTTGGACAATGAAAGATGGCAATGGTGGGAATGGCATCAACGTTGCAATGGAATTTTTCTGACTTGGGCCACCTTCAAAAAAGCTCTTACAGAGTGCTTTGACCAGGAATCTTCTTTTTTGGGTCATCTCAATAAGCTCCGATAGACTAGCACAGTGGATGAATATGTTACAGCCTTTGAAGCCTTAGCTTTGCGCACTAGGGATCTCTTAGATGCGTTCTACACGGAATGTTTTATCAACGGTCTTAAAGAGGCCATACAAGCCAACGTCCGACTACACCACCCTCCCACATGGTCGGAGGCTTGCAAGGTAGCTCGTAACGTGGAACGTGCGTTAGCAGCCCAATCCATTCACCCAAATGTCACCGCCAAGGGTCGCCCCCCACAACCTCACATCACGACTCAAACACTTAAGGTTCAAAAGGTGTCACCTGCAGAAATGGCCGAAAGAAGAAAACAGGGATTATGTTACTACTGTGATGAAAAATACTCCCTAGGTCATAAATGCAAGGAGCCTAAATTTTTTCAAATTGATGCCATTGATTACAGCTCATCGGAGGAAGCCCCACCACTTGAGGAACCGGAGGAGGTAGAAGAGGACAACTAGAAGGACAATGTCCCTGACGAACCAATTATTTCGCAGCATGCTTTGGCAGGGATTTCTTCACCTCAATCTCTCAAAATCAAAGGTTTTATTAAACATCGCCCAGTAGTAGTCTTGATTGATAGTGGAAGTACACATAATTTCATCCATCAAAAAGTCGTGGAAGTAGTGCATTGTTTTGTACGAGCAGTTTCTAACTTCCAAGTCCAAATTGCGGATGGGGGAACAATGAAATGTGAAGGCCACTGTGAAAATGTCAAACTTCAAATGGGGGATTATCAATTGAAGACCCACATGTTTGCCATACACATGGGAGGGTGCGACATTGTCCTCGGTGCTGAATGGCTTCGCACTCTTGGGCCAATCCCAATGGATTTCCAGGAGTTATATATGATCTTTAAGCAGAACAACTCCACACATACCCTCCGTGGACTGTAGGCGGGAGCTCCCTCTGTCATCAGCTCACATAGGATGGAAAAATTGCTAAAAAAGGGCCATCATGGAGTTATAGCTCAATTTAATGCCATCCAGGCCGTCGAACCCAATTCTTTGCCGATTCATCCTGAGATGCAACAAATTTTAAATAATCATCTGCTAGTCTTTGACAAGCCTCATGAGCTTCCACCCTAGCAAGGGGAACATGATCATAGCATCACCTTGGTTCCAGGGGCCCAACCACCAAATGTGTGCCCATACAGATATCCGTTCACCCAAAAGAATGAAATAGAAAAAATAATCAAGGAACTTTTGGAAGCAGGTGTCATTCGTCCCAACATTAGTCCTTATTCATCACCGGTGGTCATGGTGCTCAAGAAAGATGGGGAATGGCAGATGTGTCCAGACTTCAGGTCCTCAATAAGTTGACATTCAAAGACAAATTTCCCATCCCGGTTGTTGATGATTTGCTGGATGAACTCAATGGGGCTCAATTCTTCACTAAGTTGGATCTTCGCTCAAGCTACCACCAAATTCGCATGAAGGAAGATGACATTCCAAAGACTGCTTTCAGAACTCATGAAGGCCATTATGAGTTCCTGGTCATGCAATTCGGTTTTTGTAATGCCCCATCTACTTTTCAGAGCCTTATGAACCACCTTCTCAAACCATATCTCAGGAAATTTGTCCTTGTCTTCTTCGATGACATCCTCATCTATAGTTGCACTTGGGCCACACATCTTCAGCATGTATATCTGCTCTTGCAACTGCTCCGCAAGCATAAATTATTTGTTAAGATGTCCAAATGTTCTTTTGGCATGGAAGAAGTTGAGTATTTGGGCCACATTGTGGGGCGTGAAGGTGTCAAGGTGGACCCCAAAAAGATCCAGGCAATGCAGGATTGGCCTCAACCTAAGACCTTCAAGAGCCTAAGAGGATTTTTGGGTCTCACAGGCTATTATCGCAAATTTGTCCGCAATTATGGTTGCATTGCGAATCCCCTCACTCAACTCCTTAAGAAAAAATCATTCTTCTAGAATGATGATGCACAACAGGCATTTACAACTCTCAAAAATGCCATGTGTTCCACTCCAGTCTTAGCACTACCTGATTTCACCAAATCTTTTTTCATTGAATGTGATGCTTCGGGTACGGGTATTGGGGCGGTCTTAATGTAGGAAGGTTGACCCTTGGCCTTCACAAGCTAACAACTAAGTGGGAGGAATCTGGGACAATCTACCTATGAGAAGGAAATGATGGCCATCTTACATGTAGTAGATACCTGGCGACCTTACTTACTGGGGCGACGTTTCCAAATCCGCACAGACCATCACAGTCTTAAATATTTTTTGGAGCAACGCCTATCCTCCCCACAACAAAATAAATGGCTCGCCAAAATGCTGGGATATGATTATGAGATCATTTACAAGAAAGGGCACGAAAATAGTGTAGCAGATGCATTATCTTTCCAATTTGAGGAGGAAAGTACCTTGCTCGCAATTTCCCTTCCCATTCCAGAATGGATTGAAGAGGCTCGCAGGGAATGGTTTTCACATCCTTGGCTCTCCCAACTCATTACTCAATTGCAGGCGGATCCAAATTCCACCAAGGGCTACTCGTGGCAGGATGAGATTCTTCGCTACAAGGACAGAGTCGTAATATCACCAACATCCACCCTCAAAAGCCGCATTTTGGTAGAATTGCACTCATCCCCCATTGCAGGACATTCAGGCTTTTAGAAGACATATGCTTGCACTAGAAGATCATTTTTTTGGACAGGCATGAAAAAGGACATCCTTAATTTTGTAGCGGAATGTGATGTTTGTCAACGCCACAAAGGGGAGACAGTCAAAGCACCAGGCACATTACAACCGTTGCTCATCCCGGCATCTATATGGATGGAGGTTTCTATGGATTTCATTACAAGTCTTCCAAAGTCAGGAAACAAGTCAGTCATCATGGTGGTTATGGACCGACTTTCTAAGTATGCTCATTTCTGCGACCTACCCCACCCGTTTACACCTACTTTGGTCGCTCAATATTTCATGGATCAGATCTTCAAATTGCATGGCATGCCCACTTCTATTGTGTCTGATCGTGACCCGATCTTCACCAATAATTTTTGGCAGGAACTCTTTAGGCTACAAGGCACCCAACTAAAACTCAGTACTTCCTATCATCCACAAATATATGGTCAAACTGAAGCCATCAACAAATGTCTGGAAACCTACCTTAGGTGTTTCACTTCATAAAAGCAACATCTATGGGTACAGTGGTTGCCTCTAGCTGAATGGTTGTATAACACCAACTATCATGCCACCACCAAAGTGACTCCCTATGAAGCAGTTTATGGTCAACTCCCTCCTTCCCCTGCTTCTTATATCAAGGGGTGCTCCAAGGTACAAGCAGTGGATCAACTCCTACAAAATTGCACAACCATGCTCGCCCATCTTAGAGAGAATCTTCATCAAGCTCAAAACCGCATGAAGCAACAGGTAGATCAGCATTGCTCAGAGCGCCAATTTCAAGAAGGGGATCAGGTATTTTTTAGGCTGCAACCATATAAGAAAACTTCACTCAAAGACAAGGGTTGTCATAAACTATCTCCAAAATTCTACGGACCATATCAAGTACTTCAGCGCATTGGAGAAGTGGCCTACAAGCTAGCTTTGCCACCCACTGCAAAAATCCATCCAGTTTTCCATGTCTCATGCCTCAAGAAAGTGATTGGGAAAAATTGCAGAATTCAAACCAGTCTACCTGAATTGGATGAAGAAGGGTCAATCTGGCTCCAACCTGAACAGGTCCTAGACACACGAGAATGGCACCTGCGTGGCCGCATGATCAGGGAAGTCCTCGTCAAGTGGAAAGACACCTCTCCGGAAGATGCAACCTAGGAACCAGCCACTATTCTTCAGCAGTTTCCGCAGCTTCAGCCTTGAGGAAAAGGCTATTCTTAAGGGGGAGGTCATGTTAGGGTCCCACCCTAACCCCCTTATTTATGTAGTAGGATCGAGTCACAATTATAGTTAAGTAAGGAGTCAATAAAGCCCATATTAATAATTGTAAGTGGTTAACCCGCAATTAATGACGGGACCACAGTTAGTTGCAAATGGGCCATGGTATTATATAGATGGTATTAATAAGAACCATGGTATTGATCCATGGTATTGCATGTATGATTCATATATAAAGGATAGAGACTCCCTGTGAGGAGCATCGTGTCTTATTTTGTAATCGAGCTCTACTCTATTGGAGGTTTCCACCTCGAAGAGGCAAGTGAACATTGATTTCTAAATAATAAAATACTTGCTGTTGTTTCTCACTATTCTATGTTCTGGGTATATTTCTTCGCATATTCTATATTCTGGTATCGTCTTACAGGTTAAGAGCATAACACTGCCTGCTTAGAGTATCTGAAACCTTGTTCTCCTTTCCATTAATGTACCTGATCTCAAATTCAAACTCATTGATCGTGGCCAACCATCTAGCTTGCCTAGCATTCAGATTCAGTTGGTCAAACAAGTATCTCAATACACTATGGTCGCTCATCAGTACAAACCTCCTACAAAGAAGGTAGTGTCGCCACATCTTCAATGCATGTACGATCATTGCCAACTCAAGATCATGCGTAACAAAATTATGCATGTGCTCATTCAATTTCCTTGATTCATAACATACCACTTGTTCCTCTTGCATCAAGAATCCACCAAGTCCTCTCTTACAAGAATATGTATAAACCACAAACTCTTTATCTAGATCTGTAATTTTTAGAACTGGAGCATTTGTAAACAGTTGTTTAAACTACTCAAAACTTGCTGCACATTCCTCTGTCTATTCAAATTTATTACCTTTTCACTGCAATGATGTAATAAGATATGCAATTCGTGAGAAGTTCCCATACCTGGTTCGGAAAGCAGTGTTGCAGATGTCCTCTTCTTTAATGTGTACATGATGGTGTCCTGATCTCAAATCAATATTTGAGAACATCGTTTCTCCCTTCAACTGGTCAAACAAGTCATCAATCCTCGGCAACGAATACCTATTCATGATGGTTACCTTGTTCAACTGCTTATAATCAATGCACAACCTGAGAGTACCATCCTTCTTCTTCGCAAACAATAATGGTGCATCCCATGGTGATACACTTGGCCTAATGCATGTTTTGTCAAGTGTTTCCTTCAACTGCAATTTCAAGTCCACTAACTCTAGTGTGCTCATCCGGTATGGTGCCTTTGATGCTAATGCTGCCCCTGGTACCAACTCAATAGAAAATTCCACTTCCCTGTGAAGTGATAACTCTAAAATATTTGCTGGCAACACATCTTGAAACTACTGTAAGATCAGGTACCTCTTCAAAACTTATGCGTCCTCAACATCCTTAACTTTATCACTATAAATATGCATTGCAAAAAATACACGTCCTTTTCTAAGACTACGCTTCGCCTGCATAGTTGTAACCATTCTAATTGATGTTGCCTTCTTCTTACCTTGCAAGATCCTTTGTTCTCCATTGTCATCCAAACACTCAATAGCCTTGTCATAACAATCCATCTTGATCCTATGAAGATACAACCAGTCCGTACCAACCAACATACTATATGATCCCAATGGAAGCACAAGCTCTTACCCAGTGGTGAACTCTTTTCTTTGTACCTGTAGCCAACTGCACTAACCAAGATTCTACATGTACTTCTTTATTCAAACCACACTTATCCACCAGGTTAGGTTTAACATAAATATAATTAGATCCAGGATCAATCAAAATAGAAACAACTTGATCATAAACCTTATTGTCCATATCAATAAAATATGCCCGGTGATTCGCGTGACTGTTATCCAATGTCGCATAGATTCGAGGAATGCTTAGTCCAACATCCCAAATTGTTTGCACTTCATGTGAATTGTATATATGAGGCCTACCTCCCTAATACAACGGACAATCCTTCTTGAGATGCTCCTTACCACATATTCAATACTGCATTTATCCCTTACCATCACCTTTATTCTGTTGCCCTCTAGGTTGTGACCCATATCGCTACTAGAATCTATTAAACTTCTCATAAGGAACCACATTCTCTTTTTCACCTACATCCTGAGGTTTTGTTCGCTTTGATGGTCACTTACCTTTAGCTTTTTCTTTCCCTCTCCAACCTTGTTGAGGCTTTGTCTTATGCTTCGATTTCTCATAACAGTGTTTCAACTTTATGATGGCTTCCTCCAATGATCTAGGCTCATCAAACTTGATCATGTCTTTGAATGCTACCAAAAACCCACTAATGAATCTCTAAATCTGCGCCTTCTCCTTCAAATAAGGCACATGACTCGACAACTCCAAGAATCTCCTGGTATACTCCTCATCGATCATAGATCTCATCTTCAACTCATAGAACTCCTTCAACTTGTCATCATAGTATCTCTCTGATAGATACTTCTTCATGAAAAGTCTTTCAAACTCCCTCCAAGTCAACTCCTCTTCCCACATGCCTCTGACATTCTTCATGTCTTCCCACCAAATATTTGCTTTACCTTTAAGGTTGAATGTAGCTATTATGGCCTTCATGTTCTCTAAGTAATCATGAAATCTGAAGAACTTATTCATTCCAAGTAACCAAGCTCCTGCATCTTGTGACTTCTTCATTTATCCATTAATTGTAGATGGCTTGGCTTTCTTGAACTCATCTTAAAAATATCCCATGTCACTCCTCCTATATGGATGACGTTTATAATGAGCATGGTACTTGTCTGAACCATAACTAGAATATTTCCCATGTCCACTACCTCTCTTATCAGGTGTATCCAAGAATCTACCATCCTTGATGGTATCATCCTTGTCCAACATGTGTCCATCTTGAGATTTTCTACCATAGGCTCCATTAGTCTTGTCCTCTTGTCCACGATTGATCCTAAGAGGTCATTGCCTCTGCAAGTCTAACAAGCTTTGAAGAATTAGTGCATTAACCTTTGCTTATTTCTCCTATGCCCTAACAAGTCTCTCTTGTGATTGAATTATCCTGTCATTATCCACTTCGCAACTCATTATTTCTACCTTCAAATTTCTCAGTGTCTTATATGTGAGGAGAGTACTCATCACCATGCTGCTCATTTGATTTATAAGGAGAGTCTCATGAACTATAATCCGCCATTTTTCTAGTCATCTTTGATCTTCTTCATGAAAGTATACCATGTCAGCTAAACCAAAATATAAACATAATTAACATACCTTAATAAAGTTGAGGGGAGGATATCTCGTCTGTAAGATCAACTAGGCTAGCACTATACATGTATAAACATAATTGTAGCAATATATAGACATCATCTCAATCATCATCTAGTTACCATGCATGACCATACCAACCACATACCATGACCCCAAGCACGACAACTATAAACATGGCAATGAATGCATACATCCACATAGACAACAAACATACACAAAAAATATATATTCAACCGACATGCATGCATGACTACCATATTTTTCCCATCCATTCCAAGCAGTGAACCATGCTCTGTTACCACTCTATGGTATCAGATATCACCCAAAGAGAACATAAACCAGACACCGCCCAAAGAGAACAAAACTTTCTCTGATACCACTCTATAACACCCTCCTCCCACATTTACCCAAGCTAACCAGTCCACTGGGGTAAACATGTGATGAAGAGTTACTATGATATGATTCAACTCCCCAAGTACAATTAAGGAAGTAGAATTGACAAACCAAAACCAAATTACCTTCCTCATGAGCTACAGGACCCCTCAATGGCTAAGTAACCACTCCAAGTTCCCAACCCCTGAGTTAGATTATTTTTTACTCACCTAAACCTCTAGTCTCTCCCATGCCAAGCCCTCCATGTGACTGAAATCCTCCAATCGTTCCCATGGCAAGGCCTCCATGTGACTACAGCCTTTTCCAGGAAATTTTGTGCTAACGGTCCCAAAATTTGGGCCACTTTTTCAAATCTAGGACTCAGGCTTCTGCCCAAAACTTGATGAAATTCGCAGAAATGATAAATAACAGGAAGACAAGGCCTCTAATGAAAAACTTGAACCAGAAACTAACTAGACTCATCCTAACCATGACAGGAATTTCGTCAAACAGATCATAAACATGTAATGTAAAGGTCATATAAACATATATGAACATAGGGACCTCATACTTATCTGAGATTCGTCAAGAAGGTCTGATTCCCTCTCACAATATCTAGATTATCATCTATTAGCTCATACATTCATTAAAATTTCTTTTACTAAACAAAACATGATGCGAGAAATAACCAAAGTCTGTCATAAAACCATGCATATAACCAACATATAACCAACATAATAACAATGATAGAACAACCGTCAAAGCCACATAATAACAAGCACATTTACTCATGAAATACAATAGGAAAATAAGTTTTATTAACATATGCAAAATCCAACCAAGTCAGGGACTTCCACACACCACCTGACCATAGATTGGGATGTACCAAATCTTTCTTTTGCCCAATCACCCTCGTGCCATATTCCAAGCATGAATGTGGGACTCACAACAAAAATAGCTATGGCTTCTCAGGATTTACTATGTATCCCTGCATTACAGGTCAAGGGATTCCTAGGCCCGAAACCCTCATCTATACCACCAGGGTTTACCGTGTATCTCGCCATTATCGGTCAAGGGATTCCTAGGCCCAAACAAAGAAACATACACTACAGGATTTACCATAATCCCGCCATATACAGGTCAAGGGATCACTAGGCCCTGAATAATCATGGATACCTCCATATATATCCACCTAAACCATGACGAATATGTCTGTCTCCACCCTCAGGATTTACTGCATATCCTGCCATTATAGGTCAAGGGATTCCTAGGCCTTTGGGAATTTTCTTGAGACCACCCCACTCAGTTTTGAAACCATCTGACAATCCAACTCAACCAAGTAAAAGAACCCCATCACATCATGGCTATCAAAAAATTTCAAGGCAAGGTTGAAAACCACTTTCACACCTGGCAAAAACCATGAAAATGACAGCAAGAGAACCACATACAAACATGCATGTACCATGAATTCCAAAAATTACAAGGAAATCATACATGCAAATTGATACCTGCAAGTAATCATGTTGTAGCCACTTGATCTAACTCTTCCTTGTTTTATCTTCGCTTCCCTTTGTCTCCTTGCCTTTCCTTTTCCTTCTTTCTTCCAATGCTAGAGTGCTCCAAGAATACTCCAAGTGTATGCCAGTATATGAGAGAGAACAGAGAGAGCTCCAAGTTAAAACTGGAAAAAGGTTGTGAACTAGTCCTCAAAAGCCTGTTTATTAATGAGGCCTCTAATTTCTTCATTTTTCATTATTTTCCTTCATTTTCCTCCTCACATGCAACCTGTGACCTTTCACCTTCCTTTTCTCCTAATTTCCCTAATTTTCATAAATAGAATTCCAATTAATGCTTCTTTTCCTTTTCAACACCTTTGTCGTTGCCTTTGCCAATTTCCCCTTTGCCATAATAAACCAAATGAACACCTGCTAGGATGGCTTGCCCAATATTCAGCTTGAAATATGTGTCCCATGACTCTTGGTCTTATTTTGCCTTTATTAACTTTATTACATGATCTTTTAACCTGAGGTTGTTACAATGTGAAGAATGGATTGAGCCTCCCTTCCAAAATGAAAGCACAATTCTTAAGCAAGAATTAACAAATAAAAAAATTGTGGTTCAATAGGGAAAATATATTCTTCATTGGAATTATCATCCTTCAGGAAATTTTAACCTCTCTGAAGCATGCAGTATTCTCACAAGAAACAACAAAAAGGATGATTAAAGCAAATTGCATAAAATATGTAATCTCAAACACTAGCCCAAAATTACTCATTTGTTTGTGGCTTCTATTATGGAACAAAAATTTTACATGGTACGAGCTTCAAAGTTGTGGTTTTTAGGGCCCCTCAATCTCTCTTCTTTGTTTCTCCAATTTAGAAAATGTCAATAATTTGCTTAGTAGTTGCAGTTCCTTTTCTTCCATTTGGGACTGCCTTGCTATGCTCTTTCGACAGACCAACTATATACAAAATAATGTCCTCTTCACTCTTCAATTCTAGTGTGACAGACCGACTATATACAAAATAATGTCCTCTCCACTCTTCAATTCTAGTGTGACTCCCCTTTCACTAATCCCATTTTCAATAGAGCATGGCAACTCATCCCAGGATTCATTTTATGGGAGATTTGGAAGGAGCGCAAAAAATGAACACTTAAGAAGATTGGGGACTCCACATACTTTATTTGACAAGCTATCCTAAATAAAATAAGGGAAACAATTTCTTCTTTTCCTTGGTCCTCCAAATATTAGGAATGCAATTAACCTAAAAAAGTCATTCTAACCAAAATGGGTCTCTTTCCTTATCCCATATGGTAGATTCCATCTCTCCCCAATTTCTTCCCTTTCGTCCCTTCCTTCTGGTACCCCCCTCTAGAGGAATTCATCAAGCCATACTTTAGCGTGGATTTGAAAGGAAATCCAGGCCAAGCCAGTTAGGGTGGAGTATTTCGTAACACTAATGGACATATTATATATGTTAATTATGTAGGTGCCATAGACCTGGATGCTAATAATGTTGTTGAAATCTAGGCACTAAAGCAGGATATCTCAATTGTTATCCACAAACAATTTCACAAGCTCATTATTAAAAGAGATTCGAAGACCATTATCAATATCTTCTAAAACATCCAATGCGGATCAGATCCTTCCAAAGTCTCTAAGAATTAAATATTGGAAGCTCGAACAGGTAATACTGCAAAATCCTGGAAAAAAATATAAAATTAGAAATCAATTTAATTACTATTCTATAAAAATGGTTCCTTAATAGAAGTATTTTCAAAATTATAATCATCAATATAATGTTTATATTTTAGAAATTGGAATAGTTGGTCAAAGACCATATTAGTATGGTGAATACCATGTTACTTACAGTATAATAATTAATGAAATGTATTATAGTTTATTAATGATAAATTTAAAATAATATACATGTTGAAATTAGTTTGTATTTTTTAATATTTTTATTATACATAGATTTAATTACTATAAATATGTGTTTTCTTTTTTTACAACTAAAAATTTCAATTTTAATAATAATTTTATGGTAAATAAATAATATATATATATATATATATATTAAAAAAATTATATTTTAAGGACAATGGAGTATATACATCTTCATAGTCATGATGTAAAATATATCCTTTATAAAATAAATAAAGGTGTTTCTTACATTAAATTTAAGTATAAATCATGGGATCACAAATTTATTGATTAACCTATTCAAGTTTGATATTTCTTACATTGCTTTTAAAAATAAAGAAGATTCATGTTTAAATGCTCTGAAAATTTTACACATTTTAACTTTGATCATATCAACATATTTCTTCCATATACCTTTTTCATGACTATATACTCCATATGTGCATGAACTCCATGACTATATACATTATAGACCATGTCTATGTACTCTAGATGTCATGTATTCCTCTTGTTTCTTATGATGCTTTGGTGTTATCCACTTACAACCCACTTCATAGTATATTTCAACCACATTATTATGCTATAAACTACTCATTTATTAATGCTCATAGTACATTGATTACATTTTAGAACTTTAGATCTCTTGACTCTCTTATCCTTAGTTGATTCTTAGCCCAATCTTGATTTAGTTGGACCCTCTAACCCCAATATAATCATTGGCTAAATTAATTTACCCAACTCCGATGTTTATCATAGTATTTGTTCTCATGTCTATTTTTTTAATTACATTCCATCGGTTAGATTCATGTTCTTCTAACTCATGACCTTTCATCTTACTTTAGTGTATTCTTGTATACCTTGGCCATTTGAAGTCATTATCTAGCTCACACTCAATCTCTATCACATGAATTTGTTCTTTATGCCCTATGTTTGTCATGTTCCTTCCTAAGCCACCATTCATACTCCATTCTCACTTATCATGTACTTCTTTCCTCAGTGCCATAGTAGTACTTGACATTATTTTATGCTTATACATATCCAATTTGTTTTGTTTATTATGTTCCTCCTCTACCAATCGTCACGAGTCTTCTTATAACTTTCATTCTTAATTCTTTGTGACACTCACTACCTTAGTTTTTTAAGGAAAACTTTACATGGATTCCCCCAATCCCTTCCCTCTGTTTTCTGGATGATACCCAATGTAAATGCATCAATATTGTTTATGATGCCTAATCTAGTGAGGACATCAAGTAAGGCATGCGATAAAGGCAATCAACTTGAGCATTGACCATGAGACCTCCTCCAAAAATCTCAAAGCACTCAAGCACTTAAACTAGCCCATCATACTTCATGATGCACACTACTTTTATTCATACTTAGAATTATATAGAATGCTCTACTTCAATTCCTATCAAAGAGAATTGGAAAAGCGCCTAAAGAAACATGCACGCTAATGATACCCAACCTTTTTATACATACAATAATTAAATAACCTTAAGAGTTTATTCCAAATTTAAAACTATTCTTATATTTATTCTAAACCCAATAGCTCTCAACCATTTTTGCCATTTTTGATATTGACCTATAATATGATAAATTATTATCTCCGTGGAATCTTTGTTGTCTTCGAATGTGCCTCTTATTAATTTAATAGGATGTCAAACATGCGCAAACTTGATTGGGCCTAATGGTTAAGAACATGTGCTTCCTCCTAGGAGATCATGGATTCAAAACCGGAGTTGGGTAGAGTTTGTACATGTTGACTACTTAATATTGGCATGTTGTGATGAGGCTCGAGGGGTAAACGTCTCACTAGCATGGATCCCCAAATTGTCACTAATGGAGTGTTTCTGAACGTCTCAACCCTTTCCAAACCATAAGTTATTGTTAGTATTGGATTACGCTATTAATACTAGCTACACCCAATTTATTTACTAAAGAAGAGGATATCAACTTATATATTTATAGAGTTTAGTAATGCAATTTGAATATATATATCGGTTGAGTAATGAAATTTTACTTTTTATTAAAGGTAAATGTTATGTAGTATCTAGTAGCATTAAATGTTAAAAAGATTTATATTTATTTAAAAGTTTGAAATGACTAAATTTAGATCAACCATTAAATGTTAAGTCATGGGATCATAGATCTAATACTTTGAGCATGAGTTTGTTGATCTAAATGTATATAGTCACGAAGTTCATGCACATATGGACTATCTAGTCATGCAAAAAGGTATATGGAATAACTATGTTGATATGAGAAGAGTTAAAATGTGTGAAATTTCCAAAGCATCTAAACATGACTCTTCTTTATTTCTCAAGGCATTGCTAAAATTCTCCTTCATTTTTGCACAAATTTGTAAATAAGGAATAAGGTGATATCATACTAATGATTTGATACATGATATTATTATGAACGCTAACTCTTAACATTCAAGCTTTCCAATATCTATGGTTGCATTGTATAGGGTTAGGCCTTGGTATTGATGTATAATCAAGGCCTATGCCATTTTAAGGGTGGAACTTTTCGTTGTTGCCACACATTATGGATGGGATTGGCATATTGTTTTGTTTGATTTGGTCCCATGGTGGGTCAATATATCTATCAAATTCTACAACAACTTATGTTAGTAAGTTTAGAGGTACCAATCCTTGTGGGTAGGAAATTTACGTGACCTTTCTTAGTGCTCCTTTAATCGATCCTGCATGGATCCAAAAATTGTGTTTTAGCATGACATGTTAGTTAATACATAAAAGTATTCTTTGGTCCAATAAGTGGTCAGCGTATTTGTTACAGACACTATGCCTAATACATTTTGTGATGTGATGTGATATTGGCTTGCCCAATGCCAAAAGCATTTGCCTATTATGTTATTAGACCAAAATATTATTACAAAAAGGTGTGTGGATGCATCAAATTCCTTACCATCTATTATTAGAGAGTGATCTACTTATTTAGGATTAAAGGATATTGCAATCTTATTGTTGTGTACTTATGTTCTTGAGGTATGTTAGTAAGTGGCAAAACCAAAGTTGGGTTGCAGCGTGATCCTCTTAGTAGAAGGTACTTTGCAAGGTTACAACAATAGTGAAGGAATTCCAAAATTACCTATCACACCATTATTTAATGCTAGAGCATATATCTCTAAATACTCCAACTGATCAACTTCTTTTTTAGTCATCTCTTGACAATACCAACCATAGTTTCCAAAAGCGTAGGATACATATATGGCTTCACTCCATACAAAATAATAAGGGTCATCTTTATCAATGATGCTCATAAAATTCCATGCTTATCATGTTCCCAAACATAGATCTAGATATACATGTGCATGGACACTAAGTACACTAAAGGACTTCACAACCTTCACACTTGAAGGAAGAGAATTTTAGTAGTAGACTAGATATTAGTCTCTTAAATTATTAACTTGGCCAACATCAATGTACATGGCATGATACATCAACCTATTGAATCCAACAACCTTTAAATAATCTCCAAATAAAGTGACCTAAGGCTCGATACAACAACATCTCACATTGCTCAAGATAAAGTTCTAAACCTCAAATGTTGGACCTTTCTTAATTACGAGGGGAACTATTGTCACCTCTCCAACCCTATTCTCACTTTCAATTGGCCCTGTTATCACTAAATGAGGGTTCTCCATAGTATATCATAAGGATATACCAATCAAACCAAGAAAAGATCCCCCTAAGGATTATACTTTTGTTACTATTAATCAAAGGATTAAATAATTATGGTTTAAGGTGGATCTTGAAGATATGATTTATAGGGTTTTTAGGGTACTTTCTGGGTTTGAGTTCAAAGGGAAGGTCCCCAAAAAGACACAATCAAGGAATTACAAGGAGCTTTTGAAGGGTAAATCCTAGTGAAATGATTTAAAATATTTTAAAAGGAAAAAGAGTGATGGAGGATAGAATATTAGTGCCTTCGCTTGCCTATATATTTTTGGGGGCTTGTGGGGTCAAAATCAACATAATTGAAGAGGATTCAAGTAGATTTAGGTTCACTAAGCTAGGGTAAGTCCACTCACTATCCTAGGATTTTTAATATTAAGTACATGACAAGGGAAAGAGCCCACCTGCTCCTTCCACAAAGTCTTGAAGAAGGGTGAATTTAAGAGGGATAATGAAAAAGAAATACCATGACTACCTACTTAATACTTAATTTCCATCATCCATAAACATGATGAAGACAAATAAATTCCACTTACTTATATTACCATGAATTCATCCAATATTCACCAATACCCATCCAATAAAAGAGTGCAATACATATTAATAGGGCCTCTCCAAGAGGTTGCTCAACCCATCCATCCATAACCAAATTATAGGAAGATAAAATCATAGAAATTCCAAACTTGCTAAGGTATTTCTCCCACAATCCAACCTTAAGAAAATGAGAAGATATGTCTCTCTATTTATAGGGAGAGAGATTCAACTTATTCTTACAACTAAAAATTAATTTTCTCAGTGAAAGCCACTAATATGGCATTAGAAAGGGTAAAAATCCCTCTTGTACAAGTAATTAATCTAAAATATTAAAAGTAGGGGATGTCCAAGCCAATTATACAAATATAAGGGGCATGAACCCTAAAAGTTGAAACACATCATAAAAAGAGATTCCAAGTGTAGCATCCAACCTCCAAGGGCCCTTTAGCATGCATGGAGCCTTAAATAAATCTGCCATCAACCATCCTCTAGGTCGGCTTCAAATGTGGGTGTGCAAGGCCACCAACATCCACAACATCATATGAGAAATGGTTGTCCTAACACAAAAATACCCCTTAGAAGTAGCTTGTCTCGTCCATAAATAGTGCAAGTGAAACCCTAAGAAAAACAGGTCTTCAACTAGATCAATAATGTTCTTCACGCCTTCTTCTAAGGTAGAGGTGGACTCCCAAAGTATACTACTTGCTCCTCAAACAACAAGACACCCCTTAGTGGACAACCATTTCACAAATTAAATGGCAAGCTTAAACAAAAGTTAGTCCTCCTCTTTGCCACATACTTGAAGTTGGCTCATATCATAAGTTTAGGTATATATATGTCAACCACCTTGAAGAAGGGACTTAAAATGTTACTCCTAAAATGTAAATATAGGAAGGATTGTAATTCACTACCAAACTTGTTCCTATGCCCTTTCTTACTTCTTCAAATATGCAGACCTTATTCTTTGTACATTGTATAGTACACATGTGTTGTCTCTACAACATTTGATATCATATCAACAACACTATTTTTCAAATTCTTCATTTACCACATTGCAGAATTTTTGCATGCCCTAAAGTGTTCTCCCATAAATTTAACAAATTAACCCTTCTAACTGTAAACCCATCACTTTAAAATGTTTAGATTCAAGGAAAATGGTTGATGTCATAGAGTTGAAGAGAAAATCATGGTATCTTGAACAATAAACATTTAATGGAGGCATTAATACCTAATACTTGAATAAGAGTTTACAATCAACACCAAGGGAAATGAAAAAAAGTCTCACTAGGCCAAACTAGCCATCTTTACGCGATTTTCTATTTTATTTTGCCCAACCTATTTTATTTCTCTCTCAATGAACTCAATAATTCAACACTTATATATATATATATATATATATATATATATATATATATATATATATATATATATATATATATATATATATATATATATATATATATATTTCTGACATATGCTCCAAAAATTCCTCGCAAGTTTTCAATCCACAACGTAGGTGGATAAAATAGCTTATCAATTGTCTCAGACAAAATGAACCTCGGGCTCATCTCCCTTCTCAGTGTTACTATAAGATAATCACATTATGGCCTCTTGATTCTAGCCATATTAGATAGTCAATATTGTTATGTCTTGTATTCTAGATGGCATGCGTCTCAACTCTTCATTACATTAATTCTCTTCATAGTATTCACAAAGAACTCTCAAGTTACATCTACAATGAGCACGTGAATCCTTCATTATCCCCTCGCACATAACTATAGTCCCTTTCATTCAATAAAGTTGCATGATTATTAATATTTTTAGGCAAAGGAATTGCATTAGATACTCATGCTTTATACAATATAATTTATCCATAAACCCCTACAATTCAACTTCTGAAATGGTTGCTCCTATAGGTCTTTCAATTTTCATTTCAACAACAATGTGCGGGCCAAACCAAATAGAGTTTTACCTCCTAGAACCTATTATTTTTCCCAACAATATTATGGGTAACATATGGCTCCAATTTATGCACAAGTCTCCTTGGGAGCACTTGAGAATCCCATAATCGCACTTATAGAACAACTTTCATATCCACCTATCCCAACAAAAAAGTATTGTGACCCATTTCCTCTATTTTAATCATCATATGGAACAAATCAATGTTAAAGTTCAGGTGTATCTATGTTGGTATCCCTATAGTTTTTTGGTTAAGCTTATGAACCTGAAAACTGAAAGTGTCTTCTTTACCCTTTACAACTCCCAATTTTCGTCTAGAAACCATCAAAACATTATTTCAAATTATGCTACCAAACAAGGTGGTGATGCCATACAACTATGTCCTTTATCTAATACTTGTTCTTCAAATTCCAACCATGATCCTTTTTCCTCTATTGGAAACTCTTATTTTCATCAAAATGTTAAGAATTATTTCCTTTTGGAAAAGTGGCAATGACCAAATGATAGCACATTTACATTTTTACTCCATAAGATGAATTTATTGTAAAATCAAATTTGTTGTATAGTTGATTTCCCGAGGTAGAAACAAGAAGGCTTCCCTTGGCCATAGATATATAGTTTAATCTTGCAGCATATCAAGAGAAACCCTCTCATGATGGTGGGTTTTTGTACAATTTACTTAGCAATAACATAGAAGAATCTATCCATAGAAGACATAAAATCAACAACACACCCATACTCTCTTTCAGCACCAGATATTAGAGGGTATTAAAAAATTACAAGGTAATATTGGCACTCTTTATGTTATAGGGTTTCACCCATTCTAGAGAAAATGCTTAGTTTTATTGTGACATTGAGCTATTCTCAAAATTCCCTTTCTCCATTTTCCACCAAAATCACAAATATCCCTTTTTTCCTTCATGCATTCCATGTACTTGAACACTATCATATTCCTTTTTTACCCTTCCTTATAAACAGTTAGAAAGTGATTCTTCAAAGCCAATAGAATGTTCTCCTTTTATTATGTCTATGACATCTTGTTGATTCTCTTCATAACAACTTAGATTCACATTGTTTCCTTTATAATTATAACTATCATAGATTTGACTTCCATCAAAATGCACAAAAAATGACCTTGGTTTCAAATTCGTACTTCTTAAAAATCGTTTCCCATAACCACATTTAGATCCCTTTCTTCACTGGCTATTGCATGTGTAGGTGGAAATGCTACCACTTTCAATTTCTAGGTAGAAATTTTATTCTAAAGCAGTGGATCTATCATCTTCCAAGAAAGGTGAAACATGTTGTTCCAAAAATGTTTCATCCTTATTACAACCATATTATTCCAAAGGATCATGGAGATGAGTTTTGTGCAGTTTTGTGGTATTTTTCTCTTCCATGATGCCTTTTAGGACTTCCAATATGCCATGGTAGGTGTCTTTGAACTTCTAAATTCTTGGGCCTTAATGTTTGAGAAATACTTCAAATTTGATAGAATATATGTTCCTTAGACTATAGGAGCACTTGAGCCATTATTTTTGCCTTGCTTGAAGAAAATAGGTAAATATCACCATCTACATGTCCTCATGTACCATAATGAATTTTGATGTGAATATAAGAAATTTTACAACATGGAGAATAACAGAAAAAGGATCACCATCATGTTTTGGACTTTCTTTCATCCAATCAACATTGTAAGGATTTGGCTATCCATGGATACTGTTGACATCAATAGCCTCAACAAGGGGAGAAGTCAACGTCTTCATTGTTTTCTCACTTCACAAGCATCAACTCTTAGAAATATTCAAATAACTAGATATTTGTTCTTCCAATGGAGTCACTAAGAGGAGATCTCAATATGAAATATTTTCCAATGTTGTCTTCCAAGAAGTGGAATTTATTCCCAACAACGATGACAAGATGTTACAATAAAATATTGAATTTCTTGAGATAAAGTCTTAAATGTCAAGTGTGAGGCCCTGCATAATTCTCCAACCCTCTTCACACTTCTACCATCCCTTCTATAACTCAATGGGGGGTTCTCACTAGTAGATCTTATGGATCTAATGACCAAGTCAAACCAAGTCAAGATACATATAAGGCTTCTATTTCAATCACCATCAATCAAAGGATTGTACAATTAGGGTTTAAGTAGGACATTGAGGATAGGTTCCTAGGGTTTTTAGGGTAATTCCATTTTTGAGTTCAAAGGGAAGGTCCCCAAATACATGTAATCAAGAAATTACAAGGTGATTTTAGATAGTAAACCCCAACAAAATGTTTGAAAATATTTTAAAATGAAAAAGGTAATGGAGGATAGAAGATCAATGCCTTAGTTTGCCAATATATTTTTGGAGGTATATGGGGTCAAGAATCAGTACGATTGAAGAAGATTGGAGTAGATTTAGGTTCACTATGCTAGGGTAATTCCAGTCACTATCCTTAGTCTTTTCAATATTCAAGGATGGGATAAATGAAGAAGCCCCCTTGCTCCTTCCTTAAAAGTCTTGGAAGAAGGATTATTTTAAGAGGGATAGTGAAAAAATAAAATATTGTGGCCACCGGCTCATGCACTCATCCAAGCTTCACCAATATCCATCCAAGAGAAGAGTGCAATTCACATCAATAAGGCTTCTCCAAGAGGTCCCTCAACTTGTCCATCCATATCAGAATTATAAGAAGATAAAATCACCCAAATTTTTGGCTTGCTAAGAGATTTTCTCCCCTATCTAACCATGATAAATTGAGAGGGAGTGTATCTCTATTTATAGGGAGAAAGACTCGACTTTCTCTTACAATTAAAAACTAATTTCATAAGTGAAATCCTCTAATCTGTCCTAAGGAGAGGTTAAAAACATATTGTACAATTAATTAACCTACAATATTACAATGTGGGGGATTTTTAGTCTAAGTGTACAAAATGTAAGGGGCATGAGCCTTGAAAGTTGAAACACATCTTAAAAAGGGTTTCCCAACATATAATCCATCCTCTAAAGGCCCTTCAACATTCATAAATCCTTAAATAAACATACCATCAACCATACTTTAAGCTTGCTTCAAATGTGGGTGGCACAAGCCCACCAACATTCACAACATCATTTGAGAAGGGCCATATTAACACACAAGTACCTTTTACAAGTAGCTTGTCCCCTCCACAATTATGCAAGTGAACCCTAAGACAAATTGGTGTTCTACCAAACTTATAAGGTTCTTCAAGCCTTCTTCTACAATATAGGTGGACTCCCAAAGTAGATTTCTCAATCTTCAAACAACAAGGCACCACTCATTGGTGAGACAACCATTTTAAAAACTAATTGACAAGCTCAAGTAAAGGTCAACCCGCCTCTTTTTCACACACTTTTAAGTCAACTTAAATCATAAGTTTAGGTCAATTCCAAGTTAATATTGGTCACCTCATCATCCTTTTTCAAAAATTTGTTGAATAAACTAATATATACATTTCCATCACCATGAAAGAGGGACTTAAAATGTTGCTCCTCAAATTTAAATATAGGGAGGATATTAATGTGTTGCTAAACTTGTTCCTACCCCCTCTCATACACCTTCATATCTACAACTTTTATTCTTTACACACTTATAGTATAAATGTGTTGTCTCTGCAACATCTTTATATCATGTCAACACCATTATTTGGCAATTCTCTAGTTACCAAATTACATAATTTATCGATGCTTTGAAGCATTCTCCCACCAATTCAACAAACTTTCCCTTTTAACCATAGATTCATCCCCTTAAAATGTCTAGTTTTAGGAAAGATGGTCGAGAACATAAAAAAATAGGTGGATATTCACTCCAACTCAAATTGGAAGGCACTCCATAAATGTGCTCTTACTAGAGTCGTTATAATTTATAAATCATTATGAAGCCTTGGAATGTCATAGAGTTGTTGAGTAAAGCACAATATCTTGAACAACAAACATTTAACGGAGGCATGAATACCCAATAGTTGAACAAGGTAATACAACCAACACTAGGAAAAATGAAATGAGGTCTCACTAGACCAAACCAGCCAACTCTACACCATTTTCTTATTTTATTTTGATCAATTTGTCTCACTTATCTCTCAATTAACTTTATCATTCAACACATACCTATTTAACTTCCTTTGTTCAATGTATGCTCCAAAAATTTCTCTCAAGTTTTAGTCCACAACATAAGAGGATAAAATAACTCATGAACTCTCTTAGAGAAAAGAAACCTTGGACTCATCTCCCTTTTTTGTGTTATTGTGAGATATCTTGTTAGGGTCTCTTAATTCCAACAATATTATACAATCGATATCACTAGGTTCTATTTACTAGACAATGACTATCTAAACTCTTCCTTACATTCAATTTCTTCAATATATTCACAAACATGTCCCATGGTACATCTCTAACGAGCATGTGATCTCCTTCATTGTCCTCATACACAAGTACATAATCTGTTACATTTAAGAGACTTGCATGAATATTATTATTTTCAAAAAAATGACTTGCATAGAATGTTCATACTTGGCTAGTACAATGTATCCATAAACCCATCTTCTATCAGGTCCAAAGGGTTCATTCTATTGGTCTTTCATTTTCATTTCAACAATGATGAATTAGACAAAACCAAATCGTGCTTAATCTCCTCGAACCCAATATTTATCCCAACAATCTTATGGGTAACAAGGCCTACATGGATTATGAAATCTCGATTATCAAAGCTAACACTAGGAACAATTGTTCTATTTACATTTACAAACTAGGCTCTCATCAAATATAAAACCAATTACTTCATTTCATTTAATAGATGGGTAAGGAATTCTAATTATTATTTTAGACGTTTAATATGCATTTTGCAATAAAAATTAATGTTGTATAAGTTGAGATATACATTGTTTGATTTGAAAGCATATCAGGTGGGATGGTATATGTCCCAATTATATAATATTAATTACTTTGTTGCTAGGTGCATAAAGTTTGACATCAATTATTAATTGAACTATTAAATTACTCACCAAACCTCCAATACTTGTGATGAATTTAATATTTTAAACTTAAAAGTTTTACGTTCCATTATTTTAATATGTGCAATGTTTTCATTTCATAAAGGCAAATGTTTTCTATTTATCTTAAATTCTTCTTGGAATCCTTTCTCTCTTGTCTTAAAACTAGGTGAGTTCATTTTTTTTTTGAATTGATCATGAAATGGAAAATTTTCCCAAGTACTAAAAGCAAGATGAAGAAGACGAGTTGCAACAACAATATTGGTGATCTCAACCCTTCTTCATCCATAACTATAATGGTATTTTTGTTTCTCTATTTTCCTATTTAGGGTGCTACTTTCATGTTGATTTGTTAAAGTCTAGGGCTTGATTTTTCAGCCTAATCAAGATTTGGAGTTTCAAGAAATTGTTGACGTTATCTAATTTGTTCCATTTTAACTAAGAATTTTCTCATGACTAAACTACCATTTTCTCTTCACGTGTTTTCTTTGTATTTTAAAATGTTTATTAGCCTGCTTCTTTTGGTAGGTTCCATGATTCATTGGAGATGGAGGGCACTTGTGTTCGAGGGGTGTGTAGCCTCCACTTCCTCAAGGTTTCCATGGCCTTCTTACTAATGAAGAATTTTGTGTTACATGAGGCTCCCTTTTCTACCGATGATTTAATAGAAGCTATATAACGATGCAACTAAGGGTGGTACTGGGAGTTTGTTCCTCCCCCATGACTTATCTTAATTATACAAAGCGAAGAAATCATGCCATTATACTTTAAAATTTGCTAATTCAATGAAATTATAATCATCATTTAAATCATATTTATAATATTTCTCTCTAAAACACTTTCGTAATATGTTATTATTTTTTTGTGGAGATTTCTTCATTTACACTTGGATTTTCATCCATGCTTGAGCACTTGATTCTACTGCTGACAAACACCAACTAGTTGAAAAAGATGTTGCCGTAGCTCTTTATGAGGCCTCTATTCTATTTTTACTATTTCATGATTTTTAGATCTCGTATTTTTTATCCAATCATCTTCATGGGAATTTTTAGATGTTAAGGAATTTTGTAGGTTTTAGGGAGGGTATCAACACTAGATTCTCTCTTACTCTTGTATTTATTATCCTTCCTTGCATAAACCAATCCTCTACTAATTAGGAAGGGGTGGAAATTATTTGCAAGAAGTCCAACAACTACTCTACTTTTCTATCTTCTATTCTCATTCTATTTTTCTCTTCTATGGTTTTCTTTCCTTAAAATGGAATATGCTACACAATATTTGAATTAATCTCCTCATAGGAAGTTCCCAAGAAACATCTCAGAGTGTTTACTTACTCCCTCAACTAGCTTGTTTTAGTACTAATGGAATCCCTTGATTGTATGGACACTTCTACCATTTGTAATATGTAGAATTGAGGGTTTGCATATTGTAGTAAATATGCACATGAAATCTACAATTTCCTTCAAGTTCAAGAATGAGACCTATTTGTTTGATGAGAGGTTCTATAAAAGTTTAGTTAAGTATTTTAAATTCTCTATTCTTATTTCTTGTCCTAGACCTGAGCTTATAATTTACACAAAGGGGTCTACACATATGTCCATAATTTATGAATTGTGCTTGAATTTAAATGACTGTAATAGAGTTCTAATTTAAGTTCCATGTTGGAGGAGTAGAAGAACACAGGGAGTAGAAGAACATTCATGGATATGAGATCTGGAGCATAAAGAAAAAGGCAAGGAAATTAACACTAGGACCAACCTTGCCACATCCTTTAGAAACCTCTGAGGGTAGACCAACGTTGGGTTACATGTAATTACACTAAATTCAGGTATGCATGTAGCTAAACAAAAAAACAATGAATTCTAAAATAAATGGAATTTTGTCAATTGAGCTCAAATTATGCCCTAACCTCTACGAGTGCGACTTGAACATGCAATCTCTTCAATGGATGGAGGAGGAGGAAGTGTCTTTAGAGACCGTGCAAACTAGCACCTCCTCTTGGGGTTGACATCTTATCCAAAACATATGAAACAATTGCCTACTCTAAAACAAAGGCATATGAAGGTGGTGTCATCAATACTAATGTGCCTCATAGGAAACAACATTAATAGGAGCAAATGTATTATTCTAAAGTAAAGAAAAAAACACCATTTTTTGTTAACATCTATAAAGGAAAAAAAAATAACATCCAACCATAATAATAATGAAAACATGTAATATTTTATACTAAATAATATAGAGAACTAAATTTGAAAAAAAAAATCATTAAAAACATTTTTAATATAAATATATATATATAATCATTTTAATCTTAATCCCCGTACATCTATTATTACTTGATCAATTAAAAATGAAAATATATTCATCCTAATTTCTATATAAATTTATATAAAATATTTAACAAAATCACTAAAATATAACTAGAATTTTTATTTTTAATAAAATATTTTAATTATAACATTTAATAAATTATTCTTTCTATCTAAAATTATATGGTCACATAGGCATAACAACTAGGATTATCGCCACTCCGTCGAGTGGCCAGTTGTGTTGTCTCTTATGCTTGTGTCCACTACCCGCGTACTTCATGCATGGCCGACTGCAATTAAACTTTATTGATATAAGAATAAATTATATTATATGAAGACATAGACTATGATCATTATGTATCCAATGTCTTAAGAGAAATAATGTGATTTAAGGTTATATTAATTTTTTATTTGGAATTTTAATTGGTGTTGTTTATGAGAAATAATGTGATTTAATGTTATATTAATATTTTATTTGGTGTTGTTTATGGTTTTCATGGGATTATATTTATCATCGGTATTATTAAGAAATTAGTATTATTATGTAATTCTTACCTTCAATAAAAGGAGGGATACGGTCTAGTTTTTTAAAAAATATTATTATTGTGTAATTTTTTCCATTAATAAAGTGAGGGATGGTGTTGTTGTTTTATAAAATGAGGGCTAAGGTCTAGTTTAAAATATATATATTATTATTGTGTAATTTTTTCATTAATAAAATGATTATTTTGTTTGTTTTTTAATTATAGATTAAATATAACTCAAAGTACATGGTTTTATTGTAAATAATTATTTTGATAAGTTTATGGATTTTTTTTAATTTTATTTAAGATGAATTTGTTTTTTAGTTTAGAAGTATAATTTTAATTTGTTAAAGATTTTATTTTTAATTGTGATTAGGTATTTTCTATTCTAATATGTTAGAGATGTTGTAATGTAATGTCTTGTTTAACTATAAAAATAAAAAAAATTATGAGTGAAATTTTTTTTACATAATCAAAATAAAATAAAAATAATAAAAATTAACATTAAAATAAAAATAACTTCATGTTATGGACCCATGGTATTCATGTGGAATATAACCCATTTAAAGAGTGAAAATAAACCAACCTAGATCCACCTTAACTCCCCATCTACCAAACACATAGAGGACTCAAATCTCTTGAGATACAAACCTCTTTTAGAGTGAAAAGAGAGTTGATCCAACTCTTGGTAGATCCAGATTTAAGATTTAAAGATATTTAGTAAAAGTGAAAATATGTTTCTTTGTAAATCACTAACATATGATTTTAAAGGGTGAATATAACCCACTTGAAGGGTGAAAATAACTCAACCTAGATCCACCTTAACTCCCCATCTACCAAACACATAGAGGACTCAAATCTCTTGAGATACAAACCTCTTTTAGAGTGAGAAGAGAGGTGATCCAGCTCTTGGTAGATCCAGATTTTAAGATTTAAAGATATTTAGTAAAAGTGAAAATATGTTTCTTTATAAACCACTAACATATGATTTTAGGTGGGTTGTTTTTTTTAAAGAATAGTGATGAATTAGCCTCCATTTTGTGAATAGCAACAATGTTTATTGTTCTTTCGATTGTTCTCGTTTCTAGTTAGATTGATAGGCGTGTTTATTTTAGAAAACGACTTCCTGAATTCTAATTTAATTATAAATAATTATTAAATGGATGGTAGGTATTTAACTTTTACAAAATATTATAGAATATTCTTAATAGTAGTCACATAGCAAAGACTTAGATTTAAGTAGTTATGGGCTTTCTACTCTTTTAATTAAATTGATTAATTTGAACAAAATTGGTATATGAACAAATGTCATATAAAATCAGTTATGGTTTTTTCTACATGTGGTATTGATAAGCCATGGTATTGGCCTATGGTATTATAACAAAGCCTATTTACATGTTGAGAAGCTCAAAGGTAAAGTAAGAGTGAATTTAGGTAGTTAAGAATCTAGTTACATATATTTTGAAATATATAAATATTTAATTCGTATTGATTTTTTAATAATAATAATAATAATAAAGTTATAATTTAATTAATTTTTATAATCTTTATAATTTTAGCAATATGAGATGTATTATGAAATAAGTATTTTGATATTTATCAACATTTACCAACTATTTAATATATATGGTTGTGCTAGTTAATAACTGAATTATAATAAATTTTACTACAATTAAAAAAATAAATAGACATAATTTTTATATAAACTTTTTTGTTAACGGATTGCCTTTTTATTACTAAATTGCCTTTTTATTTTTAGTAATAAGAATTTTGTGAAAACATATTATAATCCATTAAAGTTTGATTTTTAATATATTATATTATTTTTTAAATTTATTTTAAAAATTAGAATAATATAAAATTTATTTTTGCTATAAATTCACACTACGGACAAAACGCGAAGTACATGGATAGAGTGTTGGTTGAATGCCATCAAAGAAACTAGTGCCATTAGCTTAGAGTTTTTCCAAAAAAAATATTAGATTGATAGTGATTCAAAACACTTAAGTTACATAATATTGTTTGACATTTGACAAACAACCTATAACTAGTGTCCATCTTTCACAAGGAAACAACCTATAACTAGTGTCCATCTTTGGTTCTAGTGTCCATCTTTGAGAAGGAAACCAGGTATGAAAGAAAATAAAACCCAAACTAGGCAACCTATAACTAGTGTCCATCTTTGAGAAGGAAACCATGTATGAAAGAAAATGAAACTCAAACTAGGCTACTCTTCCAGTGAGGTGTATAATTGTGCTATTGTCTCTAGCTTTCCAGTGGAGTCTTCGCATGTCATCTTCGGGCCTTGGGTTGTTTGGTCCTCCTCCAACATAATAGTATTAGCCGGGAGTACCCTTTATTGGTTCTTCCTCTTGTTGCTATTGTCAAACTCACTCAGCTCACCCCTAAAAGGGCTTGAATTTTCTCTAATGCTTGGAATATTAATATAGCTCCGAGACTTTGTAAGATTTGATGTCTCAATCCTCATGGGGTCCGTGACTCAATCCTCATGTATTCCTTGATTTGCTCCTCGAATAGGGTGTCTCGTTTTGTTACCACCTTTGCTTCTATTTCTTTCAACAATTTTAAATATTAACTTAAAAATTTACTAATATAAAAATTATATTTAAGATTATTATATTATAATAATTTATTTAATAAAATGGCTATCTTTATTCATAAATTGTTTTTTAAACAAAATAGACTCGAGTTACATTTAATTTAAATTTGCCAAATAAAAATGTATACTTACTTAAAACTTTCACTAATTACATAGTAGTTAGTATATCTATAGCTTGGTTTAAATATAATTGAATTAAAATAAAAAACAAAGATGATAATGGTATTTTTTCTTGTGTAAAATATTGATGTTTGAGAGGAAACCGTACAATTTAAACAATGTATTTTGTTTTTATTTTTATTTTTATTTTTATTTTTTTTGTAAAATATTGATAAATTATGATTTTTTTTTTTTTTTTGTAAAATATTGATAAATTATGAAATTGTCAAAATTGCATATAAAAGGTTAATCACAATTTTAAAAAGTAATATTAAATTTTACAACAAATTAACCAATAAATTAATATTAAAAATATTAAAGTTTTATGGAAAACAAAATAAATAAAACAATCCATATTTAATATAAAATATTTAAAATAAATTTTAAAAATAAATTTATGATTTAAATTCTTACATGATGATGATGATGATTAACATCCACTAAGACCAATGTCCTCTATCCAACCTTAAGAGAAAGAGAGTCTAATTGTCATTCTTAAAAATCTTGTCTATGTAATCGCTATAGTTGGGCTAGCTTAATAAATGTATATCATTACAATGTTTATTACAAATATTATTATTTTTTATATTGACTTAAAAAACTATTATATGTTTATAATACTTTTTAAAAATTTATTATACATACTACAATTTTTTTTATTTTTTTTATATTGCAGAAGTTTTAATAAATTATATTTAATTAAAAATAATAAAATACAATCCATAGCTTTCTTAAGGCACTCCTTGATGTGAAGTCACAGGTTCAATTCTCCACCCCTATAGGGATGATATATTGAACATGATGAAGATGTAGTGCCAACAAACTTACAAAAAAAAATACAAATAATAATCTATATCCAAATAGCAATGTATCATCATAAAATGTTTGATGCAATGTATGTGATTGTGGTGAATGTATAAGTTAAGTCATATCGAATTATGATAAACTTTGAAAATTATTGATGAAGTAGGTACAAGCCAATCAATTTGATGGGTATGACATTTTGTTTTTTTTAATCGCAACATGCAATTATATGATTTTTTAAAATAAAAAATAATTTCACTAACTAATTTTTTATTTTAAAAAACTAATTATTTAATTAACTAATGAAAGCGAAATTGCCCACAAGGTGTGGAATAGATGGTGATGGGGTGTATTGTTATATGACTTTTTTAAAATAAAAAAGAAATTTGTTGATTAATTTTTTATTTTAAAAAGCTAAATTTTTTAATAACTAATTAAAGCGAAATTGCCCACAAGGTGTAGAATAGATGGTGATGGGGTGTATTGTTAAGTCACCAGTTCAAAACTTCATGGTCAAAAATCCAGTCGTGTTAAGGGTTGGTGTGGCCCAAGTTGATACAATCCTCAAGTGATTTTGAGGACTTAGATGTTTTGGTTTCTCAAGCCACAGGTCAAGCAATTTTTGTCCACAAAAATTACCTAATTTATAAAAACCAAACGTCATTAAATTCTCCATAATTTTATTTGAAAGCCACACATTAAAACCAAAATATATATGGTTTATGTGAATAAGGTATAAGAATGAACTAAACTTTTCAAAGGTGTCCACTATTTTATCCATTTGCAGTGGTCAACAACTTCTAATGAAATATTGTCAGACGCTTACTGTCCATGTGAATAATTTCCTCTTGGAATTTATGTATATTGTTTTCCAAACAAGCCAACTAAATTTCCGGCATGATAATAAATTTAATATTGTGCCAAGGATGCAGCAATCATGGCGTCTGCAGCAACTTACAATGACTACAACGCCCACAGCAAGGTTGCGAAAAACAGGATGAACCTCGTGGGATTCAACTTGATGATTTTGGTACTTGGTTCTAGCAAGTGCATGGCCACACTGAACCTCGTCATTGCAGTTATTATCATAATGCTATGAATATGTACAGTTATTATCATAATGTTATAATGTTATGAATATGTGAGATCGAAGGGTGGGACTACTGTAAATTGATTTCAAACATCAAAATTCCAAAAACTAAATATTTTTCCTTGAATTTTTCTAAAACTGGATTATTTATGTGTAGTCATTACACAAAATATAATCATTAAATAATAAGAGTCAAACTAATTATATTGCAGAAAAATAAATTCAAATATTTATAAAAAAATCATAAACTTCAATCTATAATATTAAATTATGGATAAACTTCAATCTATAATGTTAAATTATGGCAAGAATGCAACACATCCTAATTAGCCACTATTAAGTAGGACAACCTACTCTGATCAAGCAAGGAACTCAAAAAGTTTGGGCACTAAAGATTTTGGTGGCCATCAAGAATAGGGTGTGATATGTTTTTTTGTTGTATCCACATTATGTTGTGGATTTTGTTGATATTTAATGACTCCATTGAACCAAACATTTTCAAAAAAAAATAATCAAACAAATTCACAATTGTCTTGTTATCAACAGAGAACAAAATGTGATCAAAACACAGTGGATGACATGAAAGCATACCACACAATCAATGAAGAATCTGGAGGCCATCAAGAAAAGGGGTGTCATGTTTTTTTTGGTGTAACCACATTAGGATGTGGATTTTTGTAAGGATTACCATTTTGTATACCGATATAATATGTATATCACTGATTTCGGTAACATATAGAATGTTCTCTCATGCATCCACATAGGATGTTCTCTCCTGTAACCAACTACTAGATGTTTACAGTTTGACAAGCAATTGACTTTGCAGGATGATGAAATTTAATTATATTTAAGTTTCACCTTCGCCCGACACTATTACTGATATTCAAGATCAAGATTTGTTTAATGATTTTTTTTTGAACTTGCAGGAAACTGTATACATATTCATGTAATAGGGTCTAATTTATCAACACTAATATATTGATGTTACATGAAGATGATGTCAGTGAGAGTCAATTCTAGTCAATTCTACATGGTCATGAACAAAGAATTATTTTCCTTCAAATTGGTAATGATTGGTTCAAAGAATGTAATCAAAAGAAACCCTACAATTTCATTACAGATCGAAGAAAAATACAACTTGAATGATGACTCTCATCTCAGATAAACTTAATAAGGAATAAGATACTCTCCTCACATAGTTTATCGACACTAATATATTAATGTTATTTGAATATGGTTTGAGAGAGACAATTCTACATGGTCATGAACAACGAATTATTGGTTCAAAGATTGTAATTAAAAAAAATAACCCTGCAATTTCATCACAAATTGTATGAAAAATACAACTTCAAGCTACTCTCATCACAAATAAACTTGAAGCCACTCTCATCACAGATAAACTTGATAAATAATATGCTATTATCATCATAGAATTTATCGACACTAATATATTAATGTTATTCAAAGATGGTGTCACTAAGAGTCAATTCTACATGGTCATGAACAAATATTTATTTTCCTTCAAAACAACAAGTAATGGTTCAAAGTTTGCAATTAAAAAAAGCCTTGTAATTTCATCACAGATTGAAGCATAATTACAGCTTGAAGCTACTCTCATCACAGATAAACTTGAAGTTACTCTTGTCAAAAGTAAACTTAATAAAGAAAAAGCTACTCAAATCACAGATAAACTTGAAGCTACATCTCATTCTACATATAAACTTGAATAAGAATAATAAAAGCTAACAAGATGATAATAATTTAAGATAATGTAAAACAACAGTAGTTCCACAACTTGTTTTTGAAGCATGTTGAGACCCGTGACCTGCATATTAGCCTATTCACTATAAGTTGAACTCTTTATACCCTGACCTTGTTAGGGATAACTGTGGTAATATTAAGTAAGTTTCTAGAGTTCTTACTTGACCCTGGAAATTTTTGTTAGCTCTGAATCTAGAAATGGAGAAGATGTCGCAGGCTAAAATAGCTAAGATGTGGGCTAAGATGATGGAACGGGATCTCAAGCTACAATTGTTGCTCTTTTATAAAGAACCACGTCTTATCAGGCAACTAGTATATTAACCATGATTGGAAGGAATGTTGTGAGCTTTGGTGCTGCAAAACCCAGTGGTGTTGAACTTCCTGTTGTTGAATCTACTAGTCAAAGATGTTCCTTTGGTCCTAGTCCAACTTGCAATTAATAATAGCAGGGCATTAGCAAGCGGTCTCGAAGAGTTATCTTATATACGTAATAACATTTGTCTTGGCGAGGGGGAAAACAAAAGCCTTACTTTTGTAATTCTTGTGTCCATATAGATGCCCTAAAAGAGAAAAAATTTCTAGAGTTCTTACTTGTGATAATCCAATATTCAAAGGATTGGGAAGATGCTCAATCGTATGCTAGCTTGGGAGAGAATTCATAAATGAGGTCGATCACATGATCCCTCTGGTCTAGACATGCCTAGAGACAATCCATGTAGGACATCTCAGAGACACATGAGGACATTCTCTAAACAAGGGAGGAAGATGAAGCAAGCGACAACATGGCATGGGTAGCACGAGGAGGAAATAAACTTGAAGAATTATAAAGAGCTTCTTGTTGGGTTAAAGATATGGTCCCTTCTCACTACATACAAATCTCCTCATAATCATCAATTTATATGGAAAGAAAAGAAACTTAACACAACTTACTATGATTGCTTCATTGATTCGTACAACAAATCCATGCTTTGGTAGTAATCACTGAGATTGTTCCATTGAATCTATGCTGCAAATCCACGCTTTGGTAGCAAATCAACTTGCAACAATTATTAATTGATTTACCCTTGCTTCTATATTGCTACACCTAGTAAGAATATGATGCATTGGCAACAATGTTTCAATTTTGATTGAATATGCACATGTCGAGACCACTGACATGGCAAAGAAGAAGCCCGATCCCCAGAACTTGATTTCAAAATGAAAAATTCAGAACCCTACCCAAAACCCTAAATACACAGAGCATATAATTTATTTTTTCTAAAACCCTACTAAAATACACAAAGCATAAAATACATTTTTGGTTAGGGTTTTGGGAACCCTACCCAAAACCCAAAATACACAAAGCATAAAATTTTGTTTTCTAAAACCCTACTAAAATACCCAAAACATTTTTTAGATACCCTACTAAAATATCCAAAAAAATTAAAACCAAACTAAAATACCCAAATAACAAGATAAATTTCTCAATTGAATAGTGGATTGAATGTGTTGAAAAACACAAAGAACCACATTTTGTAAAACCCTGCTAAAATACCCAAAGAACGAGCTAAAATTCCCAATAGTGGATTGAATGTGTTGAAAAACACAAAGTGTGACTGGTAGGAAAATGTATCCTACAAGAGTGTTGGAGAAGCCACCACCATGCCCAAACACCATTGCAAACCTCACCATAGCACTTATGCAACAGATAGAGCGATTACCTACAACATAAACACCACAAAATTAGTTTTGGAGCACCCGGTACCTTAAATTTGTAGCAATTTTAGACATAAAACTATGGAAACAACACATTACCTAAATATCTTGGAGGCTTCATCGTAGTCCATAGCTTGCTCAATTGACTTAGAGGATAGGCCCAACTGTAAACCCCCAGTAAACCAAGTGAAACAACGGCAGGTGGATGCGTGAACCCCCCTCGAACCAGACAAAACAACAACATCAGTAACAACAAAACCCCCCCATGAACCAGGCGAAACAACCTCAAGTGGAATGGTAAACTGCCCATGAACCAGGTATAACAATGACAAACACAATGATAAACCCCGTTCAAACCTATCCACACAACAATGACCCTCGAGGAGTGCAGACAAGCATGCACAGGTGAACAAGAATCTGCAGATGGATGAACAACAATTGGGGTGGCTCAATGACCACACACCTGGTTCGAACAAGAATGCACAAGGCATCAAATAACCCTTTGAAAGCAACATTTCGTACATCCTAGACGAATAGGAACCCAATTTTTTTAATGTGCCCACCCACCAGGACACGTGGACGAGCATGTTGGATGCTTGTCATACAGCCGTGAGGTGGCGGAGCATGTGGCTAGCCATCGTGGCACGGAGGGCACGCAGGTATTGGCGTCCCTCCCCTATGTTGTCACAATTTGGATTTAATAGTTGAAATTTCTAGCATTTACAATAAAGTATAAATGCAACCCAAAAATATAGTATAAATAATAATAAACTCTATATATTTCAATAAATTTACTAACACCAATGAGTGAATAGTACATGATTATTATCCCATATGTCATAACAAGAATTATGTATAAAGTTATTTAATAAATCTCTGCCAAATTATAAGGATTGATTTCGAAGTACGAACTTGGGATTATGCACTCCCGAATTTGTTACACGGGGTATTACCCTCTAACACAAAAAAAAAAATTCATATCCAAATAAAAATTGAAGTATAATATTACAATGTGATTAAAATAAATAACTCAAAATAATTTATTTATTATACTTACCCTAGGCAAGTTATATTGTAATCATTTTATAGTCAAAATGTTTTGAATTTCAATTAGTTCTAAAAAATTAAAAAATATTTTATAAATTTTATTAAAGTTTTGAAAAAATTAACTATTAAACTCAATATTTTGAAAATAAAAAATAATTTTTGAAATTTGAATCTCTATTTTCTTATTGGCTCATATAGATGAAATGATTAATTTTATGGAGTTATAAATAAAATTTGTAATAAAAAATATTTAATATATATATATATATATATATGCCACTAAGTGTTATAATAATACACAAATCAAATCTCAATATTATTGAAAAATAGTACACACATGAAATCTAAATATTTATGAAAAAATCATTATTTATAAAAATTAAAAATTAAAAATTAAAAAAAAAAAAAAAAAAAATTATATGTCACCAAGTGTCATAATAATACACACATCAAATCTCAATATTTATGAAAAATAGTACACACATCAAATCTCAATATTTATGAAAATTTCATTTCTAAGTAAGTGTATCAAACTCATGTTTGACTTTTAATTAATGTATAACTTTTGAAAATAATTTACAAAGTTTGCTCAAGTTTTTGAAAAATTTTAACAATCACATTTTATTTTATGATATTATTTTTTTGTGGTTATATATATATTAAATGTGAAAATACTTTATATATAGATTCACTTTTATATATAATATTAAGATATATAATTTACCATATATAAAAATAAATAAATAAAACAACTAAAAATATTATCTCACTACTTAAATAAAATATTCCTAAGTTATAATGGGAAATCTTTAACCAAATCTCTTTTAAGTCCTACTAGTAAGACTCCAATACTATTGCAACAATTACAAAAAATTCCAACAAACACATTTTTTATTTTCTATTACTTTCTATATCAATATAAAGATATTTTTGAAAATGCAGTCTAAGTTCTTCCTCTAAATTCTTGTTGTGTTTGAGTTAGATAAATAATCAACATTTGAGTTGAATTATATATATATATATATATATATATATATGAAAAAAATATATATATATTGAAATTACATTTTACCTTCATAAATTATTTTCTAATTGAAACTAATATTATAGTCTCAGTTCTAATCTATTAATAACTTAAAGTCTTCCAATACTTAAAAAAATTCTATTTTTTTCATAAAAATATAAAATGCCTAAAACTTAATTATTCATTTACTAACAACATATTTCAAAATAATATAATGTATTGATAAGAAAAAACAATGTCCCCTCCATTATAAATCTTTATAGCTCTTTGGTATGCCCCTAAGTCAACATGTTTTTTCATAATTAATTATGTGTTCTTTTAATATTATATAATGTTTTTCTTTCAAACATTTTTACCTACTTTTAATAGCTAGCTTGATTTTATGATATTAAATATTTTTCTTTCAAACATTTTTACCTACCTTTAATAGCTAGCTTGATTTTATGGGCAACTTGTGTAGGAGTCATATAAGGCCTTGAAATATCAAGTTGTCAAATAATGCAAGGTAAAGACTTATAAGCATTTGTAGATGCATTAGTTATTTAAGAATATAGACAACAACAAAAGTCAATTGATGCAATTTTTTTGTGTATTTTTTTGTTATAAATTATTTTAATGCAAAATAAAAATTTCATTGTTTTAACTAAACACTTATTAAATCTTAACTTTGTAAATTCAATTATAAAAATCTCCCTACTTAAAAACTTTAACAATTTTATTTGTTTTAATATTCTAAAGTAGAAATCTAAATTCAAAAATTGAAGAAGATCTAACTTATAATGTCACTTACAAAATAGAAACTTAAAATTATGAGTTTTAATAATTAAATTTTTTCAAGATTTTTATGTATAAATATTAGGGGATTTTTTATACTTCTGCTATCAATTATTGTTTACCTAAGAGGCGAGTACTAAATAACAACGTTGCATAAAATAACAACGTTGCATATTATACTCGTTTAATTTGATATTAAATAATTGATTAACATAACTGTAATAAAAATAACTATTTCATAAAATGACCGAAATTTATTAAACCCTTATTATATTCACCTATCTATTTCCTTTCTGATTAGAAATCTTATTATTAAGGAAGTCATATTATTAAGGAAGTCAGGCTTATTATATAGGAAAATACTCATTTAAACGAGCCCAACACGTGGACCAAAACATCGGTTCGTTTATGGCTCAAGCTCACTTGTAAAAAAAAAATATTAAATTGTTTTTATTTTTGAACAGGTAAAGTTCCTTAACGTCCAAGCAGAGCACGATAGGGTGGACGACCATTGCCATCTACCAACGGAAGCCCGCTTAACGATCGCAGAAGCACATAATTCTCTCATAGATTTCGAATTACAATTGAGATCTCTGCATTATCTACGATCTCGAAGCCATCGGTTCCGAGTGTGTAATAGGTCGGATTGCCACCGAAAATGCCAAGGGTTTGTTTGGAGAAACGTGAATTAATGATCGAATCAAGAAAATTCCTTAGAAATTAATTCCTTCACATTACTCAATTTTTTTATTATTATTAAAATAAATTCAAATTAAATTTTTAAATATATATACTACTTTTTCCTCTAAACAATGAAACTAATTAGTTAGGAATAGATTAACTTTTATTTAACATGTTTTTTTATTTTTTTAGTTTTAATAAAATAATTATTTTAAATTAAATGAAAAAAAAAAATTATGGAAGAGGACTTCGAGGACTAAATGGAGGAATGGAAAGACCACCTTCCAGATCCTAACGACATCAGAGGGAGACTATCCCAATTCAAACATACCCTGCATTTGTATTGGCTCATGAAAAGACTGGTAGGAAAAGCAATGGAACAAGTGTCCATGGGGATGGCTTTGATCATCAGAGACATGCCAGACTATAAAAAGGACCTGCAAACTATCCAGTTCTAGCTCTGCAAGCAGGACATAAGACTGGATCGTATACAGTGACACATTCCATGTATTATTGAAATGACACTAGCACCTGGAGATTTTGCTGAAGATCCAGCGACAGTTGAGTCAGAACTGGAAGACCTCAAAGAATAGTTGAGCACAATGATAACTCAGGTTTTTGTTTTTTTAGCGGCTAGCTTTCTTTTACATGCATGCTTATGGGATCTAAGACTATAGACTGGTTTTTAAATAGTTATGTATATATCGCTTGGGTAGAAAAACTGATAACTTATCATTTGGATGGCTTACAATATGCATAGGTGGCCAACAGACTTGGTTTCCCAATGGGCAAGTTGAGACCACCTATTAACGATATGTGGTTTCAGTTTGCTTTTATATAAATAGAAAATGAGGCTCTACCTAAGCTTACAAAAAAAAATAGCTATTTTAAACTCATCAAATAAATAACTATATTAAATAAATAAATAATTTAATTTAAGTAAATTTCAATTTGGGAGTTGCGTGAAATTTTTAATTAAAAAAATAATAATTAAAATTGATGACAGTGAGACAAACTTAATAATCTATTTAACTCAAAATTAATATGCATGAAATTTTTAAAATTTCATTGAAATCTTTGAAATTTCATGGAAATTTTACAAGGGTTATAGATACAAATTGTTTGAGAAAATATATTGTCCGTTCAACTAAGTTTTAATTGAGCTTAATGAACAAGAACATAAAATCCCAAAGGTCCAATAGAGTTGAAACTTCACTCCGATACCATATGTGACAACCTCAATATTAAAATATCCAACTAATTAGATCAAACATGTGATTAATAATCAATACACAACTATCTACGGGGTCTTGGATAGACGGTGATCGGGTGTTCTATTAAGACACCCCTTGATGTGAAGTCACAGGTTCAATTCCCTGCCTTGATCAAGGTGATATATTGGACATGATGAAGATGTAGTCTCACCGAGTTTACAAAAAAAAAAATCAACACACAACTATTCCACTAATTAACATAGAATTTCCAAAAAGTGAGCCAAAACAACTTACCTATATCAATGATATTCCTTACTTGTGGTTTTGGAGTTGAATGTTATTTGAATTCCGCTAGCCATAAGAAAGTTTTGGGGACGACTCTCCACCCAACCATAGGCTCGATTGGACATTATATTTCTACAGTTGGCCACCCCAAGCCCTCAATCAACGTACTACTGCCACGGAATCCTTTGTCTCACAACATTTTTCTTCCTAGAGAATAGATGGATGAATGAATCTCGTCATCCTCATCATCCATTAGATAGACCAAAAAATGGAACGGAAACTACATGCACACATTCCATATGTCAACATGCCAACTTTTATTTCTTAACTTTACTTATTCTTATTATTTTTATAGTTTAGGGTTATATATATTTATTTAAAACTCCAATTTATTATTTTATTTATTTATTATTATATTCTCTTTATTATTTATTATTTATTTACTATTATTATTTTTTCTTTATTATTTACTCTTATTATATTTTCTTTATTATTTACTATTTAGTTATTAATATTATCTTTTTTCTGTTGTTTATTATTTATTTACTTATATTTTATTATTATATTATTTTATTTATTTATGTATTATTATTAGGGGGCATTACAAGCATTTTCACCCTTAGCCTTCATGATGGTGCAAGGCCCATATCGAAGTGGTTTGAGTTTCTTTTGGGGTACTATGAAACCCTCTTTCTTCAAATGCAACCATGCCTTATCACCAAACTAAAACTTGTGTGAAGCTTAATGTGAGCCTTGTTGTTGCTTATACTTAGCATTGAGTTCGTAAGATATCATGAACTTGTTGTTGGAATGTTGGATCTATTCAACAAAATTGGTTGTTATATTTACCTAATTTTGAGCATGGGAAGACTCTTTCTATGAAGACATAATTGGTAGAGCTACAGTAATAGGGGCGAATAGATGGAACCCCAAACACATACTAAAAGGGATATGGCCAATGGAGTTGTGGACAACTCTATTGTAACTATGTTGAACATATGGGTGGCTCTCATCCCATGTACATGGATGCTTGGATTTGTACATGCATGGGATGTGCAAAACCAACCTATTAACCAATTTTGCTTTTCCATCTGTTTGGGGGTGTAAGGAAGTTCATTTGATTAACTTGGTGTCCATGAGAGACCACAATTTGGACTAGAAGGTAGTGAGGATGATATAGGTTGTGCAAGGAACAAAATTAAAAGAATCAAATGAAATGTAACACACGCACACAAATATAACAGAGAGCACAATAATTTATTAAAACCCCAACTTCTATTGATAAATAAAATAACAAAACATTGTAGAACACAACTTGGCCATAATGGTGGTAGTTATCTCTAAAAGGAGAGAGATGGTGGCTACATGCACTTGCAAAAAGTTGTTACAATAGGCTAAAAGAATGGCCTTTTAACATAAATAAATAACCCTAAAGGTCCAAAACCTAACTCTAGAAGATGAAATACCACTTGGTTTATGGGCCCTGAGGCTATTAATTAGTACATCAACTTCCTACGCGCACAAATTTTGTATACAATGTTTGTTCGAGGTGCACAGTAGCCCATTGGAAAGAACTATCCAAGGATTAAAACTTTTGGCTAGGGTTTTGATATTTCATGGCTACTGTTGGCACCCCGAATTGCCAAAAAACATCGTTTAGGGCCTCAAATGACCCCAAAAGTTTGGGACCTGAGGAAAAAAAACATATAAAAATTGCAAATAATATACAAAACCATTAAATCAGTGAAAGAGGTGGGTGGCCACCAATATCCACATAGATCAGAGGAACCTACTATCCCTATCTAAAATAATGGTTTGCACTAACCCAAAATGAATCTAAACACGCTAAAAAAGAGCTTAATAGTGGCTTCATCTATGATATTATTCTTAGAGAGTACCAAAATGGTCATCCTAGAGAACTGATCGACAACAACGTAGACACAATCATTTCCATGCTTGGAGGAGGGAAAACCTGAAATGTAATCCATGGATATTGACTCCCATGGCTTATCTGGGGTAGGTGGAGGAGTGCATAGCTCTTATTTCTTAATAGTTGGTTAGCAATGACATAGGTAGTGCATGATCGAATATACATGTTGGCATCCTACTAGATCCATGGCTTGTAGATATATTTCTAAAGAACATGTATTCTCTTCTCCACATTAAGGTACCCTACCACCTAACTATAATGTGCCTCAATATTAGCCTTATACACTCACTTGAAGGAACACAAAGATGACCAAGGTAGATCAAAAGTGCATCCTAGAGGTGAAAGTTTGGAAATTTTTTACTAGTGCCTAGTGTATGATATGTAGCAAGGAAGTTAGGGCCATTATTGTATAATTATTTCCACTTAGAGGTCTCATGCCCACATGAGGTAAGAATAAGGGTTAGCATGAAAACTAGGGGTTAGTTGAGGTATTCTACAACATGGTCTATTTTTCCATTCTACAAATTTTGCTACGCATGCATGAATTGAAAGGGCTTGTGATTAGTCTCGATGATTGTTTCCTTTCCTATAATATAATGCTTCCATTGTTGGCATGCCTACATAATGGAATACATCCCCTAATCATATGTGGTATATCTTTGAACAACATTAAATAATGTTTCACTATAATAAGCCATTGGATATCCATGTTAGTGAGGATTGCATTGTTAGCATAGTCAGAGGAATATTTCTCAATCTCAAATGGTTGTTGCAGGCTTAGCAGAGTGAGGAATAGTGTGGAGTAGTGGCAGTGTTTTAGATCCTCAAATGCTTTCTAATGTGGCTTATACTAGGAAAAATTGGTTTCAGCTCCACCCTTGGTCACTTGAATTAAGGCCCAAGCAATATGAGAGAATCACAACATGAACCAATGGTAGAAGTTGGAAAAGACTAAGAAGCTTTAGAACTCTATTAAGGTCATTGAGGTTGGCCTATCAAGGATGAATTTGATATTAGCTAGGTCCATATGCACCCCATGGTCATCCATGATGTATCCCAAAGACTAGATTCTCTACATGCCAAACGATAATTTCTCTAGATTGGCATATAACTTGCATTATTGCAGGATGCTTAACACCTACTAAATGTTCTACAAATTATCTTCCCACATTCTCTTGCATATGATGATTTCATCTAAATATATGACCACAAAAGAGTTCATGAACAATTGGAAGATATCATCCATCATCCTCATGAATGTTACTGGATCATTAGTGATGCCAAAAGGCATGACCAACCACTCAAAAAGGCCTTGTTTAGACTTGAAGGTTGTCTTCCTTACATCAAATTGTTCAATCAAAACTTGGTGGTAGTTGATCTGATTAATCTTACTAAAGAACTTGTCACCCTTAAATTGATCAAGAAGATCATCAAACTAAGGGATAAAGTATTGATTCTTAATAATTCTTTTTTCAGACTCTATATCCAATATTGAGTCATCATATCCCATCCTTATTTTACACCAACACAACTAGGTTTTCATAGGGTTTGGAGCTTGGTCAAATGTGTCCTTTTGGATGAGCTCATGAATTTGTCATTTTTATTCCCTCGTTCTCCATAAGGGGCATTTGTATATTGGGCCATTAGGTGAAGGAGCACTAGGATAAAATCAATTGAATGTTTGACCTGGCAGTGCACAGACACCTCTACAGGTGAGGCAAATATAACTTTTTATTCCTTTACAATCTTGTCCATGTGTTTTTGTTGTGTAAAGAGACTACCTTTTAACACTGATTTTCCAAGGCCAAGGAAATTTTAGTAGTCAGAACTACCTATGGTACCTTGTATATTTGGCCTCCCAAAGTAACAATGACACTTTAAGGCTTGGATTCATAAATAGCATGACATTAAAAGAACATCACAAACTTCAAGTGGGGAAACATCACATGGATGTCTCATCCCTGGCTCAACCAATAAATGATGCATGGTTGAGGGTGTGGCATTGTCAGCAACTTCAATCTATTAATGAACTAAGGTGAGATCAAGCATTTTAGACTACCACTTCCAACAAAGAGATATAGTGGAGTCCCTTTTATCCACATCTATGAATGGAAAAGGTGCTTCCCTTCCTCAATTTGCTCAAAATCTCTTGGTTCAATCTTTGTGGTTTCAATAATAACACTAGGTTCTGCGTCAATGATTTGGTTTCTCTTATCCAACCATAGATGAGAGTTCAATCTAGAGTGGGATTCTTTTACTTTAAGCTTCATTAACAAAAAATGCTTTAAGTGACATTTATAAGTGTTGTGCAAGGGGATTTTGTGAAAATCACACCACTTTCCAATGTCTTTCTTTGACTTCCCACTACCCTTATGTCCATGCCGCTTGAACTAGTTTCCTTGAGGTTAGGTCTCCTTGATTTGCCCTTTATTTTATGGGTTAAGGATACCTTTACCATGCTTTTATTATGACAAATTTATAGACTAAGCTCTCACTTTTTCCTCTGCTTAAATTTTTGCTTGATTTTGATGGCATATTGATAAGAATCTCCAATTGAATAGATGTCAAAGAAATCCATATTTCTTTGGATTCCTATTGATGGGAACACATGATTTAGATCATAACGCCCATGTAAATCCCATTTTTGGTTGTCATCGTGCTCAACAAACTCACCTTTTTAATCCTAGAAAATATAAAGTGTGGTTGTTTTGTAATTGAGCGTTAATGAGTGAACATGGATAATTGGGTGATTATCCTTGATTATTAATTTTTGATTCTGTGAGGTGTGCATTTATTATACTCTATAAGTCGAATTCATGATAGGTATTTTCACAAGAACTATGATAGAAATTAGGGGTCATGTCCCATTGTTAAGCTAGCACATCTTCCAATGCATCTCTAATCCACTTGGCTAAACTCTAAGACTCATAAGACAAAACTTGCTAAAGGGTTTAGTTCCTAGAATCAAGGCCCTAAAATCTCAAGGCTTAGAGTGAAACGTTATCCTTCAATCAAGGGATGACTAAGGTGTTTGTGTTCATGGCTATTTTGTATAAAAAGAGGGTTCTAGGATTAGCCTCAAATTAGCTTTTGGAATCTATTTTAGTCTTCCAATGCATTTGAGTGATTGTGTTGGTCTTTTACACAACTGGATATTGTACTTGACTTTGATGATCTTTCAATGAAAAATACCTTTCCCTTAGTGGGTTATTAGTAGTCTTCCTAAGTTCCTTGAGGACCTTGGGTAGGTCCCACACAAGAACACCGTCAGTGACTTCTTGTACTTTCATTTCTCATCATTTGTATTTATATAAAAATTGTTTTAGCACATCCATATTGATATTTTCATAGCATATTTTTTCCGTCCATGGCAGGGACATGTCTTGTAGACATGGTTTGACTTAATGAATTTCATCAATATTGCATGAATAAGAGGGAAATTTTCCCTTCCTAACGTTCTTTTTAATTCATTGTGCATTCTATAGGTTCTTTTGTGGTACTGTAATAATTCTTGTAGAATAGCACAATTTTGTTTTTTAATGCATTTTTCACACAGCGATGGGTGCTTGCTAGTTATCCCAACAATGGGGTGATTCATAGGGGATATGAGATTAGTTATGAACCTGAATTCTTTTTGTAGTTAGTTTCAATTTCAATTCAACAAGCATTGCATTTTTTTGTAAAAGCTCAATACTATGTTTCTTCTATGGAATAATCTAGACACCAATGCTTTGTTCTCAATTCCTTTTAATTAGTGTACTTTCAGTTGGTTTACAACATTCAATATGTAGTTTAATTCTTAGCCATTGGAGTTTGCTTTGGTTTACATCATTTACCAGTACTTAGTTTAACTTCCAGTAGTTATGTTTTTAGTGATACATTACTTCCATTGCTTATTGTTTTTCCCTTTATTGAAGTACTTAGAGTAAAACATATGATATTGCAAGTCCCAATTACTACATATGCTCCCAAGGAATTAGATAGGTGCATGAATAAAGCAAATAGATGTGTCTTGCATATATAATGCACAATGCCTCAAAAGTTTGTACAAACCCTAGGTTGACTAATAAATTATAAAAGAAAATATTTATTAATATTTGACTATTTGAACATATAAAACTAATGTGAATTTTAATTTTTAGACATATTAAATGAAGCCTTTGGTGGTTTTTTTATTATTATGTACCATAAAGTTATTGAAAATAGGCATTTTATTAATACATTCAAATTTAATAAATTGTTAAAGCGAGAACGCAACTAACCTAGTCAGCCCGATCAGCTCCCCTGTGCTGCCTCCTGTGGCCTCCTCGCCTGGCAGCCTCCTGCTGTTGGGCCGCCCGCTCTCGATCCCCTTGATCTGGGCCGCTTCCACCCTCTCGGCAGCCTTCTCTTGTTGTGCGAAGCGATCCCCTGCTGAGCGCTTGTGCCAGCATTTGAACAGGCTCCTGACCTGCTGCGATCAGCCACCCAGCCATGCCGCCCTCTGGGGGCCCGGATCCATTGGACCCTCCCCTGCCCCCTCCCCCAGAGGTGATCGCATTCAAAGCAATGATCGCCTCGAGCTGCAAGCGCCTGCCCTCAGCCAATCAACAGAAGTTCGTCAAGAAGATGGAATCCATCCCCACGGTAGCCCTTCCTGAAGAAGAAACCTGCAAAGCAGCTCTGAATCTTGCTGAGAGAGGTCTCATAGGCCAGTTCACAGGCCTCTGGCCCTCTCCCAAGTCGGTAGAGGACTGGACACAAAGGAATTGGAAGCCGTTAATCAAAGAAGGAATAAAAAGCTACTTCATAGGCAAAGGTTTTTTCGTCTTCGTCTTTGAAAGTGCAGAGGATATAAGCTTAATCTTCATAAACGGACCTTATTTTAGGGGACCCCAAGGTCTATATCTTAACAAATGGTCGCCAGATTTTGACCCACCCAGGATGTCCCATCCGTTGTACCGGTGTGGGTGCGACTTCCCCATCTCCCCCTCCACTGTTGGAATCAGAAGTCTCTTCAAATCATCGGAAATGGCTTAGGAAAATACATACATCAAGCCGTAAGAAAAGATCAATATTCATGTGCACGCATCTGTGTCGAAGTTGACCTGGAGGAGGGTTTGCTGGAAGCCATTAATCTTACAGTCGCAGGATGGATGCATGTCCAAGAGTTGGATTATGAACAACTCCCATTTAAATGCAGACACTGCCATGGCTACGGCCACTTCGCCAAACATTGCAAGAAAAAGGCGGAAGAACAGCCAGACAAACAGAATGGCGAGCAATGGACTCAAATACAAAAAACCACCAATCATAAAAAAGGCAACGGGAAAGGCACTCCGAAAGAGACACCAAGCAGCTCCAACCCCACCCAAGAAAAGAACTCAAATGGCAAAGAAAACAGTCAGAGCAAGTCAGCCACAATAGCCCCGGAAAATTTGGATCAGACTGTTTCTCCTATCACTAACAAAGAAGATGAAGAAATGGCTCATCTGGAAGCCTCCCAAGGAAGTCCTTCCAATCCACCATATGCAGATGTAGCAAGGAAAAAACCAATTGATAGCTCCGACTCCTCAGAGGAGGAAACCTATGAGCAGTCCACAAGAAAAGTCAGCAGGAAATCTCGCAGAGAAGCAAGGGAAGAGGAGGCGGAAAGGCTCAAAACCCAAGGAAGCCAACCCACAATAGAGATGTCTATCGGGAGAAACTCCAGGAACAGGCCCCCTAAGGGAGGCTCCCACCCCACCCCTGGTAAATAATGTGCCTCATCTCTTGGAACTGCAGAGGTCTAGGTAACCCCTCGAAAGCAGAAGCGGTCAAGGATCTTCTCAAAATAGAACCCTCAAACATTCTAATGCTCCAAGAGACTAAGATAGAGAGGAAAGCCCTCCTAGACATCAGCAAGAAGAAATGGAAGAAAAGCACAGGAAGAGCAGTCAGCTCAAGAGGCTCATCCAGAGGGCTTGCAACTCTTTGGACATAAGATCTCTTCCAGCTGAACAAATACCATGAGACCCAACACTGGATCTTCACGGAACTAACGCATTGTACAAGTAAGTTAACCATCTCCCTTTTCAATCTTTATGTACCTGTCCTGTATTCTGAAAAGAGAGACTGTTGGAACTCCCTTATTGAATTCCTTGAGCAGCAGTCCCCTAGCAATATTATTCTTGCTGGGGATCTAAACATTGTTTTAAAATCCAAAGAAAAAAGGGGAGGAACTAATAGCAAAGACCCCATGCTTCCCACGGTGGAAGACCTCATACAGCAGTGGGAACTTCTCGATTTCACTCCGGTCAAAGGGCTCTACACATGGTCCAACAACAGAGTGGGTGAGGATCATATTTCTGCTCGTCTGGATCGTTTCCTAGTCCAAGATGCACTGATGATGAACAAGAAGATAATTATCACCAAAATCCTACCCAAACTGACCTCAGATCATAAATCAGTCCAGCTCATTCTGGAAGATGAAGAAAATTCTGGAAGATGAAGAAAACCTTGGTCCAATCCCCTTTCGATTCAGCCCTCTTTGGACAGAAAGGGACGATTTCATAGACAAAGTGAAAACAGCATGGGCCAAACCCGTCACAGGGTCCTCTAGTTATGTGTGGGAACAAAAGCTCAAAGCCATAGAGCAAGCCCTGAAGGAATGGATGATCCGGATTTAAACAGGAACGCAACAAATTACAGAGATAACCATATACACAAAGATGCAGCGGAAATAATACTTCATTTCATTAATAGGAAATACTGAAATATGCTTACAATCAGAAATGGAAATAAACTAGCTAGGGCGATGGTAGCTTATCTCTGAGAAGAGATGTGATGGCTACATGCCTCTGAACTGTGTTACAATGAGGCTCGAAGGCCTATTTATTGTTGAGAAACACTGAAAAACCCTTAACATTCCAAAACCTAACCCTAGGAGATGAAACGCCAAACTGTGGGCCCCGTTTGGGGGTAAGTTGGTATATCAACTTCCCGGGGTCGTAACTTTGGCATATGATCTCCGTTTGACGCGTACAATAGCTCATTAGAAAGATCTATCCGAGCACTATCATTGTTGGAACGGGCAACACCAATCCATTCCATCGACTCGTGTTGCCCCCGGATTCCCCAAAAAACGTCGTTTAGGGCCTCAAAACGGCTCTGGAAGTTCAGGACCCGAAAAACTGCTAAAAATAGTAAGTTGTGCTACAATTAAGGAAACTGAAAATGCTGAGAAAGACAATGGTGGGGGTCCAGGTGGACTTGGCAGGTGGCCACCAATATCCACCTGGATCATTCATCCCCCCTTAGGAAGCAATGGTCCCCATTGCGTTGAGCTCCTCCATGAGATGAGGAAACTTTTGCTGAACTTGTTCCCTGGTGAGCCACTTGCCCTGCTGAAGGAGTTGGCCTGCTTTGACAACTCGATACAGTTGGATATTCTGTTGGCGAGTGTTCTTGATCTGTGTGTCCATGATCCGATCAGTTGCAGCTTGTTCCATGCAATCTGGATTTAATTCTGTGGGTTTGAGCTGTTCTGCAATGTCGGATGTGTCTAGCAATGGTGGAAAGTATGGCCGAAGGCGGTCCACATTAAACACTGGGTGCAGGCCAAGGAATGGGGGAATGCTGAGCTCAAATGCATTGTCTCCCATAGCCTTAGTAATGGTGTAAGGACCATATCGGAGTGGTCGCAATTTCCGATAGGCTCCAGTAAGGCGTTCCTTTTGCAAATGCAACCAGACTTTGTCGCCCACCTGAAACTTGTGTGGCACCCGATGTTGATCATGTCGCTGCTTGTACTTGGCATTTGATTTCTCAAGAATGTCATGGACCTGCTGGCGAATATGTTGGATGCGCTCAATGAAGCCGGTGGCCTTATCTGTTTTGGACTGGACATGAGCTGAATTCATGTGAGTAGCTGCAAGTGGCATGGCCACATCAATGGGACATAGTGGTTGGAATCCCAAACCCACCTGAAAAGGGCTATGGCCAGTGGAGCTATGAAGAGCTTGGTTGTAGCTGTGCTGAACATAGGGAGGCTCTCATCCCATGTGCGTGGATGCTTTGAATTATACATGCGCAGAATGTGCACAATCATCCTATTGACAACCTCTGTCTGGCCATCAGTTTGAGGATGGAAGGCTGTGGACTTCGTGAGTTTGGTGTCCAGCATTGACCAGAGACTGGACCAAAATGTGCTAAGAAACCGACTGTCCCGATCTGAGATGATAGACTATGGGATCCCAAAGTGCACCCACACTCATTCGAAGAAGAGTTTAGCAGTGGCTTCTGCTGTGATATTCTTCTTGCAGGCCATCATAATGGCCATCTTTGAGAACCTGTCGACGACCACAAAAACACAGTCATTTCCATGCTTAGTGGAAGGGAGGCCTGACATGTAATCCATGGAGATGGATTCCCAAGGTCGACTAGGGGTAGGCAACGGGGTATAGAGGCCTTGCTTCTTAATGGTCGGTTTGGCAATGGCACAGGCAGTACATGATCGGATGTACTTCCCAACATCCTGTTGAAGATTCGGCCAATAGAAATAATTTTGCAGTACTGCCACTGTTTTCTCAACCCCGAAATGCCCAGCAGCCCGACTGTAGTGTGCTTCCCAAATCATCTTGGCACGCTCGCTTGAAGGAACACAAAGGTGACCGAGGTGGCATAATAGGGCATCCTGGAGGTGAAAATCTGCAACCTGCCGACCCTCCAAGAGTGTCTGGTATGTGTGGCTGAATTCTGGGTCGCTCTTGTAGAGAAGTGGCCAATCCGAAGTCTCGTGCCCGCAAGAGTTGAGCACGGTGGTTAGCGCCATGATCGGTGGTCGACTGAGGCAATCTGCAACATTATTGGTGCTGCCCTTTTTATACTTGATATTCAAGTGAAACTGTTGCAGGTATGTAGACCACTTTTGATGGCGATCATTCTGCAATTTCCCTTGGGTCTGTATGAACTGCAGAGGTCGGTGGTCTGTGTGGATGACCGTTTCCTTCCCCAAAATGTAATGCTTCCATTGTCGGCAGGCCTATTCAATGGAATACATCTCTTTATCATAAGTGGGGTACTTCCGGACTGTGTCTGAAAGTGTTTCACTGTGATATGCCACTGGATGTCCATGTTGAGTAAGGACTGCCCCAATAGCATAGTCAGAGGCATCTGTCTCGACCTCAAATGGTTGTTGTAAATCTGGTAACGCGAGCACTGGTGCCGTGCAGAGGCGATCCTTCAACTCCCTGAATGCCTTCTGTTGAGATTCAGACCAAAAGAATTTTGCTTTCGCCCCGCCCTTGGTGACTTGACTCAAGGGCCAAGAAATATGAGAAAACCCCAACACAAACCTGCGGTAGAAGTTGGCAAGACCTAGAAAGCTGCGGAGCTCTGTTAGAGTGGTTGGAGAGGGCCAATCCCGAATGACTTGGACCTTGGCTGGATCGACATGCACCCCCTGTTCATCAATGATGTATCCCAGATACTGAACCTCGGTCATGCCAAAAGTGCATTTCTCCAAATTGGCACATAGCTTGTGTTGCCGCAGTGTTTGGAGAACCTGTCGGATGTGGTGGAGGTGCTCTTCCCAACTTGGCTGAAGATCAGAATGTCATCCAAGTATACTACTACAAAGGAGTTGGTGAATGGCCGCAAGATGTCATCCATTAGCCTCATAAAGGTTGCAGGAGCATTCGTCAATCCGAAAGGCATGACCAACCATTCGAAGAGACCCTCCTTGGATTTGAAGGCAGTCTTCCACACATCTGAGGGTTCGATTGGTACCTGGTGATATCCTGACTTCAGATCGATCTTGCTGAAATATTTCGCCCCCTTTAGTTGGTCTAGGAGGTCATCAATCCGCGGGATCGGGTACCTATTACGGACAGTGATCTTGTTCAGCGCCCGATAGTCAATACAGAGTCTCCACGTCCCATCCTTCTTCTGTACCAACACTATCGGGCTCCCACAGGGCGAAGAACTCGGACGGATGCGACCTTTCTGCAGGAGCTCCTGAGTCTGCCTCTTGATTTCATTGTTCTCCAGAACGGAGCGCCGATAAATTGGTCCATTGGGTAGCGGCGCACCTGGGGTCAGATCGATGGAGTGCTTGACCTGACAGTGCAGAGGAACCCCTGCCGGGGAGGTGAAGATGTCTTCGTACTCCTCCACAATCTTGTCCATCTGCAGCTGTCGTGCAGAGGGACCCCGTTTGGAGGCCGCGGCCACTGTCTTCCTCTTCCCTTGAGGGCGTATCATCAGGAAAACAAATTTCCTGGTTTTGGAAATGATCTTACTGCATTGTTTTGCAGTAATCAAAGAGATGGCGGCAGGTGGTGCTACGTCTGGTATCCTGAACATCTTATTTCCCAATGTGATAATAACAGCACGGGGCCTTGATTCATACACAGCATGTCGCTTCCACAAGTATGGTTGTCCTAGTAATACATCACAAACTTCAAGGGGAGCAATGTCACACAATACCTCATCCGTGAAGGGCTTGATGTTGTATGGAAGGCGACACTGCTGGCTCACGCGAAGATCTCGTCCTTGGTGAAGCCACCCAATGGTGTATGGCTGTGGATGTGCTGTGGTCGGTAAGCCCAACTGCTTCACGACCTCTGCCGAAATGAGGTTCTTTTGACTCCCGCTATCAACAATGAACTGTATCGGGGAGCCCTTTACCCACATCTGGGAGTGAAAGAGACGCTCCTCCTCCTCTGGATCTTCGGGTTCATTTTTCTGGATCTTTGCGGTAGCAACAGTGGCGCTGGGGTCCGCATCAATGATCTGCTTCCCTTTTTCATACCCCTTATCGGGTTCTGACTCAGAGTCGGAACATGCATCTGATTCTGAAACCTTTAGCTCAGCCACCAGTGACTGCTTGGCCCGACACTCACTTGTGTTGTGAGTGGAGCTCTTATGGAACTCGCACCATTTTCCAGTGTCCTTTCTCGGCTTCGCGGTGCTGTTCTTTGCTTGTAGCTTCGGCTGGTTGTCTTGGGCTGTCCCGCCTTGGCTTTGTCCTTTGTTCTGTGGTTTAGGGGCACCTTTCCCCTGCTTTGGATTCACAGATCCAAAGTCTCGCTTCTTTTGTTTAAACTTCTGCTCGACCTTGACGGCATACCGGTATGCTGCGCCGATTGAGGGGATGTTTAGGAACTGTATTTCTTCCTGAATGTACTTGTGCAGGCAGCCACGGTATTTGAGTATCAAATGTTGCTCCGAATCCCTGATACCCAACTTTGTGCGAAGGGTATGGAAAAGATTGGTGAACTCCGGCACGTCTTGGTCCCTTCCCTGCCGCAGCGTGGTCCACTTTATGTATTCATCCTCATAGCTCCCGACAGGGTAGTACTGCTCCTTGATGGCATCCCAGAACGAATCCCAGGTGGGTGCGGCTGAAAATAGTGAGCCAGTACTTTCATCCTTCTGCTCGCAGTAGGTTTCCCACCAGTCCTTGACGTGGGGGGCTGCTTTGAGAAGAGCAAAAACAATCTTTTCCCGAATCGAAAATTCATGAACAGAAAAATAACCCTCTAGCAGATTTAACCATTTATCTACGGCATCGGCGTCTATCTGACCCTCGAATATGGGGATTTCAAAATTAACTTGTACCTTAAAGGGTGTGGCGTTTCCAGAGGAGCTGCTGGAAGCCGATGCGCCGCTTCTGGGTAGCCGCTGAAGGATCTGCGCAAAGTTGTCCATCATCGCGTTCCGTTGTCGCTCGAGCGCTTCTTCGAGCAAGATTTTGATGGGATCTCCTGCCCCCTCGTCTTTCTTCTCGTCCGTCATGGGAGGCCGTCGGGATTTGCGAGGCTGGTCTTGCAAAGGTTCAACCAGTTCGAGCCCTAACTCCTTATATCCCGACCTTGTTGGGGACATGCAAAGAAAAACAGAGAAAAAGCAGACCGCTCTGATACCACTGATCTGGATTTAAACAGGAACGCAACAAATTACAGAGATAACCATATACACAAAGATGCAGCGGAAATAATACTTCATTTCATTAATAGGAAATACTGAAATATGCTTACAATCAGAAATGGAAATAAACTAGCTAGGGCGATGGTAGCTTATCTCTGAGAAGAGATGTGATGGCTACATGCCTCTGAACTGTGTTACAATGAGGCTCGAAGGCCTATTTATTGTTGAGAAACACTGAAAAACCCTTAACATTCCAAAACCTAACCCTAGGAGATGAAACGCCAAACTGTGGGCCCCGTTTGGGGGTAAGTTGGTACATCAACTTCCCGGGGTCGTAACTTTGGCATATGATCTCCGTTTGACGCGTACAATAGCTCATTAGAAAGATCTATCCGAGCACTATCATTGTTGGAACGGGCAACACCAGTCCATTCCACCGACTCGTGTTGCCCCCGGATTCCCCAAAAAACGTCGTTTAGGGCCTCAAAACGGCTCCGGAAGTTCAGGACCCGAAAAACTGCTAAAAATAGTAAGTTGTGCTACAATTAAGGAAACTGAAAATGCTGAGAAAGACAATGGTGGGGGTCCAGGTGGACTTGGCAGGTGGCCACCAATATCCACCTGGATCAATGGATAAAGAAACCTGCCCCAAATCCAACCATCCAAAGAAAAGAAATTGTTCAGTCTTTAGAGGCTCTGCAAGTCGAAATGGAAAGTAGAGATATCACTCCAACACTGCTTGACAAAGAAGTTAAAATTCAATGTTCAACATTTCGATCCTTCCAGATGGAGGAAGAGTACTGGAGAATCAAATCTCAAAGTCTGTGGCTGAAGGTTGGCGATCAGAACACCTCCTTCTTCCACCACCAATATCGAGCAAGACTCTCCAGAAACCATATCTCTGAAATAACAACAATAGAGGGGCAGATCTGCAAAGGGTTCAGCCAGATAAAAGAGGCGGCTGAAAGACATTTCAGACATCTATACACCACAGGTAATCAAGCCAACAAGGAGGAAACTGCTGATCTCCTCTCCAACATTCCTCTCCTGGTCAGCCCTGAAGACAATTTCGCTCTCATTAACCCCATCACTAAAGAAGAAATCACTAAAGTCATCTGGTCTATGGATTCGAACAAGGCCCCTGGGCCTGATGGATTCACTATACACTTTTATAAGACTTGCTGGGACATCATCAAAGCGGAACTTTTAAAGATGGCAAAAGGATTCATGAAAAAAGCTAAGGTAGGAGGAGGAACTAATTCCACCTACCTCGCCTGTATCCCTAAAGAATCGAACCCCGAAACCTTCGCCAGATTCAAGCCTATATCGCTTTGTAATGCCTCCTATAAAATTCTGGCAAAGCTTCTTGCTAACAGGATAAAGCCACTGCTCAACAAGCTGATCTCCAGTAATCAAGGTGGCTTTGTAGAAGGCAGGCACATCCTGGATAATGTCATCCAAGTGCAGGAGATAATTCACTCAAGCAAACAGCAAAAAGAAAAAGGTATGCTGATAAAACTTGACATGGCCAATGCTTTTGACCGAGTCAATCACTCCTTCCTTTACAAAGTCCTCCATTCCTTTGGCTTCTCCCCCCATTTTGTCAATCTCATCGCTGCCTGCACTCACAACCCCTGGATTGCCCCTCTTGTAAACGGTCGTCCTACCTCTTTTTTCCAAGCCCAGAGAGGACTCAGGCAAGGATGCCCGCTCTCTCCCTTCCTGTACATCCTGATGGCGGACTCCCTTAGTAGAAAGCTATCAGCTAAAAAAGTTTCAGGTTCCCTTCCTGGCCTCAAACCCTCCATTACCTCTCTAGCTCAGAACCACTCTCTCTTTGCGGATGACTCTCTCCTCCTGGGAGGCGCCTCTGTTAGAATAGCCAAATCCTTTGACTCTGTCCTCAAAAGCTATTGCAGGGTCTCAGGAGCCTCTATCAATGAAATAAAAAGTGAAGTCTATGGCTGGAACATTGGGCAACAAGAGCTCACAAGTATCTCTAACGTTCTAGGCTTTAACGGACATGACCATTGGGAGAAGATAAAATAACTTGGCCTCCCCATCACAAACGGTTGCAATAAGAGGTCATTGTGGACTGAAATCATCAGCAAAATTAAAACAAAAATTACAGTCTGGGGAGGATATTGGCTCACAAAAGGAGGCAAGGTCATCCTGATCAAGACTGTGTTATCTGCGCTTCCGATTTATCAAGCAGCCTTCCTCCTTGCCCCAAAAAGTGTTACGGACCAAATCTCCAAAATCCTTCGTGACTTCCTCTGGCAGGGGGGGAAAGGAAATCAAAATAAATTTCACTTAGTGAAATGGGACGTGGTCAAGCGTCCAACTACTGAGGGAGGACTACAAATCCATGATCCGGCATTAGTCAACCTGGCGTTGGGAGGCAAAATTATGTGGAAGCTATTCAAAGATCCCAAGCACCCTGTCTGCGATACGTTGAAATCAAAATACGCCCACAAGATGCCGCTCAGAAGTCTACAGGCAGCTCAAACAAACAACAACACTTAGGTCTGGAAATTATGCAGTAAAAGTTTGAATTTCTTCATAGGTAAGGCGTACAGGATCCCAGGGAACGACAAACATACAAATCTGTGGCATGATAGAATAATGGATCGTGATCCCCTCGCGGAAATTGATGAAATCGCAGAGCTAAAAAACTGGTTGGAACGTGCACAGATAAACACCATTTATGATCTGTCCAATTGGGATTGTCACGACGACTGGCAAGGCTGGGATTTTTTTGGAGATCCAGATCGGCTAAAACAGCAGAAGTGCACCCTTGAAGAATTGTTGGAAGAAGCGGCCCCAGTGAACAGAAAAATGAAGGATAGCTGGGGATGGGGGCAATATGGAAGCTACACAACAACAACAACTTATAACGCCCTCCAGCCAAACAAGAATTGCAATAAACCACCGGATTTTTGGAAGAAAGTCTGGGAACCGCTAGCTCTCCTTAAAGTAAACTTTTTCTTTTGGACATTGGTTCACAACAAGTTGTTAACAGGAGACAATCTTATGAAAAAAAGCATAGCTGGGCCACATACATGTGAGCTGTGTAGAAGCAACTTAGAAACTGCCAAGCACCTCTTCATGGAGTGCAAGTTTGCCAAAGAAGTTTGGGGACTCATACTACACGAGCTACAAATCACAGTCCCCCCTTTTAACTCTGTTGCTGATCTATTTGACTCATGGAATCAATGCTATCCCAACAAAATCCCCAGCAAATCTTTATGGAGAAAAGTCTGGAACGCTATCCCCAAATTTGTATGCTGGCAGATCTGGCTGACTCGGAATGACCTGATATTCAATGAAAAGTTGCAAGCTCCTTTCTCGGCAGCGGTAAAGGCCAAATCCATCCTCCCTCAAGCAGTCCAACAACAATATTTTTCAGATGACTCTTTGCTTCTACCTGAAGAAGAGAGGTGGTTGGGCCCCCTCTCCCCCTACCCTCGGAAGCAGTTATCAGCCCCTCATGCAGTGAATCCGGAATGGCGCAAAAGAGATTCCAAAGCCACCATTCAAGAATGGTGGCGAAAACAAAAAATAACCACGATTTTCTTCGATGGAGCCTCCAAAGGCAATCCTGGGACAACAGGAGCTGGAGGGGTCATTTATGCCTCGGACAGATCAAGAAGGAACAGCTTTTGCTGGGGCATCGGGCAGAAAACCAACAATCAAGCAGAGATCCAAGGCCTCCTCAAAGCTTGTCAAATAGCCAGAGACAAGGGAGACAAAGAATTCCAAGCTTTTGGAGACTCATAGATCTTAATAAAAAAATTAAATACGGGCAAATTGTTCAACAATGCAAGTCTCAACAAAACTCTGAACAGATTAAAGAGAGTCCTGCTCGACTTCGACTCCTACAAATTCCTCCATATCCTCAGAAGCTTGAATAGTGAAGCAGATCTAATGGCGAACAGAGGCTGCACTCTTGGGAAAGGACAACTCCTCATAAATGATGAAAGCTCATTCTATCCCTGTAATCCATGAGGAACATGCACATTGTAATAGCACAAGAAACAGAATCAGAAGCAATGTAATGATGGCTGCCATGGCGTAAGTCCAATCTTTTCTCCAAATAAATAAATCATACCCGTTTCAGTTAAAAAAATAAATTAATAAATAAATAAAATTAATAAATTGTTTATTGGAGTAATGTATTAATTTTTTGGATAAAAGGTTGAATTGTAATTGGGGTTAGTATATAGTTTTGTGTATAATATGATTAAGGCAAGGTGCTACTTAAAGTTGTGTGACCCCTTTATTATAGCCTTGGTGATGACAAAAAGGGATACTAGGTTTCTTGTGGATGTTATCTTGGTTGAAACCACCATTTTTCCTTAGAGTAAGACCTAAAACTTCTTGTTAGCTAAGAGATTGTTTTCCACACACATAAAGAAATTATCTAATGATCCAAGACCTAGAAGAATTTGGCAAGGGTGAAAGTCTACTCCCTTACAAACCACTAGCATATTATTTCTAATAACATATTTTTTTATAATAGTAGTGATGAGTCAACTTACATTCACTAATAAAAGTTGGTAATAATTATCCTTACTACTAACTAACAACTAAAATATATTAAATGTTAGCATGTAGATTTTCATAGTTAGGAAACATGGTAATAACATCCCATGTTTCGGGTGAACACTTCGCCCATTGTTAGAAAGCTCAAATGATGAAGCCAAGAGTATCATACCAAGTATAAATGGACGAAAGATCTAAGGAAATGGAGGAAATACCTAAGTAAGAAATTTGACCATTAAAAAAAAGGATGGTGAACATTAGAGTAAATTAATAATTATTATTTTTTAATTAAATTAAGAGAAAGGAGAGGTAAAATAAAGGTTTTAATGAAAAATAATTGTAAATAATATAAGTCAAATTCATATTAAATGTTAGTCAAATTAAATTAACAATAAAATAATTAGAAATAGAATTTTACAATAAAGGTTTTAGCCAAATATAATTAATAATGTTAAATCAAATTAATATTTAATCAAATTAATAATAAATATTAGTCAAATTAAATTAACAATAAAATAATTAGAAATCACATTTTACAATAACAAAATATAATTTTTATTAATATAAGAATTCAGCAAAAAGAATTAAGTATACTATTCGTTATAATTAAAAAAAAATTAAAAAAAAAATACAATGGAAAGAAATAAAACAAAATTTTTAAATATTACTATTATATATTAAAAAAAATTTCTATTATTTTCTTTTAAATTTTATTTTAATTGTAATAAATAGTATATATATGAGACCATATATTTTCTAAGCTAGTTTTAAATTCCAGCCAAAACTACTTAAGGCTCAAACGAGGTTGGTATAAAGACACTAGGGCCCGGTTAAACCATTGGGAGGTCTACGAGAATGTTGCATTGCAAAACATTAATAACATTAAAAATATTGTTACTTCTAAGTTCAAAGAAAAATGTGGTGTGAGAAAGATTTAGCAGCTAAAGAAAATTAAGATATTATAAAGAGGTCATCAACCCCACCCTAGAAGAACAAAAGTATCTCTCTGTTTTTTTTTTAACCACATGATGAATCGGTAACTGCTAGTCCTAATCTATGGGAGACTCGGGATCAATCCTCGTAGCTGCCTCTATAACACCAAGAGCATAGCCAACCACCTGCAAGTCGGCTATACTAAGTTCCTATGATTTTAGCAAGAGCAGACTCACGTGCTGCCAAGACGGGATTGGGGAATCCGCCCCTTTAGCTTCCACCACAACAGGTCAGTGTACTCAATGAGATTTGAACTTCGGTCTGCCGGGCTTCGCCCAAGTGACTTACCGTAAACCACACATCACTGTATCTCTCTATTTTGACTAGCTCAAAGAAGAAAATTAATATAGCCAAGATTAGAACGAACTCTCATGAGCTCCATAGTGAAACAGGTCGTTGGGCAGTTCCTAAAACACCATTGATGAGAAGGTTTTTCCATCTCTATGAGAATACGAACATCAAGGATGAAAATCACTTCCTCTTAGAGTGCCCTGCGTACAACCACATTAGATCTCAGTTTCAAAATCTCTGTTGCAATACTGACCTTTCTAGCCTTTTACGTTGTCAAAATTACAGTGAGCTCGGGAGGATTCTCTCCAACCTTTTTGAGCATGTGAATAAAATCTTAAATCAAACTAAATAATTTGTTTCTTTAGGTCCGATGAACCAAAATTTGGTCTCAGTGGACGTTAACCACCACCATCATCATCATTTTTTTCTTTAAATTTTATATTAATATAAGAATTCAACAAAAAAATATATATATAATATTGGTTATAATTAAAATAAAATTTAAAATAATGCAAGAAAGAAATAAAATAAAACATTTAAATATTACTATTATATATTAAAATTTGGTTCTTTTCTTTTATTTATTTATATTATTGTCTTTTAAATTTTATTTTAATTCAAATAAATATTATATATAATTTTTTTCATTCAATTTTTATATTAATAAGAATTTTCTTTTTTATTATGAAATTTGATTTCTAATCACTTTATTGTTAATTTAATTTGACTAATATTTATTATTAATTTGACTTAACATTATCTATAAATATACTTAAAACTTTTATTGTAAAATCTAATTTCTAGTTTTTATTGTTAATTTAATCTGATTAATATTTATTATTAATTGAACTTAACATTATTCATAATGGAGAAAAATAATTCATGTGTTGATCGTGGCCGAGTCTGAAAGCGAGATCGTCGAGCTGCCTCGGCCCTTGCAGTCTGCCTCCCTGCACAATCTGCTCTCCCAGCGGATTGAGCAGATCCAGAACATTGGTTTTTTTGACTTCTTCTGCTGAGCGAGAGCGTCGATCTCTCCTAGATCTGATTTTCTCAATGGATTGCGCAGATCCGGATCGCCGGACTTGGAGGCCCCATTCTCTATGCGCGCGCCGAGGCCCTGAGGGCGGATCCGATTGAGTCTAAGGGTGTTTATGGAGTTCTGGGCAGGATCCAGTCTCGTTTAATCTTGAGATCATGGAGACTCTGGGCTCCCCCCAGGTGATCCAGGTGGATATTGGTGGCCACCTTCCAAGTCCACCTGGACCCCCACCATTGTCTTTCTCAGCATTTTCAGTTTCCTTAATTGTAGCACAACTTACTATTTTTAGCAGTTTTTCGGGTCCTGAACTTCCGCAGCCGTTTTGAGGCCCTAAACGACGTTTTTTGGGGAATCTGGGGGCAACACGAGTCCATGGAATGGACTGACTGGTGTTGCCCGTTCCAACAACGATAGTGCTCGGATAGATCTTTCTAATGAGCTATTGTACGCGTCAAACGGAGATCATATGCCAAAGTTACGACCCCGGGAAGTTGATGTACCAACTTACCCCCAAACGGGGCCCACAGTTTGGCGTTTCATCTCCTAGGGTTAGGTTTTGGAATGTTAAGGGTTTTTCCATTGTTTCTCAACAATAAATAGGCCTTCGAGCCTCATTGTAACACAGTTCAGAGGCATGTAGCCATCACATCTCTTCTCAGAGATAAGCTACCATCGCCCTAGCTAGTTTATTGCCATTTCTCTTTGTAAGCATATTTCAGTATTTTCCATTAATGAAATGAAGTATTATTTCCGCTGCATCTTTGTGTATATGGTTATCTCTGTAATTTGTTGCGTTCCTGTTTAAATCCGGATCAGTGGTATCAGAGCGGTCTGCTTTTTCTCTGTTTTTCTTTGCATGTCCCCAACAAGGTCGGGATATAAGGAGTTAGGGCTTGAACTGGTTGAACCTTTGCAAGACCAGCCTCGCAAATCCCGACGGCCTCCCATGGCGGACGAGAAGAAAGACGAGGGGGCAGGAGATCCCATCAAAATCTTGCTCGAAGAAGCGCTCGAGCGACAACGGAACGCGATGATGGACAGCTTTGCGCAGATCCTTCAGCGGCTACCCAGAAGCGGCGCATCGGCTTCCAGCAGCTCCTCTGGAAACGCCACACCCTTTAAGGTACAAGTTAATTTTGAAATCCCCATATTCGAGGGTCAGATAGACGCCGATGCCGTAGATAAATGGTTAAATCTGCTAGAGGGTTATTTTTCTGTTCATGAATTTTCGAGTCGGGAAAAGATTGTTTTTGCTCTTCTCAAAGCAGCCCCCCACGTCAAGGACTGGTGGGAAACCTACTGCGAGCAGAAGGATGAAAGTACTGGCTCACTATTTTCAGCCGCACCCACCTGGGATTCGTTCGGGATGCCATCAAGGAGCAGTACTACCCTGTCGGAAGCTATGAGGATGAATACATAAAGTGGACCACGCTGCGGCAGGGAAGGGACCAAGACGTGCCGGAGTTCACCAATCTTTTCCATACCCTTCGCACAAAGTTGGGTATCAAGGATTCGGAGCAACATTTGATACTCAAATACCGTGGCTGCCTGCACAAGTACATCCAGGAAGAAATAAAGTTCCTAAACATCCCCTCGCTCGGCGCAGCATACCGGTATGCCGTCAAGGTCGAGCAGAAGTTTAAACAAAAGAAGCGAGACTTTGGATCTGCGAATCCAAAGCAGGGGAAAGGTGCCCCTAAACCACAGAACAAAGGACAAAGCCAAGGCGGGACAGCCCAAGACAACCAGCCGAAGCTGCAAGCAAAGAGCAACGCCGCGAAGCCGAGAAAGGACACTGGAAAATGGTGCGAGTTCCATAAGAGCTCCACTCACAACACAAGTGAGTGTCGGGCCAAGCAGTCACTGGTGGCTGAGCTAAAGGTTTCAGAATCAGATGCATGTTCCGACTCTGAGTCAGAACCCGATAAGGGGTATGAAAAAGGGAAGCAGATCATTGATGCGGATCCCAGCGCCACTGTTGCTACCGCAAAGATCCAGAAAAATGAACCCGAAGATCCAGAGGAGGAGGAGCGTCTCTTCCACTCCCAGATGTGGGTAAAAGGCTCCCCGATACAGTTCATTGTTGATAGCGGGAGTCAAAAGAACCTCATTTCGGCAGAGGTCGTGAAGCGGTTGGGCTTACCGACCACAGCACATCCACAACCATACACCATTGGGTGGCTTCACCAAGGGCGAGATCTTCGCGTGAGCCAGCAGTGTCGCCTTCCATACAACATCAAGCCCTTCACGGATGAGGTATTGTGTGACATTGCTCCCCTTGAAGTTTGTGATGTATTACTAGGACAACCATACTTGTGGAAGCGACATGCTGTGTATGAATCAAGGCCCCGTGCTGTTATTATTACATTGGGAAATAAGTTGTTCAGGATACCAGAGGTAGCACCACCTGCCGCCATCTCTTTGATTACTGCAAAACAATGCAGTAAGATCATTTCCAAAACCAGGAAATTTGTTTTCCTGATGATACGCCCTCAAGGGAAGAAGAAGACAGTGGCCGCGGCCTCCAAACGGGGTCCCTCTGCACGGCAGCTACAGATGGACAAGATTGTGGAGGAGTACGAAGACATCTTCACCTCCCCGGCAGGGGTTCCTCTGCACTGTCAAGTCAAGCACTCCATCGATCTGACCCCAGGTGCGCCGCTACCCAATGGACCAATTTATCGGCGCTCCGTTCTGGAGAACAATGAAATCAAGAGGCAGATTCAGGAGCTCCTGCAGAAAGGTCACATCCGTCCGAGTTCTTCGCCCTGTGGGAGCCCGATAGTGTTGGTACAGAAGAAGGATGGGACGTGGAGACTCTGTATTGACTATCGGGCGCTGAACAAGATCACTGTCCGTAATAGGTACCCGATCCCGCGGATTGATGACCTCCTAGACCAACTAAAGGGGGCGAAATATTTCAGCAAGATCGATCTGAAGTCAGGATATCACCAGGTACCAATTGAACCCTCAGATGTGTGGAAGACTGCCTTCAAATCCAAGGAGGGCCTCTTCGAATGGTTGGTCATGCCTTTCGGATTGACGAATGCTCCTGCAACCTTTATGAGGCTAATGGATGACATCTTGCGGCCATTCACCAACTCCTTTGTAGTAGTATACTTGGATGACATTCTGATCTTCAGCCAGAGTTGGGAAGAGCACCTCCACCACATCCGACAGGTTCTCCAAACACTGCGGCAACACAAGCTATGTGCCAATTTGGAGAAATGCACTTTTGGCATGACCGAGGTTCAGTATCTGGGATACATCATTGATGAACAGGGGGTGCATGTCGATCCAGCCAAGGTCCAAGTCATTCGGGATTGGCCCTCTCCAACCACTCTAACAGAGCTCCGCAGCTTTCTAGGTCTTGCCAACTTCTACCGCAGGTTTGTGTTGGGATTTTCTCATATTTCTTGGCCCTTGAGTCAAGTCACCAAGGGCGGGGCGAAAGCAAAATTCTTTTGGTCTGAATCTCAACAGAAGGCATTCAGGGAGTTGAAGGATCGCCTCTGCACGGCACCAGTGCTCGCGTTACCAGATTTACAACAACCATTTGAGGTCGAGACAGATGCCTCTGACTATGCTATTGGGGCAGTCCTTACTCAACATGGACATCCAGTGGCATATCACAGTGAAACACTTTCAGACACAGTCCGGAAGTACCCCACTTATGATAAAGAGATGTATTCCATTGTACAGGCCTGCCGACAATGGAAGCATTACATTTTGGGGAAGGAAACGGTCATCCACACAGACCACCGACCTCTGCAGTTCATACAGACCCAAGGGAAATTGCAGAATGATCGCCATCAGAAGTGGTCTACATACCTGCAACAGTTTCACTTGAATATCAAGTATAAAAAGGGCAGCACCAATAATGTTGCAGATTGCCTCAGTCGACCACCGATCATGGCGCTAACCACCGTGCTCAACTCTTGCGGGCACGAGACTTCTGATTGGCCACTTCTCTACAAAAGCGACCCAGAATTCGGCCACACATACCAGACACTCTTGGAGGGTCGGCAGGTTGCAGATTTTCACCTCCAGGATGCCCTATTATGCCACCTCGGTCACCTCTGTGTTCCTTCAAGCGAGCGTGCCAAGATGATTTGGGAAGCACACTACAGTCGGGCTGCTGGGCATTTCGGGGTCGAGAAAACAGTGGCAGTACTGCAAAACTATTTCTATTGGCCGAATCTTCGACAGGATGTTGGGAAGTACATCCGATCATGTACTGCCTGTGCCATTGCCAAACCGACCATTAAGAAGCAAGGCCTCTATACCCCGTTGCCTACCCCTAGTCGACCTTGGGAATCCATCTCCATGGATTACATGTCAGGCCTTCCTTCCACTAAGCATGGAAATGACTGTGTTTTTGTGGTCGTCGACAGGTTCTCAAAGATGGCCATTATGATGGCCTGCAAGAAGAATATCACAGCAGAAGCCACTGCTAAACTCTTCTTTGAACGAGTGTGGGTGCACTTTGGGATCCCACAGTCTATCATCTCAGATCGGGACAGTCGGTTTCTCAGCACCTTTTGGTCCAGTCTCTGGTCAATGCTGGACACCAAACTCACGAAGTCCACAGCCTTCCATCCTCAAACTGATGGCCAGACAGAGGTTGTCAATAGGATGATTGTGCACATTCTGCGCATGTATAACTCAAAGCATCCACGCACATGGGACGAGAGCCTCCCCTACGTTCAGCACAGCTACAACCGAGCTCTTCACAGCTCCACTGGCCATAGCCCTTTTCAGGTGGGTTTGGGATTCCAGCCACTATGCCCCATTGATGTGGCCATGCCACTTGCAGCTACTCACATGAATTCAGCTCATGTCCAGTCCGAAACAGATAAGGCCACCAGCTTCATTGAGCGCATCCAACATATTCGCCAGCAGGTCCATGACATTCTTGAGAAATCAAATGCCAAGTACAAGCAGCGACATGATCAACATCGGGTGCCACACAAGTTTCAGGTGGGCGACAAAGTCTGGTTGCATTTGCAAAAGGAACGCCTTACTGGAGCCTATCGGAAATTGAGACCACTCCGATATGGTCCTTACACCATTACTAAGGCTATGGGAGACAATGCATTTGAGCTCAGCATTCCCCCATTCCTTGGCCTGCACCCAGTATTTAATGTGGACCGCCTTCGGCCATACTTTCCACCATTGCTAGACACATCCGACATTGCAGAACAGCTCAAACCCACAGAATTAAATCCAGATTGCATGGAACAAGCTGCAACTGATCGGATCATGGACACACAGATCAAGAACACTCGCCAACAGAATATCCAACTGTATCGAGTTGTCAAAGCGGGCCAACTCCTTCAGCAGGGCAAGTGGCTCACCAGGGAACAAGTTCAGCAGAAGTTTCCTCATCTCATGGAGGAGCTCAACGCAATGGGGACCATTGCTTCCTAAGGGGGGAGGAATGATCCAGGTGGATATTGGTGGCCACCTGCCAAGTCCACCTGGACCCCCACCATTGTCTTTCTCAGCATTTTCAGTTTCCTTAATTGTAGCACAACTTACTATTTTTAGCAGTTTTTCGGGTCCTGAACTTCCGGAGCCGTTTTGAGGCCCTAAACGACGTTTTTTTGGGAAATCCGGGGGCAACACGAGTCCATGGAATGGACTGGTGTTGCCCGTTCCAACAATGATAGTGCTCGGATAGATCTTTCTAATGAGCTATTGTACGCGTCAAACGGAGATCATATGCCAAAGTTACGACCCCGGGAAGTTGATGTACCAACTTACCCCCAAACGGGGCCCACAGTTTGGCGTTTCATCTCCTAGGGTTAGGTTTTGGAATGTTAAGGGTTTTTCCATTGTTTCTCAACAATAAATAGGCCTTCGAGCCTCATTGTAACACAGTTCAGAGGCATGTAGCCATCACATCTCTTCTCAGAGATAAGCTACCATCGCCCTAGCTAGTTTATTGCCATTTCTGTTTGTAAGCATATTTCAGTATTTTCCATTAATGAAATGAAGTATTATTTCCGCTGCATCTTTGTGTATATGGTTATCTCTGTAATTTGTTGCGTTCCTGTTTAAATCCGGATCAGTGGTATCAGAGCGGTCTGCTTTTTCTCTGTTTTTCTTTGCATGTCCCCAACAAGGTCGGGATATAAGGAGTTAGGGCTTGAACTGGTTGAACCTTTGCAAGACCAGCCTCGCAAATCCCGACGGCCTCCCATGGCGGACGAGAAGAAAGACGAGGGGGCAGGAGATCCCATCAAAATCTTGCTCGAAGAAGCGCTCGAGCGACAACGGAACGCGATGATGGACAGCTTTGCGCAGATCCTTCAGCGGCTACCCAGAAGCGGCGCATCGGCTTCCAGCAGCTCCTCTGGAAACGCCACACCCTTTAAGGTACAAGTTAATTTTGAAATCCCCATATTCGAGGGTCAGATAGACGCCGATGCCGTAGATAAATGGTTAAATCTGCTAGAGGGTTATTTTTCTGTTCATGAATTTTCGAGTCGGGAAAAGATTGTTTTTGCTCTTCTCAAAGCAGCCCCCCACGTCAAGGACTGGTGGGAAACCTACTGCGAGCAGAAGGATGAAAGTACTGGCTCACTATTTTCAGCCGCACCCACCTGGGATTCGTTCCGGGATGCCATCAAGGAGCAGTACTACCCTGTCGGAAGCTATGAGGATGAATACATAAAGTGGACCACGCTGCGGCAGGGAAGGGACCAAGACGTGCCGGAGTTCACCAATCTTTTCCATACCCTTCGCACAAAGTTGGGTATCAAGGATTCGGAGCAACATTTGATACTCAAATACCGTGGCTGCCTGCACAAGTACATCCAGGAAGAAATACAGTTCCTAAACATCCCCTCGCTCGGCGCAGCATACCGGTATGCCGTCAAGGTCGAGCAGAAGTTTAAACAAAAGAAGCGAGACTTTGGATCTGCGAATCCAAAGCAGGGGAAAGGTGCCCCTAAACCACAGAACAAAGGACAAAGCCAAGGCGGGACAGCCCAAGACAACCAGCCGAAGCTGCAAGCAAAGAGCAACGCCGCGAAGCCGAGAAAGGACACTGGAAAATGGTGCGAGTTCCATAAGAGCTCCACTCACAACACAAGTGAGTGTCGGGCCAAGCAGTCACTGGTGGCTGAGCTAAAGGTTTCAGAATCAGATGCATGTTCCGACTCTGAGTCAGAACCCGATAAGGGGTATGAAAAAGGGAAGCAGATCATTGATGCGGATCCCAGCGCCACTGTTGCTACCGCAAAGATCCAGAAAAATGAACCCGAAGATCCAGAGGAGGAGGAGCGTCTCTTCCACTCCCAGATGTGGGTAAAGGGCTCCCCGATACAGTTCATTGTTGATAGCGGGAGTCAAAAGAACCTCATTTCGGCAGAGGTCGTGAAGCGGTTGGGCTTACCGACCACAGCACATCCACAACCATACACCATTGGGTGGCTTCACCAAGGGCGAGATCTTCGCGTGAGCCAGCAGTGTCGCCTTCCATACAACATCAAGCCCTTCACGGATGAGGTATTGTGTGACATTGCTCCCCTTGAAGTTTGTGATGTATTACTAGGACAACCATACTTGTGGAAGCGACATGCTGTGTATGAATCAAGGCCCCGTGCTGTTATTATTACATTGGGAAATAAGTTGTTCAGGATACCAGAGGTAGCACCACCTGCCGCCATCTCTTTGATTACTGCAAAACAATGCAGTAAGATCATTTCCAAAACCAGGAAATTTGTTTTCCTGATGATACGCCCTCAAGGGAAGAAGAAGACAGTGGCCGCGGCCTCCAAACGGGGTCCCTCTGCACGGAAGCTACAGATGGACAAGATTGTGGAGGAGTACGAAGACATCTTCACCTCCCCGGCAGGGGTTCCTCTGCACTGTCAAGTCAAGCACTCCATCGATCTGACCCCAGGTGCGCCGCTACCCAATGGACCAATTTATCGGCGCTCCGTTCTGGAGAACAATGAAATCAAGAGGCAGATTCAGGAGCTCCTGCAGAAAGGTCACATCCGTCCGAGTTCTTCGCCCTGTGGGAGCCCGATAGTGTTGGTACAGAAGAAGGATGGGACGTGGAGACTCTGTATTGACTATCGGGCGCTGAACAAGATCACTGTCCGTAATAGGTACCCGATCCCGCGGATTGATGACCTCCTAGACCAACTAAAGGGGGCGAAATATTTCAGCAAGATCGATCTGAAGTCAGGATATCACCAGGTACCAATTGAACCCTCAGATGTGTGGAAGACTGCCTTCAAATCCAAGGAGGGCCTCTTCGAATGGTTGGTCATGCCTTTCGGATTGACGAATGCTCCTGCAACCTTTATGAGGCTAATGGATGACATCTTGCGGCCATTCACCAACTCCTTTGTAGTAGTATACTTGGATGACATTCTGATCTTCAGCCAGAGTTGGGAAGAGCACCTCCACCACATCCGACAGGTTCTCCAAACACTGCGGCAACACAAGCTATGTGCCAATTTGGAGAAATGCACTTTTGGCATGACCGAGGTTCAGTATCTGGGATACATCATTGATGAACAGGGGGTGCATGTCGATCCAGCCAAGGTCCAAGTCATTCGGGATTGGCCCTCTCCAACCACTCTAACAGAGCTCCGCAGCTTTCTAGGTCTTGCCAACTTCTACCGCAGGTTTGTGTTGGATTTTCTCATATTTCTTGGCCCTTGAGTCAAGTCACCAAGGGCGGGGCGAAAGCAAAATTCTTTTGGTCTGAATCTCAACAGAAGGCATTCAGGGAGTTGAAGGATCGCCTCTGCACGGCACCAGTGCTCGCGTTACCAGATTTACAACAACCATTTGAGGTCGAGACAGATGCCTCTGACTATGCTATTGGGGCAGTCCTTACTCAACATGGACATCCAGTGGCATATCACAGTGAAACACTTTCAGACACAGTCCGGAAGTACCCCACTTATGATAAAGAGATGTATTCCATTGTACAGGCCTGCCGACAATGGAAGCATTACATTTTGGGGAAGGAAACGGTCATCCACACAGACCACCGACCTCTGCAGTTCATACAGACCCAAGGGAAATTGCAGAATGATCGCCATCAGAAGTGGTCTACATACCTGCAACAGTTTCACTTGAATATCAAGTATAAAAAGGGCAGCACCAATAATGTTGCAGATTGCCTCAGTCGACCACCGATCATGGCGCTAACCACCGTGCTCAACTCTTGCGGGCACGAGACTTCTGATTGGCCACTTCTCTACAAAAGCGACCCAGAATTCGGCCACACATACCAGACACTCTTGGAGGGTCGGCAGGTTGCAGATTTTCACCTCCAGGATGCCCTATTATGCCACCTCGGTCACCTCTGTGTTCCTTCAAGCGAGCGTGCCAAGATGATTTGGGAAGCACACTACAGTCGGGCTGCTGGGCATTTTGGGGTCGAGAAAACAGTGGCAGTACTGCAAAACTATTTCTATTGGCCGAATCTTCGACAGGATGTTGGGAAGTACATCCGATCATGTACTGCCTGTGCCATTGCCAAACCGACCATTAAGAAGCAAGGCCTCTATACCCCGTTGCCTACCCCTAGTCGACCTTGGGAATCCATCTCCATGGATTACATGTCAGGCCTTCCTTCCACTAAGCATGGAAATGACTGTGTTTTTGTGGTCGTCGACAGGTTCTCAAAATGGCCATTATGATGGCCTGCAAGAAGAATATCACAGCAGAAGCCACTGCTAAACTCTTCTTTGAACGAGTGTGGGTGCACTTTGGGATCCCACAGTCTATCATCTCAGATCGGGACAGTCGGTTTCTCAGCACCTTTTGGTCCAGTCTCTGGTCAATGCTGGACACCAAACTCACGAAGTCCACAGCCTTCCATCCTCAAACTGATGGCCAGACAGAGGTTGTCAATAGGATGATTGTGCACATTCTGCGCATGTATAACTCAAAGCATCCACGCACATGGGACGAGAGCCTCCCCTACGTTCAGCACAGCTACAACCGAGCTCTTCACAGCTCCACTGGCCATAGCCCTTTTCAGGTGGGTTTGGGATTCCAGCCACTATGCCCCATTGATGTGGCCATGCCACTTGCAGCTACTCACATGAATTCAGCTCATGTCCAGTCCGAAACAGATAAGGCCACCAGCTTCATTGAGCGCATCCAACATATTCGCCAGCAGGTCCATGACATTCTTGAGAAATCAAATGCCAAGTACAAGCAGCGACATGATCAACATCGGGTGCCACACAAGTTTCAGGTGGGCGACAAAGTCTGGTTGCATTTGCAAAAGGAACGCCTTACTGGAGCCTATCGAAAATTGAGACCACTCCGATATGGTCCTTACACCATTACTAAGGCTATGGGAGACAATGCATTTGAGCTCAGCATTCCCCCATTCCTTGGCCTGCACCCAGTATTTAATGTGGACCGCCTTCGGCCATACTTTCCACCATTGCTAGACACATCCGACATTGCAGAACAGCTCAAACCCACAGAATTAAATCCAGATTGCATGGAACAAGCTGCAACTGATCGGATCATGGACACACAGATCAAGAACACTCGCCAACAGAATATCCAACTGTATCGAGTTGTCAAAGCGGGCCAACTCCTTCAGCAGGGCAAGTGGCTCACCAGGGAACAAGTTCAGCAGAAGTTTCCTCATCTCATGGAGGAGCTCAACGCAATGGGGACCATTGCTTCCTAAGGGGGGAGGAATGATCCAGGTGGATATTGGTGGCCACCTGCCAAGTCCACCTGGACCCCCACCATTGTCTTTCTCAGCATTTTCAGTTTCCTTAATTGTAGCACAACTTACTATTTTTAGCAGTTTTTCGGGTCCTGAACTTCCGGAGCCGTTTTGAGGCCCTAAACGACGTTTTTTGGGGAATCCGGGGGCAACACGAGTCCATGGAATGAACTGGTGTTGCCCGTTCCAACAATGATAGTGCTCGGATAGATCTTTCTAATGAGCTATTGTACGCGTCAAACGGAGATCATATGCCAAAGTTACGACCCCGGGAAGTTGATGTACCAACTTACCCCCAAACGGGGCCCACAGTTTGGCGTTTCATCTCCTAGGGTTAGGTTTTGGAATGTTAAGGGTTTTCCATTGTTTCTCAACAATAAATAGGCCTTCGAGCCTCATTGTAACACAGTTCAGAGGCATGTAGCCATCACATCTCTTCTCAGAGATAAGCTACCATCGCCCTAGCTAGTTTATTTCCATTTCTCTTTGTAAGCATATTTCAGTATTTTCCATTAATGAAATGAAGTATTATTTCCGCTGCATCTTTGTGTATATGGTTATCTCTGTAATTTGTTGTGTTCCTGTTTAAATCCGGATCACCAGGGCTCCCCATCTACTCCACCACCCCTTTCGCCTTCGGAGGCCTTCATGCAGCTTCTGGCAGGGCTCCCTAAGAAGGAAGCCCCTGAACCTTCGAAATTTGTGAAAAAATTGGAGGATATCCCAGCGATTTCCCTTCCGCCTGAAACCCCGATGCAAGTTGCTTTGTCGCTGTCCGAACAAGCCCTCGTCGGTCAGTTTATGGGGCTCTGGTCGTCCCCCAAATCCACGGAGATCTGGGTTTCCAGAAACTGGGCGCCGCTGATCAGAGAAAGTGTCACCTCTTACTTCCTGGGGAGAGGCTACTTCCTCTTTGAATTTACACCAAAGGAGGACAAAGAACTGATCTTCCGAAACGGCCCCTACTTTATGGGTCCTCGGGGTCTGTACCTTAACAAATGGACCCCGGACTTTGATCCAGCAGTCAATGTTCCTAACGAAGTCCCTGTGTGGGTTAGACTCCCCAATCTCCCGGTCCATTGTTGGAATTGGGACTCTCTGCGTCATATTGGAAATGCTCTAGGGAAATTTATTGACCAAGCGAACAATAAGGACCAATACGACTGCGCCCGGATCTACGTAGAAGTAGATCTGGAGGTAGGGCTCCCTAAGGCCATTACAATAAATGTTGGAAGCTGGACGCATCTGCAGAAGCTGGACTATGAGCAGTTGCCCTTCAAATGCCGGAAATGCCACAAGTATGGCCACTTCGCCAGAGGCTGCCCATTCAACGCCGAGGCCGCGCAGGGAAAGGATGACGGATGGAATCAAACCAAGCGCCACAAACCCAGGAAGATGGGAGGACCTAGCAGCAAAGGACAGCCACTTGTTCAACATACTTCACCACCCTCAGGAAATCGGTATGATCCTCTCAGCTCTCAACAAGAGAAAACTCAAGATGCAGGGATCCAAAAGGAGTCCGAACCCACAGAGGAGATTGGGAAACAAAACCCTGATTCTTCAAGCAAAGGCACTCCTTCAGCCTCCAACAAAGACACAAATGATGAAAACCCCAAAAGCAAGAATGATGAAGACAATGAAGAAGAGCAGATCACAGATGACTCAGAAGAGGAAGGAGAAATAGGTGAGTCCCAAGCCTCGGTAAGAAGATCCACGAGAGGCCGAAAAATGGACAGAGAAAAAAGAGAGGAGGAGACGTATAAAGAAAAACTACAAGGCAGCCAGCCCACTCTGGAAAAATTGCTAGCCTCAAAGCCCAGGATGCCGAAAAGCCAGCCTCACGGCTCCAAGGGAGCCCATCAGAAACATAAATAATGAAGATCATCTCCTGGAATTGCAGAGGTATGGGGAGCAAGGTCAAGGAAGAAGCCATGCGAAGTCTGATAAGAACAGAGACCCCAGACATACTTCTCATCCAGGAGGCTAAGCTGGAAGACTCTGTCTTCCAGCAAACAAGCAAGAAACTATGGTTCAAAAGTGAAGCAAGAGCAGTCTCCGCTAGGGGAACCTCGGAAGGTATTGGTACTCTTTGGAATGATAACAAATTTGCAGTCATCAGTGAAGCCAGCAACACCCACTGGTTGCTGCTGAAAATACAGAATCTGAACACTAAAGAAACTCATTGCATTTTCAATGTCTACTCCCCAGTCAATGTTGGGGAAAAAAAAGCATGCTGGGATTCAATAAGACTTCAAGCAGACCTCATGAATCTGGAGAATACTATCATTGCCGGAGATCTCAATCTTACCCTCAGCTCGTCTGAAAAAAGAGGTGGTAGCGCTGTTCGTGATCCGGCAAGAGAATGGGCTGAGGATCTCATGCAAGACTGGGATTTGCTTGACATCAAACCCTCCTCCAGTAAGTACTCTTGGACCAATAAAAGAATAGGCCCAGGTCATATAGCTGCTAGATTAGACAGATTCTTCATGCAAAGTTCTTATTTGTTGCTGGGATTAGAACCAAGAATGCACATTCTCCCCAACAGTATCTCGGACCATAAACCCATAAAGCTAGAATTACTAGCTCACCTTGACCTGGGTCCTATTCCCTTCAGATTCAGCCCAAACTGGATCAAGGAACCAGATTTCATGCAGCTTGTTAAGGAATGCTGGAACCAATCTATTAAAGGATCCCCCTTCTACATATGGGAAGAAAAGCTCAGAAGGGTAAAAAGAGCTCTAAAACATTGGGCCAAAAGTCTACCCAAACCGGATACAGAAAGAAAAAATATCAAAGTCGCCCTTGTCAATCATCAATCTCATATGGAAGATACTCCAGTCACCAAAGATTTGCTTGACCAAGAAGCCCATCTCCAACAACCCTATAATAAAGCCTGTCTTGCTGAAGAGGAATACTGGTGATTAAAATCTAGAAGTCTCTGGCTCAAATCAGGGGACAGAAACACAACTTTTTTCCATAAACAAGCGCAAAGCAGAAAATGCCATAACACCGTTTCCGAGATCAAGGTGGACAGCGAAACATTCAAGGAGTTTGCAGACATAAAGAACGCAGCCCACGCCCACTTTCTAAAGCTGTATAGCGAAGAAAAGGTACAGTACCATGCTACAAATCTTTTAGATATGATCCCAGCTACAATTTCCCCAGATATGAATGAAATCTTGGAGGCCAAAATAACCAAAGATGAAGTCAAAAAAGCATTATATGACATGGATCCGGACAAGGCCCCTGGGCCGGATGGATTCTCTGCCAGATTTCTCCAAACATGCTGGCCCATTATTGAAAAAGATCTGATTAAAATGATCCAAAAATCTCAGAACTCCCAAAAAATAGGAGGGAGCACAAATTCTGCCTTCTTAGCCCTCATTCCCAAGGAAAAAGGGGCCAACAACTTCAGCAGATTCCGGCCGATCTCTCAATGTAACATTGGGTATAAGCTAATCACAAAAGTCATAGCAAATCGATTGAAGCACTTACTACCTAAAATAATCCCGGAGAATCAAGGCGGCTTCATCCAAGGGAGGCAGATAGTGGACAACTTCACCCTTGTTCAGGAGGCAATCCACTCAAGTCTCCATCATAAAGAGCAAGGTATGGTAATTAAACTTGATCTAGCAAATGCATTTGATCATGTAAATCACAGTTTTTTGTTAAAAGTTATGAACAAGTTTGGGTTTGGATCAAACTTCATTAACTGGATCCGGGCTTGCGTTTCAGAGCCATGCATTGCCCCTCTTGTGAATGGAAGAGCCACGGACTTCTTTAAAGCTTCAAGAGGGCTCAGGCAGGGGTTCCCTCTCTCCCCTCTGCTATTTGTCATTCAAGCCTCAGCTCTCAGTTTCCTCCTGGAAAAAAAAAATGCAAGATCAAGATCTTATGGGACTGCGTATAGCAAGAGGAGTCAAGAACATTAATCACGCTTTGTTCGCGGATGACACCCTGCTTCTGGGCGCTGCCTCCCTCTCCACCGCCTCCAAATTAAAAGTTGCCCTGGAAGAATTCAGCATGGCCTCTGGCAGCGTTGTTAATAAGAACAAGTCCCACATCTACAATTGGAATACCCCGCCCAGACTTCTCTCTGCTATCTCCAGGTGCCTTGGATACGCAGCCTTCGCTTCATGGACCTCCTTCAAATATCTGGGCCTCCCGGTTGTACACAAAAGAATCTCAAGCAAAGATTGGCTTCCCCAACTTGAAAAATTTCAAGCAAAAATTCAGGCCTAGGGCTTTACCTGGCTCAACTATGCTGGCAAATCCGTTCTCATCAAATCAGTGCTCACTAGTTTTCCTATTTTTCAATTTGCAGGTATGATTACTCCATCAATCATTCTAAAAAAAATGGACGAGCATAGCCGGAGATTCTTCTAGAAAGGTGGAAAGCAAAACGAAAGAAAAATCCCCCTCATCAGTTGGGAAGTGATTTCTAAGCCTCTGTGGGAGGGAGGTCTTAATTTTAAAAATTTAGGCCATCTGAATGTAGCAATGGCTGCAAAGGTCATCTGGAGAGTTGTCGCGCCCAATCCTGGTTGCGCCCAAACAGCTCTCAGGAAAAAATATTTCCGAGGCCCTCGCTCCAGCTGCGTAGACCAAGTAATCCGCCTGCCTAATTCGCCTTTCCTTAAACTCTATGATAAGGCCGCCTCCCTGATCAAAAACCACTCTTATTGTATCCTGGGTAACAGCAAGAAAACAAAACTATGGACTGATAGAATCCTATCGACAGATCCGCTCAGCGACAGAGTGCATTTGGGCAAGCTACAGGAGTGGATGGAAAGGAACAAGCTTCATACGCTTTGGGATATCTCCCTTTGGAAAGGCAGCGAATGGATAGGTTGGAAGTCTGTGGATTTGCCAGATCGCCTGGTCGTTGACTGGGCCACGATGACCGGTCTCCTCCACGGCCTTGCGCCCTTGAGCAGGCATACACAAGACACAATCGGTTGGGGAAATAAATCTAAAGGGTATACAGTTGATGAAGGTTACGCTAAGCACAGAGAGAGACCGCACGTCCCCATAAACCCAGCGCCATGGCAAGCGATCTGGCGAATACAGGCTTGGCCCAAAATAGACACATTTGCGTGGATGCTGTGTCATGGCAAAATCCTCACCTTTGATCGTTTGCAGAAGCTGGGATACAACGGACCCTCCATCTGCCTCCTGTGCGGCAACAGTGAAGAATTAGCTGCGCATCTTTTCCTGGATTGCAGCTTCGCCAAATAGATATGGAGCGCCCTGTTGTATGTCTTGGATCCCTCCTTCCAACTTCCACATACAATGGTTGATCTCTTTGCTAGCTAGGCATCCAATTATCCTGGGCCTCCTCCTCAAAATCAGTTAATCAAATCAGCTTGGGCCATTCTCCCAAAGGTCATTTGCTGGCAGCTGTGGCTAGAACGCAATAGAAGAACCTTCAGGAATGACAGACAACACCATAAAATCATTGAAGTCAAGATCAAGTGCCAAATAAAGGAATGTCTGTCCCAAATAAAAGATGATGCAAATCTCACCCACCAAGACAACGTTTGGAGCTCCTTCCTGGGATTACAATTTCTCCCAGCAATCAGAAAAGCACCTCCACTCAAAGAATGACAATTAGGAAAACGGAAGCTGACTTCCAAGACTGGCTCAAAATACAATCAAGCTACTTCCTTTTTTCGATGGAGCAGCTAAGGGCAACCCGGGCAGAGCAGGTGCTGGAGTTGTCATCCTAAACCCAACAGGAAAAAAATTCCACTCATTTGCTTGGGGGCTTGGACACATGACCAGCACTCAAGCTGAGACCTTGGCCCTCCTGCAAGGCCTCAAGACCCTAAAGGAGCTGGAAATAAGGGAAGCAACAGTTATAGGAGATTCTCAAATCATAATAAGTGCAATGATCTCTAATTCCCCTGCAACAGACCTTAAACTAGCCAAAATGATCTTCAGAATCAAGGCCCTTGAAAGTGATTTCCAGAAGCTGAACTACTATCATGTTCTGAGGGCCCACAATAAAGAAGCGGACAGCGAAGCAAATAAAGCAGCTCTCCTATCTGCCGGGGTCAAGCTGAAAGAAGGAAAAGAATCATGGGAAGCCATCCCTTAACTCGCGGACCGCCATGTTTTACTGCTTGATCCAAAAAAAAATTGTCTGTATATCCAAGTGGGGGAAAATAGAGGATATAGAAACTACAGAACTTCATGCTACAGGAAAAATCTCAAGTCAAAATAACAGCCTCACTTCCATAAGTGAGACTTCCCAGGATCCAGACATCCTCATTGTACTCAGAAATTTGGCATTCAAGCCAGGAGGAATATAAATACAATATAACCGTTTCTGTAAAAAAAAAACATTATTCATAATTATTTTTCATGTTTACTTTTTCTTTCTCTTAATTTAGTTAATAATTATTAATTTATTTTAATGTTCAGAATCATTTTTCTCTCTCATGGTCAAACTCTTTAGATCTTTTTTCCATTTACACTTGGTTTGGCACTCTTAGCTTCATTATTGAGCTTTCTATCTCTAAGAATCAATGAAGTATTCACCCGAAACATTGTACATCCCAACTCTTAATAAAAAATCATAAATAAAATAAATTCTGGTTTAACTAGTCAATGAAATGGTTGTTTTCCAAGCATTTTTTCGTGTCATTTTTTTCAAATTCCAATACAAATTTTTCAAAATCATAAATTTAAATTGAATGTCTCAAAATTTTTAAAGCCCTAAATCCATTGATACATTTACAAATATATTTTATATAACAACAAAAATCACAACCTCCTTAAAAATTAAAAATTATATTATCAATGACCAAAAACCATTCTATCTGTTAATTAAATTATGCCAAATAAATATCCATAATTTTATTCTTCCAAATTCCTTTTAGCTTCTTAAAAACAATTATATATTAATTATCAAATTATAGCTTCTTCCAAACAACCATATATTAATTATCAACTTGTCAAACTTGGGAGTCAATGTGGCTCTTTGTCGGTTTGACAACTCATATCAAATTATAGCTTCTTTCAAACAACCATATATTAATTATCAACTTGTCAAACTTGGGAGTCAATGTGGCTCTTTGTCGGTTTGACAACTCACTCAAGATTTAGAAATGAAGCACTTAATCAATGTAACATTGGGTATAATCAATGTAACATTGGGTATAAGCTAATCACAAAAGTCATAGCAAATCGATTGAAGCACTTACTACCTAAAATAATCTCGGAGAATCAAGGCGGCTTCATCCAAGGGAGGCAGATAGTGGACAACTTCACCCTTGTTCAGGAGGCAATCCACTCAAGTCTCCATCGTAAAGAGCAAGGTATGGTAATTAAACTTGATCTAGCAAATGCATTTGATCGTGTAAATCACAGTTTTTTGTTAAAAGTTATGAACAGGTTTGGGTTTGGATCAAACTTCATTAACTGGATCTGGGCTTGCGTTTCGGAGCCATGGATTGCCCCTCTTGTGAATGGAAGAGCCACAGACTTCTTTAAAGCTTCAAGAGGGCTCAGGCAGGGGTGCCCTCTCTCCACTCTGCTATTTGTCATTCAAGCCTCGGCTCTCAGTTTTCTCCTGGAAAAAAAAAAATGCAAGATCAAGATCTTATGGGACTGCGTATAGCAAGAGGAGTCAAGAACATTAATCACGCTTTGTTCGCGGATGACACCCTGCTTCTGGGCGCTGCCTCCCTCTCCACTGCCTCCAAATTCAAAGCTGCCCTGGAAGAATTCAGCATGGCCTCTGGCAGCGTTGTTAATAAGAACAAGTCCCACATCTACAGTTGGAATACCCCGCCCAGACTTCTCTTTGCTATCTCCAGGTGCCTTGGATACGCAGCCTCCGCTTCATGGACCTCCTTCAAATATCTGGGCCCCCGGTTGTACACAAAAGAATCTCAAGCAAAGATTGGCTTCCCGAGCTTGAAAAATTTCAATAAAAAATTCAGGCCTGGGGCTTTACCTGGCTCAACTATGCTGGCAAATCCGTTCTCATCAAATTAGTGCTCACTAGTTTTCCTATTTTCCAATTTGCAGGTATGAGTGCTCCATCAATCATTCTAAAAAAAATGGACGAGCATAGTCGGAGATTCTTCTGGAAAGGTGGAAAGCAGAACGAAAGAAAAATCCCCCTCATCAGTTGGGAAGTAATTTCTAAGCCTCTGTGGGAGGGAGGTCTTAATTTTAAAAATTTAGGCCATCTGAATGTAGCAATGGCTGCAAAGGTCATCTGGAGAGTTGTCGCGCCCAATCCTGGTTGGGCCCAAACAACTCTCAGGAAAAAATATTTCCGAGGCCCTCGCTCCAGCTGCTTAGACCAAGTAATCCGCCTGCCTAATTCGCCTTTCCTTAAACTCTATGATAAGGCCGCCTCCCTGATCAAAAACCACTGTTATTGTATCCTGGGTAACGGCAAGAAAACAAAACTATGGACTGATATAATCCTATCCACATATCCGCTCAGCGACAGAGTGCATTTGGGCGAGCTACAGGAGTGGATGGAAAGGAACAAGCTTCATACGCTTTGGGATATCTCCCTTTGGAAAGGCAGCGAATGGACAGGCTGGAAGTCTGTGGATTTGCCAGATCGCCTGGTCGCTGACTGGGCCATGATGACCGGTCTCCTCCACGGCCTTGCACCCTTGAGCAGGCATACACAGGACGCAATCGGTTGGGGAAATAAATCTAAAGGGTATACAGTTGCTGAAGGTTACGCTAAGCACAGAGAGAGACCGCACGTCCCCATAAACCCAGCGCCATGGCAAGCGATCTGGCGAATACAGGCTTGGCCCAAAATAGACACGTTTGCGTGGATGCTGTGTCATGGCAGAATCCTCACCTTTGATCGTTTGCAGAAGCTGGGATACAACGGACCCTCCATCTGCCTCCTGTGCAGCAACAGTGAAGAATCAGTTGCGCATCTTTTCCTGGATTGCAGCTTCGCCAAACAGATATGGAGCGCCCTGTTGTATGTCTTGGATCCCTCCTTCCAACTTCCGCATACAATGGCTGATCTCTTCGCTAGCTGGGCATCCAATTATCCTGGGCCTCCTCCTCAAAATCAGTTAATCAAATCAGCCTGGGCCATTCTCCCAAAGGTCATTTGCTGGCAGCTGTGGCTAGAACGCAATAGAAGAACCTTCAGGAATGACAGACAACACCATAAAATCATTGAAGTCAAGATCAAGTGCCAAATAAAGGAAAGTTTGTCCCAAATAAAAGATGATGCAAATCTCACCCACCAAGACAACGTTTGGAGCTCCTTCCTGGGATTACAATTTCTCCCAGCAATCAGAAAAGCACCTCCACTCAAAGAATGGCAAATTAGGAAAACGGAAGCTGACTTCCAAGACTGGCTCAAAATACAATCAAGCTACTTCCTTTTGTCGATGGAGCAACTAAGGGCAACCCGGGAAGAGCAGGTGCTGGAGGTGTCATCCTAAACCCAACAGGAAAAAAATTCCACTCATTTGCTTGGGGGCTTGGACACATGACCAGCACTCAAGCTGAGGCCTTGGCCCTCCTGCAAGGCCTCAAGACCCTAAAGGAGCTGGAAATAAGGGAAGCAACGGTTATAGGAGATTCTCAAATCATAATAAGTGCAATGATCTCTAATTCCCCTGCAGCAGACCTTAAACTAGCCAGAATGATCTTCAGAATCAAGGCCCTTGAAAGTGATTTCCAGAAGCTGAACTACTATCATGTTTTGAGAGCCCACAATAAAGAAGCGGACAACGAAGCAAATAAAGCAGCTCTCCTATCTGTCGGGGTCAAGCTGAAAGAAGGAAAAGAATCATGGGAAGCCATCCCTTAACTCGCGGACCGCCGTGTTTTATTGCTTGATCCAAAAAAAAATTGTCTGTATATCCAAGTGGGGGAAAATAGAGGATATAGAAACTACAGAACTTCATGCTACGGGAAAAATCTCAAGTCAAAATAACAGCCTCACTTCCATAAGTGAGACTTCCCAGGATCCAGACATCCTCATTGTACTCAGAAATTTGGCATTCAAGCCAAGAGGAATATAAATACAATATAATCATTTCTGTAAAAAAAAAAAACATTATTCATAATTATTTTTCATGTTTACTTTTTCTTTCTCTTAATTTAGTTAATAATTATTAATTCATTTTAATGTTCACAATCATTTTTCGCTCTCATGGTCAAATTCTTTAGATCTTTTTTCCATTTACACTTGGTAGCTTCATTATTGAGCTTTCTATCTCTAAAAATCAATGCAGTATTCACCCGAAACATTGTACATCCCAACTCTTAATAAAAAATCATAAATAAAATAAATTCTAGTTTAACTAGTCAATAAAATGGTTGTTTTCCAAGCATTTTTTCGTGTCATTTTTTTCAAATTCCAATACAAATTTTTAAAAATCATAAATTTAAGTTAATTAATTTATAAAAAATTAAATGTCTCAAAATTTTTAAGGCGCTAAATCCATTGATACATTCACAAATATATTTTATATAACAACAAAAATCACAACCTCCTTAGAAATTAAAAATTATATTATTAATGACCAAAAACCATCCTATCGGTTAATTAAATTATGCCAAATAAATATCCATAATTTTATTCTTCCAAATTCCTTTTAGCTTCTTAAAAACAATTATATATTAATTATCAAATTATAGCTTCTTCCAAACAACCATATATTAATTATCAACTTGTCAAACTTGGGAGTCAATGTGGCTCTTTGTCGGTTTGACAACTCATATCAAATTATAGCTTCTTCCAAACAACCATATATTAATTATCAACTTGTCAAACTTGGGAGTCAATGTGGCTCTTTGTCGGTTTGACAACTCACTCAAGATTTAGAAATGAACATAATTCGATATCCATATTCACGGTTTCCTTTATTTATTAGGCATGGTAATCATAAGAAATGATATGAACGGAATATTATTATTTTAAATTTAATGTTTAAAGCTTTAAAATGAAGTAAAAATAAAATATATATATATGTTTTTAGTTTATAGACGTCTAGTTTTAAGTGGTTTTCCATGTTCCTGTAAAAAGAAAAGGAATATCTCGCGGAGCGATTTAAAAATAAAGTGAAAATATAGTGAAAGAATAAATAAAATATTTAATTAAGTAATTTCTTTATAATATATTAAAAATATATATATATTTTTTATTTTATTTTATTTTACTTGGTTAAATTTTATATTTTCATAAATATAATATATTAAATGAAATCGGTTTGGGTGGTTAGAAAGTGATTTTTTTTTCACTCAAACTTAATTCTCAAGTTTGTAATGAGTATTTTTTTAGTAGTTTTAAACTTTGTTTGCTAAGTTCTCAAAAGACGAAATTATGTATATTTCTCATATAGAATATAAAAACATTTATCATAAAATATATATAGAGATAGTTAAAGGTATATACAATGGTATTTGTATTTTATTCATCAATGTTATTAAAGCATAAATAAATTGTTTGTATATATAAGGTTCTAACAATTTGGCATACTTGATAAGCAAAAATATCTTTAGTTCATGGTTGTATGTATAGTTCATTCCTCCATAAATTACAAAACACTGAGAAAGAGTTGGCATCATTCTAAAAAACGCACTCATAACAAACATTTTAGAGGAGAAACAAAGCAGATAACCACGTCTAGTGCTAGATGTGTTGAAACTATAGCTTGGAAGGCGATTATGCATTGGTTAGGTGCTATGACATGTAGTCAATCACCTAAATTCACTTCTACAACTAAAATTAAATATTTCCTAAGTCCAAACCTTAGGATAAAGTCAATTATTTAATTATTCTTTACTTGCCAACATTTTATAAAGTAACAAAAAAGAGGTTAATTATAGATTAAGCCATGGTCATTGATCTTAAGAGTGGAGAAGCAATCTCGGCAGTCCATCTCTTTGGAGATTAAGTCAGCCTTTATATGAAGAGGAAACTGAACTGTAGAGGGGGTATTCGATTTGGCATAAGAGAGATTGGGCATTCAACTAAAAATTAAAGCGTTGAACTCACTTCAAAAGAGGAACAAGACACACGTTGACTTTAGGAATAGCTAACAAGGTGAAAATATCAAATTGTACAACAATGAATTTGTAGGGTCAAATAGGCCAAATTTGTTAGGTTGTACCACAGATTCTCTAAGTTGTGCGAGCTATTTTGGGCAAGGTTGTATAGGGAAAATTTTGAGTTTTCTGCTACTATAATTTTAAGGAAAAATTCCCTTGTTCTAATCACCATTTTCATACGTTGAATAGAGACCAAGTTTGCTAGTTTTCCCCTCATCAAGTTTTTCACGGTAAAACTGTCATATTGTTTAGGTGTTTGGTTTCATTGTTGTTTTTGCTTTTGTCGTGCATGTTAAGTTAGGAACCTAATGTGTTTAGTGTATAAAAAATATGATATGGATTTTACTTTATGTTTTGAGCATATTTTATTAGGCACTAAATCTGAATCTAGGTTCAAAAGAAACTAATATGGTATACAAACAATAACACTTTGAGTATGAATCCAAGCAATTTGACACAGATACCAGCTCAAGTGATCAAGAGTTAAGTGAACAAGAATTTTCTAGGGTTTATTCTACCATGGCTACCAATGTTTGGTACAAAGACAACTTAGAAGGCTCTTCAAACTATCTTTAGAGGAAGGTTTGAATCATAATAGTTCTCAAGGAGAACAAGTTGTGGAACTTTGTCAACACAAAGGTGGCTCCACCAACTTCAAATCTCATTTCCCTAGATCTTCATGAGGTTAAATAGGCTAAGGCACAAAGAATTGTTCTAGATGGGGTGAAAGACCAATTGATACCCCATATTTGAAAGAAGGATATACTAAAAAGAAGTGGGATACACTCACCAAGTTGTACCAAAGTGACTATCAGAGTCATAAAATGGTGTTGACATACAAGCTTCATAGCATAAGAATGTCCAACAGTGAAGGCATGGCTTCCTATTTGACCAATATCACACAGATGAGGGATGAGATGGTGGTTATTGGGGATACAATCCCTAAATAAGAGCATATGTGTATAGCCTTAAATTCCTTTACGAAGCAGTGGGAGGTGTTCATGAACTGTATTGTTGGTCGAGAGCACTTGCCCTCCTCAGAGAGAATGTGGGACGATTTCTTTCAGGAGGAAATCAAAGAAGGAAGTCAATGTGGTGACTAGAAGAAGAGATTTGAGGAGGAGTGTCTTGCCCTAGCAATCAAGGGAAAGTCTAAGAACAAGAAGGGGTCAAGTGATGGGTTTACTTCTAATGGTGAGAAGAATAAATAACTAAGAAAGATAAAGTGTTTTTCTTGCCATCAACCAAGACACTTTGCCAATTAATTCCCTAACAAGAAAAATCACAAACATAAGAAGCAAGTTGCAACCTCAACTGAAGTGGACGAATTTAGAGAAAGGTTTGGAAATGAGTTATCACTCATTGCTTCTCCCTTGACCTTAGTAACCACTAGTGTGTGGTACATTGATAGTGGGGCTTCTTGCCACATGATGGGAGTTAAGGAGTTCTTCACTAGTATGAAGGAGAAAGACATGGAATTCTATATAGAACTGGGGGACAATCCTAAGTACCAAGCAACGAGAGTTGGCATTATTAAGTTTCAAAGGGAGTCGAGTCAACCCTTTTTCATTGAGGACGTGTTATACATTTTGGGCATGGCTAAGAATGTGATTTCAGTGGATACCTTGGAGGAAAAGGGTTACAATATGACCTTTGAGGAGGCAAAGTATACATCTGACCTAGAATTCCCAAATGGCCAAAGTGATAGGAATTTGAAAGGGAAACCTATTCAAACTATAGTTTGAGCCATCACAAGCCCTAGTAAGGTGAAACTAAGTGTTGAGGGAGTTATAGCACATGAGGATGGCCCATTTTCATAATGGAGCACTCAATGTGCTCAAGGAGATTTTGATAGGGCTTCCAAAGTTCATGGTCAAGCAGCATGGAGTGTGCAAGGGTTGTGCACTCTACGAGGAAAATACCTTCTAGCAGAGGTTATAACAGAGGGTTTTAGTGTTATAAAATTGACAAAAATTGTCAAAAAAACATATGTTAAAACATTTGTTTGCAGTAGCAAATGTTTTAGCGGAGATTATAACGGAACTTCATCACAACTAAAATAATCTAGGCGGTCGGAGGTTTCAGCGCATGTTCTTTTAGTGGTGTGCTTAATGGAAAATAACATCGGTGTGTAAATATGTAAAAGCAATGGGTTTAAATACATAACTAAAAGAACCAAGGCATTGAATGCAAAGAACATCAGTGCCTGAAATGTATACCGCCCAGTGCGTATATATTAAAAAAATGCTCTGGGGCATTCTTTTTAGGAAAGGCACCAGGGCAGGCAAAAAAATATTGCAGACCTGGTGCTTTTATTTAAACTCATAGTTTCGATGCGTATGATTTGTATAAAAGCATCGGTGCACTACTGATATAAAAGATCTAGTGCTATTAATTTGAATAATGCACTGGGGCTAGAAATAATATTTTGTAGCACTAGGGCGTTAGTTCTATGAAAGCATTGGTGCTTTAAGAATTACAATGCACTGGGGCGTTAATTGCAAACAATACCAGTGCTTGAAGAATATAATGCCTCAATGTTGTCATTTTCAACAAAGGCATCAGTCATGCAAAAAAATTGTCGCAATGGTGCTTTTAGATAACATAACGTATTGGTGCGTGTTTATGTTATGGATGCATCGGTTTTCTATATGATATTTTCTCCTTTTTAGAAACATTGACCTATGACAGTGAAATTATTGTGATTTTTAAAATTCGCTATTCATCAAAAAGTCAATATATATCTTATAACAATATTAATATAAATTAAATTTTGATTAATGCATTTGTATATGATGTTTGGATTACTTTTTTATATTATCAGATTTCGCATCTCTTCATTATAATATTTAATCACCCATATATTTAATGAGTGGTGTAAAATTTCACAGCTACATTGGATAACACAATAGTATAAATTAAAATGTATTTTGTTATATATCAATAAGAGGCTCTTTGCCATACAAAATGGAATTGTTATTGGTAACACCTTGTCTTTCAATTTGGACACTATATCCATTACATTAAACAAAATGTTTGATTTTCACATATAATTATTTCAAAAAATACAACAGCTTGTATTGATATCCAAATAGATCATCATTCTTCACTGGAACTGTTGTCAGTGCTCAAGCTACTTCCATGACTTAGGTTATTTGGATGAATGTTTTGTTGATTGTATCGATTGTTTTCGTCTTCTTGATATTGTTCCTTCTGCAAACATGAAAATAAAGTGTAATAAGTGTATCTAGATTAGTGAGAATAATGAAAATTGAAATAAATAATATACATCAATGTAAATCGAACAACAATGTACCATAGCAAGAAGTGACTCATGAACTGTACACATTGTTTCAAAACCAAGTCTCATGCCTTGTTGCAACAACTCTTATGTTGGCATAGTTCCATACTTTGTTTCCTGCAAGTTTTATATCCCATTATAAATCATAGATTTAATATAAAGGATTTTTTTGTTCTATTAATTATAAACTCAAAGAAGTAAAACAACATAGACATTTGCAAATTCCACAATTAATTTTTGATATGCCAACACATATTCACAAACCATATTTAACCCAATGTCAATCAATTCTTCTAATGCCTCTTCTTTGTATGTTAGCACCTATTTGAATACATTCAATGATCGTTGTTATAAAACAACTTAAAATATAAAAAAAATGAAACCTTGGGTTGTTATAAGGAAATATTAACAATTACTCACAAACTTTGATATCAATCATTTTCTTCCTTATCGTATTGTTTTATGTGTTGAATGAGTTCCATTTTGTTTTGTTTTTTACAAGAAAATACTTGAAAATTAATATTTAATGCTAAATTATTTGTTTATATGTACAAAGTCAATCATGATTACAAACATTTGAAGCACGTTGTTGTTGGGATGGCTTCTCCTGTGATGCAATTATGTCCATTTCTTTGACCATCTCCTTGTACACTTTTTTGGACATTCTTACTGGCATGTTTCACATATCAACCCATTGACCCTTTGGGATATTCATAATCTTCCTGAAAAAAGTAGTAAACTATTTTTATATTGATATATAAAAACTAAATATAACAAAATTGATATTAATAAATGGATGGTTAGTAGTAATATATACATATAATTCTAGAAAATCATTCTTATTGGGAATATTACCTATTGAATGATTCTCTTTTGTTGTTGTATATTTTTGTTATTGCAAGTCTCACAGGTCTCATTGACCATTGCTCTCGAAACGCTTCCTGTAGTTTACATATAATTTGGTTCTTGGAATCATTGGATTGATTTTGTATTGTAAGTTGAAAGTATGTCTATACGTTCGTTCCACTATATACCTTATAGTTTTGTTTAAAAAAAAAAAAAAACCCTTCCATTAACCTCCAACGCCACTCCATACGAACTAAGGATCAATTCATCCTCATTTTCATGTTCTATAATTTTTATTTTCTTAGAACAACATTGATCTTTTCCTTCATTGTTTCTCCTTATAGGACATTAAACATATATGAATTAATATATTGTTTGAAACATGTTGTCTAATATTCTTAAGTATATTATTAATGAAAAAAAAAAAAACTCATATTGAATTGTATTTTTTCGTTCATTTGATTCATCCTTCTACAATTTTTCTATCATGCTTTTACGCTCTTTTCCACTTAGATTAGAAATAATCGTATTGACCTTCTTCATTTGTGGCTCTGCATGACACACACAAACCAATACATGTTAGTTAAACTTACATATAGTTCAAACATATTAATTTTGTAAAAAATTTACAAAGAACTTGTATTTTTTGCTTTTTTTAATGTGCAATAATTGTGTCAGTCAGTGTTTTTGTTACTTGACAACATTTCACACATTTTTTGTTAGTATATAACCTGTTTCGTTCAATAAAGAAGTCATTAAATATATTTTACACATACAAAAAGAGGTCTAGTAATTGGTGTGGTTATTTGAATAAATGCCCCGTTGCATTTAATATACTAAACACACTAGGTGTTTAATTATTCAAATCCGATAACGAAAATTATTATTTTTTAAATAATTTTAAATTAGACAGTCCAATTTGTAACAATAAAACTAATGCCATCACTTAATGGTTCTATTTGGCAGAGGCGTGCTAGTGCATTATATTACACTGGGTACACTGATAAACAAATTGGATAGGGTCGATAAGATTCGGTGTGAAATGTAACAATAGAAGCACCGCTAGCACTAGTGCGTTATATTACACACGGTGCACCATGAAACACACGTTGTTTAAAAACAAAAACGGATAGGGTTGACAGAGTTTGGATCTAATTCAATAAGTGATCCCTCTACTTGACATGCGAAAAATGTTAAAAAAAAAAAAAAAAAAAAAAAAAAAAAAACCTAATTGTGAAGTGGTAGAGGGAGTTAAGCCCTAAGGTGGAGTTTTACAGTCACATAAGTAAGAAGAAGCTAGGGTTTAAGGTAAGTATTGATTTTTTTTTCTTCTAAATTTTAATTAAATCTAAATAGGAACAAAGATCGTAAGAAAATTTACTAGTAAAATCAATAGTAAATTTTTTATTATGCAGGGTTTTTAATTTTTTTTCCAAATTTTGAATAAATCTAACAGAAATTGTAAAAATATTTAACAGTAAAATTAAGAATATTGCTATGCAGGGTTTTGAGTGAATCACCATACCTTTCAAATTTTGATATTTTTGTGGTTCCAAAATATTTTTCTACTCCACAGTGCTCCCAGTATGTCTCTCTTGCAAATGATCTCTCTTTTAATTAAACCCTAACATAAATTGTAAAAAAAAATTATGAGTAAAATAAACAAAAAAAATTAAAAATTTTACTATGCAGGGTTTTGAGTGAATCACCATACCTTTCAGCCTCTAATCTTTTGAATATTTATGTTCCTCTAAAGTATTTTCTTGTCGCACAGTGCTCCCGCATTGTCCTGTGCTGCCCGCACTGCCTTCCCGGGAAAATTGCACAGTTCTGCCTCCTAGTTGAGCTAGATCCCGTAGAATGTCACTGTTGTTCCAGACTGCTCATACTAGCCTCCAAGTGACCTTTGCACAATTTTTTTGCACAGTGCCCCGGAGCCTCGCATCTTGACCTGACATGTGCTATGCGATGTTTCAAAGCCTTGCCCTCTCTCCTGGTCACCTGCACCCGGAAACGAAAGACAATGCATCATGGTAGACTAAGGGATTTCTGGATTTGATGTCATTTCATCACGAGTGATTGCAAAAATAGGTACATGGATGAGACATGGCACGACGATGAACAGGATGAACAAGGAGCACATGCTAGAAGACTTGCTTGCGGTCAGACAAACACATGAAGCATACCAAGTAGCAAGCGAAGGAGACACATGCGTATGCATGAACTATCAAGCGTACACCAAGTTCATTGAAGACTCTGCACACTCCTCCATGCGGAGGTGAAGCTATGGTACACCACGAGGACACTCATCACTCGGCAACACAACAACTCGACACGAACAACATAGCCAACATGTGCATACCAATAATTTCATGTTGAGTTGTGTCATGAGTCGCCTCGGTCACATCACTACTTTGGTCATAACTGTGTAATCAATGTAATGTAACGTGGAAGTGCAAGAGACCCACAGATGAAGTCAAAAAGTCATGTAAGTGGAAGAGTCATGTAATTCAAACAATCATGCAGGAAGTCGAACAGTCACAAGGGTAAGTTTTACCCTTGGCTATATATATCCCTCATTTGTACATGCAAAATACTTTTCACATTGGCTCCTCCCATAAAGCCTTGAGAGTCTGTAATATTTTCTTTGAGGAGCGAGCAATGGCTCCAATGCACCCCTATCAGGGTTAGTGATGTATGGTGTACGGATGTGTCTTGGAACTTTTGCTTAATTTAGAATCATGTTAACAAGCCAACACGTTTTCGCACATGTATTGTATTTTTTTGTAAGACTATTCTTTGGACGCTTGTAATGCATGTTGCTTTAATTTGTATTAAGATACTTGAACTTTTTCGATTGTTTTAGTGCATATGATGTTGGAAATGTGTTGTATTAGTTGTTAATGTTGTCTCGCCCGTGTGGACTATTTCGCCGGACACTCGACAGAGTCATTCTTGTAAACCTTTCATAACGACCATCGCACTCATGTGGACTATTCTGCTAGGTGTTGTATGCGCTATCTATTCACTTTGTGTTTGTGACTACTGCATCCGTGTGGACTACTCCACCGGAAGTTGTGCATGTCCTGCTGTGTTGTGTGTCTCTAATAGAGTTGGGACTATTCCCTTTCGACTTGAGACTCACCTCACCCTCTCCCTCTGCAGTGAAAGAACTTCAACACAAGTTACACTAAGCACACACCAAGCACACAAACCTCGCTGTTTGAAGACTAAGTATACCACTCTCATGAGTTGACAAGCAAGAGCTAAGGCATATCTTTAAGATAATGGAAATCGGGTCATCATACCAGATGTGACTCTTACACCAAACAGTGTGAGGTCTAGTTGGGACTTCATACCGGGGAGATCCCTTGAATGTTGGCGGGTCCAACACCGTCAAGAGAACCAATACCAACTATTTCCTCCAACGAATTTAATTTAACAGATTTATATTCTTGGTCTAACACTTTTTCATCTTCATTATAAGTTTTATGCATGTTTGATGATGGGTGAGTGAATAATGTCAAACATTTCAAAAAATCTACATAATTTAACTCCATAAATTTACATAACATATGTAAACATAATTATAATAATAAAAATACATTTTAAAATAAGGGAAATCTCTCTTTTAGGATGAAATCCAAATATATTTTAAATAAGATACGCAAATTTGCCCTCATTCAATTATTTTTTGAAATTAAAAAAAAATAATTTAACAATAACATTTAAAAAAATATTTATTTATTTATTTACATTCATGGAAGGGAATTTAAAAAAATTCACAATTTTCCTTTTTTTTCAAAATGTTTTGAATTTTAATTAGTTAATTTACTAATAAAATTCTTTTATTATTATTATTATTATTTTTAATTTAAATCATATTACCATTTATTTAAATTAATTTACATTATTTATTTTATTATAATAAAATAGAAAACATTATTATATTTATAATAAAATTAAAATATTATTATATTTATAATTGAGTAAAAATATTCAATTTAATTAAATTTCCATAACAAAATTAATAAAATATTATACTTTTTGATCTTGCTTAGGTGATCCATATCGATCTTTAAATTTATAGAAAGAAAAAAAGAAAAAAAATATTTTAACGTTTACGAGGCTAAAGATAGCATATGGGATAGATTGCTTCTTCATCTGCTTGATGTATTTGGCCCTTTTTCTGTGAAGCTTCAAAATAAATGCTCCTAGCTTCTCGACAAACCCCTCGCTAAATAGATTATCCCAAGAGCTAGTTGCCAGCGTATCTGCATGACTTTCCCTGTTGTCTTTGAAGACCTCACATTCTAAAATGAAATGTTTTTCTTTTTCCACTTTTCCGGAAGAACAAAAAATGCATACTTTTTCCTCCCACTTTGGCCTTTTCCAATGCCTTGTTTCACAACGGAGTTGATGAGAATTAGTCCTTAACTGAGCAATAAGAATTTTGGCTCTCTAAGAGATATTGGCCTCTATGTATGCTTTTGGTTGATGACTATGAGTGGATTAAACACTTCAATATTGTAATTTTTCTTTCTTTCTAGCTCCTTATCCCAAGTACGCTTGTGGAACTTTTCCATAACAAAAGCTTTTATCTCTTTGTTGTTTATGGGACACACATTCAAGCAAATACCCTATTTACTAAACCATTTGTTATTTTGCTACATCCAAGTTTTTTTGTTCTTGCACAATCTATCATTAAAGACAACCTTAGGCTAGCCACCCTCTTCCATTTGCTCAAGTTTTTTAAATATCTTATCACTCGCACCATAGCAATTGTTTCAATATGAGTAGTCCCCATTTCACTTAACAAGATATCATAAGGAACTCAACTTTTAATCTTAAATTTGTTTGTAATCAAACGCTTCTGAATTTTCTTAATTTGTCTCCACTGCATGTCGGATGTACTGCTGGCCCATAGTTCACAACCATAGAGAATCACCGGAATCACTAGAAGCCCAAAAAGAGTTTGAGTGGTTTTCCAGCCCCATAACTCTGCCTCTCTACACCTATTTTGAAAAGCATAAAATGCTTTCCAACCCCCCAAAGTTCTTTTCTGTCTACAACCATTCCAGCTTAGATTTTTGTTGAAGTCAATTCCGAGGTATTTGTAACCAACAACTTCTTCCAGAATGTTGCCTTCAAAGTAGAACTTATGCTGTTTATGTTTTCTTTTCTTAGAGAAGACCACTACTTTCATTTTGCTGATATTGACTTGCATCCCCACACTTCTACAAAAATTCTCAAGGGACAGTAAGTGCTCTTGCAAACCCATAGCCGATTTAGCAATCAGAATAAAGTCATCTGCATACAAAAGAAGCCTTATAACAAACTTGCCCAAATAGATACCATCACCCCCTTGCAAATTTAACCACTCCTCAGGCTTGTCGATATATAAACAAAAAACGGTAGGAGACAGTGGACAACCTTGTTTGACCCCGATATCGCTTCTAAAACTTTCAGAAATGCCTGCTGAAGTTCTAATTTTGACTTTCACCTCTTCATACAGCCTATGCACAACTGCTCTCAAATGTTTAGGAACCCCAAGTTCCTCCATTATGTGCCAAAGCTTATCCCTAGGAACCGAGTCAAATGCTTTTCTGGAATCAACAAAAGACTTCTTCCTTTTTCTCCCAAACTTTTTCAATGATGTGCCTTAAATTTATACAATGATCAACTGTGGAATGTTTAGGTCTAAAACTTGCTTTCCCTTTAGCACGCTTATCTCTTTCTTCTGCCCACTTGTTAATTTTGTTTTCTAGCATGCTTCCAAATAGCTTTGCAAACAAAGGGTTTATCATGATGGTCCTATAATTGGAGGGATTATTGATGTCACCGCTCTTGAATAGAGGTATTGCCAGACTAGTTGTCCAATCTGTGGGGAGCCCTTGTTGTATGATGTTGTTGAAGATGAATCACATCATAATTATAAATTTCGGATTAATCACATCATAACTATAATTTTCGGATTTATCACATCGTAATTATTTGTTGGTCAACGTTTCCTCTAATGAAGTTCATCAATGGGACCAAGATGAAAAAATCGATCTATCATTAGGAATAAATAACAACAATGAGAATAAATAGCAGCTATGCATAGGGTCCAGAGTTAGCCATTAAAAATAAAAATATTTTAATTAACAAAAACTATTAAAGCTAATTTTAAATATTTCAGTCAATTATTTTATTCAAAATAAGAACAATTAAAAATAAATAAATAATGATATGATTAATCCAAAAATATAATTTTAAAAATATTATACTTATAACCAATTAAATAAAATATATTTAACTTAAATAAAATAAAAAATAAACCATAGACAAATTATTAAATAAAATATATTTAACTTAAATAAAATAAAAAATAAATTAAATTATAGACAAATTTAATGAAATAAATAAATATTCTCTGTTCAAAACAACAGTTATTAACTCTTAATAATATGATATATCCACCTTCATTTAAATTTAGAAAACATAAAAACTAATCAAATTGAAAATCTTTTTACGTATTTCTAAATCGTTGATCTCTTCATAAATTTCAATCTTAAACCCAAAAAATCTTTAGATAGTAAACCTTTTCTGTTTTGTCAGTTGTCAATATTGAAAAGGAATCTTTAAATTGTAAGTGAATTGTCAATGTTCAACATATCTGGATTAAATGCTATTTACCCTTCAGTTATATGTATTCCATCCATTTTTTATATATCCATCCCGTATATGGGAGCAGGTGATTTGTGGTGGTGGCAGTGATGGTTGGCATCGAGCTGTAATTTAAGGTCGAAAATGATTAGAAAATACAATACAAAACACCAACATGGATGCCTCATAATACCTTTTCTGAATGGCGTGGACGAGCAGGACACCCAAAAAGGATACACTTTCCTTCCTCTCCCGCTGCTGACGCTCAGAGAATTGGGAGATTCTGGTATCTGCGAGTCGAATTTTGTGGGTTACTTCAAATCATTTGTATTTACCAAGGGCCGAGCTTGTGATGCCATTTAATCCTTCTAGAAGCCTGTTGCTTATTTCTCCTATTTCAACAGAGAACAACATCGGGGGCTATTAGAGTGAAGTTTCATGGGATTAGAGGTAATTTTTGGCCCCGATCTCCGCGTTCAGGCAACAATTTCACGTAATTTTGTTTATTCTAGTCAGAATTTGACAAAAACCGAGAATGAACCGATGTAGTTTCCTGTTCTAAACGATTTAATGCATAGAGCAAATTAAATTTTTGCATCCACTTGGGCCATATGAAAGCTAAGGGTTTTGTTGATTTTAATGGTAGAATAAACATGTTTTCCTGCTAATTTTCCGGCGGAAATGCTGGGAAAATGGGTATGAGGTCTAGATGGGATCGATGCCTCTGAGGAATTAAAATATTCGCCTTTTGTTAAGGCATTTTGAGATTTGTTCTCTGTGATACGATGGTGGTTTTATGCTAAAATCTTTAAATTTTCGAATTAGCCTATCTTTGATTTCGAATTGAGTGTTTTTGTTTCGTCGAAGGATGGTTGAAGTTTTAAGATTTGTAAAATGTTTAACAGTTTTTCTTGTATCAAAGTATTTTTCATCTTAAAAACTTTAGGCTACTTTTTTTTTTTTGTTTGCGGATCCCCCCTCCAATACACTGCACTTATGGAACTGGAACACAGATAACTGTATCTTATTATTTCCAACTTGTAGGGGTAATCATGACTGTTCAGCATGTGTTTCGTACACGAGTTCATGACAGGTGCTGCCCGATGTGTGGATTCCCATAGTTGGTTACAGTGAAGTACGATATGCCAACCATTCGGGTTATGGTGATGGCTATGAGGAAAAGTGTAAAGGGTTAAGGCATGATGATTGGAACTTTTAATTTGAAGCATTCAGTGGCTATTTCTAAGCCATGGTGAGAACTTGTATACGTTTTCTGCCTTGAAAACGTATACACTGCATTTGAACTTTAAAGGCGTAAACCAAGTGGTTTAAAAGAATTTTTGATAAATTGGTGTGAAAATTTGCTAGGAAGAAGACAGTCTCATTTTTGAGATTAGAACTTTACCGGTGCTATATTGGCAAGCACATTGGAAAATTGATACAACATTAAAGCAACTAGGGCAGACAATATTGAAGGTTTTTGAAGGATATTTTATTTATTGTATTTTGTTTTTCTGGTGTTCCTTAAAATGCCACAGAAAGTTAGTGTATTTTGTTATTTTTAAAATTTCCCATAAACCATCCTTAAAAGAGTGCAAAATGGCAAATATTTTATATCTTTTCATTAAGTGAAGTTATTGTTGAGTTTTGCCATGTTGTTGAACGGACACTCCATTTTTAGGTTTGCTAAGTCATCGCCGAGTCCGAGTCATGTGATTCTTGTTTTTTTGAATCCCAAGCTCTTCCAGCTCAAAATCAAGATCAGTTACCATTTAACTCTAGTTTGTAAGTTCCATATATCGAATTCCAGGGCTAGTTTGATTTGGGTCTTCCCTTTGTCTGTTTATTTAATTGAACCCTGGTCTTACAGCATATCTAGTAACCTTTGGTGCCTCGGCCTCTCAGTGAGGTAGAACCCACCAGTCGACTGGAGCCTGGGAGCAATGATGAACAATTGGTTAGAATAAGAGCTTTGGTCATGTGTTGAGTAACGTAGGACTCACCAGACCATGGAACATTGAAACAAACTCATTGAAAAAGCTTCCTCGAGGTTCTGGTTCGCTGGTGGGTAGAGTCCATTGAGAGCACTGGAAACTTTGTAGAGTAAATGATATGCCCATCATTCAAGTTCTCCATTCCTCTAGTGGATCGGACCTAGTGAGGATGTGGAAACAAGCCTTCATGGGCTCTGGTCCCTTGATGATTCACAGTGTTATCAGAACTGCCCGGTTTGTATTGGTTCACATTGGAGAGGGCTGAACTGGATCTGTAGGCTAGTTTCGTCCTGAATTGGCTGTTATTTGTAATGAGAGCACTGTCCCACTCATGTGCCATCATGCCAAAAAGAAATCATGCATAAAAAAGAGAAAAAAGGCTTTACATGTTTTTTACATGAACAAACTTGCATATTTGGTGTCTAATGTTTTGGATTTACGTTGATGTACATAAATATATGTATATTGTAAAAAGTTTGCATATTTGTATTTTAAGTCAATGGGTTCTTCAACCTAGTTTTTTGGTCAATTATGGTCTTGTCTCAGTTTGACATTTGGCTGGTTCTCTCGCTGTTCTGGTTTTGATAATTTTGCTGTTGCTTAAGGTCCATCCGGGATAGTGAAGGGTCATGAAAGAAAAAGGGGCATTCTCCTTTTGGATACCTCGGTCTCTTGGTGGGATATAGTAGGGTAGTAGAGCAACGAGAGGGAAACAAAAGGAAAGCCCCTATAGTGTTGAAACTTGTTGGGCTCTAGACGCATGGGATCCATTTGGGACATTGGACCACCAAAAATCTAAGCAAGCTACCTTTGGACCCCAAAAATTAGGTCTCATGAGTCATGAATTGAGCTTTTTGAGGGGATTTGACTTGACTCTTGAGAGGTGTCTCCTTGGAATTTGAAGAGGTATTACCTATTCTATGAGCATCGATGAACTAAGTTGTCTCTTGTAGTTGCTTGTAGGTTTTCTAAGGGATGGTGCCATTAATTCCTCCAACAAGTTTCCATTGAGTCAAATTTTTAGCCTACCTTTTAGCAAGTGTATTGCTTAATTGGCTTTGTCATTTGCTTTTGCATTGAATTTTCTATAACTCATGGGAGGAGTTTATTTGTTTATTTAGTTTTAATTTTTATATTTGTGACTAGAGGAATTGGCAACTTGGCCGGTTTTGTACTCGTGTGACATGGGGTTGATTCTAGCCGCTACCATTATAACCTCTAAGTGCCTACGTATGCCTCTTTCGTAGACACGAGTAAGTCGAGGGGATTTGAATCTCGAATCTCTTTGGTACATAACATTTCATTTTCACAACACTTGCCAATTGAGTTGCCCCCTCGTGGCTACCTCTTGGGAGGAGCTGATTAGAAGAAACATCTCTTAACTATCCTTTTAATTTTGGATTTTTGGGAAACACTCTTCTTTGAGCACATCCACAATGAGGGTTGAGTCCCTGAGTGAGAGAGCAAACTCACTGAAGCCCCTTCTAGACAAGCAAGGCCTCATCAATGTTGTTTGTAGAGGAACCAATACCCTAAGCAAATTTTGCACATGGAGCTCCTTTTAGGTTAAATATTATCCCTCCAATGACTATCGACATTGGATTTCCCTTAGCGTATTTGTTGAAGAACATGGTGTGATCTCCTATTGTTTAAACTTTATCCATTTTCTTATATTGACATCTTTAGGATGTTTACTTCATGTTGATTTATGAGGGTTTGAGGCCCATTTAAGCAAGTTGTATCACTTAGGAGTCACATTTTTTTTCTTTCAAACAACACATTAATTTTTGAACATTTAAGTTTGTGATTATTGATTCTCTCAGAGCAAACTAGTTGAAGTCCCTTCTAGATAGTCAAGGCCTCAACAATATTGTTTGTAGAGAGAAGCTAATACCTAAGCAAATTTTGAACATATAGCTCTTGCTAGGTCACAGATTATCCCCCCAGTGCCTATTGGCCTTGGATTTCCCATAGTACTTCCATTGAAGAACAAAGTGTGACATCTCCTATTTTTATCCATTTTCTTATGTTGGCGTTTTTAACGTCTTTCTTTCATGTTGCTTTATGAGACATTGAGGCCCATTTTAGCAAGCTTTGTCTTGAGTCACAATTCTTTCTTTTCTTTCAAACATTCCACTAGTTGTATCACTTAGGAGTCACATTTTTTTTCTTTCAAACAACACATTAATTTTTGAACATTTAAGTTTGTGATTATTGATTCTCTCAGAGCAAACTAGTTGAAGTCCCTTCTAGATAGTCAAGGCCTCAACAATATTGTTTGTAGAGAGAAGCTAATACCTAAGCAAATTTTGAACATATAGCTCTTGCTAGGTCACAGATTATCCCCCCAGTGCCTATTGGCCTTGGATTTCCCATAGTACTTCCATTGAAGAACAAAGTGTGACATCTCCTATTTTTATCCATTTTCTTATGTTGGCGTTTTTAACGTCTTTCTTTCATGTTGCTTTATGAGACATTGAGGCCCATTTTAGCAAGCTTTGTCTTGAGTCACAATTCTTTCTTTTCTTTCAAACATTCCACTAATTTTGGAACTCATAAGTATTGTATTATTGGTTCTTTTGAGCAAATTACTTTTTGACTCCATAACTAAGGATGGAGACGATTCCTTATCATTCGAGACATTTCTATTTCTGTGCAACAAAACCAATATTTGGAGGAGCTCCTAACGGTTTTTTCCTCGGAGATCTAGGGTGGTCAGTGCTACATTGATTCACTTGAAGTTGTTTCTTACTTAATATGGAGATTTGCTTTTGTTAGACTTTGGAGCTTAATTTCTATAAAGAACTTGTTGGCAAAAAAAAGTTGGGAGGAGGATTATGTTTGTCTTTTATACATACAATGCCTTAAGGGCCTTGGATTTGTTGCTTTTGGAGATTTTGAGCAGTTACAAACTTGTTATGGGCTAGGAGCCAAAAGAGGCACTAATGTTTGGGATTGAGGCTTTGTCTAGATTTTTCTCCAATTGTAGCCATGGAGTTTGACTTGGTTCCTCTACTCCTACAATTTTGCATATCCTTCTTTCACAAAATATTCTCATTTAGTTCTCCATGCTCTAGTGTCTTCTAAGGATTTTTGGACCTGGAAAGGTACCTTAAAAGATTTTGAGAGGCATCTTAGGTCATCAGATAACTGGGGAGGGAATCTGGGAAGTCTTTTTCCTGCTTTTATCTTATCCAATAATGACCACCCTCTGACTTGATTGTAGCTCCGCAAGATGATAATGTTGTTAGAAGATAACTAGAGTTTGATGTTTCAAAGTTTTGCTTCTTTTTCCAGCCCATCATTTTGGTAGAGATTTTCATTTCTTATGTTTATAGAAGTTTCTCCTCATGGGGCTTGTTACTGCAAAATCTAGTAGCCTAGTGCAAAGCCTCACTAAGCACTCTGGGTCTAGGGCAATAATGAGATCAACCATAATGTCATCTCAATGGCTTCTCCCTTGCTGTTTTTTGGTCGGATACTAACCCCACAAGTGAGGCTTCTGCAACAAGTCTTAGAGGTTTGATGACTAAAGAATCCTAAGAAGAATGGCTATGTAAGGAACTTGTTAATTTATACACTCTAGAAAGGTCTTAAATAACAAAAGGATTAGGTGAGAGAAAGAGATGATGGATCAAAGGAAACTACTAGCTTAAGCCTAAGAGGCTGAGGTAAGTTCTATAGATTTTCAAGTTAGCTTTCCTGCTAGCCACCATCAATTTACGATTAGAGTTATAAATTAGGTTTTTAGGACAATACACTTTTTGGAGCATGCCAAACTTACAACAATAACTTTAAAATACCCTATTAAGGCTATTGTTAACAAAAGGTTGAAGTCTATTGAGGGGTAAACAAGAGGGAGGCCAACTCAAGGAAATTAATGGTTGAAAATGCACAAAACAACAAACCCTAGATGTCAACCCTAAAAGCAGAGCTGAAAAATGCATGGAACTTTCCTTTTTAAATTTAATAGATGCGATGCCAAATTTTAGAGTAATAACATATAGGTAAAATTAAGCTACAAAATGTAGATTTTGCCAAACCATGACCTTAATTTACCATAAAATTAAAATATGGAAAATTTAATTTGATTGATAGACAAGGCCTAGTGCTTCCAATCAATTGGGCATATGGAGTCAAGAAGACAAGGTCAAAGGAAGAGGACCTTGGATAGAGAGGGGAAGAGAAACGAGCTCTCTAGAGTCTACCAATCCTTAGTGACTTTCACTTTTAAGGAGATTTAAGGTCAAGGGATGCAATCTAGTTCCCTTGATGGATACTTGGTTTCACATATGAAGAAACAAGAGTTCATAAGAGATATAGCATTTATTAATATGGCATAACATAAACCCTAATTCCAACAATTATATCAAATGGAAGAAAAATAGTATTAAACTTGTGCCATTCATTCAAGCACCACTTCATCAATCCAAGAAAGTCTCTCCATGCAAAACATATTCTCCTCAGAAAGAAGAGAAACTAGTGTGCATTCTTTGCAAGCGAAATATTTGAGTATGTGTGACAATGATTCACTCAATTTGACTCCCCGCTATTTATAGGAGGGTAACCATGTCGAGTTGGGTTAGTTTACAAGTAAATCCCTAAAAAGATGACTTTAAGTGTTCACAAGGTCAATAAGTCACAAGCAGACCTATAAGATAGCTCTCATAATGGTAAAACACAATAAATCCCTCCTTTTTCTCCACATGTGTGGGAAAAGAAGCTCTCCAACATGACACCAACCTCATAAATTGAGTATCTCCATTAAGAAATGTGCCAAGAAGGGTCCAAGAGTGCTCCTCGCTCCAAGTCAGTTCATCAATATGAAAGGGTGCGTCTCCAACCTACAACTCCTCATCCATACGCCATTATCAAGAAGGCCCACATCATCACTTTAAGGCATGCAAGGGTGACATTGCAAGCTTACGACGTGAAGTCATCATCATGGAGTGTACCAACCCTCTAAAAGAATCTCAAGTCACCATTATCATTATCAGGGCTTTGGAAGAAGGTAATGTCCATCAAGTAGGTGCAAGGCCAACTTGGGGGTGTTCAGGGTCTAGTGGAATACACCATAGCTTCTGGCGATGTCCTAGCTTTTATGCTCAGTGTTTCAACTCCTGGGGTGTGGAAGGTGTCATACATCAGTGTGAGGCTTTGTTAGTAGCCAACACTCATCTTTATGAGGCAATGTTGAGGCTGCAAGATCATAAGTGCTCTCATGTTGGGCTAGACGTCTTCTTCAAGGGGTTGGAGAAGTGTGAAGCCATCTGTTGAAAATGTAACGATGGAAGGTCTTTTGGCTTGTGCCTTTGCTAGTGAAGACCACAAATTTGTCTTTCTCTAGCATGAGAACAAGTTCATGAGATAGACTTTAGTTACGATGAGTTGATTTCTGGTTTACTGGAATGGTCATCAAGGTTGCATGCTTAGTGTTGGAGCTTCAGTTACGTGAAGTCTTCTTCAGTTTGACTACAGGACAAGGTGGCAGTTACAAGTTTAGTTAGAATGAGTTAAGTCTTCAGTGTTGATTGGAAAGAGAACGAGTTAAGACATCAATGTTGATTGGAGAGAGAACAAGTTGAACTCTTAGTTAACTTGCAATCACTAGTAAAGGCTAAGCCTCCTTGCATGCTCGAATTCTATCTATAAAGAGAAGGACGAAGGCACAAGATCGATCATTCTTGAAAGATCAATTCTTTTGTGTGTGGTGTTTGCAAAATTGAGGAGCTTGTGTGCAAGGAAATAGGAGGCCACAAGTACACAAGGAAATAAGAGCTCGTGTGCTAGAAAATAGGAGCCCAATTGTGCACTAGGAAATGGGAGTGAGCACGCGAGGAAATAGGGGCGAGAGATCAATTCTTTGTGTGGAGTGCGCAAAATTAAGGAGCTTGTGTTCAAGGATTTAGGAGGCTTGTGCGCAAGGAAATAGGAGGCCACAAGTGCACAAGGAAACAAGAGCTTGTTCGCTAGAAAATAGGAGCCCAATTGTGCGCTAGGAAATAGGAGCAAGTGCACAAGGAAATAAGGGCACAAGTGTGCAAGGATTGTGGAGCAGGGATCATAGATTCTCAGGGAAAGTCAAGGCTATTGAACATGAGAATAATTGTGTTCTTAAATTGTTGGCTGCAGTAGCAACGTGAATTGTAATAGATTAAATTACTCAAAGAACAATCAATAAAATATCACAACAAAGAAATCAAGTTTTCCCTTTTGGGTTTCCTGGGTAAATCAAGCGTGTCAATTTGTGTGAATGTGTTTTTATCTCTGGTATTTTTCCGCTGCTTATAAATTATTAAGAAACTCTATATCTTGGTTAAAGTAAATTTGGTTTCTATTTTCAATTGCCTTGCTTTCAGTAATTCATCTAAGTAGTTGCAAAGTTTCAAGAAAATTAACATGGTATCAGAGTAGAGTTCTGCATAAAGACCAACACCAAATTGATCAGTCGGTCAAGACTCAAGAGCGCAGTTGAGTTTGAAGACTTGCACTAGAGTTTTTGAATAACAGTTTTTGGATAGCAGGATGTCGTTCCAAGGACTAAGGGCAAATCATTGTTTAGAGGGAGCCTCTAACTTCTGCTCATGGAGGGAGAGGATCTCAGTGGTGTTGGAGATAATGGAGTGTTAGAATTTGTGGCAAATCAAATAGTTCCATCCGTAGATCCCCAACAATTAATCCAACATAACAAGAATGACACCAAGGCCAGGAGGATCATTCTTGAGGGGGTCAATGACCATATTATCATATCTCCATGGGAAGTAGACAACATACGAGATGTGGAAAGTCATCTTAGAGTTGTATCAGGGTTCCAATGATGCTAGGAAATTTACATCAAAGGGCAAGTTAAGAAATCTTCAAATGAGCAAAGGACAACCCATCATTACGTACCTTTCCTAATTTATTCAGGTTTGGGATGAGCTAGCTGGAGTGGGTGAGACTGTAGTAGACAATGACCTTGTGAGTCTTGTGCTAGTGGGACTTCATAAGTCTTGGGAGAATTTCTAGGATGTAGTTAGTGGTAAAGAGAATGTTCCCAACTGGGAAAGGCTATGGTCAGACTGCGGCCAAGAAGAAATCCAAAGGAGGACGACAGATGGAAGATTAGGGAAGACAGAGGATGAGAACTTTGCCTGCAAAGCCAAGAGCAAGAAGGCCCAAGGAAAGGTCGAGTCCAATCAGAAGGGTGAGAAGAAGAAGAAAGATCTGAGCAAGATCAAATGCTTCCATTGCCACCAGTTCAGGCACTATGCCACTAAGTGTCCTAATTGGAAGAAGGGGTCCAATAAGGACCATGTGGTTGCATCAGCTAAGGTAGATGCGTTTTCTTCTCAGTTCGAGAAAGACTTCTCATTGATAGCTTGCATGGCAAGCTTAGTAGGCAACAATGTATGGTACATTGATTCTGGAGCATCCTTCCACATGATCGGAAACAAGGAATATTTTAGCCAACTAAAGGAGAAGGACATGTAGTTTCATATTGAGCTAGGAGATGATGGAAAGTACTTGACTAGGGGAGTAGGTATTGTCAATTTTGAGAGGGAGTTTGGTAGCTCTCTCCATCTCAGGGATGTCCTCTATGTTCCAGGCCTTAAGAAGAACCTTGTTTCTGTTGCTACCCTAGAGGACAAGGGTTATGATGTCATCTTTAGCAGAGGTAAGGCTTACCTCAAGCACTTAGCTTCTGGATCCATGAAGCAGATTGGTGTGAGGATGAAGAATATTTACAGGCTGCAGGTTGAGACATACACAACCTTGAGCAACAAGGCAAGAAGTGCGTAGAGTAGAGACTTAGGGGAGCTTTGGCACAAACGCATGGGGCATTTGTATCGTGGGGCATTGGAGATCTTTTAGAAAATAGTCATAGGACTACCACAGTTCGCATTTGACCAGCATGATGTGTTGAAGGGGTGCACACTTGGAAAATATGCCAAGTCATATTTTCAGGGCCGAGACAATAGAGCCAAAGGGATTTTGGAGTTGGTACATTCAGACGTATGTGGGCCCTTCTCTTCTCCATCACTCATGAGACACAGGTACTATGTCACTTTCATAGATGACTATTCTTGGAAGACGTGAATCTTCTTTATGAAGAAGGAGGAGGAGGTCTTCTCCAAGTACATGGAGTTCAAGGTCTTGGTAGAAAACTACACTAGGAAGAATCAAAGCATTGAGGAGTGATAATGGTAGGGAATATGTCTCCAATGCCTTTAGGGACGTGTGTGCCAAGAAGGGCATTAGGAGAGAGCTTACAACACCCCATAATCCTCAGCAAAATGGGGTGGCCGAGAGGAAGAATCGTAGCATAGTTGGAGTGGCCAAGGCCATGTTGCATGACCAGGGGCTGCCCATGTTCTTGTGGGTAGAGGCATGCAACATTGCAGTATTTTTGTAGAACAGGAGTCCACACAGGGTGCTTGGACGAGTTACATTGGAGGCGACTTTCATAAGAAAGAAGCCTGATGTTTCTCACTTCTGCATCTTTGGGACAAAAGGTCACTGCCATGTGTCCAAAGAGAGCAGGAAGAAGTTGGAGCCCACAGCTGAAAAAGGAATTTTCGTGGGTTATAGTGAGATATCTTAGGTGTATAGGGTGTATATACCATCACTCAAGAAGACAATTATCAGGTGGGACTTGAGGTTTGAGGAGGATAGAGCTCTGAGGGAATCCTTGGAGCAAGAGCAGGATGGAGTGCTGAGAAGGAGCTACTCCTTAGCCAGTGTCACAAATTGAGTCTTAACTAGGTGGCAAGTAGGTCGTACAAGAGGATGACAAGGAGTCATTGCAAGATGAGGAGGAGAGACCAGGACGAGTGGAGGTAGCCACTCAGTGAGTGACTCCCAGTGCAGGGAGGAAGAGAACCAAGTGGGCTGAGAGGTTGATTCAGGAGGCCCGAGAGCGAGTTGAGACTCCTAACTCTATGTTTAGGCAGAGCAAGCAACCACAGAGGTACACCAGATATATGGCATTGATGATTGAGTTGTTGGACACAAAGCCTTCTTGTTATGAGGAGGCAACCTCTTAGTAGGTTTGGCAGAATGTTATGGTGGGGGAATATTCCTCCATCATGAAGAACGATGTCTGGTAGATTGTGGCATGGCCAGAAGGCAAATCAGTATTAGGCTCATGTTGGGTGTATCCTCCATCATGAAGAACGATGTCTGGTGGATTGTGGCATGGCCAGAAGGCAAATCAGTAGTAGGCTCATGTTGGGTGTACAAGGTGAGGCATGGAGCAGATGGCAGTGTGAAGAAGTACAAGGCTAGGTTTGTGGCCAAGGGCTTCTTCTTGTAGCTTGAGGGCATCAACTATGATGAGATGTTTGCCTCAGTGGCTAGCTATTCATCCATCAAGACGATTCTAGCACTTGCAGCTGAGATGGGGTGGAAGATCCACTAGATGGACGTGAAGACATAATTCCAGTGTTCCACGGGGACTCGTCCCCCCACCTAGGGGTCTAGTTTCCTCGCTCCCCCGCGCTCCGGGGACTTGGGGACGAGTAGGGGACGTTTCCCCACGCTCCCAAAATGGAGGAAACTCAGGGGGACGTGCCAGGGAAACGTTTCCCTTCCCTGAGGGGGCGTTTCCGGAAAGGGGGACGTGGAGGGACGTGGGGGGGCGAGAGGGGACTTGGGGGGGCGTGGGGGGACGTGGGGGGGCGAGAGGGGACGTGGGGGGACGAGGGGGGACGTGGCACACTTTTAATGCATTAAAAACCATTTTAAATTTTTAATTAACTAAACACTGAACTTAATCTTTAATTAAGAGTTAATTACGTTTAGGGTTTTGGAAAATCATTGTTTCATGTTATAAAACTGGCACCCTTAACCATGAACAACACACTCACAGCGGCACAGCCTTTGCAAGTTTGCTGAGCGCTCCACTCACAGCGTTGGATTTCATTGTTTGGATTCATCATTCCAGAGGGAGCTGATTTCATCTCATGTGAATATCTAACAGCCAACTGGCATACTTGAGTAAGGCCAGGTATTCATATATACATAAGAATTTTAAATTCAGTTCAATTTATCTAAAATATATATTTGCACATATGATCACTTTATTCTGTTTTTCTGTGTTGAACTTGGAGCAAATATCTAACTTCTCCAAGTTAAGGTCTCGTCTGTACTGGTTGATGTTTATCGAGGCTCTTTCTGAACAGAAGATTTGCAAGGTGGAGTAAAGCCCAACTTTCATATTTTCAGATTTGCAAATTTGCGGGTGTTTCAGAGATATAATATAATTCTGCATAAAAGTTGACCATATTCTGTTTGTGCAGTCTATCTCTCTCTCTCCAGGTGAAGTGAGGGCCCATTATTAGGTTGCCTTCATGAAAAGAGATCCATAATATATCATGTTGCGTTTCATTTCTTGCTGGAAATAAAAATCATATGCTTATTTCTCTCTCTCCAGGTGAAGCGAGGGTCCTTATTTGGTTGGCTTCATGAAAAGAGATCCATAGTATATCATGTTACTTTTCATTTCGCGCTGGAAATAAAATCATATGCTTATTTCTCTCTCCAGGTGAAGTGAGGGCCCATATTAGGTTGGCTTCATGAAAAGATATCCATAATATATCATGTTACTTTTCATTTCTTGCCGGAAATAAAAATCATATGCTTATTTTGAGTGAATCATTTCACATCGACAATGGTCAGAGTGGACAAACCAGGGATCCACAATGGGAGAAGCACTGTACAAGTATTGTAAATACTAAAAAAGCTATGTTACAGTTCAGAACATCTCAGGCTCCCTGGAAGGTTTTATGGTGCAGTCAGGCTATATTCGAACAAGATAATTATAATAAATTGGAGATTTATATGTTTTACGCTTATAGTTTTAATCATGTCCATATTTATCTACTACTAACTATTTGTCTTGTGATGCTGTTAAAGATTGAAGTTTATATTGCATGAAACATATCATTGCAGTTAGATACACTTATAACTATTGGAAGCTCAGTGTAACGTTCATTTCAAATTAAAGAAAGTTTCTATAGCTGCAAAATGTGGCTTTTTCAGGGTAATTTCAGCCGTGCCTAATAATATAAAATTGTTTTCTATAAAAATTTAGAGCATATGGGAGCCTTTAGCATTTGGCATTTTTTGCCAATGATGACTCTTGATGTATCAGACTTGACTTTAATCTTTTATAAATTTGGATAATGTCAAATGATATTCATATCAATGATCATGCTTTGCAGCTTTTCAATTCAAACCAAATTGTCATAGTGGACTCAATTAATAAATTATATTTTATATTTATAAATTTTTAAGACCCTGACGCTCCCCCACGTTTCCTAAAAAATGGTAGGGAGCTTTTGCATAGGCCGCTCCCGCGCCCCCTCGCTCCCTCGCCCCCTCGTCCCGGAACCTTGGTGGAACATTGCATAATTCCTCAACGGGGTGGTTGAGGAAGAGATTTATATGGAGCAACCAGAGGGGTTTGAGACCTTCAGCAAAGACACTCATGTTTGTTTGTTAAAGAGAGCTCTTTATGGGCTCAAACAGGCACCGAGAGCATGGTACACTCGCATTGATAACTACCTTCAGGGATTGGGCTTCACTAAGAGTGAGGTGGATGCCAACCTATACTACATCATATTTGGAGGGCTTTTTCTCATTCTAGTGCTGTATGTTGGCAATCTTATCTTGATTGGAGCAAAGAACTTGATTCAAGATTGCAAGGCAGATCTTGCAAGAGAGTTTGAGATGAAGGACATAGGGCTTATGCACTATTTCCTTGGGCTGGAGGTATGGCAGGGTGATGGGGAAATATTCTTGGGGTAGGGGAAGTACACTACAAAGATTCTCAAGAGGTTTCATATGCAAGATTGCAGGCCCATGACCATGCCTCTAGTCACAAACTGGAGGAAGGTGGACGCTAGTAGAGCAGAGCGAGTAGATGCTACATTGTACAGGCAACTCATCGGGTCATTGATGTACTTAGTCAACACACGGCCTGATATATGTTTTGTAGTTGAGCCAGCTTATGATGGATCCTACTAGAGTTCACTGGGTTGTTATGAAGCATGCTTTGAGGTATCTTAGAGGCACGATAGATTATGGATTATGGTACAAACAGGTTGATGGAGTGAGGCTTGAGGGCTTCACAGATGTAGATTGGGCAAGGAGCTCTACAGATCAAAAGAGTACTTCAGGTTGCGTTTTCAACATTAGTTCAGTGCTGTTTCTTGGTTCAGCAGGAAGCAAAGATCAGTTGCACTCAGTTCAACAGAGGTCGAGTACATGGCTACCAATTTGGTAGCGTGTGAAACTATCTTGATGAGGAAGTTGCTTGTGGGACATTTCAGGCAGAGGATGGAGCCCACTATGATACACTGACAATCACACTTGCATCAAGCTCTCTGAGAATGTTGTGTTTCATGATCGCTCCAAGCATATTGAGATCAAGTATCATCATCTCAGGGACTGTGCAGAAAGGGATACTGAAGCTACTATACATTCCAATAGAGGAGCATACAACAAATATCTTAAGCAAGGCATTGACAAGAGGAAATTTCGTTTATTTTAGAGATAAGTTGCGAGTTGTACAAAATCCCTTCCTCGCTAAGAGGGAGTGTTGAAACTATAGTGATGGAAGGTCTTCTAGCTTGTGCCTTAGTCAGTGAAGACCAAAAATTTGTCTTTCTCTAGCACGAGTACGAGTTCATGAGATAGACTTCAGTTACAATGAGTTGATTTCTAGTTTAGTGGAATGGTTATCAGGGTTGCATGCTTAGTGTTGGAGCTTCAGTTACATGGAGTCTTCTTCAGTTTGACTACAGGATGAGGTGGCAGTTACAAGTTCAGTTAGAATGAGTTAAGCCTTCAATGTTGATTTGAAGGAGAACGAGTTAAGATGCCAGTGTTGATTGGAGATAGAACAAGTTGAACTCTCAGTTAATTCGCAATCACAAGTAAAGACTAGGCCTCTTTGCAGCTTGAATTCTATTTATAAAGAGAAGGACGACGACCCAAGATCAATTCTTTGTGTGTGAAGCGTGTAGAATTGAGGAGCTTGTGCACAAGGAAATAGGGGCTCAAGTGCGTAAGGATTGTGGAGTAGGGATCAAAGATTCTCAGAGCAAGTCAAGGCTATTCAACAGGAGAACAATTGTGTTCTCAGAGACAAATTGTTGGCTGCAGTAGCAATGTGAATTGTAATAGATCCAATTGCTTAAAGAACAATCAATAAAATACCACAACAAAGAAAGTAGGTTTTCCCTTTTGGGTTTCCTAGGTAAATCAAGTGTGCCAATTTGTGTGCATGTTTCTTTTTTTTTTTAATCTATGGTGTTTTTCCGTTGCTTATAAATTGTTAAGAAACTCTGTATCTTGGTGAAAGTAAATTTGGTTTCAATTTTCAGTTGCCTTGTTTTTAGTAATTCATCTAAGTAGTTGCAGAGTTTCAAGAAAATTAACACCATCCCTCCAAGGGATATCCAATGTACCTATGAATGAACATTTGAGATATACTCTCAAGATTGGGTGAGATCAACATCATTAGGTAAAGAAACCACAAAGGTATCATAGTGGACCATATCTAATGCTAGAGGCACAAAAGTACTACACACAAGACTTGTCTTCAAATGTTTTTCTAGCTGATGATTTGTAAACAAGTTACCACACTTATCTCTGGGATGGTTATGTAAAGGTTCTATTAGGTGCTTCCAACCCCAAGGGAAAGGATAGTTCCTAGGTTGACACATCAATCCAAAGGTGCATGTGATAAAGGTGATCATGGAAGGGGATTGACTTCAAGGAAGATGCCATTGTCTTCGTACTAGCTGAATGAGGTCCAACATCTTAAGTGTAATGATGTGAAGAGGGAGCAATCATAGGACCCGAGTTACCCCTTTCCTCGCCGTATTTTTACCACCCCTCTGGTGCACCTTTTACTTCAATGATTTTTTCTTTCTTTCTTGCATAGCTTGGGTAACCAACTTGCTTAACACATACCAAGATCCCTTAAAGATGTAGTAGTTTATCACTCATTGGTGTTGGGACATTCATAAGTTACTTTTATTTAGATGGAGCATGATATGCTAGGAGTCAGGTGAGGGTTAATGAGAGGGGTAGAGCTCAAGATAGGCTTTTTACCATGCACTATCAATTATCACAACCATCTTTTGCTTTTTATATTTTCTCTCATTTTTATATATGCTTTTATATTTCTTTCAACTGCATCAACCTCTTAAGGGAAAAGTTTCTGGGCTCTTACTCAAAGATGAGGATAAAGGACAACCAACAATGATGACCAATGACAATAAACATGAAGAATGGAGGTGGGTAAAAGGGATAGATTGAAAGTGATAAGTATGGATTATCTTGGGCAACCTATGTTAATTAGTGCCTCCTAGTTGTGCCCCTTCTAGATAGTAGAAAGAAAAGGCCTAAAGGAAGGTCACACTGGACCAGTTGCAAGGGATAACCACCCGTGTGAAGTGTGGGAACAAGTATACAATCAAGAGTGGTCAAACATCCAACTCCACCTGTGATTCATATTAGAATGCCTTTAACATTATATGAAAGCATATGATTACATAAATGGTTAGTGTACCTTACAGTGGATGACTCACCTTCCTTCAAGAAGTATGTTAGATGGAAGAAAGCATTGATCAAAGCATATGTGGAGAGCTTTGAGGCGTAGTCATCTATGGATCATCATAGGGTCATTGGCTGTTAAGTTGATCAAATAGGAGAAAATTTTCTACTAGAGGTTACCCACTTGGGTGGGTAACATCTAGCTCCCACTCGGGAATGTGCTCCGTATAGAGCACATCATCCATGTCCTTGAATGAGGAGCGTATAGGAATCCTAGTGATCCCTGGTGCTTGTAGGCCTGTTACTTGTACACTTGAAGCAAATGGTTGATAACAATCGAGCAGGGTGCCGATTGTCACCCTTGCAATATAGGAGAATAATAAAACTAGCAATAACCTTAGCTAAAGTAAAATTTGAAATCTATTTAATTATGCAAGAAAATCAATATGAAGATAATCAAGGAAGGACTCAAACACGTGAATGCAATGCACACATTTCTACTCTAACCTATCATTCTAAAGTGCATCAATTCCCAGTATAAAGTTAAAGAAGGTTGCGATCTACTGGGAATGGCAATTTCACTCCTTCAAGGTTGGATAGAGATAGCATATTCCTACCTTTTTATGGATCCTATAAGGATAAGGGTCATCTTCAACAAGGACAAGCTCTCCTACTTGGAAATCATTACTTTTCTTCTTGACCGATCACTTCTTTTTCTTTTTGATCTTTTGCTCAACTAGTTTTGAAGAAGGTAAAGAGTTTACTTGACAAATAATTCTGTCAACCTCTTCATCAACCTTTTGCTTCCTGAAGATTTGAATCTCAAAATGTTTCCAATCTACTTAGGGTTTCAAGGGTTCAAACTTCAAAGTGCTCCTCTTTCCCTACAAAATCTTCAAATGAAAAAGGAAAGAGGGGGAAGTCATTATATTGATCCTCTATTGATGTCTTTAGATTGGTGGGGGCATATTCATCCACCGATCCATGATCAATGTCAGATATATGATTGCTAGGTTCCTTGATGTTTTCAACATGATATGGAAGGTTTGGTTCTCTATAAAGGATAAATGACCTTTTGTTTGAGGTGGGTATGTTAGCATAAGATATATCCATCTGTAAATGCCCACCTACCAAAGATGGCTATTTTCTTGAAGAGAGCATGCCTTAGGGATCTGTTGACCACTGGAGTGGTACCTGATGATTATATGAAGGCTCCATGCCCAAGGATGATTTGAAGGGCACTTGTACCATCAAATATCATCAGTCAATAGAGTTTTTAAACTCTACATCTATTTCTCATCATCTTTCTTATACTTAGATTCCACACCCTGCGGGGAATTGTAATAAGTGATACTAGTAATGATTAGTTTTGAGACTGTAACAGGCTTAGGATGTTGGGACTTGATCAACAAACGAGTACTCCTTGGAGTGTTTTTTTATCTGGTTAACTATACATTCTTTTTTAGAGGCGAATAATTTTTCACTCATTTTATACCCCATAGCCAGGGTGACGGTTTGAAGGTTGAGCCCCTAACACATCTTAGTGTCTAAAATCGATGTATATTACCATACTAGATCACACAAAAAAATTCATGGAATTTGGTTAGGTCTAGGTAGTTATTTTTTAATTTTTTAGATTTTCCACATTGCGGAAATTGCAATAAAAATTGTATTTGTAATGTAATAAGTGATGTATAGAGAAGTTGTATGGGGTATCATTAATAAAATTTGCACCTCTCACCCTCAACTTTCTACTATGACACACTTTGAGGGGTTAAAAATGTGTTTTGAACCTTCAAAACCCATTTTTCCTAAGTTTAGTGGGAAATCTGACAATTAATTAAGCCAAAAATTAAATAAATGGAGAAAAATAAATATCCACACATGCTAAATGTTGTGGAAATGAAGTGGAAAATTATGGGGGAGTTTAAGTGAAGTCCCAAGGTGATGTGGACTCATAAAATGAAGGAAAGGGTATGTGCTCAAATAAAATCGAATTTCTGGCATTAAATGAGAACGCTGCTTACTTGGAAATTCGAATTTGTGAAGTTAATGCACATTTGTGAGGATTTGAGAGAATATTTGGTGCAGGTTTTTGTGGGAAATTGTCCCCACATGGGTTACCCCCCATCTACACTTGTCATTCCACCATAAAATTCGAATTCGACATATAAGGGAAGAAGAAAATGATGTCCACTTGCTAGAATTCGATTTTTAGACTTGGCATTGGAGCCCCATTCAACAAATTCGAATTTCTCTTTAGGATTGTCAACTCATGCCACTTGTTTAATCACTTCTACATTGGGATTTGCTCTCAACTCTCTATATAATAGAGCCATGGGCTCTCATATTAATCATTGTCTACTAGCTCTTGTGCTTGTGGAAGCGCTACTACCTTGTACACTTTTCATGAATATCAATAAAAAAAACTTTGGGGGTCCATTCATGGGTGTTCTTCCTTTGGAGCATTGTGCATTGTGAGCTATTGATATAATCTTTCTATGCTTTGAATTATTTCATTTTCCATATATTCTTGTAAACTTGCTAGTGCACAACTATCTTGTATTAGCATTTGATTTGAAAGTAGGCTCTAGAGTTTGAAAGTTCTAGTTTATTTTCAAAGGAATTTCTAGAAGTTTCAATTCATTGTTTACTTATCTAAATCTATATGGACTGATGTTTGATTTGAGTATTTTAGAAGAATTTTTGTTGGATCAAGCATGAGGGGAAGTCTTTGGGAGACCAACTCACTTTTGGAGCACCATTTAAATGAAATCTCATTTGTTATTTGGATTCACTTAGTTTATCTTACGAAAAGTGTCTTGTAGAGATTCGTTTGGGCATAGCTTGTATACAAGCAATTATTTTAAAAAATTTAAATCTTTGAAATAATGCTTCATTGATTCATATTAGCTATTTGAGAGTTTTTTTAAACTAAACCAAGTGATGGGGTTCACTCCCATCACTTGATTTGGTTTCTTGTATATTATTTGTATTTTATTTAATTGTTTTCATATTCTCTCTACAATAATTTGTTTCTTGATCTTGCAGCCCATAGGTAGAGTGTTGGTGACAAGAGCATCAAGGAAGGATCACACAAACTCTAACACTTTTCCTTGTAGGACCTCTCTACCCTTTCAAAGTTGATATTTTTGAGGAGGTCGTGGATAAAGAGGAGGGCTGCTATTTGGCAAGGCCGTGGGCTTTTGAGGAGGATTGACTCCTTGTTTTGTGCAACATTTCATTCACCTTTGCAGGCTAAGCCTTGGGGCACCAAGAGACACTTCACTTCTTCAATCTTGAGAGCTTTCTCATTATACTTCATTTTTTGAATTTGAGTTTCAAGAAGGAGATCTAGAGTTTGAGAAACCTCGTTAATTGTAAAGACTCATCTTGAAGATTTACTTGAGACCTCTTCAGGGTTTCTCATCTTGTAAGTTGTAACATCTAATAAAAGCTTAGTTTTTCTTGTGGGAGCTTGGGTTTTCACCCAAGACATCATTCTCTCATTTTTTGCAAAACGAGGAACATGTGGGTAGTTTGATTTTGAGCTTGTTTTATAAATTTTTCATCTTGCATGCCTTAAAATTAACACATCACCTTCGCAAGCTAATTTCCTGAATTTGCTTTTTGTTACTTATTTTCATGCTTTGCCATTTCAAGTTTAGCTTTCAAGTACAATTCTAAATCTTACTTTTGGAAGCAATTTATTTTATGCAAGGCATCTAATTTTGAGTAGCAAAGTTTAACCATTTGCTTCATGTTGGCCTCACAATAGGCTCATTTTTTACATGCTCATTTATTTAAGTTATTTGCTCATTTTGCAAGCACATAAAGTTTAAGCTTCATTGGTTTAGTTGGTTATTTGTTTATCATTTGTCAAAGAAATTATTTTGAGTAACTTACAATCTTATATGTTCATGAAGCTTATGTATCTTACATTATCATGAGCAACTATCCAAGTTGAGCACATTTCCATTTTTTTGAGCACATAATTAGATAAGATTACTAAATGCTTTTCTTCAAGAAAAATCTTATTTTGGATTTATTGCAGAGTGTTTGATGCTCCGAATCATCTATGGCTGCCTTGATATATTACAAGAACTACAACACCAACCCAAGGTTACAAGAAATATGATGTCCTTCTTCTTGTGGGATTAGACATTGGAGCTACCCCCTACATAAGCATTGTGAAGGACATTGTCAACAATATGAAATTGAAAAATGAAGAAACCAATCACTTGGAGAATGGATCAAGCTATAAGAAGAAAAGCTTCAACACAAACCTTTCATATTCTATTGAGTTACCAAAGAACAAGGCTCATTTGAATGGTTCGAGGAAGAGTGATACCAAATGATAACTACAACACCAACATACACTAGGGGGCACTCTAGTTAAAAAAGAAAAAAGAGGTTTACAAACCCTATCCACAACAACCACTAATGATATCCATGCTAATTTAAAATTCTTAGCGAATACAAAGGGTGCATGCAGATAGAGAGAATGGGTAGAAGAGCAAGGGCACATCAATGTGGCTACACTAGGTAAACCCTTATTCATAGTCGAGACTAAGTGGAGGAAGGAGGATATGGGCATGTGGGGAGCAGAGGAAACAAACACTTTGAGATGTGTTATTGCCACAAGTAGGTAAAGGTCCTAATTACAAAGCTTAGATTTGATGCTAAATAGGGCGCATTTCTACATGCCAAAGGGAGAAGCATGGAGTTGAATGGACTGCCTCTGATACCATGTTAGACCAGGATGAGTGATTCCACAATGTGTCTTCTATTATTGTGTAATCAAATTTATTTTTTTTTTCCGGGGAAAAAAGCAACTTTTTATTAGTGAAATAAAAGTTTTGTTCCAGTAGTTCATAAGCCGCACAGGGCTTAAATGTGCAGATACAGCTCAACCCGCGGGGAGCTATTTTTCGAGTTTGATACCTGATACATTCATCCTCCAAGAGGAGGATATAAAAACAAATTTATACAGGAAATTTCAAAAAAATTTGGAGTCTCCAACATGGAAAGACATAAATCCTGTGAAAGCAGTGAGAAATAGTCCTCCATCACTGTGTTACATATACAAAATTTGATATTCAAAAGTGGAGAAAACTGAAATATGTTCCGAGAGTAAATGCCGAGTGAGATAGCCGAGAGTATATGCCGAGAGATCAGAGCTGACCCCGAGAAATATTTGCCGAGAGACAGTATATAAGAAAAAAGTATATGAGTGTGAACAGCAAAAATTTAGTAAAACTGGAGAAATGCCGACAAAAAAGGGCGGAAAAAGCTGACTGTTGATAGAGCTACTGAACATATGGAGGCTGGTTTGATCTGACAGACTGCCCCTGTAAAATTTCTTCTATCTCCCAGCTGTCCTGATCCTGTAGTAAACCTGCCTTAGATAGCTGATCGGCTTCTTCGTTTCTTTCCCTGTAAATATGACATAGTGAGAACCTGTTAAAGAGAGTCTTCAGGTGTAATATCTCTTCAACAATAGTCATTAAAATTTGATTCTGGCAAGCAGCTAAACCATTGATCCAATTAATAACATTTAGAGAGTCTCCAAATAACTGAATTGAATTGATATGTTTGTGAAGGAGCCAACAGAGAAGGAGGCGCAAAGAGGAGAGTTCTGCATAATTGTTTGTTCCCGATCCAAGCCCAACAGAGGCTTTTAGAATGTTTTCTGAGTTGATGTGAATGCTTATGCCTGCACCAGCCCGATTATTTTGAGAGGCTCCATCAAAAAAACCACATGGAATATCCTCCTGGATTATGAGATTGTTTTGAGCAGATCTGGTTTTCTTAGTTTCAGGGGGAGGTAGAGAAAGATAGATGGCTGCGATGTTAGAGGCTATAGCTGAGGGCGGAGTCATAAGGTCTTGGAACAAACTTTTATTTCTCGCAAGCCATACTCCCCAGCAAAAAATGATAGGCAGGTTCCTTAAATTCCCTTCTGTGTATGTGTGCCACCATTTCCTCCATGACTCGGCGAGCGGCTCATTTCCCCATTGTGCAGTAATCTTGAGAAGCCCCGAGACCTCCCCCCAAATCTGCCGAGAGAAAAGGCAGGAGATGAAGAGATGATTTGAGGTTTCCTCATCATCCTTGCACAGGGGGCAACGTCCTGGACCAAAGAGAAACCTGGATTGAAGGATTTCCCATGTTGGAGCCTTCTTTTTAAGAATACACCATATGAAGAGCTTTGCTTTAGCTGGGCTCTTAAGTTTCCATAGTGCTTTGGACCACCAATCCGGCTCTCCCCATCCTTTTTTGCCCAAGAGAAAAGAGTAGCCCTCCTTTGGTGTATAACCCCCCGATTTACTGTGAGCCCACATTAGCCTGTCAGGTTCCTCCCTTATCCTAACATTGGATCGTTTAAGTTCTTTTGTGAAACCTGTCCATTCGTTCTTCCATCTAATATTTATCCCTAATTCTTCATCATCCTTCCATACCTGACCCCAAATGGAGAACTGTCCATCTCTTGCCACCTGATTTAGTGTTGTAATATTTTTGGACTCAAGATGGCGAATAAACCCGGGCGATAAGGCGAAGGCTTCATTGCATCCAATCCAAGGATCTCTGCCAATCTTGATTTGTCTGCCATCTCCCACTTTCCAAGCTAATCCTTGTTCAATCACTGAGAAAGCATCCACTGTGGCCTTCCAAATGACAGAAGAGTTTTTTGTCTTCTTATTCTGGCTCCGAATCCAATCTTCCAAAGGCATAGGGTCGATATATTTTCTTTTAATCACCCTTGTCCATAGATTTTCTATGGTGATGAGCCTCCAGCCCGACTTTGCAGCCAAGGAAGTGCTGAAATCAGGAAGCCTTTTGATCCCCCAGCCTCCCCATTCTTTTGATCTGGCCACTTTATCCCATGCCACCCATGGTAACACCGTGAGATCCTTTGAACCAGCCCAAAGAAATCTGCAGCAGATTCTTCTGATTTTTTCCATTACACCTTTGGGGATCCAGGTGAGAGCTGCCCAATAGACCGGAATAGCTAGCAAGACCGACTTAATGAGAGTTAGTCTGCCCGCTCTGGAGAGCCATTTATAACTCCAGTGTGATATTCTAGCTTCAATTTTTGCTATAATCCAGTTCCAATCTGCTTTTCTGTAGGCCACAGGTTTTAGCCAAAACCCCAAATATTTGAAAGGAACCTCCAAAGATTGACTAGGAAACGGAAACAGATCAGCTATAATGCTTCTTTCCCTTCTGTCCATTTCAGCAATACAAACTTGAGATTTCATAGCGTTTATCTGCATTCCCGTTGCTTTAAGAAAAAGATCAAAGATACTTTTTAACTCCTTTATTTCGCTGTAATTTCCATTTGTGAATATTAAAATGTCATCCACGAAAAGAAGATGTGTGATAAAGAGATTTGTAGCTACCTCTATACCTTTTACCTTGTCCGCACTTCTGGCTTTATGGATCAGCCTGCTAAGACCTTCCGCCACAAGGAGAAACAGAAGTGGAGATAATGGACACCCTTGTCTGAGGCCCCTCTGACTGGAGAAAAATGGAGAAGCAGCTCCATTGACCAAAACGGCAAAGCTGACATTTGATATGCATCCCATGATCCAACTTACAAAAGGGTAGCTGAATCCCACATGAGTAAGGAGCATTCGAAGATAGAGCCAATTTACCCTATCAAAAGCTTTGGAGAGGTCGATTTTGAGAACAGCTCCTTTTTTTTTCTTTACCTTGATGCTATGAATTGCCTCCTGAGCAACCCCAATTGCTTCATGAATTTGTCTACCATCAAGGAAGCCAAATTGTTCCATGGAGATATTCCTTGAAAGTATTGGAGCTAATCTGAGAGCAATAACCTTTGAAATAATCTTATAAATACAATTGCACAATGAAATAGGTCTAAAATCTTCGAAGCTCTCAGGCTCATTCTTTTTAGGAATGAGAGCAATAAATGTTGAATTAAAAGGTCTATAAATATCTCCTTTTATTCTGGATTCCTCTACAACTTCAGTTATTTCATCTCCAATTTGGTCAAAAAAATGAAGAAAAAATTCAATAGTCCAGCCATCAGGGCCTGGGCTTTTGTCTTTGCCTAAAAGCTTCATAGCTGCTTCTGTCTCCGCCTTCGAGACCGGGATTGAGAGATTGTCGGAGTCTTCTTCCTCTATAAATCTGGGAAAACCTTGCACAGTATTGAGAACTTCCACAATAGTGGCTTCTCTCTGCTCGGAGAATAATTTATGAAAATGTCGGATCCCTAGGCCTGAAAGATCAGAAAAAGACTTGACATCTCTTCCATCTTCATTTTTAAGGCTCCAAATGGTATTTATTGATTTTCTTCCTTTTGCAAAGTTATGAAAGAATTTGGTGTTTTCATCCCCAGATTTAAGCCAAACTGCCCTGCTCTTTAATCTCCATTCCTCTTCCCTATCCAACAGAATTCGAGTTTGATGCTTCTCCAAGAGTAGAATTCTATCCTTGGATTCTTGGGATGAGTAACCATCTGATTCCGGACTTTCCAGGTTCTTCAAGTCTTCCCTTATACGAGTTAGCTCCTCATTTTGATTCAATTTCCTATTTCTTGCCCAGGTGATTGTAGCAGATTTCATTCTTTTTAAATTTTCCATAAACAAGAAGCATTTCTCCTCTCCTGCATTTTGGTCTGGATGGATCCAAAATTTTCTGAACAAATCATTGAGAGAAGGGTCTTGCAGCCATGCAGGATTAAATTTAAAAGGTGCGGGGGGCTTATGAGGAGGAGAAGAAAGATCTAGGAAGATTGGGAAATGATCTGAGTTCCCAATTTCTTCAACCCACTGCCTGATTAGGGGAATTTTGGCAGATATCAATTCAGAAAGCAGGAAACGATCAAGCCTCTTTGCAATCCTGTCTGCGCCAACTCTTCGATTCCGCCATGTGGGCTGTAGCTTTATTGGAAGAGGATCAATCAAATTATTTTCTGAAATGAGGTTTAGGAAGAAATCAGATAGAGGATCTTCTCTCGCTGAGGGGCCCCAGGCTTCAGCACGACCAAGGGAGAAGTTAAGGTCACCCCCCAGAATCATGACAGGAGCTTTCAGAACAGATGTTGTCATCAAGGTATCCCAGAATGACTCCCTGCCTTGACAAGGCCCATAGACATTTATCAAAGATATGGGAAATTGGAAATCAGGGGATAATATTTCCATTCCCATAACATTCTTCATTCCCCAGGTGTTGAGTACTTTGACTCTCCCTTCTTTGCACCCGATTGCTAACCCCCCTGAGTGTCCAAAAGCATCCATTGCACTGAAGGACCACCCTGGAAGAAGGGCCTTAAGCATAGATTCAATATCAACCGCCTTCCCCAAGGTTTCTTGCAGTAGGATAACATCTACATTAGAGTTAACGATCCATTCTTTCAGGGCCAGTTTTTTAGGTTTGCTGGCCAAACCTCTGCAGTTCCAGGAAGTTAAGATCATTTTATAAATTCTTCGGGGTTGTGGGCTGCTCTAAGGACCCCCTGAATGGAGAGTTGTTTTCCATCTGCTACATCCAGCTTTGCTTTTAGTTTTGCTTTAAAGAGATCTGATTTCCTACCTCGTTTGTTTCTGGTTTTTAATTGAGGAGGATTAGATCCCAGGCCACCTAAAGACCCCTGAATCGTTAGGTTCCCACCCTGTGACCTCAAATTGTATGGACAAGGGGTTCGGGGAATAGGATGTGGGAGAGGGGGCCAAAGGTCTTCACTGTTAATATCCAGATGGGGCAAAGATTCTGTTAAGGTTTCCACATTCGGTACAGATATGAGGCCAACCTTATGTTCAGCTATTAAATTATCTTGCTCATAAATTGACAATGAAGCAATATGATGATTTTCAAATGTTGGCTCAGGGGAAAAAAAAGAGGATGGGGGCTCCAAGCACTTACCCTTTTCCGGATCGACGGATTGAAGTTGTGGAGTTTCTTCAGTCAGACCAATCTCCGCTTCCGGAATTTTGACAGTTTCCACGGCCGTCTCTTCCACAGTAACCTGGTCTGTATCATTTTCTGCTTCCAAATCTGTGGCCTGTGTGCTTGTATATGTAGGGTCATTCTCGGTCTCCTCTGCCTCCATATTCATATGTTCCTGATTCTCTGGCATATCCGGTTCCATCCTCGTCTGATCGACCGATTGAACAGTTGTTCTGTGAGCCGGATTTCGACGAAAATGTCTCCGTCTTCTTTTGTGGGGACAATCCTTTGCTAAATGTCCATGCTCATGGCACCAGTGGCATCTGAAGGGAAGGTATTCATAATCTAAAAGTTGTTCATGGACATATTCGTCAAATTGTAGATTTATCTTTTGTGCCAAGCCTCCACTTGGTCTGAGCATGACAAGGATGCGTGCGGTTGCCAAATTATTTGTTGTTAGAAAGGACATGTCCGCAGTCATATATACACCCAACCTGTTACCAATTGTTCTGAAGACCTCCTCAGTCCACAGAAGGGAGGGGAGACCCGGAGCACGCACCCAGACCGGGAAGGTATCTGTGCTTTCCTTAATAGCATCGAACAATGGAGACCATTTTTTGAAGAGAACGGGGATGTTGTCAATATGCCATATTTGCTGCAGTACCCAATCCGCCGATTCTCTGTCCTCGAACTTAAATTTGAACCATCCTTTTGCTAATGTTTGTGCTTCGAAATTTACGATTCTTTCAAATGTGAAACTATTTGCACCCCATTCTTGAAGAAAGGCAGAAGAAATTGGCTTACCTCTGGCTCTGCCGACCAAAGTGCAGTCTGCCATCGCTAGGGCTTCTCTCATCGATACCTCCATCCCTAGCACAAGATTTTCCGATATTACCTGTGATCCAATCGGCCTTTTTTGCTTCCTATTCGCACTCCTTAGCCTTGAGTTCTCCCCTTCCGGTCTGATACCAGAATGATCCAGATTGACGTTCTCTTCAAGCAATGGATCTGCCCCCTGGCCACCATTTTCTGTCGACCCATCAGCAGCAGAGGTACCTTGGGTGCTAGGCTGAATCCCAGGTAAGCCTTGTGGGTCACGAGGGAGAGAAACCCTCGTGAGCGAACCAGGAGCGCCAATAGATCTGGGAAGCTCCGCTTCAGCTGAAGACCCTAGCTGCGAGATTTCCTCGAGCCCCTTAGGGTTTGGAAACCGGGGTTTCGGAAGAAAACCCTTTGGCTCCTGGGACTTTGAAGCCGCGATAATCCCGCACAGAGCTGGTTCTGTCGCTGGTTGAGGAGGGTCAGAAGCTAATCCTTCGAACTGGAACTCTCTGTCCGATACCTTGTCATGGCCAAAATGATGAGTGGTTTCCAACTGCGATGCAGACTCCAGGCAGGGAATATCTACAGAACCAAAGTAATAATCCACATTTTGAGAGTTTATATCTTTACCCCACATGGACAGAATGTCCTCTACTTCTGGGTCCAGTGCTAGAAACTCCGTGGGCTTAACCATGTTGATGCTTACAAAGGGGGTATACCACCGACAGTCCGGGAGAAACGGAAAACAACTGACAGTTACAGTAATAAAATAAACTTTACCGCCTTAGGGAAAAACGTAACGCGCATTGACCGCCATATGCCAGTTTCTAGGGCTGAGTGTGAGGCTCCCGTGACGGCATCTATGCTGGAGCTGGCCTCGGCTAACTACCCGAAACCTGTTCTATGATCAGAGATTTGGCCTGGGTTCGAGTTTCCTCCCTGCTTCGCCATCTCGACCTCTTCAAAGCTCAACATGTCTTTGGTAAAGATTTAAATCCACATCTGTGTAATCAAATTTATACCATCAAGTGACTCTTAATTTCATTGTCCATGAGTTTGTTTATCTTCATTCTCTCCTAATTATTTGCAAATTTATTTACAAGGACAAAAATCTCGAAGGATTATTTTCAACACCTTATAAATGGGAGATAAACAAAGATGTAGACAAGTTAAGATAAGATTAATATATTAATGTCCAACCAATGACCACAAAAGTAGGTCAATGAGACTGTGATAGATACAATGATATCGATACACAATGGGAGCGCTAAAGTGGCTCCTATATAAATAAGGAATTAAAAGAGCATACTAATCTAAAACCCTAGATGGCCAACTCCAAAGAATGAAGAAGTAGTCTAGGAGAAGGATGTGCAAGATGAGTGGCTCATTATCTCTTCCTCATATATCCACACTAGGGTTTTCTGTCAAAATCCTAATCTCCCATCTCCAAGGGATAATCCCTAACCCTAGAACTCCAAGATGCTCCAAGAAACTCCAAGAAGACCAAGAAACTCTAGCGCCTCAAGAGATAACGAGAATACAAGTGAAGACTTTAGAGAGAGAGAGTACAAGTACAAATGAAGTCTAGAGAGAGAGAGAGAGAGAGCACTCTTCTCTTAGTCACATCTCATCACAAGATTGAGTATAAGTGAGTGAATGAATATGTTGTGGAAAAGTTTTTTCCTTCCTCTATTTATATGAGAGGTGAGGAAGGTAGAGCACTTTCTCTTAGTCACATCTCATCGTAAGAGTGGATGCAAGTGAGTGAATGGATATGTTTTGGAAAGACTCTTTCCTTCTCTATTTATATGAGAGGTAAGGAAGGGCAATAGTATCGTATAGTCCTAAGCCCTTGCAAACAACCTATGTGTGCCCCTTGTAGGCCACATAATTGAGATCATAGTTTTAAAAACGAGAACTGGGTTTTGAACTGGTTGCCTATCTAAGTGGTTACTACCTCCATATCAATATCACCCTTTGAAAGCTCTGAGAAGTACTCTCTGGCCCCTGTCATGTGGCGGGAAGCACCACTATCAACATACCAAATGCTAGAAGATGCTCTACTAGTGGCGGGGAATGCACACTCCCTCTGAACCTGTATGGCAAGTGATCCTGCAGTAGTGGCCTCACAAGCTATGAACCCAAACTCTCGATCAAGGCTCTTTGAGAAGCTCTCTATCTCTGCAGAAGCTGCCATGGGTTTGTCTCTCCCTTTCTTGTTCTTCTTCTCTGGGCACACAACAGCATAATGTCCCAACTTTTCACAATTCCAACATTTGACTTTGGAATAGTCCTTCTCCTTGTTTTGCTGCTTGCCTTTACCTTTTCCTTTGCCTCCACTATTGGAAGCTTGCTGCTTTGCTCTGCCCTTCTTGCCTCTTGCTAACAATGCCACACTGTCATCCTCCTCCACCCATTTGGCTGCCCCAAGATTGTTCTTTCTGATCTCATTCTGAATGCAATCATCCCACAACCTCTCCCACTCGGGAAGGTTTTCCTGTGCAACAATGCCATCCACAAAATTCTCCCGTCTTGGGAACACCATTCAAAGCAATCCTCACCAACTCAGTGGGTGCAGTGATCTCCACCAAACATGGCCGCATCGCTGAGCCACTGCCAACAACCTCCCTTGACTGCTCATGCTCCTCAGAGGTGTCCAAGGACTCAACTATAGAAGAAGAATCGTCATCCTGAAAGTTAGAAGGAATCTCCTCTTGATCTGACTATGCTCCACCATATGCTGCTCATGTTGAATCACCACTGGTGACTCATCATCCTGAATGTCTCCCATATGGTCCATTGACTGCTCATCATATGAATCTGGCCTGCTGTCAATTACTCTACATGACTCATGCTCCTCGGAGGCGTCCTCGTATGAACCCATGGACTCGTCCAAAGAAGAATCCTCACCCTGAAGGTCAGAAGGAATCTCCACTTGCTCTACCTCTGTCATCTCCTCAGTGTCACTCAAGCATGAGTGGTCAGGTCACCAAGGTTCCTTGCAAATGAAGCAAAGACCTTTCCTCCTCAATTCATTTTTGTTGCATGTTTGAGCCTTGACACCTTGTTCTTCTCTAATTCGCATTCTCTCCAGTTCCTCCTTGGTCAATTGCCTCCTGAACAATTTTAAATTTTTCTTAACCAACCTTTCGGCTAGTTCGTAAGCAACCTGTGAGATAAACTGTTCCTTCCTCAAAATGTCCAACAACCTGGACTGCAACATCTTGCAAATGTCATCATGGTTACCCATCACTTTAGCCATATTATCTAAGATCTTGAGCCTCTTCTCAATGGCAAGACCTAAGATGTTATGTAGATCCTGAAGATTCTCTTCTATTAGCTGGAAAACTTTCCCCATAATGTCATCATTATAAGGAAGCATAGGTGAAGCTATTCTGATAATCTCACTGAGACAAGAAGCTACTATAAGTCTGACTCCTTCACAAGGATGCTCCAAGAATCTTGGCTGAATCAAAGCAAGCATTGTTTTTTTGAGTGCCCAATTTAGGACCCTCAAATCTGATTGGCTCACTTTAGAAAGATGTGAATCCAGCTTCTCCAAATTAAGGAAAGTTTTTGCGGTCATCTTTAGGTTCTTCAAATCAGATCCAAGTGCAAAGAGCCAATTCCCTACCTCCAGCTCTTTCTGCAAATCCCTTATCTGCTCTAGCTGTAGGATGGCATGTATCCCCTTGAAAAGGGTTTGTTGTTCGATTTTGCTCTTTGATCCAAGGAAGCATTGCAGCTCCAAGCACCTAGTGCAAGTGATTTTTCAAACTGTAGCTGGTATTGACTTCTTTCGAAGTCATTAAAGGTTTTTTTGAGATTTTCAAAAGTCTCCTCAAATCCCATCATTTTGCAGCAAGAGTGACAATGTTGTACAAAATTTGACTCAACCTCTACTCAACTTTACATGGCATCAATAATCAACATACTCAGACTATGACTATACAACGCACATAGCAGTGCAGGGCTACTATAACATACCAATATAATCATTCAACCAACACATACAACCTCACACTGCTCACAACAATACCCTGCCCCAATAGATAAATCTAGCTCTGGCAAATAAATTAGGCTCTAGCAAATAAATTGGGCCCCAGTAAATAAACTAGGCTCCAGTAAATAAATTGAGCTCTAGCAAAATAATTTCCGCACAACAAGATGAATTCATCCCAGAATAATTTCAGCCCTGCAAGAGAAATTCAGTACAACAAGATAAATTTGGCCCAACAAAATAATTTTGATCCAACAAAATAACCCAAATAATTATTTCGCATTGCCCAGACATTATGTTGCTGTTGTTGAAGATGAATTGGTGTTTCTGACCTCAATACTACAAAAATTTTGAAAATTTAACCTGGAGCTCCTCACACCAAATCCATAAAAACTCATAAATGGTTTGGCTTAAATCCAAACCAAGATTAAGTCCATCAAGTGGTTTGAATTACTCAATTTACCAATAAAACACCCTGCTGAAGGAATGTTGATTTACAACCCAAATACTTCTTGGAAAATTCTGAAATTTTAACCACAAACTCCTCTCATAAAACCCAGAATAACTCAGAAAATTTTTGGGCAAATTCTGGTTGACCTAGAAAGTCCCAACCACAGACTCAAATGAGAGAAATCTCTTGCAAAACCTTCGGTAAATAAAGTGGGATATGGAAGATAAATTGGGTGTAACAAATAAACTTAGCCCCGATAGATAAAATTGGCTTTGGCAAATAAACTAGGCTCGGGCAAATAAATTGGGCTCCAACAAATAATTTTGTCCCACCAAGAGAATTTCCCCATAGTTGAATAATTTTGGCTCTGCAAGATAAATTTGGCCCTGCAAAATAATCTCGTTATAGAAAGATAAATTCGACCCAGCAAAATAATCTTGGTCCAAAAATATAAATTTGATCTAGTAGAATAATTTCGGCCCAACAAAATGATTTCGGCCTAGCAGAATAATTTCAGCCCTGCACTAAATCTGGTCCAACATTTTTTTTTTGACACACCTGCAACAACTATCCTCCGACAAATAGATTAGCAATTTTAATCCACAAACAATAATAGCTTGTTTCTCCAACAAAACATATTTTATTGCAGCAAAATCACAACTTCAACTAATAGATGAATTTAATCTTGCTTCATTTGGAAATAATTTTCTTTCACCACCTCCAACATAAACCCTCGAATAATCTGCAATTAAAACCCTCAAGCTGGCAGGAAAACCAACTTTGTTACCACTGTAATGTCCCAAATGGTACAATTTGGGCTTTTCTTGAAATTCCAACTTAGTAATACTTCAGAAATTTAAGTTGTCAATACCATAAACAATTTGCTCAAATTAAACCATGAAATCTACGGCAAAAACGAGAAATAGAATCTGCAACTGAATAATAGACAATATAAACATGCAGAAGATCTCAACCTTATTTTATTAATATGTAAATAAGCTAGTACAAGAGCAGGAATATCGCTGAGATGATGGCCCCAAATAGATATCCAATAATGGCCCAATTGGCTTCGAAAACAAATTGAAAATCAATAAACTGCAACCGGTGAACCCTGAATGGATCCACTAAGGGAAGAGATGGGTGCTCGCTCACTCTCACCTAATCACCCGAGGGTTTCCGTCTTGGGGCTACTGCTGAATTAGAGAACCGGGTTCTCAAAACCTCACCACAAAGACAATACACAAATCCAAGATGTCTCCAAATGACCTCCTCTTCCTCTTTATAGATTTGATGGGCAGATCTCCAAGCCTCTAGAAGCATCTTATTTTATTATTATTCTAGAAGCTCCTCCATTGACTTTATCTTAATCGATTTTTTTAATTTAATTTTATTTCATTTAAGTTACTTTTGCGCCTTTTCCTCCAATTAATTATTTTTCCTTAATTAAATAACTAATTAAAACCATTTTAATTAAGGAAAATGGTAAATTTCCCACCATACTCTCTTCGGCCACTAGAAATTACTTCTCAGCATCCCATCTCATAGATCTTTTCATTTCGGTTCCAACGAGCTATTACACTAAGGTGTTCTATCAAATATTCCTCTTGGAATGCCACCTTGAGCATAATTAATTAAGTTATGCCCAATAATAACCTCGTTTTACAGGAATTATCAGAAAGTCACGAAACTAAAAACAAGATGTGCAGAACTGCTCATGATGATGAATATGCCAAGCGAATGCCATCAGATCCCATAAAAACTCCTCAAAACTCCATCAGAACCCCTGATGACATAAACTTGCTCCACTGACCTGGCCATCCCCTGCCCTGGAAATCCACCCTAGCTGTACTATGGAGGAAAATAAAAATGGGGACATTACATCCTCATATAAGAATTTAGTGAAATAAATAAAATACTCATGCAGGAAGAATCACCAATAACCAAAATGAATAAATTAACAAGAATAGTGACACAAAGAGATGACATAAGACTAGAAAACACTTAACTTTAATATAGATTGTAGGAGGCTCTCAGCTCCCTTTGAGTGCCATCCCTTCTTGCAATGCTCCACATCACGATGATCTTTAAGAAGGATCAACGTTCCTTATTAAGATGTTAGTAAAAGAAGTATGCAAATATTGTGCAGGAGGAATAAACAATTGTCCAAAAATGAAAAATCTAAACAAGAGTAGCGTTATAACGTAAGCCTTGAAAAAATGCTTATCTTTAATGAGGTTTGAAGGAAGCTGTTAGCTCCTTCTTGATCTAGCCTCCATGGGTCAGCACTGTCCATCATCCATATGCCATGAGCACCACTTGTATCCTTTATCTTCTTTCATCGAAAGCCAACATCAACCATCAGTGTATATGCTGACCATTGAAACTGTAGCATACCCTACTCCTAGGGTTTCTTTGAATCTATCATGGGATTCTCATTGATCATGTCATATCGAGAAGTTTCACACTAGGGTTTTGTTGAGTCTATTAGGTACTTGAATAACTGAAAGACATGTTATAGTTCATATCATATCATGAATAATTCTGAATCATACCAGGCCTTTTTCATATCAAGGCCACTCCTAGGCTTTCTCCAAAACCATAGCTTGTACTTACAATAAGGTCTCCTAGGGTTTCCTTCAAACCCTGGCATTCTTTTTAGGTCTCTGTGATCTTGATCTTGTTCACTCTACTTGACCCATTGGCATCTCCCAAGGGTAACCTCAGTGATTTTTCTTCAGCCTAACTTTGATACCATGTTAATTGTTTTTTCTTAGGGCTACATTATTCTTTGCTATAGATAATTGCATTTAAACAATTTCAATATTTACTGATTACATCCTCATAACATCATTATCAACATTAGCAATTAATGTAGAGAGAACAATAAACATTGGAACAGAAAACATCAACAGAAGAAAAGCATGCTCAATAGAGACACCAGGATTTGGTTGGAGGCTAGGGCAAAACCCCACAAGGGGGAAAACACGGAATTTAACTCTTCTTCTATTATATATTCATCAATTGTTCAGCTGAGATACAGAGTATATCCATATTGAGCTACATTACTACGTTGGGCCTCCTAGGGCTAATCCATGTCAGTTCACAACTACGTTTGTTAACTGAACGAAACAGGATCAGGAGAACTGCTATCATATCTCACATCTACCATAGATACACTGACACATAGATGCACTGTCATCACTGTCATAGGAGCATTGTTATCACTGCCATAGGAGCACTGTCATCACTGCCAAAAGAAACAATATCCATGGCATGAAGATAAGTGTTCATCATCATGCCGAGTCACATCTGTCATAGAGGAATTGTCATAGCTGTCATTGAACATGTTATCACAGTCATGTGAAAGGTTGCAGCTATCAATGTCAAACTCATTCATTGTCGTCATAAATCAAATAGCAAGGTCCATGTTGTTTGTATCATCAGAACAAGATCATAGTCACATAGAAGCAAGATCATGTAGCTAGGTCTCTGGCATCATATAAACAAAAACTCTGTCATCATGCATCATAGTCACTGTTATGTATCTTTGACACTGTCAACATATAGTTACTCCCATCAAACATCATAGTTGCTACCATCAAGTTTATGTCACATCAGATTACTGTCATATTAGTTCATTACCATATCATAGGTCACTGTTATGACAAAGTCTCTGTCATGTATATTAGATCACTACCATATTCGATTTCTGCCATATTAAAGATTAAAGATTACAGGCAAACATGGTTATATCATAAGGTTACTCTGTCAATTTCTATCCAAGGTGAAGGTTATAACCATTGCCAAAAATCACGTTTGTTACTAAAACAACAAAGCCAAAAAGTGCGAGCCATAGAAGAACAAGGTGCAACCCACATATGCAAACCCAATCACTGAGATTATATTTGTGAGCCAACGAACCTTACAAACATGTTCAAGATATAATAATTATACGAATCACAAAGAAATACCTGTGAGTCATCATTGTAAATATATGATTCAGAGAGATACCATGTGCATGAGTCAATACTGAAAATAAAGGCGTGCCATCTCAGAGAATAAGTGCGATCAATCTTAGAGAATAAGTGCGAGTCAACACTGAAAGCAAAGGTGTGCAATCTCAGAAAATGATTGTGAGCAATCTCAGAGAATAAGTGCGAGTCAATACTGAAAGAAAAGGCATGCCATCTCAGAGAATGAGTGCGAGCAATCTCAGAGAATAAGTGCGAGTCAACACTGAAAGCAAAGATGTGCCATCTCAGAGAATGAGTGCGAGCAACAAAGACCACAAATACCAAACAGATTCCATACAAATGTCAAACGAATTTAGCCGCAAGTGTAATCTGAATTTAGCCACAGATTCCATATGATTTGAGCCACAAAAGTCAAATGAATTTAGCCGTAGGTGTAATCCAAGCGACCTACAAAAGATTCAAAAGAAAAGCTCATCTGCCAAATGGAGGAAGAGATGTGCCAATATACAGAGGTTTATTCAAGCGAAGGGGCACGATTGATGGAGCTAGCCAACATGATCTATTTGAGGGCTGACCAAAACTATCGCTCATAAAAATATATATTTTTTTGCTTGTTTAATTTTGACATATTAAATATTAATTTCTTTATTCAAATTGAATTCTTCTTGTGACCAAATTGAATTTGACTTGGGGTGTAATGGTTTTTCCTTTGGGGTAGGAAGGTTTTCCCTTCGTGGAAATTCATCCTAAAGCCGCCCAAATTTCAACATGCATTGGATTATTGGCCATAGCAACTAGTCATTCTTTGTCAATCACTTCATTATGAAGAAAAGATTCTCTTTGCAATGTGGAGATGTCCTCTTTATTGCCTTAATAGTGGGAGTCACTCAACTAATGACATGTCGAGGTTGGCAGACCAATTCTTACATGTTCCAACGTTGTGGATGTTATGCATGAGGAGTTCTCTTTTCTCAAGCATTGTAATGATTGATATATCAAGTAGCTATTGTGGCACCAACAAAATGACTAGATTGTTTAAGACAACTCCGACGAGTTACATTCTATGATGGTTTGTTGTACCGCTTCTGCCACATAATAAAATAACAAGGTCTTGGATGATATTAATTGTCTTCTACATTAGATTTTTCTCAAATTGGAGTTTTTCAACTTCATGACATGGAGTCAAGCATATGAACATGCCTCTAGGATCTAGGAAGAGTTCAAAAAGAAGTTGAAGTAGATGAGTGCTAATCAAGTTGGGATTTTCTTGTAGAAATGTGTAGAACACCTCCATGCCTTAGGGGAAACAATTGAGTAAACATCAATTCTAACAAAAACATCAGCCCCCTGCACCCTAATAGCCTAATGTGCCTTTTCTCAAATGGAAGAGAAAGGAAATCACAGGCAAAGTGGGAAATATTGTGGGCAATGTTGCATAATCCTTGCTTTGATGGTTTAGTCTATGCTCAATCAAATCCAAGAGATTTTAATCATGCCTAACATCACCACCTATTTGAATGCCATTGGAAGACCCACTAATACAATCACTACTATGTTAGAAGGATGGTAATGCTTGTTTCATACCAAGTGCTTGATCAGAGAGCAACTTGTCCATGTAGTTATCAATGATAGGAGTAAAATAACATCATCGCGCAAGATTTCGGCGCAACTCCCTTCTTCAAGACAACTACGTTGCAGTTTGCTACTTTTCCCTAGCCTAATTACACTTTGCATTTCACATGGAGTATTGGGTCAATCATTTCCTTAATCTTTATGCATATATCTCCCACTACGCCACTTGTGGTGATGCCATTCTTCTAGGTGAATTTAATGCTTAGCCATTGGAAGAACCACTAATACAATCACTACTATGTTAGAAGGATGATAATGCATGTTTCTTACCAAGTGCTTGATCAAAGAGCAACTTGTCCATGTCGTTATCAATGATAGGAGTAAAAGAACATCATCGCGCAAGATGTCGGCACAGCTCCCTTCTTCAAGACAACTATGTTGCAATTTGCTACTTTCCCCTAGCCTAATTACACTTTGCATTTCACATGGAGTATTGGGTCAATCATTTGCCTAATCTTTATGCATATATCTCCCACTACGCCACTTGTGGCGATGCCATTCTTCTAGGTGAATTTAATGCTTATATCAGAATTTGGCAGGTTGCCCTTCAAGACGCAACACATATGCACTTTTCTTCTAGGAGTTGGAATGAGAATTTGTGGGCCATAATAGGAGTTTGCAAGACATGGATGGGCCCCTCACAGGTTGCAGGAGACGTTTCTTGTAGCTAGGCGAATCCCATGGTTTATAGATTTTGAATGGGAGTCCTTGCTTTTTGGCTATTTGTGACTTGTTTCCCCCATAGTGTTGGGGGAGAGGGGCGGGGGCCAGGGGGTGGGGGCCGGGGGTTGGGGGCCACTTTGTTGACCATGTCTTAGCCAAGCAAGATCTTCTCCCACATATCTAGCACTTCTTAGTCTCTCGTCTCCGCTAGGAAGATCACTCTGTCCTCACCTTCTCCCTCTCTACCTCTTCTCCTTCTCTTCCCACCCTCTTGTCCACCCTACCAACACCTCATCCTACCTTCCCTTTTGATAGAGATTATGCCGACTCCTACACCACCCGCCTCAAGGTGTTGCTCCTCTCAATTTCCTACTTCAAGTCATTGGGTACAATGGAGGAAACCACTAATTCTTGCCCCCACTCTACTAGTCAACATGAACATAAACCTTTCGCTAGCTTTTGTTCCATGAGCTGCTGGTTTAACAATGAATGTAAATCCGTTCACAAACAAATTGTCTCACCCTTACTCATGACCCCTCTTCCTCCCCTCGACTCCACAAAACCTACTGTCAACAACTTTGCCATAAAACGCGAACCTGTCTCTCCTAGAGGAGATGGGAACTTTGTGAGTCCCTCTGACATTCCCTGAAAGTCTTCTGACGTATTTTGTTGGAAATGTTGAGAGGGGGGTGAGTCGGTATTTTACTTTAGTTAGTTAATTTTAACTTCATCAGCAACACCATTCAACAATACACAACATCAAAGGCAGTGCACTAGAGATTTTTAGGTGGAAACATTTCAAGGAGAAAAACCACCGAACACTTTTAATATGGGTCTCTAATGGTTACATCAATAGGAAGCTCCGACTTCCAAGGTTCTCCAGCAACAACTGTGTTGTCGCACAGATTGTCTGGGCAACGCGACAACGCTCAGACCAGGGGCTGTCACCCTGATTCCTGATCTCTCCGTTTAAGTCGTCTCCCGAGGCTAAGGGGGGTAGATCCTATGGGATAAAGGAAGACCAATTGTGGACCAGTTGGGTTGGGAGACACATCAAGGCAATTTAGCACCTGATTGATTTTATAAATTAATGTACTAGTGCCTTATGGAGTTAATGATTAAATGATTATTTATTATATGTTGTAGAAATATGAACCTTGTAAAACAATCATTTATCATCAAATAACCCAAGCAATGCAAGATATTCAATAAATGCACAATGCTTTAACAATGTTCTAGCAATTAAACTTCAAAAAATCAAATGCTTTAAATGACCATAAAATTTAAATGCTGACCAGTTCACACAATGATTCACCACTTTTCAATAGTTAATCCTTAAACAAAAATTTAAGCGCATTTAACTATAGAGAAGTGGAACATGAATACCACAAAAGACAAAAATGAATTTTCAAATTTTTAGTTAATCTTTTTCAAATTTTTTTAAGTTTTATAAAAATTAAAAGTTTAAAATAAAACAAAACTAAAGTCCTAATAAAATTAAAATCTAATCTAAACTAAACTAAAACCCAATCAAAAGAAACTAAAAGGGACCTTTTTATGCTTTTTTGTATTTTTTAATAGTATTTATTAAATAAAATAAATCTAATTCTAAAACTAAAACTACAGAATCAAAAGTAAAAAAAAAAAGTCTAACTCTAAAGCTATATAACCAAATGAAAATTTATTAAAACTAAATCCTAACTAAACAAAACTTAGTTCTAAATATAAATCAAATAAAATCTAACCTATCCCAAAACTAAGCCACCATACGCATAAATGAAAATCAAAACAGGCCTATCTGAAACCTAGTCGTATAACATATGAAAATAATTAATTGAGTTTTGTTTGTCGTTTGCTGCACAGGTTCAGAGAAAGGTTGGCGTGAGGCACATAGGAGATACACAGGAAGAAAAATGGTTGCTGCAGCGAGAACGAGCAAGCAGCGTACAGGGTGAGGAGAATGGCAACGTTTGAGAGCAGCTCGACACATTGAAAGGGAGAGTGATTTGAGGGAAGAAGACTTGATGGGTTGGACAAAAACCAGCGTGCAGGTATAACAACGGATGACGGTATGAGGGAGCTGCGTGGGAGTGGCAGCGATGAAATATGGACGCAGAAGCTTGGACGGTGGTGGAAGAGGGAGAACGCTGCAGCGTAAGGAGGGAAGCTGCGTGAGAGGCAGGGTTTCAATGCTTGTCGACAACGTAGGTTTTAAGAGAAGTGAGAGGAAAAGACAAGCTGGAGTAATAACTTGGAAGAGGGGCCGTGCAATGGTGATTGTGATTGCAGCATTTGAAAGAAGAAATATAGAGCTACGATGCAGATGGAGCTGGCAAAGCAACGAATGAAATAGCGGCATCGTGGGATGGTTTCCGTGGAAGGCAATGGAGCTGCGGATTAGGCGATGGCAGCGTAATGGGGTTTCCAGGATAAGCAGAACGCCAAGATAGCAGAATGAGGGTTGCAAGGAGAGAGAGAAAATGCTGCCAGTGGGAGAAAACTGCGTGGAATTGAAGCAACAATCCCACAACCTGCTCTTTAAAAATAATTTCGAAATTTTTTCCTGCAAATAAAAATAAACCCCGAGCAGCAAAAAAGCTTTGATAAACCCTCAAATTCCCTCAGAAAATTTGAAAATCTGCTGAAGATTATCCCTGCAAAAATGATGCTGAGGCCAGATCTTACCCTCCAGGGCCTAGATCTGGCTTCAGGACAAGATTATATCCTCAGCTCCAAAACCTGTAACAGCAAAAGCAAAAATACCCAGAAATAATATATGCAAGGATTAAAACTAAAACCCTACAAATCAATTACAATATTTACAGATTTACGACTCTAAGTAGCCAGATTTGTCAATAATCCACAGAAATATTTTCAGAATTTTAGATTTACTATGAGATACTTCAGAAAACCTCTGATGCATTCAAAATATAAATTTAAATGATAAATCCAGGATCAAAACTGGCTGGGCTCTTCAAGAAAATGCTTTTCGGGAGCTGGTTGGTTCAGCTGAGAACTTCCCCAAACGCCCGTTGATCTTCACAATCTAGATTTCCTGCATAGCTCACTTCAACTATCAATAGAGGGAAAAAACAGTACTAGAATCCAAATCCAATGGAGATACCTGCCATTATTTTCAGAAATTCTATTACCTTTCAAACCTTAGTGACTAAACAAGATACCTGTGTTCAGCATCACTCTTCATCAAGCTATTACCAATGGCTGAAGTTAAATTTATGCAGAAAAATGAAACATCTTACAACATTTCAGAAGAGTAACACCAGCAAGATTTTCAACCCCAAAGTATTTCTTTATTGCACAAGAAAAAGATTACAAGAGAGCTTTCTTCAGCACAAGACTCACAGATCGAATGATCTCAAATGACCCTTGACACCTTATTTAAAGGAAAAATTCCCAACGGCTAGTTCGAGTGATCCATGTCAAACTAATCTCGACCATCAAAGAGGATCAAAGTCCCTTTTAATCTCATCCGTCGAAATTTTAAATGCATTTTAATATATTAGAAATTAAGATTTTGCATTTATTTTCTCAAAACTTTGACTTCTTATTATTTTTATAATTATTTATTTAATATTTATTTTTAAATTTTATTTTATTTTATTTTTTATTATTTTTATTGGATCCTCGAACTTAGCCTTTGGAAAAATCACCTAGGACCTAGGACTTATGAGGGGATAAAACATTTTATAACCCTCAAGACACTTTATACATCATGACTTTTACAATTTTACATCTCAAGGGGGAAAACCCATTTGACATAGACCCTCATAGACCACCCAGTTCTGCGACACAAATATAATCTAGCAGATCAAGCAATTTGTAATAACCTAACCAAATAGTTAGAATTATTTCCAAATTACTTTTACATAAACTCGAAGCACACTAGGATTCCCCTAAGATTCTAATGATAAAATTCATTCCGGCTTTGGGGTTAGGCTAAAGGAAAACTCTGCCGATCATGGATCGGTGAGACAAAAAACCTTCCGGAACGTAGATTATCACTAGAAAATTAGGTTTGCCTAGGCAATTTACATACATGACTCAGATCTGCTAAGATTATTTACAATTTACACATGCAGGCTGGGTTTACAAAACAATATGATCGGGCTGATGATGACAGTCGAATGGCACGGACACGTCGATCAAGCACTATCCCTTTTGTGAAAAAGGGGGTGTACTGCTATGGGTAGTTGACACGTAGTGGTCAACAAACTGGAAGGAGGCTCTAACCCCGTGATTTATCAGCTCCAACTAAAAGGATGCATGGATACCTTGATTTACCAGCTTCAACTGGAAGGATGCTCCAATACTCTGCACAGGATCCAACCTGCCCTAACACTACCTTGCCACCATGAAGTGTTCTTAGGCTCCAACTTGAAGGAGACTCCAAGCTCCACCTTGCACCACACTGCCACCCTCCTCAGCAGGCCACCACTTGCCTTGAAGGCTCTGACCTTCAATTCACCACAGTGGACCACATTTCACAATTTTTAGACTGGATCCATCTGTGCTCAATGTTAAAATAAATAGTATCAAAAGAATCTGCTGACTTTGTTGATCTGCAATACTGGCACAAGGTTGTCAGTAGACCGACAACATATTCTTCAATATCACTACTCAATACTGTTGCCCACAATAAGCATGTACAAGGTCTGTGCATGAAAACACTAGCTTATCAATTCAACATCATACTCTCACTGGCTAGCATTATAAACAATATATCTAGAAACAATGCATACTCGGGGCAGCGTATCTCTGATCAACAACACTGTCTCTATCATCAATGACAGAACCCTTGTTAGCCCCTCTCATAAAACAATAATAAATCCAAATATAAATAAATAAATTAAATATTCCAAGTTAGGAATTTGTGCCTAACTCTTGGGTTGTTCCTCTAAGATAGGAGTTAGTTTAGGTAACTCCTATATTGGTGTGTGTCTGGTGAGAAATTATCTCAACCAAAGGAGAAATTATCTCAACCAAAAGTGTCTAAGATAGCACGCACTATCTTGAGAACACTATCTCTCATCTATTTATTTGTAACACTATATTCAATTTTTTTATGAATGAAAATGTGAGACAGAATCCCTGAGGCTTCTGCCTTTTCCACCTATATTTTTGTCTAGTTTTTTATGTGTGTTTTTCTGTAATCTGTTTGAGTTAATTTCATTTTCAATATATGGTATCAGAGCGCACGGTTCACTCTTTGGGATTAAGAGAGTGAGAAGCTTTATTTGCAGTTGTGTTGTTGATTGTAAGGAAGTGAATACCTGTACGTGTTCAAAACAATGAACCCAACACAATGAAGGCAATGAAGATGTTCATTACTTTCTCGTGCGAGGGAATTGAGAATGGTAGGAGTTTGTGGATGATAATGCGTGGAGAATGATTTATTTTTTGAATGGACAAAGGAGACTGCAAATTGAATTAAGTGCACAGACTCCAAGGTTGTTGCAGATCAACAATTTGATCCTTTAATTGATTGTTGTCATTGGAGATTTTCCAATTTTTGTTTTTTGAAGAGGAGGTCGAAGCTGCTGACACTCAATTGCACCTTCGGTAGCTGTATTTGACTGCAATAAACTATTGGTTAATTCCATTGAAGCATGGTTTTTGGTATACATTAGAATCTAGTAGTTTATTTTCCGAATGCAATAAACTATTGGCCATTTTTTTCTAATGTGAGTGCCTGACAACCATGAGACAAATGAGGGGATGGTTAGTGAGCATTCGTTTCTCGTGAGGCCAACATATGAATAAGTGTGAAGTTCTTATGGATCTGCATAATTGATGCCCAGATTGTGTAATCTTGGGCAAGCATTGGAGCGATGCTCAAGAATGTTGGTAGTGCGACCAGCATAAGCAATTTTGGAGCAAACACGGCCTCATAATGAACTTGCAGAAGTGGTGAAGTGCATTTGATGTTTCTTTAAGCGTGGAGACCAGTGTTGTGGAGTTGCGTAAGAGAATTTGCGTTGAGAATATTTGTTGTTGTCACCTTGTGCATGGGACATCATTGAGGGACCTGAAGAAAAGTCTAAGAATTATGAGCGTGGGTAAAGGAGCAATTGTGTTGCAGCCTCCGTTGCTTAGTGGAGCTGCTGTTGTCGGTGTTGGAGCACCATTTTTATGATTTTGCTGCATATGAAATAGATCTGGAATGGTGTGGTTGTGAGTGGGTAAACGAAAAGCAAGGAGTAGAATGACTGGACTGGTCGGATCTAAAATTAGAGGCTTTGGGCGTATAAATAACTGTCAATTCTGGCACATGTATCATTTAAATGCATGGCATATCCTTTGCCTTACAGTAACTTTTAATTTTCCCATTGAGGTTCATCATATGTGCGTGTTCAGTTGCATCATTTTATTTGAAGTTTCAGATCCGATTGAAGGACGCTGAAAATTGTGAGGCAGCCAGAATCGAAGCCGAGTCAAGTCGAGGCGCTGGGTAATGCAAATCAGTTGCATTCTTTCCAGCTAAGCTATACACTTCGTAATATCGTTGTGTTCGTCCCCATTTCTGTCTCAGCAAAGGAAGGGAGGAGGAGCGCAAGTTTTGTGAGGCAGCCAGAATCGAAGCCGAGTCAAGTCGAGGCGCTGGGTAATGCAAATCAGTTGCATTCTTTTCCAGCTAAGCTATACACTTCGTAATATTGTTGTGTTCGTCCCCAGTGGTGCGATTAACCGCCAAATGATTCAACAATAAACTGCATTCACATACAAATTCACCAAAACTGAGCCGCATAGTCAAATGAATGTTTCAGGTTTTTCATTAAGAACAATTGTCAAGTATTATAATATTATTTGCAGAGAATACACCTGGGTTTTAACACCAGAAGATAGAGCTCGATTGTGCTAATCTGGAAATGCTATTGAAAACCAAATATACCACTACAGCATGAAATCTTATTCAGATTATGAGTATTGGATCGATTTTATCGACGCCCATATGGAGGCCTCCTGCGCTGCACCAGCAATCGCCCTTCACATCAATCAGTCTGTCCCACATGAAAAATTCTCCGTTGGTTGTTTCTGATCAAAATAGAAGAGATCCAATTGAAGTGCTGGAGTGTTTCACTGAATAGCGCAGGTGGCAGCGCTGAAGTAGTGGGACGAGTGGTGCAACGATGCCAGAATTTACAGATCTCGATCAAGAGACGACTGGAAAATAAAGAATTTGCTTCTGATTCCAATGTCAAATCGCCACCACTGAATTTTTCTGGCAACGAGATTCGAAGGCTGGCAGATTGTTGTGCAATAAATTTCACTACCCATATTTAAATTCCACATTGAATTTCGTTCCTTGTATGTGATATATAGCTTTGCGCATTTGATTGAAAATGAAAGCAAAGACTGGATGGATCTGCTAGAGACCAAGGCTACAGATTCTGGTTTCTTGTGATTGAAGGTGAAAATCGTGACAGCATGAATATTTCAGTGGAATGATCCCTGCGTGGCTCTTCACATTGCTGCGCTGAAGGAGTTTCTGCCACATGAACATCAAGAAGAAATTGGAGTGAAAGGTGTGATTTTCCCATTGATATTAACTATTCCAACCAAAAATCATTGATTCGAATCCGCAAGGCTCTACTTTGTTCAGAGGTAAGTTTGAGCTTATGTTGTGCCCGCAATTTCTTTGCACATGCAAATAATTTTCCATGTGCGTTTTCCACTCATTCTTTTTAAGAATAAGGCTCACGTGGATAATTTCAAGAAAGTGAAAAAGTAACTTCATAAAATGAGTCATGTGGATTTTTATGAAAGGTATATGGTTGTCTTCACATGCATAACTTTTTTTGGAATATTTTATTATTCCATTAAAACAGAACGAACCGTATGGTGCATGTTTGAACACAAAGTTTGAAGTGATGTTTTCACTTTTTTATAAAGTGATATTGAAGTAAAGTTTTTGGAGGAATAAGAGTGGTTTGTGATAATGAGAGCATGTTTTAATATTTTGGAGTGATAAAGTTTTTTTTTTTTGAAGTAAGAAGTGATTTTGTATTTGGAGTGATAAGGGAAAGTTGTTGTAATTCAAAGTATTGTTTTACTTTGAGAGGGATCGTGTCACTATCCATTCAGATTTTGAAGGCAAGTTGTTTCAAAGGGTTGTTAGCTTGGCATTATCATTGCTTCAGATGTACTCAGTGATTAATAAAGATATCATTTTTTTTTGGTGTTGATGTGTTCTAGATCCACTCGAAATTGAATAAGGGGATCTAAGGTACACTATGTGTGTTTGATGGCGCATGTGTTTGATGGCTTCATGTTTTTGCTTTTTGATTTGTGTGTAGTTTTGACACATAAATGATCTCATTTAACACACATAAAGTTCAATGCAAGCAAGCACAACACTTGTCACAAAATAGCTACAAGGAAGGATAATTAAGCTCAACACATGCATTTGCGTCACTACAACAAATAACCAAAGTTTTCAACATCAGCATTCTACCTCAACAAACAAATTCACTCAATACAATCAAGTTCATGAATCTGCAAACTCCAACATTTCAAAGCAAAGTCTACATCAACATTATTGAACTTGTAATCAAACTCAAATTACATTGAATTGTAAGGGTGCATTCTCGGTTGAAACCGACACCCAAGTCTTGAATTGAGTCAAAGTGAATTCCTTGTTTTATGTGAGTCATTAAAATCATTAAGCATTTTTTGGGTGCATTTTCGACAGTGTTCGACACCCTTCCTTTAAGCAGAATCACGTGAATGCACAAATTTTAACTCTAAAGCAAACAAGCAACAAGTTCACATCTCCTGCAAGCGAGCGTGAGTATTCATTCAAGCAATTTGCGTCAAAACAGTACAAAGTTCAAACCTTCAAGCGAGCCAGAGTGAAGTTCATTGCAGCAACCATCAAAGCAACCAAACAAGTTCAACTCTAACACCAATCAAGCAAGTTGAGATCGACATCAAGCGAGCGTGGCTATTCATTCAAGTGAGCGTGAAGTCATCAAGTAAGGCAAGTGAGCGTTCACACAAACGCGATCGTCATCAAGCGAGCGTGAATTCCAGAGTCTAAGTAAGAAAGTTCTACAACTCTAGCAAGTGTTCCCAGCAAGTGCAATAAGCAACAAATCAAGCGAGCGTTCCATTCAAGTCCCATAGCAAGCGAGCCTGTCATTCAAGTAACAAAATCAAGTGAAACAGTTCAAAGCACGACATCTACGACAAGGGAGCCTGACTTCAAGTGAGCAAGTTCAGATGGCACAACATATTTAGTGGTTAAACATTCTTCACAGTTTGATCATCTCCAATGATGAAGACATGGTGCACATCAGCAAAGAAACTCTTGCTGATCTTTCACGGCATCTACAACAAACACATGAAACCATTGAGTTTCTTCAACTAGAGTCGCAACTACAAAGAGATGAGCTGCAAAAAAAGAGTGCTTCTTCCAGGTCATTCAACCATACAGATGAAGATAAAGATGTTGATTCCAAATCACTCATCCAAACAACTTCAAGTGTCGAAGTTGTTCATGATCAAATTCAAATATCTTCCAAACCCATCATCAAGCCCTGGGAAGAGATTCAAAATAACAAGAATCGACGAGGCTTAGGATATGTCACTGATGACACCAACTTACATATCCTAGATTATTCCAAGCCAATTAAGTTTGTGAGTGCAGGATTTCTTGAGCAACTCACCTCAGTAGGTTCTGAGAAAATTGCAGACAAACAGAATTGCACGCAACCTGAAGTTAATGTCCAACCGAAATGTTCTCATTGTCAAAGAACTGGTCATATGGAAGATCAGTGTTTTGATCTCCATCCTTGTTGCCATTGTGGCAAGCCCAATCATTCATCAGAAAAATGTAGCAACCAACAAAAATCAGCCAGATTGAAGATACATTATGAATGGATCGATCCTTGGGAATGGTCATCCATAGTCAAACGGTTATCTCAGTTCTACAATAGACTACAATCACACATAGTGCAGCCAGTAGTGAACCGATGATGGTACTCTCATGCAGTTGAACGAGGGAGTACAACAATGAAACTCTCCTACACCTGAAGGGGGGGAGTTCAAATATATTTTGGAGAAGATTGTCTCTCCTTTCAGCTGACAAAGGGGGGAAAATGTCAATGAAATCGACAAGTGGTTGTCAGACTGAAAGTCTCGACAACATCAGCGAAGCAGCCAGTGGGCATCTTCATCAGCCAGTGGGCATTTGTCATCAGCAGTGAGCATCAGCAAATTCGCCAGTGGGCCATCGACAGCCAAAGCAGCAGTAAGCAGCTTTCATCATAGCAAAAGCAACATTGAGTTGTTTTTCGACATCTTCAGCCAGTGGGCAATCATCATTAGCAAATACGCCAGTGGGCGTTCATCAAATTGTGTCAGTGGACACCGGATGCTGTTTTCAAGCAAAGGACAGTTGGATCCTTTTGCGGCTTGGCACATGATGGAGTTGTCAAGCGTCCTTCTGAGATGAATCAGTCATGCAGCTGACTCAGTCTCTTCATATTGCAGTTTCTTCAGCATCCACATCTGGCGGTTTTTTCAGGCAATGTTTTTGAAGATCAACATGAGAACATGGAAGATGGTTCCTCGTTCTTATTTTGGATTTATCATTGAAGGGGGGAATGTTAGCCCCTCTCATAAAACAATAATAAATCCAAAAATAAATAAATAAATTAAATATTCCAAGTTAGGAATTTGTGCCTAACTCTTGGGTTGTTCCTCTAAGATAGGAGTTAGTTTAGGTAACTCCTATATTGGTGTGTGTCTGGTGAGAAATTATCTCAACCAAAGGAGAAATTATCTCAACCAAAAGTGTCTAAGATAGCACACACTATCTTGAGAACACTATCTCTCATCTATTTATTTGTAACACTATATTCAATTTTTTTATGAATGAAAATGTGAGACAGAATCCCTGAGGCTTCTGCCTTTTCCACCTATATTTTTGTCTAGTTTTTAATGTGTGTTTTTCTGTAATCTGTTTGAGTTAATTTCATTTTCAATAACCCTAGCATCAGTAGCATGTCATCTTTCTATTCTGACCAGCAACCCACTCTAGCTGTACATTTCTCTACATCCTCGGCGTATGCACTAACAATATATCAAGCCAAACCCTAGGAACAATGTCCTCACAATATTATGATTATCAACAATATGACCAATAGTAGTACAAGTGCATATGCTCATTAACATAATACTAGCAATATATTAGAACCTTTGTAAATGCTTCATCATGACAACTGGCAGCAGCACCAATCTCCGTTCAACATATATATCAAACCCTAATGGGTGCAAACTCTAGGTCTGCCCAAAACATCAGCAGCACATCAAACACACTTTCTGCTCATGCATATCACTGTCCAGTCATAGCGGCAACATGACTCTGATTGTAAGCCCAAGGGATGATCTTTATCTAATACCAGCTGCTACATATATTCTTACTGACAAACCCCGCATAAATAACTCTCCCCAACAACAACATATTTCTGAAGGCACGACTGCAATGTCCTCACAGATACAATAACTCAGATCAGAATATGAATCAGTGATTTGTGCAATAGTCTTCAGCCGTACACAAATCCCCATGGACAAATCTGATTCAGTGAACAACAAATGATAAATCTATGCTAGCTCAACAGACAGATCAGCAGCAGACTTCAAATGGAATTCATCAATATCAATAACCCAATCTTGTTACAAGCTACACTGTCCTTGCAATGGTTCAGATTTTGTTAGACATCATTACTCATACAAACTTAATTATCTATTTCGCTACACACTTAGTTGACTGTTACTTGGCCCATTGCTTATTACTTGTCTTTGTTATATCATACTGATTATGAGCTTATTATTGCACCAACAACATACTTAGCTTGTCAAACAGTGGACTTTATAGTCATGGCATCAGTTCTGGCTCATACAAACGGCTCTGCATGATAAGTTGTCTATCTTGCTTTAATATCTTCAGCAAATGGTCATTATAAGGATCTTGTGAACTGAATTCTTCCTGTGCTAGAAGCAAGCTCTCAACAGCGCTGACAGATATATTTGACAGAGATTGATCATTCAATTAATATGTCAATCTATCCAATCCTTCATTCCGAGACCCTATGGACAGAAATTTGACTGCGATCCCAAATACTAAGTGATCAAGGTCAATGCGTCCACAGAAATGAGATGTCAACCATAGAGCTTGTATAGTACCACAGAGTTTGCACAGCTCGAATAATTTTGCAGAGCTCAAAAGATGTTGCAGAGTTTGTATATATAAATATATCCACAGAGTCAAATGCTCAAGCTGCAGAGATCATCTAAGATCGCATATAACGCAGGTCCGATAAACATATCACCTATCAAGATGATGAGTGATCAAACCAGAACTCATCGTATTCTATAATGCCATTCCTCCATAATGACAATCAACTGTTGCACTCTTGTCTAAACCACACAAGACTCGATCTGTGCACCTAACTTTCAAAATATGTCAAATTTGGGTAGGCGGACTATTCATAGTGGCTAATGCGTGGGAGCGATACCATAGTGGCTAATAAAAAGCCGGGGAATTCAATGCTTGCATCTCAACATCTCTATTCGGGGAGATAGACAAACTTTAGCAGCTGAGTCGACAATGCGTTTTTCTTTGATCATGCTACAGATTGAATGCTGCAATATTGCTTGTCAATTTTTTTTGTCTCATCGGCCAACTGGGACCAGAATTAAATGATGAAGAACTTCTCAGATCAGTGCGAGTGAGCCATTGAAAAAATGACCCTTGCCTGCGTGGATATGCTCCTACCTCAGGCCCAAAATTAGGCCTCAGGTCAGTGAATGAGAGCCTTAGAGGCACGGATTTTAGCCTCAGAAAATAATTCGGATAAGCCTCAGACAGGCTCAGATTAGGGCTCAGAGTACCATCGCAATTGCCTCAGAATAGTCACAAAAATACCAATCACAAAAGTAAGAAATTTATGCCCAGAAAAACCCTTAATAATTCGTCCTGCCTCTCAAGATAAACGATCTGCTCTGGCCTAGAACTTAGATGAATTGACTCAGATAATAGTTTGATAATTTGATGCATATTTGAGTGCAATGAGTTCCCTATATATAGAGATGGAGGGGGCTATTTAGAGGGGCTGACATGGCCTTAATTCATGGAGCTGACCATTCATAATTCAAAATTTGAATTTTCAAATCTGAATATTTTGGAGCCAAAAACTTAAGCCGACTTAACCTCCAAATTTTAAATGATTTCCTTAATAATAATCATTAGCCAACCAATTTGGGCTAGGAAAAATCTTATTTTAAAGGCTGATAAGACCGTCATGATTTAATCAAAATTTTCTTCAATATTTAGCCAATCATTAAGCTGCCTTCCATAAATCACTTTGGGGACTTGTTAGAAAATCAGAAAGGCAGAAAGATTTTCTTATATAGATAATTACTTGTGTTTCTTTTATCTTTATGTTCTTCTTTTATCTTTTAGTTCATCAAGCAATTACCAAAACAATAGCACAAGGACAACAGGTGTAGGCGGAAAGCCAGGGCAAAACTCCTATCTAGGGGAAAACCCTGTCAACAATTCTTCCTTCAATGGTTCCTCGAGATAATCCAAGACTCTTGGCCTAGACAAAGACTTCCTCCACACCAAGTCAGCCCTCAATCCTTCTTGCAGATGATAACTCGTCAAAAGCAACTTCGACCTGGCAACATCAACATGCAGTGGTAGCTTTGGCCCAGTAGCAACAGCTTTGACTAGAGAAAGAAAACTTCAATCTCCCTTGATACTCCTCAGAAGTGAGAGAGAGATGGCCCAAAATTTCGATCTTGGTGCCTTCTATCTTCCTTCAAAAACTCACACTCCTTTCCATCCTCCTTCCAACTCTTTTCCAACTTCACACTTCCCAGCTTCCAGCTTCATGATATCGAACTATGTGAGAGAGAATGAATTGCTCCAAATGAATTCAAATTGCCTTGTATATACAGTGAGGTCGAATTTTCCTTCTTGAGGCTGACATGGTGTGGAGGTGACATAATTCATTTTTCATTCAATTTTTTTTTTATATGATTCAAAAGCCCAAGAAGGGTCTCTTGAAATGTACAATGACTCTATTGACTTAGAATAAATCCTAGAAGTCTTCAATGGGGACTTTGACCGAAAACAAGATGACCCAAGCATGAAACCCATGCTTTTATAAGTCATAATAATAATAAAAATATTTTTTTCATCCTTTTGATAAGTACATTTCAAATACATTTATGAAGACTGAACCTAGTTACATATTTGAAGAATCTTTAAGAATTCCAATGCTTTGTCTTGTGAGGCCTTCTTCCTTTAAGACCCAATGAAGAATCTTTAAGATTCAAGAGAGCTAGACACAATGATGTTAGTAATAGTTTACTAAGAATGAATATGAAGAGAGCAAAAACTTGTAGTCCAAAACATACCTCTTGTTTCTTAACAAACCTTGTAATTCCAATGCTTTGTCTTGTGAGGCCTTCTTCCTTGAGTCTTCAACAAGTTTTTTCTAAACAAGGAAAATATGAATTGAAATGTGATTAGTATGTAATGCAAGCAAAACTATATAGGCAGGGAAGACTAAAAATGAAAAAGGTAATAAGATACTTTTCTTTGGAGGTTGGTGAGGGCTCCCTCCAAGCTTGAGGTGTTGAAGAAAGTGTAACGAGGCCCGGTCCTCATAATGACATGATCTTTGTAAATGATGTAATAAAAGAGAATAAATTTATTTTGTATGCCTTGCTGCATGGGTTTCATGAGCAAGAAGTGTCACTAGGTCAAAAGACTTCTTCTTGATGGCTTTAGGATTTATTAATATGTCAAAGAGTCAAGTCATGTATGAAGAAGCTCTTCATGAGCTTATGTAAAATGTATTCAAGATAAAGCAACCCTCCAAGACCAAGAACAATCCTCCAAAAGCAAGCACAAGAAGACTGCAAGCAAAATGTTAAGAAGGACATCATGTCGACTTCAAAAATGAATTAAATATATAATTAAATGTCATGTTGGCTTGGATAAAAGATATGTCGGTTCACTAGTTATGGTCGGCTCAAAATAGGAGGCTCAAACCACTATAAATACTCGTCTAGGGTATCCGCAAATGAAAAAAAACAAAACTCGCATTTTTGTCTCTGAATTTTGTATGGATGGAGCAGATCCGCATTACAGGAAGGCAATTATTTAAGGGTTTGACTGCACCTCAGATGGGTATAAGGTGCAGGCAGACTAGGTTTCGGATGAGGCGGAGAGAGAGTAAAAACAAGTCTCTGCAACTAGCACTACAGGAGGACATAACTTCGGACCTGTCTCCTAAGCAGTCTAGACATATGTATATGTATCTTGGTGATCCTTCAACAACACACTATCTTGAATTTCATTCCAGAACACAGTCACTTATGGATGGAACAATCTCGGCATATATATAGTATATACTACCTCAGTTACTAACACTGTCTCGACATACATGTATTCTCGGCATAATCATGTTGGAAGGAATTTCAGTGGTAACTGTGACTACTGTAGTCTAAGCATAACGAGGAGCAGTAACAATAGTTACTAGTAGTAATGACAATGATTAGTATTATATTCTCGGCATAATGGAAGGGGCAGTGATGACAATGACAAGGATGGTCAGTCTCGACAGAAAAAGGAGTGTCAAGGATCATGATCTCATAGTGACTCACGTTGTCTCAACCTACAGTGAGGTACAGTCATGATCCTATCATAAGTCATGATCTTGTTCTTGAAGATCATGATCTTGATGAAGGTGCAGAGATCATCTTTGTGGTAATCTCAAGAAGCAGTGATGGTGCAACAATTATGTTCTCAATGATGGCAGCAATAATGAAGATCTCAACAGTGAAAGAGAAAAGGATTGATGTCTTGGTCTTGGAGTGGCAAAATGTGTCAAGGGTCATGGTCTTGGTATTCGTCAATTGGAATCTCTATAAGAAGAATTTTGTGCGGGTTTTCCTCTCCAAGAGTGAGAGGTTTTGGCCCTGACAGAAAGCCAAATATTTTGTATTCTTGTCTCTTCTGTTTTTGGTAGCAGTTTGATGAAGTAAACACACACTAATAATGCAAAAAGATCAAGCTAAGATAAATTGCAAAAACACTTCACAAATTGTTATCATGTTAAGAAGAATCACTTTACAAATTGTTATCATGTTAAGAAGAATCACTTTATTTTTGTTTGCCCTAGATTCTTCAACATGGTATCAGAGGAGTTTAGAAGTCAGAAGGAAGGGCAGAAAAGAGACAAATTTCAAGCAGAGCATCAAAGCAAGCTGAAGAACATCAAGATCTATATCTTGATCAAACCTTAGGTCAGAGGATCAACCTACAACAACAATATATAATAACAAGGGTTGCTGTCTATGCAATCAAGGAGACAACCTACAACAACAAGATCTCTTATCTCTAGAGGCCTCCAAGACTCTCATCAAGATGACCACAAAGCAAGCGAAGACTACATCATCTCGAAGAAGGTCGAAGTCCAAAAAGCAGTCTACATCAACAATCTACAACAACAAGGGTTGTGGAGATCAACAGTCTGAAGATGAAGCAGTCAGAACTCTGGTTTATGGCAACAATTTTGATGCCTCCCATAGTTTCGGTCAATGACATATTAATGCTACATACTACAAGGTCTGAAACAATTCAGTGTCATCTCTAATCATAAGGATCGGGTATACAAGTCAATTAGCTTGAAGGCTTGAAGTCAAGCTTCCTATCAAAGATCATCTCCTCACCCTAGAAGAAGATTATCAGAGGAAGTAGAAAATCATCCTCATCAAAAGAGGCAACCTATTCTATTAAGGAAATCCTTTATCAAAAGAAGGCCATTCAAGAAGAAGCCCTCGTACATCTTCTTCAACCATCATCAAAGCAATCAAGGTGAAGACTTCATCTTCACAATCAAGTAAGTATCTTTTCATTCTATAATCAAGTTTAGTAAAATGACTTCATAATTGCAAGGAGATCTATAGGTTGAATAGGTCATCAAAGGTCCTTGCATAGAATAAGAAGGATTGACAAAATCCTTATGGAGAAGAGAAGTCAGTGAACAAGTCCCCTTTGAATTCATGAGAAGGAACTCTTAAAAGTCCTCTCGTCTCTAAGTAGCAAGAAAGGAGACATATAAGAAATATATGAAATGCTAGTAGAGGTACTCTGTGAAATGCAGTAAAGAAGGAATATCTTCATGAGATCTCAATTGCAAGATTTGGGAAAAATGATGAGAAGATAATCATCATTGATATTGATATTGATAAGCAAGGTAACAAATGTCCATGAACAAGAAGGTTACCTCAATCAACAATTTGTGGTCTCTATGCCAGATAGAGAAAGACAAGTTGAAAGGACTCAAATATGTGCAGAAAGGAAAGGGAAGGTTGACAAGACAGAATAGTACTATGGAAAGATTATGGAGAGGAGCTCATATCGTCGGAAGGGTGGAGGAAGCTAAAGAAAAGGGCCAAGGGAAGAGGGAGTAGCAGAACTCTACTATGAATGAGATGGTATCTCTCTCACAAAAGGGTCCTATCATAATTCCTTGCAGATATGACCATGATAATAAGATGCATCATGTCATCATGGAAGCATTAGAAATAAGAGCTCGTGATGTCACCAGGAGAAACATGAAGGACATAGCTCTTGGGGATCTCATTAGACATTAAACGATAGGAAGAAGTCATCCAGGTTAAAGGAAATATTTTCCAGATGAGGATATGCAAGATCATGAAGATTCTCTGATAGAAACCTCAACAGAGGATCCCCTAGTCTGGGAAGGCAACAAGTGTTTCATCAGGAAATCCAACTTATGGAATTCATGAGATGAAGGACTGATGACATGAGAAATGAAACAGATCAAGGGATTGAAGATATTTTCAATCAAGGAAGCTGCTGGAAGAAGCAAAGGTAAAATGAGGTATGTATGCTTGTATTTGTATTTAATATTGTAATGTCATGTCATATGGTTGCAGGTAACATGGATCGAGCATGATCAAAAGGAAAGGATCTCCTCCTCTGAAAGGATGCAGAAAGGCATAAGTCACACTAGATGAAATCAACATAATATGTCCTCATATGAAGTATGAGGTGGTTGACTACAATTAAAGAAACTTTGATTGAAAGCTCCTGGGAATGGAAGGTGTGAGGATGGAAGAGATCATGAAATATGCAACCATGATAAAGGCAATCAACATCTAAAGTATTAGGAAGATTTGACCAGGAAATCTCCCAGAAAGATATGAAGACTTCGATGAAAGTCTGGAAAGGAAGACCCTTGACAACAAATATTTTTGGGAGATATGTCAACATGTATGCAGGGTGTTGATACCTACAAGAAGATGTCACTGGAAAAGGCCATCACCAAAAAGGTAATATGTGATTTGTTTTTGGTTTCTGACCTCTTGGAGAAAGTTTGGTTATGTGTGCGGGGCCAAAGTAAGGAGAGTTGTGAAGGATGTCATAACTATGTACCTTGTGATCCAGATTAATCACTGTTGAAGGAAAGTGAAGATAGATGGCCTTATGAAGGAAGCCCTAGATGTAAAGCCAAGGAGGATACTTTCCGGAAAAAGAATGAATGACATGATGAAGGAAAGTGATGGATGGCTGGACCCTACATATGAAAAATTGATGACATCGAGGTTATGGATCATCAGGCAACTAGAAGACCCTATAAAGTGCTGATGATAGAGTCCCTGTTTAAGAGGGAGCTCTGGAAGGTTCCTATGAGTAAAGGAACTCGAGTAAGTTTCTGAGTGAAGAGAAACTTGGAACTCATCCCTGGTTAAGAGGGAGAGTTAGACACGACATTCTTGTCTTCAGTTTGGAAGAAAGAATGGAGGATTGTGTAATCATCTGGCATCCGACACTCTTTGAGGATGTGGTAGGGCTTCCAAGACAAAAGTGGGCAAGAGGACTGATATTCTTGAGGGATCGGAACCCAAGATGAGAATAGTCCTAGTAGGGCATACTCGGAGAATACCTGGGTGAGTATGACCCTATGGGAGACAATGATGATGCATGTCTATCAGTCATTGGTCTCGCCGACATTGTGTGTTCTGATCTAAGTGAGAGATAGCGCTGTTAGTTAAGGCCTTGCTAAATGTAAAACAATGTTGGTTGAAATGATGCTATAACAGATGAATTGCAAATTCGATTCTTCTTATGAGAAATTCTTCAGATTGAGAATGACCAAGTACCATTATGAATACCTCCCTAGTTAAGAGGGAGTGTTGAAGAAAGTGTAACTAGGTTCAGTGTTTATAACTTTATAGTGACATGATCTTTGTAAATGATGTAATAAAAGAGAATAAATTTATTTGTATGCCTTGCTGCATGGGTTTCATGAGCAAGAAGTGTCACTAGGTCAAAAGACTTCTTCTTGATGTCTTTAGGATTTATTAATATGTCAAAGAGTCAAGTCATGTATGAAGAAGCTCTTCATGAGCTTATGTAAAATGTATTCAAGATAAAGCAACCCTCCAAGACCAAGAACAATCCTCCAAAAGCAAGCGCCAGAAGAGTGCAATCAAAACATTAAAAAGGACATCATGTCGGCTTCAAAAATGAATTAAATATATGCTTAAATGTCATGTTGGCTTGGATAAAAGACATGTTGGTTCACTAGTTATGGTCGGCTCAAAATAGGAGGCTCAAACCACTATAAGTACCCGTCTAGGGTATCCGCAAATGAAAAAAAACAGAACTTGCATTTTTCTCTATGAATTTCGTATGGATGAAGGAGCAGATCCACATTACAGGAAGGCAATTATTTAAGGGTTTGACTGCACCTTGGATGGGTATAAGGTGCAGGCAAACTAGGTGTCGGATGAGGTGCAGAGAGAGTAAAAACAAGTCTCTGCAACTCGCACTACAGGAGGACATAACTTCGGACCTATCTCCTAAGCAGTCTAGACATATGTATATGTATCTCGGTGGTCCTTCAACAACACACTATCTCGGATTTCATTCTAGAATGCAGTCACTTATGGATGGAACAGTCTCGACATATATATACTACCTCAGTTACTAACATTGTCTCGACATAATCATGTTGGAAGGAATTTTGGTGATAACTGTGACTACTGCAGTCTAGGCATAACGAGTAGTAACAATAGTTACCAACAGTAATGACAATGATTAGTATTATAGTATCGACATAATGGAAGGGGCAATGATGACAATGACAAGGATGGTCAGTCTCAACTTAATAAGGAGTGTCAAGGAACATATCTCATAGTGACTCACGTTGTATCAACCTACAATGAGGTACAATCATGATCCTATCATAAGTCATGATCTTGTTCTTGAAGATCATGATCTTGATGAAGGTGCAGAGATCATCTCTATGATAATCTCAAGGAGCAGTGATGGTGCAACAATGATGTTCTCAATGATGGCAGCAGTAATGAAGATCTTAGTAGTGACAGAGAAAAGGATTGATGTCTTGGTCTTGGAGTGGCAAAATGTGTCAAGGGTCATGGTCTTGGTATTCGTCAATTGTAATCTCTGTAAGAAGAATTTTGTGCGGGTTTTCCTCTCCAAGAGGGAAAGGTTTTTGGCTCTGGCAGAAAGCCAAATATTTTGTATTCTTGTCTCTTGTTTTTGGTAGCAGTTTGATGAAGTAAACACACACTAATAATGCAAAGAAGATCAAGCTAAGACAAATTGCAAAAACACTTCACAAATTGTTATCATGTTAAGAAGAATCACATTATTATTGTTTGCCCTAGATTCTTCAACATGAGGGATACTTATAACCTTAAGAACAAAATAAAAAACGTTTTTCCAAAATATGTTAAACCTATAAATACTAAAAATAAAAAATAAAATAACTAAAGCTTAGATCAAAGGACTTAGTAATGTAAGTCCCTTATATCCATTTCTTCGAGCTTATTCTTCTTTGGAGATCCTTCTTCAGCAACATTGGCTTGGTCTCGCTTCTTTTCTTGTTCTTCAGATTGTCAGGACAATCACTTCTATAGTGACCCATTTTGTGACATTGGTGGCATTCTATCTTGGACATATTGACCTTCCTTCCCTCTTGACTTCTTGGGGTTTCCTTTCTTGTGAGAAGCAAAGTATGCATTGAAACCTTTTCTTCTTCATTGTTGGATACTAATAAGATTCTCATTTCTTCTTGGGTACAAGCATTCCATAATTGCTTGAAGGTAGGAGCTTCTTTCCAACTGTTGAGCCTGAAGCAAAATAACTCCAAGTAGGTGGCAATCCCAATAATGCAGTGATTACTAGCTCCTTCTCTGGTATAATTTCATCTATGGCTTGAATTTCATCTCTAATTCTAGATATCCTTACAAGGAAGGAAGCCATAGTGTCATCCTTTGTTATTTTTGTAGTTCTTAATTCATTCTTCCAACTTTCTACTTAACCGATGTTCTTGATAGTGAACAATTTTGATAAAACTTCATATATTTCTTGAGCATGATCTATATTGGAAATGTATGGGACTAGATTATCCTTTATGCTTTCTACCATCAATGTCATAGCCAACATTTCTAACTCTCTATACTTCACTTTGTTTGCATCACTGGATTCTTCGGTAGCTTTCTTCATCTTTCCTTTAACCAAATCCAAGACCTTGTTCTTTTCAAGGATGAGGTCAATTTTCTTCTTCCATGCCCTGTAATTTGATGATCCTTCGAATTTGTTCTCACTCTTTATTGTATTAGACATTGTCCTTGAAGATAGTGAGCTTCTTCCCTTATAAGAGCTCCTTATACGATCCCTTGATCAATTTTTTAGACTCCTTCTAGTAGATTCTCAAGACTGCCTTTTTCCTTCTTCACCTTAGCTCAGATACCATGTTAGAAAATCAAAAAGGTAGAAAGATTTTTTTATATAGATAATTACTTGTGATTCTTTTATCTTTTAATTCATCAAGCAATTACCAAAACAATAGCACAAGGAAAACAAATGTAGGTAGACAGCCAGGGCAAAACCCCTATCTAGGAGAAAGCCTAGTCAACAGTTCTTCCTTCAATAGTTTCTCGAGATAATCCAAGACTCTTGACTTAGACAAAGACTTCCTCCACACCAAGTCAGTCCTCAATCCTTCCTGCAGACGATAACTCTTCAAAGCAACTTCGACCTAGCAGCATCAACATGCAGTAGCAGCAACTTCGATTAGACAAAGAAAACTTCGAACTCCCTTGATAATCCTCATAAGTGAGAGAGAGATGGCCCAAAATTTCGATCTTGGTGCCGTCTATATTCCTTCAAAAACTCACACTCCTTTCCAGCATCCTTCCAACTCTTTTCCAACTTCGCACTTCCCAACTTCCAGCTTCAGGATATCGAACTATGTGAGAGAATGAATTTCTCCAAATGAATTCGAACTGCGTTGTATGTATAGCCTTCCAGTGAGGTCGAATTGTCTTTCTTGAGGTCGACTTGATCTTCTTGAGGCCGACTTGGTGTGGAGGTGACATAATTCATTTTTGACTCAAAATAATTCTTTTTACATGATTCAAAAGCCCAAGAAGGGTCTCTTTAAATGTGCAATGACTCTATTGACTTAGAATAAATCCTAGAAGTCCTTAATGGGGACTTTGACCTAAAACAAGATGACCCAAACATGAAACCCATCCTTTAATAAGTCATAATAATAATAATAATAATAAAAGATATTTTCTTCGTCCTTTTGATAAGTACATTTCAAATACATTTATGAAGACCGAACCTAGTTACATATTTTAACAATACTTCGACCACACTTTTGGGGCACAAACTTTGATTAGGCATATCTCCTTAACCGTGAGGAGTTATGAGGCATGCCACCTATCGTTAAAATCGACACGATCAGTGCTATCAAATGAAGATGATCTTGCTTGCAGAAACATTGAGCTTCTCATCCAAATTATTCATCAAAAGCGGGGCATCATGACCCTGCCATCAGAGCTTCTCATCCTTCCAGGGTTTCCTTACCAATGGAACTTCCAATCAACGCTTCCTTAGATGAATATTAAAAGCGTTCAAAGCTTGATGTTGGCATCAATGACAACACCATTCAAGATACTCTCTTTCCTAGACACCACGACATCTCGCATGACCTTGACCCCTAGTCCTGGTTCTTCTAGACAACCTATTATCTGAATCCCCCCCCCCTTTGATGCCACCTTTTGCTAAGAGGGACATTGAGTGATTAATTAGAGGTATGAGTACTAATAGAGCGATAGATGAGGAAGGGCTTCAAGTTGAATTCCTTCAACACAACATTTGGTCTCCTGAGTTCTATATTGTCGATTTATTTAACTATGTGGTGTGTGTAGGCTTCCCTCCTCATGGATGAGACATTATTCATCCAATCCACAAATTAGGAAGTAGTTATAATCCAAACAACTACCAAACTATCATGGTGGGTCATACATTCTCCAAACTTTATGCCACATTTTTACAACAGTGGCTCTCTGAGGAGTTTGGAGAGTCGTCATCTTAGGGCTCTAGGACGATTAAGGTTCCGACCAAACTACCAAACGATTGATCACATTTTCATACTCCACACCATCAGTGAGGAGGTTTGTCATCACTCTTCAAAGGTTTACAATTGCTTTTAGATTTCCATAAAGCATTTGACATTGGTTTCGTGGGAGGCATTGTTCTAAAGGCTTTGCGACATTGGCATATCCAGGACCCTCTTAGCAGCCATTATGAGGTTTTACGAGTTAGTTTTGGGATAGCTTAGGATGGAAAATGGCCTTTCCAATTTCATCCATAGTACCTTTGGGGTAAAACAAGGATGCCCCCTCTTGCTAACCCTTTTCAAAATCTATGTTGATGAGTTAGAGTCTTTCCTACATAAGCATATTCACGAGGGGGATGGTTGTCTTCTACACTAGGTGCTGATTTCGTTCCTCCTTGTCATTAATGACTTGGTCTTGTTGGCTTCTACCCCTGATGGCTTGCAAAGACAAATCTATGGACTGTCCAACTTTTGTGACCTTCAACAATTGATGGCCAATCGAGGTAAAATCAAGATTTTGGTCTTCAATGCAAACATTGGACGCATTCACGTAGAATCTCGTTGTAATTGTTTCGAGTTGGTTCTCATAAACTCTAGATAGAGACAAGCCACCATATACCATGATCAGATAGGATTTGCCAAATGTGCCACTTACAGGAGCTAGAAATAGATACACACCTAAATTGTAGGATCCCCATATACTTTGAGATCAAAGGATGCTATCATTGCCCATATTGGGATTTGAGAGGCTCCTTCTCTACCTTCTTCAGGTATTAGGACTACTGATGCTTAGCCCTCTTCATCAGGGAGATTTTTAGCCACATATCTTCATTCCTGCACAACATGCACTGCCTTGGGATGACCAGGACACTCACCTCATACTTTCATGTGGATTCATTAGATGAGTTGCAGGATGGCATCATAGTTCACCCTCGTTACACATAGACATTGGATCCATTCATTTAGGATCTTGCTAGAACAATTTAGAGTTGGTTCTCATAGATTCCAGATAGAGATAGATCACTATACACCATGGTCAGATAAGATCTGCCAAATCTGCCACTTATAGGAGCCAGAGATAGACACACCTCAATTTTAGGATCCCCACATACTATGAGATCAAAGGACGCTATCATTGCCCATATTGGGATTTGAGAGGTTCCTTCTCTACCTTCTTCAGGTACTAGGACTAGCAATGCTTAACCCTCTTCATCAGGGAGATTTTTAGCCACAAATCTTCGTTCTTGCATGCCATGCTTTACCTTGGGATGACCAGGACAATCACCTGATACTTTCATGTGGACCCATCAGATCAGAACCACAAGCGATAGGAAGAAGTTTAGGATGGACCAGATAATAGAAGTGTGAGATTTTGGGTCTCTTCTCAACATCCCCCATTGGGGGATCGATGGATACCACCAAGTCTAGTTCAACGATGTCAGACTGCACATCAGTCTAGATGTCCTCAGAGCACTAGAGGGGCCAACTTTAGATAGTTCTAGAGCAGGGTACCCCTAGCCCATTTGATTACCTCCCAGTTCTAACTTCCATAGGAGCAACCAAAAATCTATACAAATTTTCTTTCTTTCAACCTTAGATGCTAGCAACATCCTTCACTCCTACACCCCCCTAGGATCATACAACCAAAATCATCACTTGTTCCAGGGGAGTTTGACATTTAGCCAATGCGCAGTTCGCCTCCCTTGCCATCAGTCATTAGACTCAGGAGCCCTTGGCATATTTAGCTCCATTTCCTGGTCTTCGTATCTCACTCATTCTTTCTTGGTAGGTTATTGATTATTTTGTATCATGCCGCGATCTTTTATTATGCATGTTGTGGCAACACTATCTCTTCTTTCGTTATTTTCAACATTTTCTAGGATCTATGCTTGCACTCCCACATTATATTCATACTAATTATACTCTTCTACAGTACCATTGACCTACTTTTGTGGTCATTTGTTGGGCATTAATAAAATTATATTATCTTGGTTGGCTTCAACAAGTCAAGAATTTGAAAGTAATGTGCAAGTGTACTTATGGGGATACTATCACTCCTATCAAAGACCATGTCACTTGTGAAATCACATCTCTAGGCCTTTGTGATGTGCTACTTATAAGACCATATATCTTTGATGTGATATATCTTATCGCGCCAACCCATACCATTGGTTTCTTAAGGTCAATGAGATTGTCAACCACATTTTGGAGTCCCCTTTGAAGAAGAGTACTATGTTAGTGTCTATGAAGTAATGTAGGAAGCTCATCTTAGATGCTAACTTCAAATGGTTTATTTAGAGAAGACAAATGCCTAGCCTGACATATACATAGTCTCTCACTACATGCATGATTCAACCTTTGAAGGAAAAACAACTTGATGTGTTGTTGCAACAATATGATGACATATTCTAGGAGTCCAAGGCGTCTTGATGCACCACTTAATAAATTAATATGGAAAGATCCTCTGGCACACGAGGAAGTTTGTTCTCATAGTTTGCATAGAGAAGGTAATGCCTAGCGCAACAAATACTCAGTCTCTTGTTACATGGATGATGACTTATTCTAAGAGCCCAAAGGCATCTCAATGCACCACTTACTCAAGTATTATGGAAAGGTCATTTGTCACACGAGGAAATTTGTTCTCCTCATGGTTTACACAGAGAAGGTAATGCCTAGGCCAAAAAATACTCAATCTCTCGCTACATGGATGACACAACCTTTGATGGAAAACCAATTTGATTCACTATTGCAACAATATTACAACTTCTTCTAGGATCCTAAAGGCATCTTGATGCACTACTCAATCAAGCATTGATTTGACCCGGTTCTTGGTTCTCCACTGCCAAACATCTTACGCCATTGCATATTGATATGGGAGAATGACAAGATCTAGGGCAAAAATCAATAACTCATTAAATAGGGAAAGATAATACTTAGAAGTTAGCACACATCTCCTTTTGAACCCATTGTCCTTGCACCAAAGAAGGATGGCTTGTGGCACCTTTGTGTAGGCTATAGCTCCTGTTGTCACCTAGGATGCACACCTAGATTAATGTGGGAAAAGTACCTAATCCCACTAGGTGTGGCCTTAAAGGAAAAACACTTAGAGAAGGGGTTGTCACTTGATCCCAACTCTCTTCGTTTAGACTCACTCCTAGCTAAGTCATGGGGGGTGGTCCTAAGGAAAACTCTAAAGGATAACTTGTTAAAGATAACAAGTTTTAGGAGACAACTAGTAACGCTATCACTATTCAATATAACTTGAAATGGAATTAGAGATTATATGAACATGTACAAATGTTTATGAGCATATAAATAACAACGATATGGATTCAATTAATTTAACAAGATATCCTGCAAGACAAATTGTGAGAGACCAGTGCCTTTAAATATAACATACAAGAAATAGATGCTCAAAGAAGAGATCACAATACTTGCAAATAAGAAATGATTTTCATGTTACAAGAGTGGCAAGCTGCAAAAAAAGTGTTAATAGATCAAAGCAATACAACTTTGATTATGAACTATAAGATGAAAATAGATCTTGCAATAGAATAAAGTTTGTATTTAAAGAGAGAGATGCTCAAGTAAGATATAACAACATCAAAGGACAATTAATCATGAGCATGAAATAGACAAGTACAAGAAATATAAATTATAGTGCTTGCAAGTAAATGATAAGCTCACAATTTGAATTGTACAATAACCAATTGTATGCAAAATGAGAAAATGTTATTAGTGAGTGTGTGAACTCAAGTGGCCTTGGTAAATTTTATTATATGCCTAATCTAAGGTTTGACTTCCCCTCAATTCCTTCAACTTGGTAAGGATTGAGGTTGTTGCAAGAAGGCTTGGATGAGGAGGCTAAGGCCTCATTAACGATACACCCCGAGGACTTCAGTACAACCTGCATGCCTTCGTTCCTACAAGGGACTCGGCCACGAGAATTGCGAGGTCACATGTTTTAATCTTTGCTCCAAACTCAAATTTAGGGAGTTGAATGATAGGTGAGGAAGGTTGTCTAAAATATCCGTCAACCAAGCTTATGCTTGGAGGTAAATTTTATAGAAATGCAAAGTGCAAATTAGATGCTAAATTAATACTAGTGCTCTAAGTGAGATGTAGATTTAACAATTAGAAAAAATGCTTCAAGAGTGAAATGCCTTAGGTACACTATTAGAAAATTACCATTCCACTTTAAATGATCAAATTAATGTATTAGAGTTGTGTTTTTGACCAATGAAGCAAGTTATTTTAATGCAAATTATATCAAGTAGCCAATGAAACTGCTCAATGAACACAAGTGATTTAGATCGAGTAATGAGTGATTTAAACTACTTGCAAAATGAAATTAGATCTAGCAATGCCAATGCAACTAGATGATGAAAGGAGCAAGAAAACTAATCTAAGCTAACAATGCAAAATGAACAAGTCAGTCACTACCATCAAAAGACCCTCCTTCCAAATAAGGAAGTGGGATACCATGGGAAAAAGCCCAAGATCCTTCAAAGAAAATTCTCTTTTATTATTATTACAATTGAAACCCTCTTAGAGAGAAATAAGGGCTTAGATCTACAGGAGGGTTTACAAAGAAATAGAGCTTTAAGAGCAAATACCCTTCCTCAAGTAGCTAAGAAAATTAGGAAAAATTATTTACAAAATTCATGATGAAATTACAACGAGAAAGCTCCCCAAAAAGGGAACTCGCTATCTCTTCCAATGAAACTCGCTCAAAATGTTGGATGTGCAACCTATAGGAGCAAGATATGTGCAAAAGAAGAATAAAAATCCTCCTATATGCTCACGACCAAGAGGAAAAGGGCCTGAAAAATATCGATCAAAGATTTCTCAAAAGCCCAAGTGATAAATCCTTAAACAATTGACCGAAAACCCTACTCGTCTAGCCTCTAAGAGGAACTGCGAAAGGGAGAGAGCTGAAGGGAATGGTTTGATCCACAGACTATGGTAGGTTTAGCTTCCAAAAATTATTTGTCTCCTTGAATCTTCAAGCGTTCACCTGCAAGGAAAGATTTATGCAAAATCTCCAAGCCAAATCCCTGATCCTCTTTCAGTGCTGCGCAAAAATGGACAAGGAGATCCAAATATTTACAAGATTTATATACAAGGAAAATATATGTATAAAGGGTTAGAATATATACATAAAATTACGAATTTTGCAGGCAACAAGAGTATGAGGACACCTTCGCTCTTGTGCAAGCAAAAATAAGCTCTCAAAAAGTTAGATTTGACAATAAAATCTAATATAAATAAGTAGATCTGAATCAATATTAATAATATTTGCAAGCTATGACAAAGAAACTCCCTTTTCAATGAAAATCGTTTGACATGTTGGTCAAGGTTGTCATTGATGTCAATATGGCATTGTTGGAGATGGCAAATATTCTTGTGATACATGCCTAAACCCTTTCATGATGTTTCCCTAACTACATGAGAAAACCCTAAGTACATTTATGCCCTAGATTGGCGATGCATGATCTAAATTCCCTTAATACTCTAGAAGATGCCTTAGCCCTAACACATTGATGCAAGTCCTAATACTTATGATGCCCTTAAGATACATGAATGGAAGCCTATGTGTATGAAGCCCTAATCCTAATGAAGAAGCCCTTGCCCTAATGTCCATGAAAGGCCTTAGATCATCGATGATGAAGCCTTAAATGAAGATGCCCATGAATACATATTGAAAAGGCACCCTAATCTTGTTGATGTCCATGATACCTTTAAAGAAGCCCTAATCCTAATCAGCGTGATGACCTAATTCTATAAAGGTGCCCTAAACATTGGATGCCTAAAACTAAAATCCTAATGGATGCCCTAAATAAAATAATAATGACAATCTCACAAAAATAATTTTATTGATGGTAAAATGACCCTATTTAAGGATGGGATTGGTATAGATTTTTTCCTCTTTCTAATGAGCTATTACATGCCCCCAAATTCCTTACCGTTGAGGAGAAATCAATTTTTGAAATCAACATATGTCAAAAATTGTCAAACTGCCCAAGCCGATGTAGTATATCTAGGGGGGATAGTATGGGGTACAGAGGGAGGTACCCAAGGGAATAATGTAATAATGGGATGGGCCATAGTAATAAATAAAGTGGTTAACCTGTATCATGTAAGGGACCACAAGTAGTTAGCAATAATGTAATAAGCCCATTGTATTAGATAGATGGTATTGAGGGAACGATGGTAATGATCCATGGTATTGTATGTATGAGGCCTATATAGAGGCTAGAGAATCCCCATTGAGGGATGCCAAGGAATATTGTAGGGACAAGCATATGGCTTGTGGAGTGTTCTCCTTCTTTAACGAGTGAATGTATGATGTTGCCCTACCTTAAGGGTTTGATCAATAAAGAAGCATTTCTCTCTATATTTAGATCTTGTTATTTTTGGTGATTATTTACAATTATTGGGTATATTGGTATCATTTCATATATTTGCAGGTCAGATCTATTACAAGTGGTATCAGAGCACTTTCTTGGGCAAAGCGGATTTTTATTTTTATTTTTTGTAGGAACTTTTTGGGGCGGCAAGTTTGCAGATCAGATTTGTACGTTCTGGTGCAAAATTTCCAGAATCTAATTGTAGATCTAGGTTGTTTGCAAAAAAATACCCAATTTGAAAAAAAATCGGCCGAATCGGAGTCCGGATGAGGGAGATATCGCTGATTTAAAAATCAGCTGTGTTGCAGACATTTTTCGGGGCGATGAGTTTGCAGATCAGATCTATATGTTCTTGGGCAACATTTGCAGAATCTAATTTTAGATCTGGGTTCTTTGCGAAAAAATACCCAATTAAAAAAAAAATCGGTCGAATTGGAGTCCGGATGAGGGAGATATCGCTGATTTTAAAATCAGCTGTGTTGCAGACATTTTTCGGGGCGACGAGAAAGTTGTCGCTCAAATCGGAAATTCCAGCGCCTTGATCGGGATTTCTATCACATGGGTAGATGCAGAATGGTCGTTCCATTTCCGAAAATAGGTCATAATAAGGATTCTGAGCAATATTGACCGAACTGTGGCCATTTTAAATTTTCGCCAACAATATGTTTTTAGGAAAAAATGATGGGCCGACTATTGAAAAATTTATACGAGAGAAGAAGAGTGACTTTCCAGGGTATTGGAAGGACAAAATAGGGTATTATTTGGAAGATGAGGCTGCTATATGGTGGAAATCACTTGACAGTGAGTTTCTGAAGTTATGTAGTGCTGATGAAATTGAAAAACTATTGTTGGACAAATGGTCTCATACTGGAAAGAAGACAACCAAAAAACCTAGCAAAGATCTTATTTTTACAGGAAAAGATAATGGTCCTACTATTGAAGAATTCATAAAAGATCTTAAGAAAAACCATCTGAAATCTTGGACAAGTTTCCTATGGCTTACTTTGAAAGAAGAGGCTGCCATATGGTGGCACTCACTTGGCACCCAGGTGTTCAAATTTTCAGATGAAGAATTTGAAAAAGTCCTTTTGGACAAATGGTCTCATACTAGAAAATAGGGGAATGAGACATGTAAGGGGTTATTTTCTACTGGTATCTCCTTATTACAGGTTCATGGATATATTCAGAAGAAGAAGATCATTGTGTCTATAAATCTTAGTTGCAAACAACATTTTATAAATGTTAATCTGACAAAAAGATTGTAAATTCCAGCTAAACAAATGGAGCACACACAGGTTAATAATGAGCAGGTGCAAGTTTATAAAGATTTGAAGATTTCTATGGACAAGTATGTATTGCATTCTGATTTTTATGCTTCAGATATGGCTAATGTGGATGTTGTTTTGGGATACCCTTGGATGGAATCTGTGGGTACTATTAATATTAATGTGCAGAAGAAATTCCTGAAGCTTTGGTATAAAAAGAAGAAAATTACATTATAGGATATTTCCATCAATAAACAGGTAGAGTCCACGGAGGTTGAAGTAGATGTTCCAAGGACTGACACATTCGCTGATGAGCCCTTGATGGTCGACAACCAAACACAAACATCAAACCAAGTATGAGAAAAACAAGTAGAGTCCAAGGAGGCTGAAGCAAAAAATGTTACAGGTACGGATACATCAGATGAGGAATCCGTGGTTGAAGTAATATTGGAAGATAAGCAACAACAACAGATGCCACAACATGTACCAGATACCAATCAGGCTCCATTAGGTGGTGAATTAAAGAAAGATACACTGTTGGTTAAAACTTCAGCATATCACCACCCACATCACCCCACAAGAAAACAACCTACAAGATGGCAACGAATCAGCAACAAGGACAACAACCCCTGCATGACAGATAGCGAGGGGCGACGATCCACCCACAACACATCAACACAGAAGAGCCGCTAAGGTCAACTTCCATCTCAAGCGAGCGAGGCACCAGCTAGATCGAGGGTTCACCTTTCTCTTGGATGGCTAGATGCACGTGCATGGTACCAGTGGACTACTCTTTTGAGTAGATCTTATTATTTGTGTTCTTCTTATGTTTCGGGGACGAAACATGTTTAAGGGGGGTGGAATGTAGTATACCTAGGGGGGATAGTATGGGGTACAGAGGGAGGTACCCAAGGGAATAATGTAATAATGAGATGGGCCATAGTAATAAATAAAGTGGTTAACTCGTATCATGTAAGGGACCACAAGTAGTTAGCAATAATGTAATAAGCCCATTGTATTAGATAGATGGTATTGAGGGAACCATGGTAATGACCCATGGTATTGTATGTATGAGGCCTATATAGAGGCTAGAGCCTCCTCATTGAGGGATGTCAAGGAATATTGGACAATATGGCTTGTGGAGTGTTTTCTTTCCTTAAGGAGTGAATGTATGGTGTTGCCCTACCTTAAGGGTTTGATCAATAAATAAACATTTCTCTCTATATTTAGATCTTGTTATTTTTGGTGATTATTTACAGTTATTGGGTATATTGGTATCATTTCATATATTTGCAGGTTAGATCTATTACAGCCGACTTGAGTAGGCTCATAACCCTTGGCAAAGAGACATGTCCCTTCAGAATATGGAAAAACCACTATAAATATAAACCTAAATTCGTCCATTCAAGCTCAGTTTTTTCGGTGGAGACAAGAGGTAGAGAAGCAGTCGTACCCTAGAAAAGCAAGGAAGATAAGTTTGTAGAATTATTCATGGGTTAAATAGTCTCCCCCAGGTTCGAGCTAGGAGCAGAGAAATTGTTGTAGTTGCCGTAGTTGCCATGGTCGAAGCTGCCGTAGTTGTTGTGGTCAAAGCTGCCGTAGTTGTCGTGGTCAAAGCTGCCATAGTTGTCGTGGTCGTAGCTGCCATAGTTGCCGTGGTCGTAGCTACCGTGGTCAAAGTTGCCGTAGTTTCCATGGTCGAAACTGTTGAAGCTGCTGTAGTTGAAGCTGTTGTAGTTGCCGTGGTCGAAGCTGTTGCAACTGCCGTAGTTGAAGTTGTCGCAATTGCCGTGGTCGAAATGTTGATTTATTGGGATTGGACAAATAGAGCTTGTTGAAGTCTTCTCTTGAGAACAAAATAGGGCAAAGTTGGAGAATTTTGTGAAGCAACATATTGAAGATTTGTGGAGATCATTGAAGACCATGATGCATTGAAGCCATCAGGAGGTAACCTTGGAGATTTTGTTTGGGTGACATGAAGAGCAGTGGCGATATCTTCTAAGAAGACAAGGTTGTAATTGATGATGTGATGTGGAGACTAAGGGAAGGCATAACTGAAGATTGACAAGGCTCGTTGAAGAAGACATTGGGACCGTGAAGTATAACCAAATACATCTTGATGAAGTAAAGTAAGGGTTGGAGCCCAAGAGGTTGGAGCCTTGAAAAGACAAGGTTGGTGCCTTGGAGGATAGGGTTGGAGCCCTAGAGGATCAGAGTCCTCAAGAAACTAGGTCGGAGCCTGAACCAGATATAGGGTTGGAACCCTTGAGGTTGGTGCTTCAAAATTGACACAGATGGAGCCTTGGAAGTCCAAGTCGGTGCTTGGAAAATACAGGTTGGAGCTTGGGAGATTAAATATTGATGTCTTTATCTAGGGTTGGAGCCCTACATCTATTCTGCTTGATTTATTGTAAAGAAGAAATTAATAAAAACATTTATTCTTATTGTTCATTTTGTGTTCTAAATATAAGTGATCTAATTGGTAAAAGTAACAATTGAAAAGAAACACTGATTCACCCCCCCTAGTGTTACCAACATGATAAGCCTTTGAGGAGACTCAATATGGGTTCTTCAACCTTTATCCCTTGAGAGTTGGTTGGTTTAACCAAAAAAATTCCCCAAACGCTCAAGATCTGATTCAGAAAATAAAAGATCTCTACACAATTCCAAAAGATATTGTTAGATCACAAGGGAATAGATAACACAATGAAGAAGAAGACTATGAGTTCAACCGAAAACCCACTAGCGCTTTTAGATCTAGATTATTTCTTTAATCTAGAAAATTATACAAGATAACTTGTATAAATTAATCCCAAAGGCATATGAAACTAACAAGAGTATTTCTTTAATCTAGAAAATTATACAAGATAACTTGTATAAATTAATCCCAAAGGCATATGAAACTAACAATTTGTTAAGCACAAGTATAATATTAAGCACAACGAATCAAAAATATATTACCATAAAGAGTAGAAGAATAACACCATAAACCATGTAACCCCAAAATTTTCTTTATTAGATCCAAAAAATGTTTGAATATGAACTTCTGTAGAGCTTTGCTATTCAATTGCTCAATGTTACAATGATGTCAAATGGGGAGCTTAGAGCTCAAATTTATAGAAAAAATGAGAGGAGAGTAGAAGAATAACATCATAAAGCATGTAACCCCAAAGTCTTATTTATTAGATCCAAAAAATGTTTGAATACAAACTTCTGCAGAGCTTCGCTATCCAGTAGTTCAATGTTACAATGATGTCAAGTGAGGAGCTTAGAGCTTGAATTTATAGAAAAAATGAGAGGAGATCCCCTTCAAGTGGAAAATGTCTAGATCTAAGAGGAAAATGACTAGATCCTGTTGACCACACTTTGTCAACAGTCCAAGAAGCAGAGTGCAAAGCAACAATCAAACCTTTTCAAGTCGATGTCATCATGCAACTTCCAATATTATCATTGTAAACCCAATTTCTGCAAAGTTTATTTTAAATGATGTTAGAATTATTTTTCTCATAATAGAAAGACTTTGGGGTTTCAGTTCATGGTGTCCTTTTATCTGCAAATCTGCGGTATGTGCTAGTTTATGTGTTTATACTCTATATTGTGCAGAATATTTCAACTGTTATTTCATTTGTTGGTGATAAGGACATTCTATTGGTACGAGTTATCTTAGGTGATCTGATTCACTCTATGATCTAACAATTTTTGTTAAGTTTGAATAGAGATTTACAGGTACACTAGCCCTTGGGCTCCAAGTTCACAGATTATGGGGAAGGGTCGACCAGATTTGAGCTTCAGGCTTTCATTTTGACGAATTATTTTGTAGGAGGGTTTTGGCCAGTTATTTTTTTCGAAATTATTCATCCATGAAATTTATTTAAAAAAAATCTCAATTTTTTTATTTGATCTTGGGCTACAAAGATTTAATTCACAAATGAGAGCTAATAATTTTATTTTGTAAATATTGTAAATATTTGAAAATTATTCTAACCCTTATATTCTAGAATTTAAATTTTCAATTTTATAGCACTTGGGGTTTTGGGATTTTTGATTTTTTATATATATTGGGGTCTTGGAAATTCTTTTAATTCATTTTTTGTAGGTGAATCCTCAAGCCATCAAGGAAATCAAAAATTCCTGAAGAGAATAGCCCTAAGGCTAGGGTTTGAAGAGTTTCACTCCGCCAAGTGAGATGTCTAGCCTTATTAAGGAAATTCGTGAGGTTTTTGAGGCAGATCTAGGCCTAGGAAGGCAAGATCTTAGCCTCTAGCCATCACCCAACCTCAATGCTCAAGCAAGAAAGGAAGACGCAAGAAAATTTTACTAAGATTTCCAATAAACAATATGCATTTAGTCATGGAACATTTAGAAACCCCAACATAAATTCATTCACATGTACAATATAGAAAAATCAACAATAAACTTACAAATTCCACGAAGAAAGCCTTCTTTCAATCCCAAAAAGTGTCTACAATGCAAAGATCAATCTCCAATATAAAGATGCTCCATAAAAATCACATCCAAATAGAAAATTAGGCAAAGGAAACTCGCACTTTCTCTAAGGAGGTCAAATTCACATGCGTGATGATGAAAAAGAGAGGTGGAGGGATCCTCTAGGTATACGAGGTCTATCCCTTCACTTTTACAAAATAATAAGCCTACAAGGCTACAAGCCCTAAAATAAGTTTGAATCTGATTTTTTGATAAGACAAGAAGTCATAAGGCAACCTCATAGCTCAAAAAAGTAAAATAATGCCATAAATGCCCACACATGTGGGTTGATATCTTCTAAAAGCATGACATCATGTCCTTTTTGAGCAGTAATGCCATACCAAGGTGTGGAATGGGCTAAGGAGATGCTCCATCATCGTAATCAACTCCAAGTCCTAAGGAGAAGCCTCAAGAAGTGCCTAAAAAGGAACCATGCTTTGGGTGCCCCACGTCACCCTCTCAATGGCTAGATGGGTGATGTGGCATCATCTCTCTCTAGTGTTGGTGCTCCAAAAATACGTACAAGTTCCCCCTTATCATCTGGGGGATTGTGAAAATTTGGAATCCCCAAATCACTACTGCAACAATTGATTATATTTCTCCTACTGAATCAAGTTATTTACATTATCATACGGTAAACATCGAAATAAATACAATTGCAGCCTTAACAAATTAAATAATATGCGGAAACAAGAACTGAGCAAGAAAGAAATAACACACACAAGTGACACCGTTGTTTTTGGACAAATGTCCCTGGAAAAACCCAATGTGGGAAAACCGATGTAGAAGCCGAGGGTTTGGATTACTATGTAGTAATTTCTGAGTACAACTCTTCGGATGCCCATACTGGCACTCCTATATAGAGATCTAACTGGACAAAAAGATAGTGAGATGATCTCCCCCTGTCACTGGGAAATCCGACACTGATCTGCGTTACAGATGAGCCTTTGTGCAGTACTGCATCACACCCACGCAGTTATTGCGTCACTAGTGCTAGGACTGTGTTGCACCTCCTCTCGATCCTCTGCTCGCTGGAAACTTTGGCCCTCTGCTCTCTTGATCTCACACCCTGGCTTCAACACTAGATCCCGATTGTTCTGCAGCAAAAATACAAACTCCCTCTGAAGCTATGCGTTGCCACAACATAGCTCTACGTTGCCTCTCCGTGGCCCAGCGCTGCTTCTCTGGACTACTCTCTGGCCTCTCTTCCTTGCACTCTCCAGATCAGGAAAACTTCATTCGGAAAATTATCCCTGCCCCTCACTGCAAGAAATCTCTTCGATCACCTTCTCCGGCGACTGCTGTGCTGCTCTCTTGAGAAAATCGATCTTTGATCTCTTACTCAATGTATCTTGCAAATGCCCATCAAGCCTCTTCTTATAATCCTCTTGTTGATCAATCAACGACTGTTACAAATTTAAAAGTCATAAAAATTAGATATTTAAATATTATTTTAATTAATTAAATAATAAATGAATAATTAATTTTGAATCATTAAATTAGATTGCTAAATGAAGAGACAATAGTCCCAACAGACATGTCTCTCTGAATGGGCATGGCCAGTCAACTCCTATTTATGGAGCACTGCAACAGCCTTGTAAGCATCCAAAAATTATTAAAAAAAATTACATTTCAATGAAATTGTAAGTTCAGCCTTCAGCACCTAGTTTTCTGATCGTATTTATTCCAGTGGTATCAGAGCCAAATTCACTTGGCGACACCCCCACGTCATCCTGCTGGCTGTTAGGCCCTACGACGCTCCCACACCTCCGTTGCTATCTTCCACCTGCTCGCTACCATCCTGCGTCCTTGTCATGCTCCCACTTGCTGCCTAGGCCCCAAGCCCCTTCCTTATGTTTTCCTGGTCCCCTGCGACATCCGCAACCTACTCAAGCCATTGCCGACCAACCGCAAGTCAACGCTGTTGTCATGCCGTGTTGCTGTTGTTGATCGCTGCTCATGCTAACTAAACAAACCGCCACCGTGCTCACTAAACAAGCTGCCACCCGACGCTGCCAGACCACAGACTCTACGTTCTTAGAGTTCCAGGCTTGACCGAAGCTCCCTTTTCACGTTACGGTCAACTGCCACATTAGACAGATCAAAGGTTACGTCGTGACGTATACAACGTTACGAATCAAGTTGATATGTCGATATACGTTAAACTAGTGTTGAAAATATCGGTATTGGCAAAATATCGGCGAGGGTCCAGAAAACATCTTATCGGCAATATCGACAAAATATTAGCAAATATCGGCAAGTATAAAAAATAATTTTTTCAAATTTTTAAACATAGCCGATATTTTGAAAATATCGTGTTTCTTTTTTTTGGTAGATAAGCACCCATGGGGGATTAGAACCAGTGACCTATCTCAAGGAGTGCCTTAATAGTGCACCCATTCACCATCAATCCAAAGTCCCGTGGGCAAATATATATATATATATATATATATCCCGATATTTTGAAAACAGAAAATATCGTGATATTTTCTCGGCGATATTTCGTTTTGCCGAAAATATCGCGATATTTTCGAATATCGTCGATATTATCAACAATGCGTTAAATAGTTAAATTTTATATAATTTATAATTATATAATTAATTAAAAAATAATTATTTAATTAAAAAATAATAATAATTATTTTATTTAATATATATATATATATATATATATATATATCTATATATAATTATTTAAATTAAAAAAAATATTATTATTAAAAATTGGGTCCACTAGGAAGAAAAAGAACAAATTGGGTCATGATGATAGTTGGAAAAAAATTCAAGAACTCGACGGGTTGTAGAAACACCTTGACGATGTTGAAAGGAATCAAGATAATTTTGGGAAGACTGAAAACGACATGGCACAGAATATCCGAGCCATAAAAGACATGGTGAGCCAGTCTAATAGAGGAGCCAATCCACCCTCAGCCACGCAAAGTCCTTGGACCCCAGAAGACAAAAATTCTCCAAACCTTGGATTCTTGAGGCACAAGCAACCGAGAATACCAGAATTGCACTTCGAAGGAAGCTAGTATTATACTATGTCTTTCGGAAGGAACCATCTTAAAATTAAAAACAAATTACCTAAGTATGATGGTAAGAACCATAAAGGCACCGTATTATGGGTAAATAAGATGGATGCCATTTTTTTTGCAAATCCACCACTCGGCAAGCAAGAAAGGGTCATGACTGCATCTAACTACCTAGAAGTAGAAGCGTATGATTGGTTTCTATGGTGGTCTTCTAAATGTACATGTTGCTCGTTCAATTGGCAAAACTTTAAAAATGCCTTGTTGAAAAGATTTCATGTTGAGGAAGAGGATGATGTATAGGAGAGATTCATTCACCTCAAACAGAAAGGAACGGTGAGTGAATACACTCACGAATGGGAAGTGTTGGCGGCAAGGCAAAGAAGATTTTTAGATGAAGAACTATTAAAAATGTATCGTTGTGGCCTTAAAGATTATATTGGAGAGGAATTAAAATTACATAAACCCAAGAGCATTGTGTTAGGATATTCCGACACATAGGATATAGTTAAGTTCAACTTGGTCTAGTATAGAGTTAGGTTAGAGTTAGGTAAAGTGTGTTTCTTTACCGTTGTACATTTTGTAACTTACAATCCGACGGTCACGATATGTAGTGATCCGACGGTTCACTCTCACCTCGGTATTACCGACACTTGATCCGTGGCTTGACACCCGATTGGTCCATGAGTTCTATTTAAAGCGCATGGAGGGTCATTGTTCGGGTAATCCGTGCATGAGAGAAGCTTATGTAAATTTTCATTCTTTGATTAATAAATTGTCTGTACCCACGTTGGGACAGGCCGTGGACTGTTTCCCTCCTTGCACTCTGAGGGTTTTAACCACGTCAAAAATACTGGTGTATTGATTTGAGATCTGGTTGTGAGCGGTGTCCTTTTGGTATTCTTCTGTGGAACTTACCCTGTAAATTCCTACATGGTATCAAAGCTATTTGAGGGCCGCGTCCGTTGGTGATCCAAATCTGAAGCCGGTAGAACTGCATGCGGCTGTCGTTTCCTAGATCTGCTGTTTCTGACTGCTTTCGGGCCGAGAGGACTGCTCTGTTGCATTCGGAGCATCTGTTTCAGTGAGGAACCCCTTTCGTTTCACGCGAAAAGGTTTCCGGTAGCCCTAGCTGCGTCATTTTTCAGATCGGGAGGTATACAGTGTTTTTTTTTTGCAGTTTACTGTCATTTTCTCTCTGCTTATTTCGGTTTCGGTTTATTTAGCCTTTTTTTTTTTTTTTTTTTTTTCCCGGATCTATACCTTTCATTTCTGCGTATGCTCTTTGCCCTGCGACTCTGTGCGATCTGGGCAAATCAGAAACAGAAAGAAAGGATTTTTCTCATGCGTATGCTCTTTTCCCTGCACCTTAGTGTGATCTCGGAAAATCAGAAACATTGAGGAAAATATTTAGTTTTTTGGCTAAAGCTAACTTCGAGCCGTAAGGTTCGTTTTTCTTTGGATATTCGTGTTGGGTTTTGTGTTTTGTGTTTTGTAGGGGAAAAGAGTCTTCCTAAGGCAAGCACGCAAATCGAGGCCCCCCCCCCCTCTCTCTCTCTCTCTCTCTCTCTCTCTCTCTCTCTCAAATCTTTTGTATAGATCAATTGGTTCAAAGACCTTTTAAGAGAGTAGAGGTCTTGGGTTCAAGTCTCCATTTTGTGGGGGCGGATTTTTTCATTCCCGCACATTCGCGCACTTTGCCGGCAACGTCAACAATTTTTTTTCAAAAAGCCATAACTTCTTCATCCGGAAGCCTTTTTCAGAGCCGTTTTTTTTAAAACCGCCTATTTTTTCGAGATCTATCCATTGGACCACTCACTTTCAGCATCTTCAGCTTCAGTTGTTTTTCAAAAATGGAAAGTCCATGCCAAGTCATTCTTGACAGCACTAACTACTTCCAATGGGTTGCCTACATGGGAGATTTACTTAGAAGTAAAGGTCTCTTCAGAATAGCCACAGACCAAGAGAAGAAACCCAAAGATGAAGACAAGGCCGAAAAATGGGAAAATCGACAAGATCAAGCACGTGGCTTGATAGGAATGTCTGTTTCTCCTGATCTTAGATTCCACATTGCAGAAATTGAAACTCCTCATGAAGCATTAGAAAAACTTGCTAAAGTTTTTGGGATTAAAAATGAAATTAGATCCCATCAACTTGAAAATGAGCTGCTTACTTTGGATCCTAATAATTTTTCTTGCATTGAAGATTTCTTGTCAAAATTCAAGAACCTTAGATATCTCTTGGAAGGTGTTAAAGTTAAGAAAGATGATGGTAACCTTATTTATTCCATCCTCACTAAGTTAGGGCCAGCCTACTCTGTATTTGTTTCCACTTTCCATTCTACCAGGGAAGCTTTCATTTGTCAAGGCAAAGACTACAAGCCCCCTTCCTTTGACTCCTTTTGTGATTCCTTAATAAGAGAACAAGAAAAACTCTTACACCTTGGTCTTCTTAATCTTGGAAACTCTTCCACAAAAGCGTTAGCCGCCCAGCAGTATCCAAATTCAAAGAATCCTAAGAAGTCTTATCCTCAAAGGAATGGTCCTAAACCAACTCAGCCTCAAGATGAAAGATCATTTCAGCAATATGATAAGCCCAATAAAAACAAATGGAAGAAGACTGAAAGACATTGTAACTTTTGTAATCGAGATGGCCACTTAGAATCTAAATGCTTTAAGAAGATGGAAGCCTTGGAAGCCGCAATGAAGAAACATAACATCCATCTGGAGCCTACTTCAACTTCAACTTCCGGAACGGCATTTTCTGCATGTCATCGTCAATCATCTCAGTCTAGTTATGCATTAAATGTATCTTCTTCTTCTTCTCATTCTCATGAGTGGCTCATTGATTCTGGAGCCTCTTGTCACATGGCCAAAAACCAAGCCATGTTTTCTTCTTTAAATGATTGTAACACCAAAAATATATATGTTGGTGATGATAGATCTCTTAATGTTGTAGGGACTGGAACTGTTCATCTAGACAATGGTCAGTTCAATGATGTATTATGTGTTCCAAACTTATCCTGCAACCTTCTATCTGTCTATCAGATAACTCATTCAGGTGAAGGTAAAATCGTTGAATTTTCACCTCATGATGTTGTAATCAAGGATCTAAAAGATCCTAAACAGATTCTAGCTACTGGTCTTGCTGATGATTCCAAAAGGTTGTATAAGTTTCACAACTTTGGGTCATCCCATCTTCCCTCAGTATTTGTTGCTCATAATGATGAAGTGAGCAAACTTTGGCATGAGCGGTATGGTCACTTAAACTATCGCTCCCTTCAGCATCTATGTAAAGAAAACATGGTGACAGGTCTTCCTATGGTATCTTGCAAAGATGGTGTTTGTTCCGGATGTGTACTCGGAAAACATCATCGGGACAGTTTTGACAAACGTGCCTCTTGGCACGCCTCAGCCCCTTTACAGCTTGTGCACAGTGATTTATGTGGTCCTCTTCCTGTTGCTTCATTCTCTGGCTGCAAGTACTTCTTAACTTTCATTGATGATTTCTCTAGACGCACTTGGGTATACTTCTTAAAACTCAAGAGCGAAGTATTTACCACCTTTTTGGCCTTCAAAGCATTCGTTGAAAAACAATCTGGACATCAAATTCTTAAGCTAAGAACTGATAATGGTGGAGAATATGTTAAAAATGCATTCATCACCTTTTGCACCGAAAATGGCATTCAAATGCAACATACTGTTCCATACACTCCACAACAAAATGGTGTAGCTGAAAGGAAAAATCGCACTTTAAAGGAAATGGCTAATTGTATGCTGCAATCTAAAGGACTCAGTCTTAGTTTTTGGGCCGAAGCAATTAATTGTGCAAATTATATAATCAATCGCACTCCTACTAAGGTTCTAGAAAATATCACTCCAGAAGAAGCTTGGAGTTCCATTAAACCAGATGTAAGTCACTTTCGTGTGTTTGGAAGTGAAGCATGGGCCCATATTCCAGATGAAAAGCATAAAGCCTTAGAACCTAAGAGTGAGAAATGTACTTTTGTTGGATATTCTGAAGATGTAAAAGGCTATAGACTTATTCCATTTAAGTCCAAAAATGTTATCATTAGAAGAGATGTAAAATTTGATGAAAATAAATCGGCCTGCGAGCCTAGTCCGGCGGATGTGCCACCTCTTCCCATCTCTTCTATCTTTGAGAACATTTCTTCTTCTGATGATGAAAGCGAGGATGATAATCCTTCCCCACCTTCTCAGGATCCTCAACTTCCAAGATGGGTCCGTGCTACTCGGGATGCAGCAGGTGATCTTGCCGGTGATCCTACAGATCAGCGACGTACACGTTCTCAGTTTGAAAGAGCCTCTTCTTTACTGGCTCAAGCTCCAGTGAATCATGATCCTGACACTTTTGCAGAAGCTTCAGGCCATCCACATTGGGAAACAGCTATGAATGAAGAATATCATTCATTGATGACAAATGATACATGGGATCTTGTTCCTCTACCAAAGGGACGCAAACTTGTTAGATGCAAATGGGTTTACAGAACCAAGTATGGACCAGATGGGAAAGTTGACAAACATAAAGCTCGTCTAGTTGCTAAGGGCTTTTCACAGGTTGAAGGCATTGACTACACTGAAACCTTCTCTCCAGTTGCCAAAATGAACTCTATCCGCCTTGTTCTTTCCCTTGCTGCCTCTTTAAAATGGGAAGTACATCAAATGGATGTTAAATCTGCCTTCTTGCATGGGGACTTGCAGGAAGAAATCTATATGGAACAACCCATTGGCTTCATACAAACAGACTCCAGCCTCGTTTGTCGCCTTAAGAAATCCCTTTATGGCCTCAAGCAAGCTCCTCGAGCTTGGTATGCCAAAATGGATAGCTTTCTTTTAGAATCTGGCTTTTCTAGGTGTCATTCTGACAATACTGTCTACACCAAGAAAGTGGGCAACTCTCTCATCATCCTTGTTCTTTATGTTGATGATCTTATTCTTACTGGTAGTGATCCCAACCTTATAAACCATGTGAAGTCCAACCTTAAAAAGAAATTTGAAATGACAGACTTAGGACACTTACACTATTTTCTCGGTCTTCAAGTCTTGCAATCCCAAGAGGGTATTTTCCTTTCCCAGTCCAAGTATGCTTGTGATATTCTTCGTCATTTTCACATGGAAGACTGTAAGCCAGCCCCTTCTCCCTTTCAGTCTGGAGTCAAACTTTCAGTCTCTTGTACTTCTCCTGAAGTTGATGCTACCTTATACCGTCAACTTGTCGGAAAACTCTTGTATTTAACCCATACTCGTCCTGATCTTTCCTTTGTTGTTGGCCTTGTTGCTCGTTTTATGCAAAACCCCCGTGAAAGTCATTGGAAAGCAGCTAAAAGAATACTTCGTTATGTTCGAGGTACAATACAGTTTGGGATTCATTACAGTGCCAAAGCAGCTCCTCTGTTAGTTGGTTTCACTGATTCTGATTGGGCTGGTGACCTTGATGATCGGAAGTCTACTGCCGGTTATGTCTTCACTCTTGGTTCAGGACCTATTACATGGGCTTGTAAGAAACAGGCTGCCATTTCTCTTTCGTCAGCAGAAGCAGAGTATCGTGGTGCCGTGGAAGCTAGTAAGGAAGCCTTGTGGCTTCGTCAGATCCTATCAGAGTTTGGCTTTGAGCAGCAGCATCCAACCACACTTTGGTGTGATAATCAAAGTGCCATTCAGCTATGCAAAGATCCAGTCCAGCATCAGCGCAGCAAACACATTGAACTACACATGCACTTCATCAGAAAGCTCATTCTTGACCATGTTCTTGAAGTGCAATATTGTCCAACGGATGATCAGGTTGCAGACATCTTCACAAAGGCTCTCACAGAGGCGAAGTTCACTAAACTTCGATATATGCTTGGAGTTCAGGAAGTTGTCACTAAGGGGGGATAGGCTCTAGTGCCTCCTTCCTTCTCCTATTGTGTCATATTTGTAAATCCTTCAATCCTATCCCAAGTTGTTCTTAAGGGGGGATGTTAGGATATTCCGACACATAGGATATAGTTAAGTTCAACTTGGTCTAGTATAGAGTTAGGTTAGAGTTAGGTAAAGTGTGTTTCTTTACCGTTGTACATTTTGTAACTTACAATCCGACGGTCACGATATGTAGTGATCCGACGGTTCACTCTCACCTCGGTATTACCGACACTTGATCCGTGGCTTGACACCCGATTGGTCCATGAGTTCTATTTAAAGCGCATGGAGGGTCATTGTTCGGGTAATCCGTGCATGAGAGAAGCTTATGTAAATTTTCATTCTTTGATTAATAAATTGTCTGTACCCACGTTGGGACAGGCCGTGGACTGTTTCCCTCCTTGCACTCTGAGGGTTTTAACCACGTCAAAAATACTGGTGTATTGATTTGAGATCTGGTTGTGAGCGGTGTCCTTTTGGTATTCTTCTGTGGAACTTACCCTGTAAATTCCTACACATTGAAGATGCCAGACACACAACTATAATTATTGAACGAAAATGTAAACTCCATAAGGCACCATATGCCAATAACGAGAAAACAAACAACTACTCCAAGGAGAAGTCAGGTAAACCATCGTCAGGGAACACTAGCAAGTACGTTCTGCCACCAATGCGCAATGAAGGGAGACAACAGACTAGTGTTGAAAGAAAAAAGGATAGCAAATGCTGGAAATGCGGAGACAAGTATTATGCAGGACACAGATGCACTACGCAAATACTTTACAATTGCGAAGTAGAACAAGAAGAAGAATCTTTAGAAGACAACTCTGACGAAGAAAACAATGAAGAAAATGAAAACCCTAATCTAGAACCATAAGAGGATATGCCACGATTCCACGAATTTCTCTGGCAGCCATCACAGGGATAGCTCAACTGCAAACACTAAAGCTTAAGGTCACATGAAAAGGAAAAACATTATCGTTCTAATAGACTTAGGGAGTACGCACAACTTCGTAGATATCAATGTTGTGAAAAGACTTTAACATTTTTGTCTACCCCACAGCATATTTAAAATTCATGTTAGCAGATGGGTAATGAATAGATGGAATAGGCAAGTGCCATAAAGTCAAGTTGCAACTAAATGAATATGAAATGGAGTCCAGTTTCTATACAGTCCCCCTAGTGGGAGTAGACGTCGTTTTAGGGATAGAATGGTTGCAAACACTAGGCACGTATTCAATAAATCACCAGAAGCAGTTCATTGAATTTAAATTGGATGGAAGGAAATATAAGCTATTTGGGTTTCAAGCTTCACCGACTCAAGTCATCTCCGCTCAGTAGATGAAGAAACTTATTCGCAAGGGAGCCCCAACATTTGTCACACAATGTCAACAATTGGAGTTATTATTGATAGAAGGGACTCACCAACACTCAAAAATCTCATCCTTGATCCAGAAATACGAGAAGGTTTTTCAAGATCTACCAATGAAATTACCCCTTGAAAGGCAAATTGAACACATTATCGAAGTCAAACCAGACTCGACACTAGTAAACGTTAAACCATATCGTTATCCCCATCACCACAAGACAAAGTAGAGCGATTAATACAAGACCTGCTGAAGCATGGAATCATTACGAAAAGTAGAAGTCCATACGCTGCACCCGTAGTATTGGTTAGGAAGAAGGATGGGTCTTTCTGTTTGTGTATAGATTACAGAGGTTTAAACAAAATCACTATCAAACATAAGTTTCCGATTCTGTTCATTGATGAAATGCTAGATGAACTACACGGTGCAGAATACTTCTCAAAGTTAGATCTAAGATCAAGGTACTACCAAATACGGGTAAGACTAGAAGACATTGAAAAGACAACATTCAGAACTCACGAAGGGCATTATGAGTTTAAAGTTATGCCATTTGGATTAACAAATGCGCCAACCACCTTCCAAGCAACCATGAATGAACTTTTTCACCCATATTTGCGGAAGTTTGTATTAGTTTTCTTTGATGATATTCTTGTTTACAGTAAGACATGGAAAGAACATCTCAAGCATCTGGAAGAAGTATTACATGTATTGAAGAAGAATCAATGATATGCCAAGTTATCAAATTGTACCTTTGGGCAAAAGGAAGTTGTATACCTAGGACATGTTATATCTAGGGAAGGAGTCAAAGTGGATCCCAACAAAATCAAGGCAATCAAAGAATGGCCCAAACCCAAGAACGTATCCAAGCTAAGAGGATTTCTAGGGCTAACCAGGTATTACAAAAGATTTATAAAAAACTATGCACATCTGATAGCACCCTTGACCAGTTTGTAAAAGAAGAATGCTTTTCAGTGGAATGACCAAGTAGACAAGTGTTTTAAGAATTTAAAGGAAGTAATGTCAACCACGCCAGTGCTAGCGACTCCTGACTTCTCCAAATCGTTTATAGTTGAATGTGATGCTTTGGGGTTTGGAATTGGAGTCGTGTTAATGCAGGACAACCACCCTATAGCATTTGAAAGCAGAAAACTTAATAAACGAGAAAACTTGAAATCAACATATCAAAAGGAGATGCTCGCCATCATACATGCTTTAACAAAGTGGCACCAATACTTGCTTGGGAGTAAATTTTCAATCCGAACTGACCACAACAGTCTTCAATACTTACTTCAACAAAATGCATTATCAATAGAACAACATAAGTGGATGGAGAAGCTGTTAGTTTTCGACCTAGGAATATTGCAGAAGAAAGGAAAGGAGAATGTCGTAGCTGATGCACTCTCACGTAAGGATGACGACAACACAACATGTGGCGCCATGATAATTATTCCGGAATGGTTGGATGAAATACGAGCAGAGTATGCCCAGGATGAGGATTGTGATTCCATGATTAAGAATATCAATCAATATACCAATTTTGATTGGAAGAATGACATAATGTGGTACAAAGGTAGAATTTACCTAACAGTAGCATCCAAATTTGAGTTGAAAATTTTAACATGTGCCGCCATTATAATTGTTCCGGAATGGTTGGACGAAATACGAGCAGAGTATGCCAAGGATGAGGATTGTGATTCCATGATTAAGAATATCAATCAATATACCAATTTTGATTGGAAGAATGACATAATGTGGTACAAAGGTAGAATTTACCTAACACTAGCATCCAAATTTAAGTTGAAATTTCTAAAAGAATCTCACACCTCGCCTGCAGCTGGACATGTCAGATTCTACAAGACTTACTACAACATTCAACAATCATTCTATTGGAAGGGCATGAGCAAGAAAATTCAAAAGTATGTTGCAGATTGTGATATGTGTCAAAGGAATAAGAGTGAAAAAGTCCCAACCCCAGGGTTGTTACACCCGCTACACATACCGAACAAAAATGGGAAGAGATTTCGATGGATTTCATAGAAGGATTACCTGTATCTGATAGTAAGGATAAGATATTTGTTGTAGTCAATAGACTCACTAAATATGCCCATTTTATGGCTATCAAAAAAACTGACACAGCCAAGCAAATTGTGGAAATGTTTTGTAAAAGCATATACAAACTACATGGGTTTCCCAAGGTCATAGTAAGTGATAGAGACGCAAGGTTCAAAGGCAATTTTTGGAGAGAATTTTGCCACCAGGCAGGAATATCCCTCAACATGAGTACAACCTATCATCCCCAGACATATGGTCAAACTGAAGTCATAAACAAATGCTTGGAAACATATCTTCATTGCTTCGTCACTGATAAGCAAAATAAATGGACCCAGTGGCTACACATGACGGAGTGGTGGTATAACACTGCCTACCATACGTCGGCTAAAATGACACCTTTCCAAGCTCTATATGGTTATGAACCACCCAGATGGAAGGATTCGGCTCTGCTCGATTCTAGGGTTCTAGCAGTCAAAAACCACTTGGAAAAAAACCAAAGAATCATTAACTTATTAAAAGAAAATCTAACGATGGCGCATAATAGATTGAAACAACAGGCCGGTCGACATCGCATTGAAAGAGAGTTCGAAGGAGATTGGGTCTTTGTCAGACTCCAACCCTATAAGCAATTATCATTAAAACAACAAGGGAAAAAAAAATATCACCTAAATATTATGGGTCATATCAAATAATCAAAAAAATAAGTACTGTAGCCTATGGATTGAAGCTGCGAGATAAGTGTTGAATTCATAATACCTTCCATGTATCGAATCTCAAGAAAGTACTAGGGCAAAACCAAATAGCTCAAAATGAGATACCAGTGACTGATGAAGAAGGAAGAATCATCTTAGAACCTGAAGGTATACTCGCTACCAGAGAGAAAGCACTATAGTCCAAGATAATAAAGGAGTACCTCATTAAATGGAAGAAATTACTAGAGGAAGATTCGTCCTGGGAGTCAGAACGTTTTCTTCAACAACACCCGGCATTACCCATGCTTTGAGGACAAAGCATTTTTAAGGGGAAGGCAATGTTATGAATTTAAAATTCATAAAAATTAGATATTTAAATATTATTTTAATTAATGCAATAATAAATGAATAATTAATTTTGAATCATTAAATTAGTTGTTCTAAATGAAGAGACAACAGTCCCAACGGACATGTCTCTATGAATGGGCATGGCTAGTCAACTCCTATTTATGGAGCATTGCCATAGCCTTGTAAGCATCCAAAAATGATTAATATATATATATATATATATATATATATTACATTTCAATGAAATTGTAAGTTCAGTCTTCAGCACCCAGTTTTCTTATTGTATTTATTCCAATGGCCCAGATTAGATTCTAATCAATGGCTCAAATCATTTTGGCTTGATCCTCGTCTTCTTCTAGAAGTTTCACCCCCAGTTTAATTAATACCCTTCAATTATTTTAATTTCCTAAGTTAAGACTTACGCATCCATTAAAAATAATTAATTATTTTAATAAAGCTGTCTTTGGGTGGAATTTCCCAAAACGATTTCTGGGTAATCTGGAATACATGTGTCCTAGCCTCCTTGCAAATTTTGAGGCTTAGAGCACATTCGGTGCTACCAGAAATCAATACTCCCTCTTAGCGAGGGATGTGCTCTAGTAATGCAACTTGCTGAAGCATCACCCTGACTCTGTAGCATCTCCCTCTGCACTGTTGACGTCTGATATCAATGCCCACCAACTACTGCGCAAATGTTGCATCCGTGCTGCTGCTGACTCTGCATGTTGTTGCCAACTGCATCTGCACTACAACTTTGCTCCAATTGCTGTTACTGCCTTCTGCAACAACTGCAATGGAAAAACATCCAAAATACTGAACAAGTGTTCAGCGGCCAGCCTGATGCATCTATTGTTGGAGTTCTGACTGCTGCTAGTCTCTGCGCTGACCCTCTGAAGCCTCTGTGTTACTACTGACTTTGCACTGTGCCAACTGCATTGTTGTCAACTCTGCTCTGTCCTGCTCAGTCTCTAGCGCTCCTAGCCACTGCAACTCACTCTGACACTCCTCTGCACAAACTGACACTAGTCTATCCTGCTACTTATGATATGGGCTTCCGTTGCAAGGTATTGATCCAAGAGGTGGACTCGTCAATGATCTTGCCCATCTGCAATTGTTTTGAACTATAGTACTAGATCACCCCACCTCTCCCCTGGAGGTATCTGGGCAATCATGGCAAACTCCTCCTCCTCGATCTTTGCAGTTGTAGCCTACAGATCATGTTTCTCATCCTTGTCCTTCTTGAGAGGACACTGTGTAGCGTAGTGACCAAATTCACCACATCAGAAACATTTGATATTTGAAATGTCCTTCTTTTGCCTTCGTTGCTCCTGCTGCCCCTTTGATGCAAGGGCTGCATTCTCTTCCTCCTCCTTGGGCTTCGTCCCATTGCTGCTGTTGCTATCAAGTTTGCACTTGACTAAGTCTCGCCTCATCTCTTCCTGCTGAAGAGCGACCCACATCCCTTCCCAATCCGACAATCTCTCTCTGCCCAGGATACTCTGGACAAACACTTGCCATTCTTCTGAGACTGAATTCAGGGCCAACCTCACCATCTCGGTAGGCTGAGGCACTGATCCTATAGTTTCCAATGAGTCTTGGACCTCCTGAAGCTTCAATAGGAACGAATCAATGCATTCCCCCTTCTGCATCATCGTGGATCTCATTTTCTCCTCCAAGTACATCTTCCGCTACCCGGAAGATCCTTGATACAACGTAGCCAAAGCATCCCACATGTCCTTGGCAGTCCCTCTGCCAGCAATGTGACATACAACATGATCCCTCATTCCATCGAGGATCAACCGCTTGGCCTTCGCCATTTCAACCTTGTACTTCTTGAGTTGATCTGCATCTGCAGGATCAGCTACCACACTATCGACATAGACCTTGAGATTATGCTCATCCCGAAGGCAAGAGATCCTAGCCTTCCAGATCACATAGTTGGATGCTCAATCCAACCGATCTTGATCTCTCAACCCATTAGTTGCCATCTTTGCGAATAAAATGTCGAACTGCCTCCTCTCTCCTCTGCGCTGCTGCTAGGTTGGCCTACACAGTCCCTGTTGGAGTTAGTAGATCTGCTCCTCTCTACAACTGCTCAGCAATTGAGAAATCAAATTCCCTGGCCCGGAATTCTCCAAGGAAGAAATTCCCTCAAAAAGTGTCTCCTTGCTTCTTCTGATGTTTTTTTGCCCCAACAACTGTTGCAGAACACTGTGTCTCACCTGAACAATGCTCTGCGCTGCTCCCTTTGCCGCTGACAATTCTCGATCTGGAAATCTTACTTCTTTGTCAACTCACTCAGAGAGAGATTTTCCTCGAGAATCTTGCCCTCCTGGCCTGGACTGCGGAATCCCTCTGGGGGTTGGATTTGCTGCCTATGCAGCACTTCAATCTCCCTCCTCTTCAACGCTGGGCTCTTTTGATCTGCTCTCTTGGTTTACCTGCACTTTGATACCATGTGAAAATTCGGAATCCCCGAATCACTATTGCAACAACTAATTATATTTCTCCTACTGAATTAAGTTATTTACAATATTTTATGGTAAACATCGAAATAAATACAACTGCGACCTTCAAAAACTAAATAATATGCTGAAACAAGAATTGAGCAAGAAAGAAATAACACACACAAGTGACACTGTTGCTTTGGACAAATGTCATCGGAAAAACCCAATGTGGGAAAACCAGTGCAACAGCTGAGGGTTTGGATTATTATGCAGTAATTTATGAGTACAATTCTTCGATGCCCAAACTGGCAATCTTATACAGAGATCTAATTGGACAAAAAGATAGTGAGATGATCTCACCATGTCACTAGGAAATCCAACACTAATTTGCGCTGGAGATGAGGCTTTGCGCTGTCTCTTTGCAGTATTGCGTCACACCCACGTAGTTATTGCGTCACTGCTGCTCGGACTGTGTTGCACCTCCTCTTGATCCTATGCTTGCTGGAAATTTCGGCCCTCTGCCTTCCCGATCTCACACCCCGACTCCGACACTAGATCTCGACTGTTCTGTAGCAGAAATACAGACTCCTTTTGAAGCTCTGCGCTGCCACAACGTAGCTCTACACTGCCTTTGCGTGGCCCAGCGCTGCCTCTCCGGACTACTCTCTGCCCTCTCTGCCTTGCACTCTCTGGATCAGGAAAACTTCCTTTGGAAAATTATCCCTGCCCCTCACTGCAAGAAATCTCCTCGATCACCTTCTTCGGCAACTGCTGCGCTGCTCTCTTGAGAAAATCAATCTCTGATCTCTTATCCGATGTATCTTCCAAATGCTCATCAAGCCTCTTCTTTTAATCCTCTCGTTGATTAATCAACGTGCAAGATTAGATTTTACAGATCATTTTGCTTGATCCTCGTCTTCTTCTAGAAGTTTCAGCCCTAGTTTAATTAATACCTTTAATTATTTTAATTTCCTAAGTTTAGACTTAGGCATCCATTCAAAATAATTAATTATTTTAATAAAACTGTCTCTGGGTGGAATTTCCCAAAACAATTTATGGGTAATCTAGAATACATGTGTCGTAGCCTCCCTGCAAATTTTGAGGCTTAGAGCACATCCGATGTTACCAGAAATCAACAGGGATGACCATCATTATTTGGACTTCGAAACAAGCAACACCCATCAAATAGTGTCAAGGCTAGCCTGGGGGCGTCTCGGGTCCGCTAGGTACAATATCAAGTAAATACAACACCAGGCAAGAGGAGCTCAATGTTTCAATATCTAGGGTCAATGTTTCAATATCTAGGGGTACTCCGAGGTGTCATTCATCATATGGAACCGTCAAAGTGCCCAATGCTCTGCTCTTGAGGGGCAACACTGCATTTGTGAGGTCATCACTGCTCTTTGTATGGTGAAAAATGGCTTAGTCAATGTTGTGCAGTGGAGCCATATAAGGTTCCCTCAAAGGTCTTTGTTGCTGTGTGAAGAACCACTTGACAAAACCATCTCAAAATCAAATGAGAGTTACCAATCATTAGGACAATGACCATAGATGCATCATAGTGGACCATACTTAATTGTAAAGGGCATAATAACACTTCAAAATGAGATCACCTTCAAATATCTAACTAGACCAAGTCCTTTAAAAGTGTTCCGTACTTGTGTTAGGGATGGCTAGATGGTCAATCCTATTAGTTGTTTCTAGTCCTTAAGCGGAAGTGATAGGTCTTGGACCATGGTATTAGCTGATGGAGGTCTATCATCCTAAGTGTATAGATGTAAGGAGGGAGCAGTCATGGAGGCATAAGTTACCCCTTTTTTTGGTTTGCTTTTTCCACCTCTCTGGTGTGCCTGTTACTTATTTTTGATAATACTATGAATGAGAACATAACTTAGGAGACCAAGCATGCTTTTAATGATTTATTTTATTTACCCTTAATGATGTGTCAGTTTCTCGCTCATTAGGGTTGGAACTTGCAAGAGTTCCTTTATTATGTGATGGAGCATAAAGTGCTCAAGGAACCAGGTGATGGATAATGAAGGTTGTAGAGCTTATCCTATGATTTTTCCCATGCGCTAATTATTGTCCTAGCCATCTTTTGCATTTTAACTTTCTTTTCTTTCATTGTGACCATTTTATGTTTTTAATATTCTTTTAGTTGCATCAACCTCCAAGGAAACATTTTCAGCCTAGACTCAAGGATGAGGATGAAAGGGTGCCCAATCCCAATGAACCAATGACCACAAGCTTGAAGAGTGGAGACTAGGAAATGATGGAAAGTGGCAAGTATGGAATGTCATGGACAGGCTACTTCAATCCAAGTCTCCTAAGTAGTGCCCCTCCTTTAACGCTAAGGTCTTTGAGGAGGTCCCACTGGACTAGTGTAAAAAACTAACCTCCCTAGTAAAGCGAGATAACAATTTTACACTCAAGATCGGTTAATCATCTAGATCACCCCTTAATCCATGTTAGAATGCCCATAACATTAAGTGAGAGCACATGATTGCAAGATGGTTAAAGTACCTGCCGAATGATTACCCACCTTCCATCAAGAGGAATGCTAGATGGTGAAAGGTGTCTAATCGGTGCAAATGGTGGAGGATCGTGGCATAATATCATGTACTGAGCAGCGTAGGGCTGTTGGCTGTCTGGTTGTCCAAAGAAGGAGAAAAGTTTTCTCCTATTGGGTTACCCACATTTTGGTGGGTAACCGTCCTTATACCATATTACCATTAGCAGGAGAAAATACTTTTGTGCTTGGTCTTCCTACATAATTAGGTGTGCATCCAATGTTCAACATCGAGTCACTAAAGCCTTACATACCATGTTTACTTGAACCATTGATAATCACACATTCAACATACTAGGCGCCTAAGCATTTGACCCTTGTGCCAAAGGATGCCATCATTGATTAGACTTTGACATGCATGCGCTAGGGAACTCACCTTCTATTTCAATTTTGTCAAGGCCAGATAGTATGCAAATTAAGTTAACAAACATGCATTGAGCCATGCTAGGCACAATTTCCACTATCGATGTGTGATGCAATGGGGATCACTTCTTTGGAAGAAGGGGTGAATGATTTAAGTGTAGATCCAATCGACTGTGCATGGACCACCTCATTGTCTCTAGCTGTCTAGACTAACCCAAGATTGTAGTGCCGCTTAGGTTCCAAGGGAGAGTACCCTTGGGGGTATCTTGTTGTCGTTGCTAGGTGGGTTTGAGGGGTAGAGCTCCTCTGGGGATTGAAGGGGCAAGGCTTCTATCGCCATAAAACCTCTACAATGTTTGGTGCATCGAATTGCAGTGCATGCCTGGGATCTTTATAGTTCTGTGTGTGTTCCCATAACTAGGAATGCCAATAGTCACATGAAATGCCAACAATTTGCCAAGATTGTTATGGAAGGTCAACTATTTCTGTAACCAAGTGGTGCATTTGTATAAAATACTTGTATATACATTTTGTTTGCTCTTTTAAATATATAGTCATCTAGTGAACATGATTTTGTCTTACAATGCTTCTTAGAACATTTGATTTGTCAATTTCTGCATCCTTGCTGGTTGTACCATCATGTATTTTCCCCATTTTGATGATTGATGGAAGAGCTTTAATACTATATCTCTGCCTCAATTGGCAATCAGATGTCATAGCTGTTTTTTTTGCATGTTCATGGTTGTTTTTATTGCTTTTAATTCTCTTGGGTTTGGAGTTGTCCTTCACATGATGTTCCCACCAAACCCTTGCTTCTTGAGATGAAAGTTCTAAGCTCAAGCAAGACCCTAGGGCCACTAAAGAAGGGCTACCAAATTTACCCATGATAACACCTTCACACACTTGTGGCCGGCTTTTCTCCAGCACAAGGGGAGTATCTCTAAGAAACCCTACAACAGCTAAAAGATAATTGCAAGGAATGAAAAGGACTGGGTTTACAAATCTGAATTCTGATTTAGCTGTGGGATTAGTTTCAGATTTGTAACAGCAAAAGGAAAAGATTGGTTTTATGAATTTTTAGGTAGTTGGAAAGTGAGAAAGGCGCTTTAATGCCATTGGGCTTATGGGGCCTACATGGCTAGGTCTTATGAGCTTTCTTCTCAAATATTAAGACAGTGCTATGGCTGAAATGAACATGCTACAACAATCTTGTATGTTTGTTTAGGAACACAAAAATATGATGATACAGATCCTAATGAAGGAATACTAAGAAGTATGCATAAGGGTATGCTTGCAACTTAAAAAAGGAGTAATTTCTGGCAAGTCCTAATCAAAAAACATGTTTTTCTTTGACATTTTCCAGCATCGAACATAAAAAAACTAAAAGGGAAATCAGCCACAAATTAATTCTTCTAGAGTAGGAACCATGTCACTCAGATCAAGCCCTTATTGCGTACTTGACGAAATTGAATTTTCAGCATCTGTATTCAGCAAATGATGTCCAATACTCAAGCCATAAGCTCCAAAATATCACAAGCGATAGTCTAGTGTGTCTTCAAAAATTCCAAGAACAATTAAAATAGGAGGAACTGCCATTTTATAGAGATCAAGTTCGAGCTTCCTTTGCATAAAATATTAATATCCAAAATAAGATCCTGGGTCCCTCCAAGAAAACCATAAGCAAATAATTTCTAGCAACTAACACCTACATGACAAGTTGAAAACATAGTAAACAATGTGCAAGACAAAGTGGGAATGCCACTTGTCACGATATCTCAATGGGATGCCTGCTCAGAAAGGTTGACCAAGTATAAATGTCCAAATCAAACATTGAAACCCTTCTCCTAGGGTTCAACCTCAACATGTCTGCAAGGATAGGTCAAAGGAGGGAGTGTTCAAACAATAAAGTGCATAAAATAATGTGAAATTCCAACCATTCTATAGTGTAACTGCTACATTTACCTCCTCACTGTGGGCACAGGCTCAATATCCAAGGTATAATCACCGTGAAACAAGGTACAAACTTTGGATCCATAGGATAGGGAACCAACAAAACAATATGCCAGCAAGGATCCACGTACCATATCATCAAACAAGATCTAGATCCTAAGAGTAAGGGGACTGCCCCTTCAAAATCTGCCATGTGTACACAAGGACCTCCATATATATACCATCAGCAAGAAACAACGGAGTGCTCCATAGTATAAGATGCCAATTAAGTCAAAGATGATATCCCAAGGTTGAAAATGGGCATAGGGATCTAAGGTGCACTACTATCCATTAGAGAATATACGTAAAAAATCCATGATGTAGCTGTTGGGAGGGATATACTATCAAGTTGTGTGCCAAATAGAGGAGAGTGCTCAACACAAATGATGAGCATACATGCCACATGTGCTATCCCAGTAATAGAAGAATCCACATGTCCAAGGGTGCTAGCTACCTCCTCATGGAAACTTGTGCCAAAGGGAAAAATGCAATGTATGATATTGATATGCCTCCAAATGTCTGAAACAACGTCCATAAAGGGGAACACTCTAGACAATCTCATCAATACTCATACAAATGATGCCATGCTAGTACCAAACTACTGAAGTCACTTTGGGCATTTGCCCCATTGAAGAACAATGAATGTATTACCATAGGCTTTGATAAGCTAGACAACAAGTAGTGTATACATATAGCTCTAAACTGAACCAACCATTAACCATGATGATTAAAGAGTGTTGTGAAAAGCGCGATTAAATCGCGCTTTTTTGAAAAAATCGCTCTTTTTTCCCCGCGTCGATTTAATTGCGCTTTTTACACGAAAAAATCGGCTATTTTTTTGCCGATTTTTTTTTCCGAAAAAAGCGTGCTTTTTTCGAAAAAAGCGCGATTTTTCCCAAAAAAAGCTCGTGGTTGCCGGGACAGCACGATTTTATAAAAAAAATTTTGGTTTTTCATTTGGTCATTTGGGTTTTTTCATGCAATTTTTTTTGAAAGAAACAAATAATTTTTGAGTGGGGCAGCTTAATGATCAAGTCTAGGCCCTAGTATGGATATGCTATTCATGGTAATGTTAAATTCTTAAAGTAAAAGTGACATTCTCCTTAATCTTCATTTTCATCCTTTCACTTAAATTTTTAACATTACCATGAAATGACTCAGGATGTTTGAGAGTGGTTCTAGCCTCATTGGATCTCATATGGAGAAAGTAGAATTTTAGATTTCATTTCAAATCCAACAGGCTTATCAGTTTTTCAGGATTTCAGGATTGGGAGATTGTAATGTTTCTAGGTGACACCACCTGCTCGGGCTACCCCTGCCACCAGTAGAGGACGTGGTCTACCTCCTATAGCTCCTACTTCTAGTTCTTCAGCTTCTAGAGCACATCAGACTCCACTGCCATCTCCACCAGCACAGGCACCAGCATCTACATCTAGAGGGAAAGGGAAAGCTGTGGTATTTTCTCGCAAGAGGGGCATAGGAAATCAATAGGATTAGACCTCATTTTATTGCATATGACATTATGACATGATGAGATACATTATCATATTTTTTGTTGATATTTTGAGGCTGAGTTGTGACTCAGGAGTCAGGACTTACTATTCAGGACATTATTCAATGTTATGTGTGATTTTAGCGCGAGAAATGATATTAAACATCTTATATATTAGTTTTTTTATCATATTTATGTGTCAATGTATTTATTTTATGTTGTAGATGGTTTAGATATTAAAAAAATTGAAAAAAATGAATATTTTTGTACCAAACGATTTTTTCCAGCTTTTTTCCGCTTTTTTCTCGATTTTTCCGATTTTTTCCGATTCGCTCCCCGCGCCGATTTAATCCCGCTCGCAATTTTCACAACATTATCATTAAACCACCAATGAAGAACATAAATATCACCAGGCCAAGATGTACCATAATAATCCACTGAAAGGGCTGCTCCTACTGATATGTCATAGGGTAATAAGAAAATAGGTGTGCAAACACAACTCTCCTCTAGACACTTGTAGAAAAATTTAATGATCTGCACCCTTTCCCAGTTTACAAATTTTGCAAAGGTTTTTCAAGCCCAACCCACATATTTTGACATGCTAATAAATTTTCTGAGCAATCATTTGAAACTTTTAAAGAGTGCTTCTACTATTTATTTTTGTCTAACTGATACTAAAGAAAGATAACAAGCACACACAATTTTGACACAAGTATTTTGGGGAAAACCAGTCTTCTAAGGAGGAGTTTTGTTTTTCTTTTAAAGGAAATTTTACAACAAAAAAATACATAAAAGATTCTACTTATCTCTCCCTTGCAGAAGCCTTTTCTGAAGTCCGTTTTTCACTGGAATTTTGAACTTATAATCACTTAACACAGTCCTTTCTCTCCTGCCTGTGAAAATCTCGGACTAAGGGCTGCTCCTTATATACAGGGATTCGAATCTCTTGAACAGTTACTATCTCTGCCTTGCAACTCAGTCTAAACAACAGGTATTACACACACCTGTAATAAATGTTTCCTTCCTTAACAATTGGCTGTAGCATACACTACTAACTGGCCCAAGAATCTTGCTGGTTACTCACAGAACAGCCCGAAAAATCAGGCCTGAGAAACTCGGGTTTAGTGTGATAGGCTGTAGGAAGAAGAGTTACTTGAGCTCTGATTTTTGACAAAACGCAGATCTGAAATCATATCGACCTTTGTGCAGGTGACAGTAGCACCTACAGTAAAATTCGTGCCCTCCTTAAGTCTTCAGCTCGGCCTTTAAGAAGTTCGAACTACAGTAGCCTTAGTTCCTTAGCCTCTGCTGTAATATTTCTTCACAAAGCTCTCCTCCTTTCTCAAGCTGCTGGCCTCTCCTCTTCTCAACGTACTCATGAGAATAATGAGCCTCTTCCTCCTTTTTCGTCCCTTTTGTCTTCACCATAAGATGGGAACCCCATCCCTAAGATAGTAAGATCTAATGGTTGAGATTTAATCTCAAACCATTTAGATCAAGGGTGGAGATTAGTCCTACTTGACCCTCCTCATGTGGTCCCCCTTTCTATTAATTAGACTCCTAGTACTTTTAATGTTTTAGTACCATGGTCACTTTTTCTTCATAAAGTCACTTTAAGAATATAAAAGTCACTTATTAAAGTGTACTTAGTACTTTGTCACATAAAGTGATTTTTAAAACACATGCGACTTTAATAACTTAAAGTACCTAGTAGATCTCCACATAAAAAGTACATTAGCCCCCTTGATATTAATAAACTGATAATATCACTTAGATAAAATGTGATTTATGTGTCTCCCTAGGCCAAAAGGAGAAATGCCTAGGAAACACCTCCTTGGTACCATTTTCAACAACACCGCACACCCACTGTTGGTGATGGTCAGACAAGCCATAAGGGCAGTGCCAGGGAAATTGTGTGCATCTATAATAATGCCCCTGTATCTATCAAGTACTCCATAATTGTCATCTTGCAAATTTTGGTTGTGAGATGAGGATCATAAATAGAACTGGGTTGTGATGAAAATCACTGTTCTTTTGTAAGAACTCATACAGCATGAGAGGTAACACACCACACATCCTGCTCTCTTGGGTGTGGGTCATGTCTTGGCCTTATTTTACCAGTCTACTCACTATACACATTCTCTCTTGGCAATATGGTCTCTGCCTTAGGGATTTGATTAAAACTGGATTTATTAGTTTGAGATTCTATGTATAACATTACCTTAACCAATTTGGTTTTAACACTAGTCGCACTGGCCCCCAAAATTCAATCTTCCAAGTTCCAGCTCGTCTACTAAGTAATGGATGGTTATGGTTAAGATCTTCTTTCTGTTGATTTTGGGTAGCATTTGATGTGCTCTAGCCATGAAATTTGGTGGAGAGGCTAAGGCACATGAGATCTCCAAGATCCAGAAATCGTTTGGAGAAATCCCACCTGGATGAAGTGATATTAAAATAATTAATATCTTTAATGGGCTCCTAAGTCTAAACTTAGGAAAATAAAAATATTAATGTGTATTAATAAAATATGGGTGGGAAAGTTCTAAGTGACGAGGATCAAGCTAGTTCTAATCTTAGCCATTGATTAGGGACTTAATTTCGGCCGTTGATTCATCAACAGGAAAAATATAAGAGGAGGCTTGAGGGTCAGTTGGAGACATACCAAGAGAGATCACTCAGTTCGATTTTCTGGTGCAAGGTTCGCTGAGGATATCGAACAAGTGATCAGTTGCAGTGAGGGGCAGTTCGGAAGGAGGTCGAAGAATACATATCAGAGAGGCAACAAAGAGCCAGGAGAGGCAGTGCAGAGCCTCGGAGGGCTGATGCAGAGGCTAAGGAGGCTAGAGCAGAGGCTCAGAGCGCTGACGCAGAGGCTATGGAGGCCAACACAAAGGACGCAGAAGCTGCAGAGGCAGACGCAGAGGACGCAGAAGTTGACGCAAAAAGCCGCAGAGGCTAATGCAGATAGCGCAAAGGGCTGTAGAGGCTAACGCTGGGCTGAAGAGGCTGCGGTGAGGAAGTCTGTGGGGTAGACTAAGAGCAGATTAGCCAGGAGAGGGTGATGCAATTCCAGAGAGGGTGACGCAGTTCTAGAGGAGTGCGTGGAGCAGCTTTCGCTGTCCAGCACAAGGAATAGTCAGAATCACTGTTGGGTTGTTCATCCAGCTGCTGATTTGCTAGAATATCTGTCTCCGGAGAGAGGTTCTACTGCTAAGGAAATTCTCTGAAGGGTGAGCCATTTCTAGTACCCTAGTTGTATTCATAATCTGCTTAATAATAAAACTCTCTATATGCTGCACCAATTTTCTGCATTAGGTTTTTCCGGGAACGATCGTCCAAAATTAACGATGTCCCTTGTGTTGTCTCAGTTATTTCAGTTGTTTATCTGTATATTTGTGAACGTTGCATTTGTGTTTACTTCATTATTTATGCATTTAAATAACTTGTCAATGCAAAGAACAAGTAGGAGATAGTAAACCAAAAAATGCAGTAGGGGTTTCTGATGTGTTAGATTCATAAATTTTCACACTTTCCAGAGATGGCAGGTTCTTAATTGTATCTGCAAATAATTCTAAGAGTATTCTTCTTAGTAGTGGCCTTTTGGGTTTTTTAATTTCCTTAAGTTCATTATTTAATTTTATATCAAAAACTTTTGTTATTTCATTGTCAATCTGCGTTGCTTCTTTCAATGATGCCTCCTGGATGTCCAACTCATGGTGGGAATATTGTAGTTTTCAACTGAATATTCTTCCTTCTCAAGTTCTGATACACAGTTGGTGCATGTCCAGTGAGAAAAGGTTTGGGAAGAACATGAAACAAAAAACAAAAACAATGGAAAAAATAGAGTAAGGATTCAGGAAGCTTCATATGATTGTAAGTCACTAAGGAAGAACTGCAGAACATTACTGGTAGAAGGCAATGAAAGAGAAATTGGACAAAGAAACATAGTATTACAATGGATAACTTGGCACAGTAGAAGAAACATCAAAGGCTAGCAGGGGTGGTGGATGATGCTAGAAAGAGTTTGCAGAAGAAGCTAAAGGAGGTAATGTGAGACTCATTGTAGTAAGCTTTATCTTTTATGCAGCAGTGGATATCACCATTATAGGTGGAAGCCTTGGTGCTGCAAGATATCTCTGAGTTCAGCGAGGGGTCTAGAACTTTAGTAGGGGAACACAAATTTTGCGCAGGATGTTTAAGAATAATGTCAGAGGCATTGTTAGTCCAAGGTTTTGTCAAGATTTTCGTTTTTTCCATATAGGTTTTGTCATCTACTATAACTTATTTTATGTTATACAGAGTTATTGGCATTTGATTACAATCTAAGCCCTTTTTATTTGTTCCTCCTAAGTTTTGTGAAAATTTAGAAGTCTAATTGCAGCAACTGGAAATTTATTCTTCTAACTGTAAATTAATTGTGCAGTTTATTTGCTACGACAAATAACGAATAAATCACATTTTAATTTTTCACCATAAAACTATGGAAAAATAAAAGCGTTGGAAATTGAGAAATACTAGCACACACACATAAAAATGACACTTATTTTTAGACAATTGTCCCCAAAAAAACCCAATGTAGGAAAACTAGTGCAACATATGAGGGTTTTATTATTATGCATCAATAAATCTGAGACAAAAATTTGGGCTCCAAACTAGCGATCCAATTTGAGAGAATCACTGGCAAAATTCTTGTGAGGAATTTCCCTCACCCCACGACAGAAATCAACTCCCAAATTGTCTCTACAGGCTGTGCTCTCAGCCCATGTGTCAACCTTTGTGCAGGCCCTTCTGCTCTGCCTCTAGAAACTATTGTTTGCTGTCGCTGTTGCTGTCTCAGCCTCTGGAGATGATTCGCTAGCCCCTTTGGAATTATCCTGGCTTCCAACAACTGAATTGAACCCTCCTCTGGGTAGATCAAACTGCCTTGTGTGTTGCATGCGCAACCACTCTGTGGGCAAATTCACATTCCTTCAAACTGACTCTTTCGGCTCTAGAAACCTCCATCGGAATATTGCCTTACTCCTCTGCCCCCTGCTACTTGATCTCCGACTTGATCTCTCCTGCTGAATCACTTGCACTGGAAATCGAACTGTTTAGATCACTGAGTATCTATACTGGTGTATTCTCCATCTACCCATTGACCTCTTCTTATAATCTCCCTGTGGTATTCCAACGGCCAAGATTAAAACTTAATCAATAGCTGAGATTATTTCCTAGTCGACTCGTGTGAGTTTCTAGAGAATTCTCACTTTTCTCAATTAAAATTAATACTGATTAATTAACCAATTTTCCTAAGTTTAGAATTTAAAAATTGGTTAATAATCTAATTGAGACATTTTTAGGTGGAATTTTCAAAAACGATTTTTGGGTTATGTAGAACTCATGTGTTTTAGCCTCTCCTCAAACTTTCAAGACTAGAACACCTTTGATGCTAGAAAAACCAACACTCCCTCTTAGTGACGAAGGTGTTCTAGTGCTGCACTATGTTGGAATTTCTAAGTCTAACTGTTAGAAACCCTTCATGTACTTTTCTGATTTATTTCTGCCTACTTGTTCTGATTAATTAACAAGTTATTTACCATGTAAATACTAAAAATAAATACAAGTACATGTTCAACACATTACAGATCATCAACTGAAGGAAACAAAACAAGCACACAAGTGACATTGCTGTTTTTAGACCAATGTCCCTTGAAAAACCCAATGCGGGAAAACTGGTGTAGCTATCTGAGGGTTTTGAATACAATCTGGGTGCCAAAATCGTCTCACCCAACAGAGAATAATCTCGGCAGTAGTACCGCTCTACTCGGAAGCAGATATTCCAGCTGAAGCCCCAGATAAACACTCTGACAACTTCCAGCTCTAATCTGCCCCACGAAATCCCCAACGTCAGCCTCTAGGGACTGCGTTAGCCCTTTTTAGCCCACCGTCACCCTAGCTTGCCCTGCGTCAGCCTCTGGTGGCATTGCGTCAACCATTAGAGCCTTTGCGTCACCCATGCTGACTTTCTGAGGCACTGTGCAGCTCCTGGCTGGCTTTGCGTGGGCCTTGGCTGGCTCTGCGTGAGCCTCTAGTTGGCTCGAGGTCCCTCTCTCCCAGCTTATGCGCTGATCCTCCTGGTGCTATCTCTGCCTCTTTGCTTCTGTATTCACTGCCCCTCAGCTGCAACTTTGATCACTCTTTCGACTTACTTAGCAAACCCTGCCCCAGAAAATGGAAATCTTGATCAACTCGGTGTGTTGTCCAAGTGACCCTCAAGCCTCCTTTTATACTTTTCTCATTGACAATTCAACGGCCGAGATTAAGTCCCTAATCAACGGCTAATATTAGATCTGGCTTGATCCATGACTTTTGGACCCTTCTAACACAGTTTATATTAATTCATATTAATATTTTATTTTCCCTAAGTTTAGACTTGGGGACTCCATTAAAAATATTACTTATTTTAATATCTCTCAAACTGTTTAGAATCCGCCCAAACCATTTCTGGGTATTGGAGATCTCATGTGCCTTAGCCTCTCCACCAATTTTCGAGGCTAGAGCACATCCGATGCTACCCCAAATCAACACACTATTGCTACAACACCCTGTCTCTGCATCACCGTCTGCTGATGTCTAGCCACTGTGATTGCCTGCCACTACCCACCAACTACTGCACAACTATGATACTGCATCTGTGCTGCTGCTGACACTACTATACTGCTACCAACTCTGCATCTGCACTGCAACTCCCTCTCATCTGTTGCTGCTACCAATGCAACCACTGCAATTGAGAAGCATTTGAAATACTTAATCAACTGTCTCTATATTGCATATGTCTCTTGAGTATTTGACTACTACTAGCCACTACACTGTCCACTAGGGAATCTGCGCTGCTGCTGACTCTGCTGCTGAGCCTCCTACTCTGCTGTCAACTCTACTCTGCGCTCCTCAACGCCTGATTGCAACTAGTTTGCAACTGTCTCTCTGGAATCTGATTGCATCAACTGACAGTGATCCATCCTGCTATTGAATATTGTGGGCCCCGTAGCAAGGCAATGATCCATGAGGAAGATACCTCAATGGACCCTATCCAAATCTGCACAACTTTGGGACTATAGCTCCACATCGCCCCACCTCACTCCTAGAGGTATAGCTGCAAACACGACAAAGTATTCCTCTATCCTCGAGGACAATTTGTCTATCTCTGCGGATGCTGCTACGCAATCTTGCTTCTCCCGCTTGTCCTTCTTCTTGAGAGGACACTGAGTACTATAGTGGCCAAACTCGACACACCTAAAGCAATTGACCTTAGATAGGTGCTTCTTTTTCTTTTTCTCCCCCTGTCGTCGACTAGGACCCTTTGATGCAAGGGCTACATTCTCTTCCTCCTTTTCTCCCTTCGAACCCTTACTGCTACTTCTGCTGATGGAGGTCTTCACAAGTGCTCCCCTCACTTCCTCCCGCTGCAAGTCTGACCACATCTTCTCCCACTTAGATAGGGTATCTCACCCCAAAATGCCTTGGACGAAGATCCCCCAGTCCTTTGAGACATTGTCTAGTGCCAAACGTACAAGCTCTCTGTCCTGTGGTGCTTCCCCAATTGCAGCAAGCCGATCTTGGATCTTCTGAATTCTGGTGAGAAAGGGATCAGTGTCTTCACCCTTATACATCCTGAGGTTTCTCAGCTTCTCCTTCAGGAACATCTTCCGCTACTTAGAAGGATTTTGATGTAGTTGAGCGAGAGTGTCCCACTTCTTTTTAGCAATGTTTTTGCCAGATATATGCGAGGCTATATGGTCCCAGACTCCATCCAGAATCGTCTGCTTTGTTTTTGCCATCTCTTTCTTGTACTCTCAAAGCTGATCCGCATCAGTCATTACTACCACAACATTATCTGCATAGGTCTTCAGGTTGAATAGGAAGGACATCTTGACCTTCCAGATAATATAGTTGGAGGCCCCCTCCAACCTATCCTAATCTCTAAGCCCAACTGTGGCCATTTTTGAAACTGAAATGGAAAGTTCCCTCTTTCACCTGTTCGATTGCTGAGTTTGCTATTCACACTCCCTTTTGGAGTGAGAAAATTTGCTTGCAGCTACTGTCGGTTGCAACTTGAATTTTGGATTTCTAGGCTAGAAACCCTCTGAGAGAAATCTCCCTCTGTGTGTGCGCTTTCTCTTCCACTCGACACTAATTCTGCTCTAACAATTGCTGCAAAACCCTTCTGTGCCCAAACAAGGAATCTGCCTAGCAAAAATACTGAACTTCTGCTCCCTCTACTTGTTGGAATCACTTGAACTGACAAGCCAAATTTTTCTGCCAATCTTGCACTAAAAAATCGAACTGCCCAACAATTCGCGCTGCTTGGCTTAGGCTCTGCACAACCCCCAAAAATTCATCTTGTTGCTCCCTCTGAATAATGAATTTCTTCCTCTGCTTCTGAGCTTCCCCGTTTGATCAAAATCGCTCTGATACCATGTAAAAATTTACAAGTCTAATTGCAGCAACTGGAAATTTATTGTTCTAACTGTAAAATAATTATGCAGTTTATTTGCTACGACAAATAACGAATAAATCACACTGCAATTTTTCAACATAAAACTATAGAAAAATAAAAGCGCTAGAAATTGAGAAATACTAGCACACACACATAAAAGTGACACCATTATTTTTGGACAATTGTCCCCAAAAAAGCCAAATGTAGGAAAACTGGTGCAACGGATGAGGGTTTTATTATTGTTATGTTGTAATAAATCTGAGTACAAAAAATTGGACGCCAAACTATCGATCCAATCTGAGAGAATCACTAGCAAAATTCTTGGGAGGAATTTTCCTCTCCCCACGACATAAATTGACTCCCGAAACGAGCTCTATAGGCCATCCTCTTAGCCCCTGCGCCAGCCTTTGTGCAAGCCTTGTCCAAGCCCTTTTGCTCTGCCTCCAGAAACAGTTGTTTGTTGTCACTGCTGCTGTCTCAACCTCTAGAGATGATTCGCTAGCCCCTTTCGAAATTCTCCCGACCTCCAACAACCGAATCAAACTCTCCTCTGGCTAGATCGATTTTCCTTTGCATGCTGCGTGCGTAACCACTATGTGGGCAAATTCACACTCCCTCAAACTGACCCTTCTGACTCTGGAAACCTCCACTAGAATGCTGCCTCACTCATCTGCCACCTGCTACTCGATCTCTGACTTGATCTCTCTTGCTGAATCACTTGCATTTGAAAGTCGAACTGTTTAGATCACTGAGTATTTGCATTGGTGTATTCTCCATCTACCCATCGACCTCTTGACTCCAACGACCAAGATTAAAACTTAATCAATGGGATTATTTCCTAGTCGATCTGTGTGAGTTTCTAGAGAATTCTCACCTTTCTCAATTAATACTGATTAATTAACCAGTTTTCCTAAATTTAGGAAAAATTTAAAAATTGGTTAATAATCTAATTGAGACATTTTTAGGTGGAATTTCCAAAAACGATTTATGGGTTATGGAGAACTCCTGTGTTTTAGCCTCTCCTCAAAGTTTCAAGACTAGAACACTTCCGATGCTACAAAAACTAACAAGTTTGATTAGGATGACGTAGCCGGTAGTTGGTTGGTAGTTTCCCTAAGGCTTCAACCATTGTGAAGAGGCATTAGATGAAGATTTTATAGAGGTTCCATAGAAAACATTGGATTCATTATGGCATTGGGTATCATATATGTCATTCTAGTGTTTAGGCATAGATTTTGTATGTATATGCTGTGCTTCTATCAATGAAGAAATTTGTGCATACTAGGTTGTTTTCTTGTACTGTTTAAATGATTTAATTGCTGTTGATCTCAGTGTCTTGAATTTACAACTAACAAAATCCATGCTCAACATCCATGGTTAACTTAAAAATAGTTTCTACCATTAGCAATGTTGCGCGACTCAAATTCGTATAAGAGTTGTCTGGCTATTGACTTGACGACTCGTATAAGAATCAGGAATGACTCATATAAGAATTAGGAACGACTCGTATGAGACTCGGAGAAAAAAATTATAATATGGTAAATTTTAAGCACAAAAGATAAATTAATGACATTTCCAATCCTTATAAGTTATAAAACCACATTATATGCAATAATTTATAACATCATCTCATAGCTATAATAGTACAACATAACATATTCGACTTTTGTAAGCAAAAAAATTAGATAGTGAATAGGAAAAGGAATCGTGATTCCATAATCAAAATAAAAAATGGCAGCAAGTTCAAAATTCAAATACATATGTCATAAATGATAAGTCATAGTCTCATAACAACCTTGAGTCTCATGCACGACTACACCTATAATAAGCCCTTCAAGAGCTAGTGCCAACATGGGAAGGCTGAAACAACTGTGTGCAGGAGTATTTGGAGTTTCCATTTGAGATGGAAAACTAGATAGATCTTCAATCTCTTCATCAGGCCAATTCAAATCAGGGGACTCCTTGTTATGAAACCAGCTCAAGAAAAGATAGAAAAGATAGATCAACGCCTTAGAATTCAGCCTCTTCGAGGGGGCAACCTCCTTTACATTACATAAATGAACAATTCTTGGATGATAAATGAATAAATGACAAAACCTCCTTTCTATATATAGGAGTCTAAGGAGTCACAATATAATCCAGCCGACCTAACAATAATAATATAAAGCCACAAAAATAACAATAGAGGGATTCTATGGGGCACAGAAATAACAATATGGGGGTAATAGGGGCACAACAATATAAATAAGGGGTATAACTACAATAGTAATGGGGTAATCACTAGTATTATAGGGACCCAACACTCCTCCACAACACCGCCAGACTCTAAATCAATACTCCACAACACCGCCAGACTCTAAATCAATACTATCCAATAAAATTGGATCTAGATCCTTTGGCTGCAGTTGTTTTTGTAATTTGAAACTGAAACAAAAAAAAATTGAAAGTGAAACAAAACAAATTTGAAATGAAAACAGTTTTTTTTTGAAATGAATAATCAAACTTCATGAAGGCCTACCCAGTTGTGATGAAGCTAGGTCTGATGAAGCCTCCTTTAGCCTCCTTCAGCATCGTGCAAGAGCTTCTTCATTGTGCAATGGAGTCACTCAACTCCTTCAGTCAACACTCAATGAATGAAAAATGAGTCAAATGACAAGTGAATGAGAAATGAGAGGGAGGGAGGTGCTTATTAAGCATTTCATTCCCTCCATTTCCCTTTCCCTCCACCGAGTCTAAAAAAAAAAAAGAAAAATTTATAAAAATCAAATTTCGGTCTGCACTGGTCTGCCACAAGTCCGATACGAGTCTTATGAGGGTCTTATGCGTGTCCATGGGTCTTGAAGAGTTTGGACGAGTCTAGGAGGGTCTGAGTTTTATGGGAGGATCTTGGCCTCTTTTTTAGCATTTGACTCGTGAAGACTTGTTAGTCTTCAAGAGTCTTATAAGGGTTGTGCTTGACTGATAATTAGTTACTGTGATCTTCATTTAGGTAGAGAATTCCATGAAATGTAAATAAATATTGACGCTAGTTTACAGCACTATCAAGACAAACCGGAGGTTAACTCTTGCTATGTTTGGAAATTGATATGGGAAGCATGCAGATGGACTCGTCAATGTCGTTAGCTTTTGAGTTGTAGTATTCATTTTTTTTGTAATGTACCATTGTGTGAAAAATCCTTGAACTACAGCAATTGGAAATTATTCTCCTAACTTTAAAAGTTTATTTGTATTCTGTTAGATTATTAATGACAAATAGCGAATAATTCACATTGTAATTCTGCACAACAAAATTATGCTGTGGGAATAAAACAGGAACTGAGAAATAAAAGCGCACACACAATAAAAATGACACTGTCATTTTTGGACAATTGTCCCTGGAAAAACCTCGAGGGGAAAACCGGTGAGTAGATGAGGGTTTATTTTAATATGCAACAATTTGAGAGATTTACAATTGGATGCCCAACTGAGTATCCTTTGTCAATGCACTGAAAAATATCTAGAGATAAAATCTCCTTCTGCCATCAACTCGGTCTCCCTTGGCCTGCTCGGACTTTGTGCATTGGCCACTTGAAACGCACACTATTGGCTAAAGGGAAATTCGTACAACTTGGAATGTGATTCTGGGTGAGCCGTCCTACCTCCCATTGCCTCTCAAATGAATTCACTCTGCATTTTGGAACTGGATTTGGCCTTCAACAACTGAGCAAATCCTCTTCCGACAACTCACACTCGGGTTTCTGGCTATTTGGACTAGCTTTAGCAGCCCTCTCTGCAAATAATTTGACCTCCCTTCTCTTGTCACTATGACACTAGAAAATCATTGGGAAACTCTTTGGAATCCTGCTTTTCCCAAATATCTACTGCCTCCTCTCTCTGATGCTCTTTCCCTAGCTCGAACTACACCCTCACTGAAAACTGCAAACTGGGTAGCTCGATCGGTCTTGCTCACAATGATCACATTGATGCTATGTCCAAGCCCTTCAACCTGCTCTTATAGTCTCTTGTTGGAGTGTCGACGACCACGATTTAATCTCCATCGACGGCTAAGATTAATTAGACTTCATCAATAGAAGTCTCTAGAGTCTAGAGCAATCTCGAACATCCTTAATTAATTAACTTTAATGTACTGCCTTTCCTTAGTTAGATTTAGAAAATATTTTAAATATGGCAAATTAATTCAATTAAGGTGTTTCCAAATCTTATCTCGCGAAACTCTTTCTAGATTTTGAAGATCTCGTGTTCCTTAGCCTCTTAGCATCATCTGAGACTAGAACACTTGTTTGATGTTACCATATCCATCAAAAACTAACACATTGGGCAAATATGATGATCTTCCTTATTCTTTCTTAGGTACACATACATGAACAATTAAATTGCAGTGGAGGTATTTAGTCATTTTTCAATGACAAACAGTCTCAGGGATTTGGCTGCCCTTTTCACTGACATATTCTAGACCAGCTCCTTTCAAGGTATATGTACAAAAATTGACTTCAAGAATAGCAGCTCTTTATAATAACATGACAAACTATAGTGTGTATAGAGGAAATGTGGAACTGTATTTCAGAATGGAATGATAGGTCAAACTTTTAATTGCAGTAGGTTATGTACATGCTGATCAGCTAATCGATGGTAATTTTACTGACAGCTTTTTCTAGTCATTAAGGTTGGTTTTGGAGTATAGACCAGTGGTAATGTATTTCTGCCATTTTTTAAACTAAATCTTCTGATTAGAGGTTACAAAAGGTGATATGATTTTTATCCTTTTTGGTTTAGAACCTGAATAGACTATATGATAATTAGAATAGTTTCCCTCTTAGTTTGTTTGAGATGTTTGGTAGCTTGACATTTGAGATATATGTGTTATTGCCTGTTATTTTTTTTTTCCTTAACACACATGGTTATGTAGTGGGGACGTGAATTGTTAAACCAGTGTGCCTTTGTTTCTATAATTATCATGTTGCAATTTTTAATTTTTACTTCTCTTTCCCTTGATTTTGTTTTTCTCTTGTTAGATTTCATTCCAAAAAAATGTATAAATTTCAAAAAGATTTAATGCTGTATGTGCAGGATATGGAAGGGGCTGAGACCACTGTACCTTCATCTTCTTTACCTTCTCAAGAAAGCAACATAAATGAAGTAGATGTTGGGTCGCCATTAGTACCTGATGTTTCTTCATCATCAGAAGGGAATACTTTGGAAGTATCAGAAACAAGCTCTGTATTGCCATCAGATGTAAGCAAAGAGTTTGAAAATGTGTCTTTGAAGGAGGTAATGATCAATGGATCTCAGAATACAGATACTGATCCTGGCTCTATCCCCAATTCATCTGATGGAGTTGAAACTATCAGCCATGATATTACAGATATGGGTGCCACTAGACAACTTAAAATTGAAGAGATCATTACTGAGGTACAAAATTCTCAGATGGACAGTGCTAAGCCATTCACATCACTGAATGAAACAAAGAGTGGTGGAGTAGATAACGTTGAGCTGGTTACTGCTCAACCCAGTGTTTCTCAAACACAGAGAGTAACTGTGCTGCCTGAAAAAGGGAAAAATGGTCCTCCCCAGCATGATCATGCAGAAGAGACTGTGATCATAAACAGAGCTGAAATAGACACTGCAGCACCGTTTGAATCAGTCAAAGAGGCAGTTACCATGTTTGGAGGAATAGTTGATTGGAAAGCACAAAGAATTTTGAACATGGAGGTATGTCATACACTTTGTGAGTTTTAATTGTGAACACTTAATTTTCTCTCTGACTGTTTGGACTTTTCCCTCAGTGGTTCATGTTAAAAGTTCAATAAATGAATATCATGTCAAATTTAAGTGCTTATCTTAATGATGACCTATGTTTGAATTCTGGTGGGTAGGCTCCAGAAAAGGTAAAAAATAATAACACTATCAAGTGATGAACTGTAAAACAGCTCTGTTCATGGGTCCCAAGACCAAATATCTTTTTAAAGGAGAAATCAATAAAATGAATAAAATATTAGAAGAAGAGAAAAGTGAAGAATTGCAGGTAAAAGAAAGATTGCATAAAAGGAATAATATTGTGGTAAAAAAGGGTAAATGAAAATGTTTAAGCTCGCAAATAATGGAATGGGGTCATGGTCTTATCCAGGTCTAGTTCTATATCTTGTTGGTTATCCCTTGCTATCTCCTTCCCCAGTTAGACTTGGGGCATCGTGGTTGATTGAGGTTGGCTGCTCTTCTGTGAATACTTGTATTACTCTCCAATCAGTTAATGAGATTTTGAACAAACTTGGTCAACTTAAAATTCTCATTTTTTAGAGAGCACTTTTGATTGTGTCAACTTTCAAGAGGTCTTTCATTGCTACTAGGTTCTTTGTAAACAGCAATAACACTCAAACAAGAAGTTGAACCTGAGTTAAAAAGACAATTTTGGTTCCCAAATATAAGAAAAATTAAAAAGAAAGGTCCACTGAACGATATCCTCTTTCATGCTACATCAGCCAGCCCAGTATCTAAAAGGGTCATAGATGGCAAGGAAATGTTGTTCGAATTTGCCCTTTCCTTCAATCCTAGTCAAGATCCTTGCATCTTTGAACAAGAAATGCATGTAAACTGACAGAACAATATATCATACAATAGGCTTGGTTCTAGATTTTTTGATGTAAAGGTGTATCTGGGCTGATTACAAATTGTTCGAGGGGAAAACAAGTTCCTATCTTATGTGTCAATCTCATATGACCACTCTTAATGTTAGTGGTTAGTGACATGTTACCACTATAACATGATAAGGTTAAAGGTTAAGTGGCATATGGTGTTAGTTATTGTATTATGACATGATGTGCACGGGGATGTACACAGATGGCCAACCTCAAGATAGCTCCTTTTGTGATGTTTGCTGCATATTCACTCCAATTATGTAGTCCTATCAATATGGGTGCATTGATAAAAATGAGCATGGTATCAGAGCGATATTGGTTTAGAGCCTATGTCTGCTGACAAAGTCCAGCATTAAATGGGTGTTTGCATCGAGTCATCGACAACTGCACCTGGGAGTGGTCCTACCAAGGAGAGACGAAAAAATAAAAAGGCAAGTCCGTTTGAGTATTTAATTAATTTGTATGGGCAAAATATTCTTTTGAAAAGGTGCCGACTGTAAATGTTTTTAAAGGTTAAATATGGAAAGTTTATACAAAGATTTCAGCTCTAAAGTGTAATACTTTGAAGAATTTGAAGAGACCTGGAGCTTGGATTGCACCCCTTCATATACTAGAAGACATCAAAGATATATTGAAGCAAATCCAGGCAGAGACAATATCAGGCAAGAAATAAGAAACCCAGATATCTGTGTGAATGAAAGGCCCAACAAAACATATGCCTGGGCAAAGACATGATTTTGACAACAGAGCCTGTATATGCAGATGTTCATGCTAGAATGCGTCTGTAGGTTGTGCTGTTGCATATGTCTTGAGCATAGTGAGGGTACAAGAAAAGGGACTGCACCCTTGCATATTCAAATCCCAATGATTCAGTCCAACAATCAGAAATAAATAAGTCAGAACTAAGGCTGTCTACAGTGATGCTTAGAGTAGGAAACAAAAAAGACTTGATGCTGAATAGATGGAAGAGATACCGACCAGACAACAAAGGTAAGATGTGCAAAACATACCAGATGTTCATATCCAGTTGGGCAATAATTTTTAGACTGGAAAGCATGCCCTAGAAAGTTGTTTGCAGAAAACAGAGGATGCTCATGATAAGAAGGAACGTTCGATGGTTGATACAATGACTAAGCAACATGATCTTCTCAGTCTGATGCTTCTCCTGTAAAACCCTGACATGGATTTGGTGAACTTGGAAAAAACATCATTGAGACAGTTGACTCATTCAACAATATACCCAGAATAGAAGGAGCCCTCAGTGGTTGATACAGTGACTAAGCAACATGATCTACTCAGTCTGATGCTTCTCCTGCAAAACCCAGACAATATGCATTTGGTTAACTTGGAGAAAACATCATTGAGACAATTGACTCATTCAAAAATATACCCGGAATAAAACTAGAAAGAGAGGCATATCAGATGTCTAGGGCATGGTAGGCTCAGACCATGTCTGTTTAGGGTGAGAGCGAAGCAGGATTGTGAAGTGGGAAGCAGGACCATGAAACACTAGTTTCCAAAAGTCTGAGAGCACAGCATTCCGGAGTGTTTTTCATATAATATATATTTTTATATATTTTAATGCATATATATTAAAAAAAACATGCAAAATGTTGAATTTGTTGTAGAAAATATTAAAACAAAGATCTTTGTAGTAGATCAATGATAATCATTAAAGCATCAACCATTTAGTACACAAATAATGTCAAATATATAGCAGTTATATAACTTAGTATTGTCATCAAATGATAACTATAACATCGATCTTCATTTGTCATCAACAAGCTTTAAGAGATAACATCAGCCATGAAATGAAACAGGGCATCCTGACCAATGAGTTGTAACATTCATTTTTTGTTGAACATGCAAAAAATGTTTTATAAGTGTATTGATTACAATTTTGTATACATAAAAATCATAGAGTGAAATTGCAATGATGGAGGAATTATTGGCAGGGCAATTATTTGAAAATGAAAATCATACCAGCATTTATAACAAAATGAAAAAAATTGGAGATGTATGTTTATGTGTTGGCACAAAAACATAAAAACTGGTTGTAAAAAGTCTAGTTGGTTAAGAATGTTCGCTGTGGTATTGAGTCAGCTCAAGAGTATTTGTGTTGCAAGTAGGAACTGTTAATTCTGGCAGTAGGCAGTGATTGTTGAAAGCAAGATGAGGTGGTAGCCCTTGAAGACAATAACCAAAGTGGGTTTTCCTTGAGTGCAAAGAATAGAATATTAGATTTTGGGCACTAGGCCTAGTGCACACTGACAGACCAGATCTGGGAACAGCTTCCTATTAACTTTGCACAGCTGATGAACTGAAACACACTGCTGTGTCTAACCAGAAACAAATTTAGCACAACGGAACTTTTAAAAGCAGCTATTGGATCATGCGCAGTAAACACAAAATTTCAGCCCCAAAACACAGTTCTTATTAGTTTGTTGACGGTGCTGGAAATCCGTCAACCAAGGGGACCTCCCTGATATGAAGTCCCAACTAGACCTCACACCATTTGGTGTAGGAGTCCTGTGCAGTGTAAAGGCCCGGTTGCCATATACTTAGAGATCTGCGTTGGCTCTAGCTGTCAGCACATGAGAGTGTTACACTGGTATCTTCAAACAACAAGGTAAGTGTGCTTGGTGAGTGCATAACGTAATTGTGTCAAGGTTCTCTTACTGCAAAAAAAAGGAAGAAAAGTGAGCCTCTAAGTGAGAGGTAATAGTACCACCCAGGAAGAGACACGCGAACTAGGAATGCCTGTCCAACATCCAGCAAAATAGTCCACAACAGATGTGGAAGCCGTTAAAACCAAAGTATAAGGGAAGACCCGTCCACAATCCAACGGAGTAGTCCACAACGAATGTGATGGTCGTTATAACCAATAAGCGAGGAAGGTCTGTCTAGTATCCTGCGGAGTAGTCCACAAGGATGAGACAATAGTGATAACCAATACAACACATTCCCAACAAGGTAAGTACTAAAACAACTGAAATAGTTCAATTATCTTAGTACATGTGAAACAAACATGAATTACAAATGCCGAAAGAATAGTCTTACAAACATCCACAAGACATGCATGAAAACATGTTGGCCTGAACAACCTTCTGTATTAAGCAAAGGATCCAAGACACATATGTACATCATGCATCTCTAGCCCCAGTAGTGGGACATTGGAGCCACTCCTCGCTCCTCAAAGAACTAACTGAAAACTCTCTATGCTTCGTGGGAGGAGCCAAGGTGAAAAGTCCCTTGCTCATACAATGAGGGGGTATATATAACCAAGGGTGATGCTTGACCCTTGTGACTCTTTGACTACCCTCATGACTATTCAACTTCCTATGACTTTTCAACTGACATGACTCTTCATATTCATGTGTGTCCATTGGACTTCCACTTTACATTACATTTGATTTACAATAGACATGGCCCATAATAGTGATGTGGCCTTTGACAACTCATGACACGACTTGACATGACACTGTTGACATGACTAGCTTGCTGAGGTGGCGATATCAACCTGCGATTGCTGCTGAATGATAGATGTGCTCTTGGATGCGCTTTCTCTTCCCCTTCGCATAGCTTAATGATGCAGGGTCTTCAATGATCTTTGGTCTTGAGTGGTGGTTGCATGCATGTGTTCTCTTTGCTTGTGCTTGATAAGCTTCTTTGTTCGTCCAGTTGTAAGTGAGTCTTCTAGCATGTTCGCTCCTCCTCCTTCTTCATCGTCTCGCCATGATCTAACAGTGTACCTGTTCCTACATTCACTCATGACGGGACGACATCAAATCCAAAAACTCCCTAGTCTAAGATGATGCACTGTTATCCATGGACTGAGCCCGGGACAGGTGATAGGCTGGGAAAGAGGGCCCAATAACTGTGCATTACGCAGTTCTAGTTGACAGGGAGGGAGACTGGTCACTAAGACTACACAGAGCGCAACTCAGGCTTGGTTGAGGAACTCCTGAGCACAGTCTTCACTATCGGGAAAAATTGTGTAGAGGCCACTGGGAGGCAAGATTGCGCAGTTGAGATCATCAGTGGCAGCTGCAAGGTGAGACCCTGGGAGGCAGGTCTACACAGTTTTCCAAGGGAAGGTAGGACTGGGTAGCAGAGGGACCTGAGAGGACAGATCTGTGCAGGTTTTGGGATTAGTGGGTCTTGGCTGAGGGAGGACACTGGGGGGACACCTCTACGTAGTTCTGGGAGGCAAGGCAGGTTTAGGTCTCTGCGCATTGCGAGGTTCCAGAAGGCAGGGAGGAGGTTTGATGAATGATCTTGCGAAATGCGTAGTTCAGGTCAGGCTTGAGGCATCTTCTACGTAATTCTGGGGAGGAAGGCAGTCTGCTCAACTTTGGGATTGCGTAGTGCAACTGCCCTGGGGGACAGTCTCTGTGCACTGTGCAGTTCCAGGCAGCAGATCAACATCACTGAGGGCTAAGACTATGCAGTGTGTAGCTCAGTCGGGTTTTGGTGAGAGAGAGTTGTCTGGTCGAAAGGCTTGTCAGGAAAATGGCTAAGTGTGTGTGGCAAGTGAACTTGTGAGGAACTTGACATTGGGATCACACACTTAGCATACTTCGACGACCCGACAACGTAGACCACTGGGAGAACAAGATAAAGCATTACATTTGTGAGACTGTGTAGAACTAAAAGTGACAAGTGCGACACTTGAGACAGACCTTAGGACGATCGTGACGACACTTGTGCGACAATGCTTAAAACTTTGTATGAATGTGACAAATGTTTACATGGCTAGGACAACTTGTATACATAAAGAGCAACATTCGAGGTCACCAGAAAGGCTCGCAAACATGACACAACAACCAAACAGGCCAAAAGACGACAATTGATCCAACAAGCGAAAGGGAGCAAGGCACTTAGAGGAAACACATGTAATGACTGTCATTGCTTGCAACCATGCATGTCCTTGAAGAAAAAATGATATGACAATGATAAGCGGTCCTTCAAGCTATGCTAAGAGGCATATTTCAAAAGATGTGCTTTGTTTTCCATACCTACCCTCCAAAGGGTTATGCAACAGATGGAGTCTTCATGCAGTCCGATCTTTTATCTTACCTTGGGTTCCTTGGTCTTCTTATCTTTCTCCTCAACTCCTTGAGAGTCATCTAGCATGTCATCCTTCTTCGTGGCCACTAAGAGACAATTGCGCAATTTAAGCGGGCAGTGAATGCTGCGGGATGAGGCCCTGGGAGGACACATCTACGTATTTTCAGGATGCAAGGTAGATTGGGTAGCTGAGATGCCTGAGGGACAAAACTGCGCATTTTTTGGAGACAGTGGGTTCCGGCTGAGGGAAGGACACTGGAGGAAGCCACTGTGCAGTTTTGGATGCCAAGGGAGGCTGGGCTTTCTGCGCATTGCGCAGTTCCAACAGGCAAGGGAAAAGCTTGAGGGTTGCAAATGCAAAGTGCGCAATTCAGGAAAGCTCGATGAGGCTAGTTTGCTAGGGGAACTCCAGAATTTGGTTAAATGTGGGATCAGTGGAACTGATGTAGACAATGATAAAACTTAACTATGATCACACACTTGAACACTTCGTGATACAACATAGACCATCCAAAACATATAACATATACTTTGCTTAATGCAACAACCTTTGTGGCAGCTTACAACAATTGCAACTCCGATGATAGCCTTTGGGAGGATAAAGGTGACACCTGTGCAAGAGTGCGTGAAATGAGTGTGAAACATGTCTATGTGATGAGGACAACCCATTCTCACAAATATTTCCCCTTGAAGCAGAACAAACTTACCTTTGCATGATAGGTGATAATCCGCATGCCCAAAGATGACGCATTCTATATAAGGATAAAAGCGTAAACGACTCTTAAGATTGAAGAGGGGAGCTTGATATCATCATCTTACCAATAAGTGACCAAGGAACGAACGATCACTGGATCGGCAGTAGGCTCTGAAATTTAAGTGTGGGCCAAAATTTTGGAGGGCGTTGCAGCCGCTACAACACTTGGCAACACACTGGTTGAATACCAACTTCTCTGTCCTGGTTCATTTTAGTGCAGGGCCTTGGTCCTTCAGGGAGTATTGGTTCATCGTGCAGATTACTTCGTCTTAACCCACTTACCCCATGGGCAGTCATGGTCCCCTTTGTACCTTCTCGGTTGAACACAACATAAGATTCAACTGGATCACAGTGTTTTGAATTGGGAAGGGTGGTTTAGCTCGCGAGATTAAGATTTTCAGAGTATAGTTTTTCATCTATGGTGTTGCTCTGTTGCCAGCAGGTCTGGACAGTACTTCGACGGAGTCATGTAGGAACACAAGCATTGCTCCACTGCTAGCGAGCCTGGACAGTACCCCGGTGGAGTTGTGTGCTTCACCTCTTTGCGTAGGAGAGGTTGTTCCTTCAGAGAAGCATATAGAGACCTCTAATTTAGGTTTTCTCATTTAGATTTTCCCCTTCTCCATTTCTACTAGTTGGATAAGCTTGAAAACACTAAAGCAGAAAATTGAGTTTAGGCATGAGTTTCCTAGACTTGACACAGGTTGATGGTTGGACCAAAGTTCTCCTTACGAATTGATCGTATTTTCCTTCAGAACTTCATCGAACAAAAGATACAACCAATTACAAGGAAGCCGGACAGGACTAGCCAAATGTTGAAGTGTCACAAGACTCTTTGAACTTCAGCCACATACACACTTGGAAGCCACAACAGGTCCAGGCACAACACTTATTCGTGTAATGGAAATGAAAGGAAAACTCAACAAGGAAGGAAACAAATCAAAAAGAAAGAAGACATAGAACCAGGAAACCAAATCAAAAGGTAGGAGAAAAAAATGACTAAAACAAACATGATGTAGAATCAGGACAAAGGAACAAGAACAGACTACGAAAAATGAGTGCAGAATGAGTGCACGACAGGGAAAGCTAATGATGCAGCTAATCCTACTCCTAACCTTACATATAGAAGGTCGGGGTTACGTATAATGAAATTTCCAATAAAGCCACCATAGTCGTTCCCGACTTGCATCCACAAAGATACGAAGGATTAAAACAGATAAAAAATGATGTGCAAAATAAGATATAAAAACTTGAAAAACTTGCACAAGGAAAGGAAGGTCTTGCCTGTGGGCAGAAAGATGTGTCATAACCACTATTCTCACCCAATTCACATGCTTACCTTTTTGATGGATACCACTTTTCAACAAACCTTGGAAGCCTCTTGTGAGTGTGTCCTCATCTGCACCGAGCTTCTTAGCAAGCGCGAGGAAGGATTGAAACTTGCTGCCTGCAACAGAGCTTGCCAAGTAAGATTGTTCCAACCATTCAGTGATTGGATCGTAAAATTCATGATGGTCGTCTTGAAAGCCTCGTGATCTTTGAAAGGATGAATTTTCGATTCGAGAGATGGGATCACGCTGGGAATATTGTATGGGAAAATGGATTTGATCATTCTCAGCAGTCATGCCAAGACAGTGAGGATCTGTGATAACCATCAGCGAAGGTTGAAGTGCCTCACCTGCTTGACGAAAATCCAAAGAGAGATGTTAAACAATAAAGATCAGAGTGTGAAGCAACTGCCATTGGTGTTGATTTCTGATGGCATCAGATGTGCTCTAAGTCTCAAATTTTGCAGGGAAGCTTAGACACGTATTCTCCAATACCCATAAATCATTTTGGGAAATTCCAACTGGAGACAATTTTATTAAAATAATTAATTATTTCTAATGGGACCCTCAGTGTAAACTTAGGAAATTAAAATAATTAATGGGTATTAATCTAAACTGTGGGTGTAACTTCTAGAAGAAGGTGAAGATCAAGTCTATATGATCCTAGCCATTGATTAGAATCTAATCTGAGCCATTAATTGATCAACGAGAGGATTATAAGAGAAGGCTTGATTGTCACTTGGAGAACACACAAAGAGTTGCTCAGTCAGATCGAATTGCTGAGGCTAGAGTAGCGCAGTGATTTCGTGGTGATCATGCAGAGAGGGGCAAAGATAGTTTTGGTTGGAGAATCTTCTCCTGAGCCAAGAATACACAACAGAGAGGCATAGAAAGACACAGAGGAGGCAATGCCCAGTGAGGGTGACGCAGAGCCACGAAGGGCTCACGCAGAGCAGCGCAGTGTCTTTAGTGCAGAAGTCCAAAATTTAGCTGGGAGTTTGATGTTCTGAGTCAGGAGGGATGAAGTCGAGGCTCCTGAGAGCAAATTGATCCAGTAGAGGAAGTGACGCAGTTCCTTATAGGCAGTTGCGTAGGCCCACATAGTGATTGCGTAGGGACGACGCAGAGTAGTCGCGGACTCATTGTTTCAGTTGCCGTATCAATTGGGACTTGCATTGTAGAGTGAGGTAATCTCGCTAATTTCTTTTGCCAAGTGATATTCTCTGTACTGGATAGCCAACAAGGCATCCAGAGTTTGTATTCAGAAATTACTATTGCATAATAATAAAACCCTAAGATCTGCTGCATCAGTTTTGCCACATTGGTTTTTTTCGGGGACATTTGTCCAAAAACAACTGTGTCATTGTGTTGTATCTTTTTCTTGTTCAATTTCTTGTTTCGGCATATTATTTTAAAATAGTGAATGTTGCAGTTGTATTTACTTCTATATTTACTGTAGAACACAATAAATAACTTGTATGGATTAACAAGTAGGAAAAGTAACATCATTTTGCTGCAATAGGGATTCCGTGTTTAGGAATTTTCACAAACCACTTTCCTGCAACTGGTGACCAATTGTACAAGCATCATAGCCATCAAACGAGTTCAAAAAGGATGCTTGCGTTGCGAATGAATGAAACTAGTTGAGGCATGGTGAGTGGAGAAGAACTTGATTCATGTGACAACTTGTTCGTTCATTATCACACAGGGAGAATTTCGGTGTGATGAGAGGACATATTTGCAATACAAGATTCATAAGAAGACCGAGGAGCTGACCATTAAGGGGGAAATTCAATAAGTATGATTCTTGCGGGCAAAGATAGTTCTTGAGATGATCAACTTCACAATTCCATGACTTCATGAGAGATGGACATTCCCAACCCGAGTTTGATATGAGAGATTTGCATGAAGATGAATGAACTGTAACAGATTTTTGAGTTCGATCATAAGTGAAATTTTGAAAATTTGAGAGATCACACCCGAAATACCAAACATTTTTTACACGGGCATTCACATCGAATGAAACCATTCAGATAGACAAATTGTGCTAGAGAAACCAGATCTGATTTAGTTCGGGGGGCTTACTAGAGTCGTGAGATCCTGACATAACCATCAACGGAAGTTGAAGTGCCTCGACTCCCTGGCAGGTCCCAAAACTTTCCAGAATTGTAGAATCACATTTTGAAGCTTGAACCAGATCATGCATGGTTTGAGGGTGGCTGCTGTTGCTAATTTCAAAACTGCTCTCTGGATGGCAACCATCTCTGTCACAAGTTTCACCAGATTTTTCAGCTTGAACAACAATCGGATTACTCAATTGAAGAGGCTCTTTTGATATCACATTCAAAGATAAATGCATTGGTCGGATCTCATGAGCAAGCTAATTTGAAGATTTGTCTTCATGCAAAAGAAGAGATGACGGGGAATGGGAAGGATACTCTATGATTAGGCTATTTTCAATTTCATCATGGACAACCTCATCGCCTTGTGTCAATCGAGGGGATAACTCATCAGATGAAGAAACAAAAGAACATGCCACAGTGAAACCAAGTTGCAAAAGTGAAGTTAGAAGAGTTGTTTTGGAAGCCGAGTTCTCTAGGAGAGAGAATCTACGCAGACAAAGAAGAGAAGTTGCAGTTTCTAGGCAAGTCAAAGTTGCAGTCGAAGTTGCAGTTTTTGGGCTAGTTGAAATTGCAGTTTCTGGGCAAGTCGAAGTTGCAGTTTCTGGGCAAGTCGAAGTTGCAGTTTCTGGACAAGTCGAAGTTGCAGTCTTTGGGCAAGTTGAAGTTGCAGTTGCAGAGTAGGTCGAAGTTGCTGAAAGGAGAAGCTATTTAAAGAGGACTCATTGACTTGGTCTTGGAGGGCTTCGTGGTCAAGGGTCTAGGTCTTGGAATTTGTCAATTGAAGATTCTATAAGAAGAAAAATTCTAGTGGGTTTTCCTCTCAAGTTGGAGAGGTTTTGGCCCTCGCTGATCGCCTACATCTTGTGTACTTTGTCTCATTGTTCTTTATGGTTTGGTAGTTGTTTGATGATCTCCTAAAGTAGGCCACACGAGAGAGAGAGAGAGAGAGAGAGAGATCCCAAAACTTTGATTTTGTCCTTCCCTTCCTGCTTGACCAAACTCGCACTCCTTTTAGCCTCCTTCAACTTTGCACGTTTACCAACTCTTTCTTGGATATTGACGAATTCCAAGACATAGACCCTTGACCAAGACTCCTCCAAGACCAAGTCAAACCTTGCCTTATTTTGTAAAGTCAACAGAACAACTTCTTCTTTCCTTCAACTTTGACAGTGCAACACCTTGACTGAAACTTTGACTTCTTCTTACTGCAACTTTGGTCTATCTGAAGCTTCTACAATTTTCGACCTTTGTCCCAAAAACCCTAGACCATATGAGTATGATGAAAATGGTGAGATCTGACTTTGCTTGACTTTCTTCTCCTTTCTAGTGAACTTGGTCCTTGAAAACAATTCTTATTAGCATTAACACTTGATTCTTTGATAATACTGTAACTCTGATTCCTTATAGTAGATTGTATCTTTGAAATTCCTCGCATGTGTGAAGAGTAGGAGGCCCAAAAACAATTTCCAAACTTTTCAGTTCTTCTTCTTTGCTATCTAATAGGTCTCTTGTCTTTCTTCTTTGTTCTTCTAGTTTGATCTTGATGCTTGATCGATGCTGCTTCAAGTGAGGCTGAGACCTCCTTTATATAGTCTACTCTCCTGTGCAAATAGGCTGACTTGACCTTTTCCTTAGGCTCACATGTCCTTTTGATAGGCTGGCTGCTCCTTTGTGAAGGCTGACTTCTTTGTAGCACTTAGACAAGGTCTTGGAGGGTCCTTTTACTTGACTTTGACTGAAATAATCTTCCTTATACAATATGTAACTTTCCCAAAAGGGTCTCTCATACATGACAATGACTCAATGACTTTATGACAAACCTAAAAGCACTCAATGGGTGTTTGACCTATAAAAATAAATTCTCGAGCATGAAACCCATGCCTCAAGACTTACAATAATAAATTTATTTTTCTTTTTTTATTAAATAGAGTCATGGTTACATCTGTCATTATGAAGATCGAACCTAGTTACATATTTCAACACTCCCTCTTAACTAGGGAGGTATTCATAATCCATACAAGGTACTTGGACATTCTCAATCTAAAGAATTCTCATAAGAAGAGTTGGATTGGTAACCCATCTGTTTAGCATCATATCATCTAGCATTTTCACATAGCAAGGCCTTGACTAACAACTCTATCTCTCCACAAGATTAGAGCACAACGCTGGCGAGACCAATGATTTATAGACACTTTTATCATTGTCTCTCAAGGAACATACCCCACCTGGGTGTTCACAGGGTATGTCCTTCTAGGACTATTCTTATCTTGGATTCCCAATCCTCAAAGAATATCGGTCCTTTACGACTACTCTTATCTTGGATGCCCTGTCACATCCTTAAAGAGTATCAGATGCCAAATGCTTACCCAATCCTCCATTCTTTTCTTCCCAAGTGAAGACAAGAATGATGTGTCTATCTCTCCCTCTCAACTAGGGAGGATATACCCATTCCAATGAAGGAATGTACCCATTCCTATAAAAGGAATGTACCTAAGCTCCCTCTTAACCAGGGACTTGTCCAAGCTCCCTCTTAGCTTAGGGACTTGCTTCCAAGTTTCTACTAAATCAGAAACTTGCTTCCAGGCTCCCTCTTAACTAGGGACCTATTCCCAACAACAATTATTTTATTCATTGGTGGAGATCATGGGACCTTCAACTGCTTGTATAGCTCCTCCATTCGATGTCATGAATTTCATTTTTAATATTATGGAGTCTTCATCTTTGGGATTTCTATGTAGGGCATTGGCCATCCATCACTTTCCTTCTTGAATCAGGGCAGTCATGTCATCCTTCCTTTCCTCAGAGAGTGATCCATTGGACCATATCTGGCTTTTCCTCATACAACTACCTTTTCCACATCATGTATCCTTCAGGATCTTCCATCCTTCCACATGAGTATCAATTGTAGATGACATCCACACTTCTCTTTAGGTAGCCTTGTATTAGCCCATCTAGATATTATTCAAAAATCAGAAATGAACATCAAATAAAAAATTACCTTTTGTGATGGCCCTTCATCATGACATCTGCTTGTTGCAATATCAACATCCTGCATTCATATTGACACATCTCCAAGATATTCAATGTCAAGGGTTTCCATTCTTTCCAAACTACATTACTGGCTTCATATCATTCTCATGGAGATATCGTAATCTGTTCTTCTAGTCATTGGATGTTGATTACCTTCTTATGTGATCATAGTTGCATTTTCCATGATCTCTTCTTACTTTCTTCACATATTGCTTCCCACGAACTCCTAATCATAGTTCCTTCATCTTTGTCAACCACCTCATATTCCATATGAGGACATATTATGTTGATTTCATTTAAACAATATGTGACCCATGCCTTCATGCATTCTTTCAATGAAATAGACCCATTTTTATTTGATCATACTCATGGGGTAGAATATCTATCCCTGTTATCTGTAACTATATGACTTGATGTTTGGGTATACTGAGAGGGGGGTGAATCAGTATTTTCTTCCAATTGTTATTATTACCAGTTAGATTCTTCACAATTTAATCAGAGAAACATATAAGAATAATTTTATTGAGTATAAAAGGATAAATACAATGTATGATAATTATTCCCAAGAACCAACTTGGTTTTGATGAGGCTTCGACCTCTAGGGCTTCGACCCTATCTTCACCAAGGCTCCAGCCTTGAGTTTAGTGGTACCTACCCCAAGGACACCAATCCTTCTCTGTGAGGGTTTCTTCACATCTGCTTCTTAAAAATTGGTCATAGTTTTCACTGCCACACCAACTATATTATGATATATGCACCCAACCAAAGTTACTGTAGCTCTCCATAGTCCACACTCACTGATCTGTTCAAAAGATAATCCACAATGGTAGATAGCTCACTCTCACTGCTCTATTCAAAAGATAGCTCACAATGGTAGATAGCCCACTCTCACAATTCTGTCCAAAAGAAAATCCAAATTTGTAATCAAACAGTCCACAGGTTTTGAACTTGTAAGTAGAGTAGAGTAGCGATGTCATATGGACATGTCTTGAAGATGAGATCTATGCTATCACAGAGATAGAGTGATCTGTTCTTCAACCTTTTAGCAATTTTGAATTTTTGGCAGAAAGCAACCATATGTATGTTTGGAGGGTGATATTGTTTATGAATTCAAATTTTACAGAGATGAGTATCTGATCTAAGTATGCCTAGATCAGGTATTGTGATCCTTAATGAATTTTGGATTGATGCTTCCTTCTTGACCCTTATGTTGGCTTCCTTCAAGCTTTGATATAACCCTACTGCAGAAACCCTAGGTTACTGGAAGATGGACAAATTCTTCTCCTCTTTCCTTCGCTTGAATATAGGCTCCTATTACAACAACTCGGCTTGCAATTTCAAGCTTTCTGACCTTCATTACACCTTCTAGATTTGATTGTGATTTCGTTCTTCTGTCGCTGGAAGTGTGCTCAAGCAACAGTCCGCACGTGTGAGAGAGAATACCCAAAATAGATTCAAACAATTCTTGTTTTTCCTTCTTTTATGTTTCTCCTTCCTTTGCTAGGGTATGAGGCTCTTTCTTGCCCCTTGATCGAATTTCTGCAATGCTTGATTGATGTGCCTTGATGATCTATTCGTGCTTTGGTTCTTGAATGTGCTTTTATTGAGTTGCCCTTCCTTGACATGTCACCTTAGCTCTGATACCATGTTGAGAAATCAGGGGGCAACAAGTTTAGGTGATTTCTCTTATAATGATAGCTGTTTGTAATGTATTTTTACCTTTCTTAGCTTCTTCATTTATTTGATTCTTATTAGTGTTTTCTTCATCAAACAACTACCAAACCATAAAGAACAATAAGACAAATGACACAAGCTATAGGCGATCAGCCAGGGCCAAAACCTCTCCCAATTGAGTGGAAAACCCACACAAATTCTTCTTCTTATAGAATCTTCATTTGATGATTTCCAAGACCTAGATCCTTGACCAAGACTTCGCCAAGACCAAGTCAAACCTTGCCTTGTTTTGTAAAGTCAACAAAACAACTTCTTCTTGCCTTCAACTTTGACACTGCAACACCTTGACTGAAACTTTGACTTCTTCTTACTGCAATTTCGGTCTATTTGAAGCTTCTACAATTTTCGGCCCTTGTCCCAGAAACCCTAGACCATATGAGTATGACGAAAATGGTGAGATCTGTGTTTGCTTGACCTTCTTCTCCTTTTTAGTGAACTCGGTCCTTGAAAACAATTCTTATTAGCATTAACACTTGATTCTTTGATAACATTGCAACTTAAATTCCTTACAGCAGATTGCAGCTCTGAAAGTCCTCACACATGTGAAGAGTAGGAGGCCCAAAAACAATTTCCGAACTTTTTGATTCTTCTTCTTTGCTGTCTAATAGGCATCTTGTCTTTCCTCTTCGTTTTTCAAATTTTATCTTGATATTTGATCGATGCTGCTTCAAGTGAGGTCGAGACCTCCTTTATATAGTCTACTCTCCCATGCAAATAGGCCGACTTTGTTGAAAAGTAACTAGGTTCGGTCTTCATAATGATATATGTAATTGTGATTTTATGTGATTGATGAAAAGAAGTAAATTAAAATTATTATTGTAACGCTTGTCTCATGGGTTTCATGAGCAAGGAATTTTATTTTAGTGATGGCTCCCATTGTGAGCCTTTAGGATTGAGTCATCTAGTCATAAAAGTCTAATTGAGTCTATGTCATGTATGAAGGACCCTTCTTGGGCATGTTATAATTTGTATGAGTCATTAGATAAGTGTAAACAACCCTCCAAGACCAAGCAAAGTCTCCTCATGCAAGTCGGCTTCAAGATGAATTAAATGATCTCCTCAAGTGACATGTCGACTCACACCCAAGTCAAGTTGGCTTATATTGACAGGAAACAACTATAAATAGGCAACTCGACTGTCATTTCAGAGCAAGATTTTCGGTGAAGATTTCAGAGAAGGTAATTCGAGAAGAGGTAGGAAAGAGTTCGATCTAAGGGTCTATAGCAACCTCACATCCAAGCGAAGGAAAGAGAACAAGTTTGAAGGAAAGATCGAAGATATTTCAGGACTGTTTTCTGGGCAAGGTCTGTCACATGTGCGTGGAAAAGCAAGAGCATAAATATTAGTATTGCAGAAGATAAGAATTTGAGTTAAGGTAGGTATGATGTCTATGCTACATGCTGAGTTAATATAGAGCCTCTCTCTAGTCAAAGCGAAGAAGTACGAGACATAACTCAACCCTTATCAGTCGCATGTGCAAGAAAGAAGAGTCTACTTTAGCAGGCCGAAGACTACATTCAAGGAGACTGAAAAGTTCAAATATGAGTTGGAGAAGTGAAGGCTAAATTGCAGGAAGTTGACTTGGTCTTGGAGAGGTCATCTTGGTTAAGGGTCTAGGTCATGGTCTTGGTATTCGTCAATTGGAATATATGTAAGAAGAAGATTTTGTTCGGGTTTTCCTCTCAAAGAGTGAGAGGTTTTGGCCCTGGCTGAGAGCCTATATTCTGTGTCTCTTGTCTCTTTATGGTTTATGCATTGGTAGCTGTTTGATGAAGAAGAGCATTAATAACCTAAGTAAAAGAAGATCCTAATCTAAAGAAGTAAAAAGCACTCACAAGCAGTTACTAATTGAAGAGAAATCACTTAAATGCTATGCCCTAGGTTTCCCAACATGGTATCAGAGCTAAGGTGGCAAGTCAAGGAAGGGCATCTTATCAAGGGACACTCAAGGATCAAATCTCAAGGAAGGCATCAAAGCAAAGATTATATTGAAGTCAAAGGAAGCATCATAACCCTAGATCAAAGAAGTCTACAAAGAAGTATTGGGATCATCATCAAGAAAAGAAGGACAAGTTGAAGAGATCTACGAATCAAGGTCCTTACCATTAAAGACATCACCAAGAAGTCATCATTGATCTTCATCAAAGGATCATTCTTGAAGAAAACTACCTTCATTAATGAGAAGTTTTCTACTGTTTATATCATTATCATCATCAAGAAAGCAGAAAGGAGAAAGGAGCATCCTATCAAGTAAGTATATGACCTTATCTGAATCTGTCAAAATGTCTTTTTGCAAGGAAAGCACAAATTGGTTGGGGTTTCAAACTGTCTTGCATGGAAGAAAAGGACATATCTAAATCTCATTGAAAATGAAGTCATGGATCACGTCAAAGGATCTATCACAAAACCTGGAGAGGAAGATGCTCAAGCTCTTGCCAAGTATATGAAAGGGGAAGTTAGGGCTCAAAGGATTCTCATAGAATCCATGAAGGATCCCCTCATCCCATATGTATCTAAACTCGAATCTTCAAAAGAAATCAATAACAAACTGGTAGAGTTGTATTCCATAAGCACTGTTGGAGAAGTCATCTCATGAAGGCAAGAACTCTACAAGCTGAAGATGTCTGGGGAAGATGGAATAACCTCATACTTTATGAGGATATTTGAGATTTGGGATCAACTACTAGAACTGGGAGAAGTCATGTTTGATAGTGAAATGACTACAATGGTATTAAATGCACTACCAGAGGAATGGGGTAACTTTACTTCAAGTATTTATGGGAAGAAAGAAGCTACTCCATTCCAGGATCTAGGTGACTATGCAAGATTGAATAATCTAGACTAAAAGCCAAATTTAATGTGGGAGCAGGTGAGAAAAATCAAGCTTATGCTGCAATGACAAGAAGAAAGGGAAAATTTGGAAAGTTTGGTCCTCAGAGAATCCAATGCTATGGATGTCAAGAATATGGACATTACAAAAGAGACTGTCCTAACCTCAAGAAGGACAATAACAAAAGAGGAAGAGAAGAAGCTCATATCACCGAAGAAGTGGAGGAAGTTGAAAAGAGCAAATTCAAGGAGGAAGTAATAGATCTCCACTATTGAGATAATCTTCCTCACCTAAGTTCTTTTTGAGTTCCTAAGTCTTCTGTTGTAAGATATGGCTATCATGATTCGCTAAATGGGATGCATCAAGGCATCATAAAAGCATTGAAAGCAAGAGCTTGGGACATCATCATAGAGAAGCATGGAAGATGGTTAGAATATAGCTCTTGGGAATCTCATTGAAAACATAAGTGGCAAGGTCATCTAGTACAAAGTTTATCATACATCTGCTGATGGGAATACTTTAGATCCTCTAGATTCTCTGATGGAATCTTCATTGAAAGGTTCACCGATCATGAGGGGAAAGTTTGGTCCTTAGAAAAAGAAAAAGAACATGGCCAAAATCCAATGCTATGGATGTCAAGAATATGGACACTACAAAAGAGACTGTCCTAAGCTCAAGAAGGACAATAACAAAAGAGGAAGAGAAGAAGCTCATATCACCGAAGGAGTGGAGGAAGTTGAAAAGAAGAAATTCGAGGAGGAAGTAATAGATCTCCATTATTGAGATAATATTTCTCACCTAAGTTCTTTTCAAGTTCCTAAATCTTCTTTTGTAAGATATGGCTATCATGATTCGCTAAATGGGATGCATCAAGGCATCATAAAAGCATTGAAAGCAAGAGCTCGGGACATCATCATAGAGAAGCATGGAAGATGGTTAGAATATAGCTCTTGGGAATCTCATTGAAAACATAAGTGGCAAGGTCATCTGGTACAAAGTTTATCATACATATGTTGATGGGGATACTTTAGATCCTCCAGATTCTCTGATTGAATCTTCATTGAAAGTTTCATCGATCATGAGGGGAAGCAAGCGTTTCATCTAGAATTCCAGACTTGTGGAATTCATGGGATGATGGTATGACGACATCAAAGGAGAAGTAGATCAAGTGATTGAAGCTCTTTCAATAAAGGAAGCTGCTGCAGGAAGTCTGGATGACCCAAAGGAAAAATGAGGTATGTATGCTTACAGTCTATATTGAAAAGTCATGTCATATGGTTGCAGGTAACATGGATCAATGCTCTATCTTGAGAGCATGATGAAAAGAAAGGATCTCCTCCCTCAAAGGGATGCAGGAATGCATGGGTCACGCATTCACTAGGTGAAATCAACATAATCTGTCCTCATATGAAGTATGAGGTGGTTGACTACAATTGAGGAAATCTGATTGGAAGCTCCTGGGAATGAAATGTGTGAAGAAAATAAGAGATCATGGAATATGCAACCATGGTAAAGGCAATCAACATCCGAAAGACCAAGAAAACTTGACTAGAGTATCTCCACGGAAGATATGAAGACTTTGATGGAGTTTGAAAAAGAAAGAGACTGTTGACAATATATATATCTTTGGGAGATGTGTCGATATCTATGCAAGACGCTGATGCAAACCAGAAGATGTCATGATGAAAGACCCTCACAAATAATGTTGATTTTAATGTTCATTCCTTTATTTTTGAATATCTGGATGGGTTTATGCAGGGCTACCAATGGAAGATCTATGGATATCTTCCACCACCGATGCACATGTAGTAGGATGAAAGATCCTTAAGTAAACATGGCATGAAGAAGGTAGCTTAGCATAAAGAAAGGCCATATATGGACTGATGGATCACTTTCCAATGATGACATAACTGACTCACGGCTGAAAGTGATGGATGGTTGGTTCCCTATGTAGAAGTCCCAAACATGAAGATTCTTAGATAACGAAAAGCAGTTCATGACATCTTGAGGAGGTGTTCCTTAAGCAGCTGGTTGTCCCATCATCTCCACCTAAGGAGCTGCTGTGGGTCCCTATTAAGAGGGAGCCTGGAATCAAGTTTCTTACTTGGAAGAAACTTGGAAATTCCTAAGCCAAGAGGTAGCTTAGGTGCATTCCTTCTATAGGAATGAGTACATCCCTTTATTGGAATAGATATGTCCTTCCTAATTAAGAGGGAGAGATAGGCACATCATTCTTGTCTTCACTTGGGAAGATAGAATGGAGGTTTGAGTAAGCATCTGACATCCGATGCACTTAGATGATGTATTAGGGCATCCAAGATAAGAGTAGTTGTAGAGGACCGATATTATTTGAGGAATGGGAATCCAAGATAATAATAATCCTGGTGGAACACACCATGAGAACCCGGGTGGGGTATGTTCCAGGAGAGACAATGATTAGGGTGTCTATAAATATTGTTCTCACTAGCATTGAGCTCAAATCTTATGGAGAGATAGAGCTGTTAGTCAAGGCCTTGCTATGTGACAATGCTGGTTGATATGATGCTATACAGATGGCTTACCAATCCGATTCTTCTTATGAGAAATTCTTCAGATTGAGAATGACCAAGTACCCTTATGAATACCTCCCTTGAAAAGTAACTAGGTTAGGTCTTCATAATGACAAATGTAATTTATGACAAGAAGTAAAATAAAATTATTATTGTAATGCTTGTCTCATGGGTTTCATGAGTAAGGAATTTTATTTTAGTGATGGCTCCCATTGTAAGCCTTTAGGATTGAGTCATGTAGTCATAAAAGTCTAATTGAGTCGATGTCATGTATGAAGGACCCTTCTTGGGCATGCTATAATTTGTATGAGTCATCAGATAAGTGTAAACAACCCTCCAAGACCAAGCAAAGTCTCCTCATGCAAGTCATCTTCAAGATGAATTAAATGATCTCCTCAAGTGACATGTCGGCTCACAGCCAAGTCATATTAGATTATATTGACAGGAAACAACTATAAATAGGTAGTTCGACTGTCATTTCAGAGCAAGATTTTCGGTGAATATTTTAGAGAAGGTAATTCAAGAAGAGGTAGTAAAGAGTTCGATCTAAGGGTCTATAGCAACCTCACATCCAAATGAAGGAAAGATTGAAGATATTTTAGGACTGTTTTGTGGGCAAGGTTTGTGACATGTGCGTGGAAAAGAGAGAGCAAAAATATCAATATTGCAGAAGATAAGAATCCCAGTTAAGGTAGGTATGATGTCTATGATGCATTTCAAGTTAATATAAAGCCTCTCTCTAGCCAAAGCGAAGAATTAAGGGACAAAACTCAACCTTTATCAGTCACATGTGCAAGAAAGAAGAGTCTACTACAGCACGCCGAAGACTACAGTCAAGGAGACCGAAAAGTTCAGATTTGAGTTGGAGAAGTGAAGGCTAAATTGTAGGAAGTTGACTTTGTCTTGGAGAGGTCATTTTGGTCAAGGGTCTAGTTCATGGTCTTGGTATTCGTCAATTGGAATATCTATAAGAAGAATTTGTTCGGGTTTTCCTCTCAAAGAGTGAGAGGTTTTGGCCCTAGCTGATAGCCTATATTTTGTGTCTCTAATCTCTTTATGGTTTATGCATTAGTAACTGTTTGATGAAGAAGAACATTAATAACCTAAGTAAAAGAAGATCCTAATCTGAAGAAGTAAAAAGCACTCACAAGTAGTTACTAATTGAAGAGAAATCACTTAAATGCTATGCCCTAGATTTCTCAACAGTCTTGACCTTTTCCTTAGGTCGACATGTCCTTTTGATAGGCTAGTTGCTCCTTTGTGAAGGTCGACTTCTTTGTAGCACTTAGACAAGGTTTTGGAGGGTCCTTTTACTTGACTTTCCTCAATCACCCTATTGAGGAAAGCAGTCTTCACATCTATTTGATTTATCCTTCACTTCATCTTTGAAGTAATAGATATGACCACCCTAATAGATGCAGATTTGGTGACAACAACAAATATCTCTTCATAATCCACTCCCTCTAGGGAGAACTCTCTTGCCAGGAACCTCACTTTATACTTCTCGACACTACCATCGGTTGCATGTTTGATCTTATAGATCTGTCAAGAAGTGACCAGTGATTTTCCCTCTGGCCTCGAAACTATGTCCCCACACATCATTCCTCATGATGAAGCTATACTTATCCACCATGGCATCCCTCCAGACCTACTCATCTACAACCTCCTCAACAGTAGAAGGCTTGGAATGATTGATGCTCCTCGACAAGGCCAAATAACTAGAAAATTTTGTTGGTGGTCTACTTTGCCTGAAAGCGCTGCTAGGTGCCTCCATGTTGAAGTTTGTGGTAGCTTCGGAAGGTCTTCTACATAGTCTTGGTGTCTTAGCATGTAGAAGATGATTCATTGCCTCTTTAGGTGCAAGCCTGATGGAGTAAGTGATTTATGCCCTTTCCCAAGTCTAACTTAGGAAAAGTACAATAATTAAAGAATTATTGTGGACAATTAAGTCAATTTCTAAGGATGTAGTGAAATTATTTAAGTGACTTCGAAATGATCTCAACTATTGATCTCCTATATCTTTTAGAAGAGAAATTAGGGTTAGGATTTGGGCTTGATGAAGATTATAAATAAGCCAAAGGGAGAGATGAGACACACAAGTGGAGAAAGCAATTTTCTCTAGAGCGAGAGGCTCAGCTAGACTATAGCATAGGGGAGGAAGGGTACTGGTGGATTCAAGAGCTTTTCTAGGAGGCTGAATTGTTGGAGATTGTAGGGTCAAATTGCTGAAGCAAGAAGGAGGTCAAATTGTTGGATAGGCTGACTTACCTGCTCCGAATTTCCTAAGGCATAGAGGTTGTTTGAAGGGAAATTGCAGGGTCGAGTCACTGGTGATAAGTGGGCCAAAAATCTTCAGTCCAAATTCCTTCAGTGGCTAATTTCTTGTGGGCTGAAATTCCTAGGGCTAAATTCTTCCAGTGGGGCCAAATTACATGTTCTAGTCAATACATATTTTCTTTCAATTTCTTTGTGGGTTGAAACCCTGATTTTTCTGAGGATAAGTAATGAAGGAGAATTTTTGTGGGTGTTTATTTGTTGTAATGTGTGCTTGATCTCTCTCTTGTTTTATTTCTGTTGCATATAAATTTCTAGAAGTTAAAATACTAATGATTTTATTTTTCAACAATTCCTAATTTATTTGGATAAAGTATAAATTTTTAGGAATAAATAATTGTTGCGAGATGCTAAGTTATGGTATGTTCTATGCTTAGAGCAATTTACTTTCTTTCTTATTATTATTCATAGATTAGCAATCACATGTGCATAAGTAAAGCGTAGATAGAACATTAAACGATTAATAGAAAACAAGCCAAGACAAGAGACACAAGATGTGGCGGCTAGCTAGGGACAAACCCCATAATGTGGGGAAACCCTTTGATCAAATCTTCTTTTATCTTCAATAATTCAGCAGAGAGAAATAGTACAATAAATCTGATTTATATCAGCAGTGGCAAACCCTAGATCAGCAACATCAACGTTAGCGGCTTCATCATTAAAACTAGGGCAATCGATATCTCGCAAACCGACCGTTGGATCGGCTTGATTCCACCACCAAAAAATGTAGCCTTCAGAGGAGGTCCAGATGGACCTACAACGCAGTTCAGAGGAAGAGATCTGATGCTCAACGCTGGTCAAACTTAGGATCTGCAGTTGCTGCTTCAGGTTCAGTAGCTTCCTTCCACATGTGTGAGAGAGAGTCTCTTTTCTGCGCAGTAGAGAAGAGCCTCTTTTCTGCACAGGAGAGAGAGAGAGAGATGTGATGAGATGAGTGAGTGCAAATGAGGAAAAGTCCTGTATTTATACACAGCTGTTGATGTTTGAATAGATGCGACTGTTGGGCTTCTGAGCCTACATGAGTTGTAGGCCGACTTGATATTATTCCATAATCAAAATAAATTCAAATCTCCATAAATACTTATCGGAATCGGATGATCTTTAGATCAATCCTACATCTCTCAACGAGAGGAATCTAATAAAAATATTATCAACCATGAATAAGATGACCCACGTGGAGTTTGGCCTAAGTTGCTAATTTTAACACTCCCTCTCAACTAGGGAGAACTCCATCTGCAATCTGTCTGTCGGTCGCTACTATTCATCCATCAAATCCATTGCCCTATACGGCTTGACCCTTGCTCTACTCTGCTTTATTCTGCTTGTTCTTCTTTGTCTTGTTCTGCCCTGTACTGATTTGTACTGCTCTGCTTTGTTCTGCCTGTTTTGCTTTGTCTTGTTCTGCCCTGTACTGATCTGTACTGCTCTGCTTTGCTTTGTTCTGTTCTGCTCTGCTTTTGTCCAAATTATGAAGAAGAAGAAATGATCGAGGATGTATCATACTGACTCAAAGTCAATCTCAAAGTATGTACCACTAGTCCCAGACCAGTCTCAACCAACCTGAAGTCAGCGTCATAGTGAGTACAATTCCTACCACTGGTCCCAGACCAGTATCATCCTCCACTGATTCTAAGTCAGTCTCAGAGTGTGTACAACTGGTCCCAGACCAGTCTCAACCGACCCGAAGTCAGCATCATAGTATGTACCACTCCTACCACTGGTCCCAGACCAGTATCGCAGTTTCAGAGAGTGTACCACTGGTCCCAGACCAACCTCAACCGACCCGAAGTCAGTGTCATAGTATGTACCACTCTCACTGGTCCCAGACCAGTCCTGCACTGACTCGAGGTCAGTCTCAGAGTATGTACCACTGGTCCCAGACCAGTCTCAACCGCCCCGAAGTCAGCGTCATAGTGGGTACAACTCCTACCACTGGTCCCAGACCAGTGTCATTGATCCCAAATCAATGAAGGTCATCCTAGCGTAGGGAGTACGGTAGATACAATGATGCGTCCATCGGTACTACTATGGTCCCTAACTTCATTTCCCTTCTCATTGATCAGATGAGAGGTACTTCCCATGAGTCCCACACTGCATGGGTAGGATGCCTTGATAGGAGAACTTAATCAATGCTGTCCTCACAAAAGAACTAATCATCCTGCTACATAAACACCATGGAGAACACATCATCTAGGCCTCTCAGGAGAACTAATCAACCTGCTACATAGTTGTCATGGAGAACACATCATCCAGACCTCACAGGAGAACCATTCATCCTGCTACACAATTGTCATGTAGAACACATCATCCAGACCAATCATCCTGCTACATAGTCACCACGGGGTGTACATGTATACCACCAGGGGATGGTGAATCACCCTATGGTCATATGTCGCTCCAAGAAGTACCCCACATCCCCTCGGAGCTCCCATCATACAGGACCCTCATCAGAGGGTCTTTGAACAACACCAAGTTGTTCTCAGAAAGTCAGGAATTTGACTTTCCCTCGGGGCTTTGTCAGAATGTCGGTGACCTGTTCATCTGTACCAATATGTTGGAGCCTTATAGCTCCCTGCTGCACCATATCTCGAATATAGTGATACATGATATCGATATGCTTGGAGCGATCATGAAATACGAGATTCTCTGACAAACGAATCCCACTTTGGTTGTCACATAGGATCACGGTGGTATCCAATGTAAATCCAAATAGCTCACTGAAGAGCTTTCGCAACTAGATTGCCTCACAGGAGGCCATGCTAGCAGTAATATACTCTGCTTCGGCGGTGCTCAAAGCCACTGACTTCTGCTTCCTGCTCATCCAGGATATCGAAGCAGATCCCAAGGAGAAACAACACCCGGAAGTGCTCTTACGGTCCTCCACATTGCCTGCCCAATTAGCATCAGTGTATCCAAGTAGTCTCACATCTCCGGCAGTGTATCTTAACCCATAAGTAATTGTGCCACGAAGATATCTCAACAGATTCTTGGCACCAATCCAATGTATGTGGTGAGGTTCAACCATATGTTGACTGCGAAGCATATATCTGGACGAGAGTTCACTAAGAAAATTAATGCTCCGACGAGTTGCCGATACTCTGTAGCATTTCGTAAAACAGGTCCAGCAACACTACCGCTTAACTTCTTGAAGTCAAGCTCCATCGGGGTAGTTACAAGCTTGCAGTCCACCATACCTAATCTTTCCAATATCTTAACCACATATTTTCCTTGAGATAGGAAAATTTCCTCTGGCTTCTGCCACACTTCAAGTCCTAGGGAATAGTGCATCGGTCCTAGGTCCTTCATTTCAAATTCAGAAGCCAATTCCCTCTTACATTTGTGAATGAGAGGGTCTGCACCTGTTAGAAAGAGGTCATCCACATACAACACCAGTATGAGAGGTTTGTCATCTTCAACCTTAAAGTAAAGGTTAGGATCGGCTTCACTCCTAGTGAATCCCAACTTCATCAAGTAGCTATCAATTCTCTCATACCATGCTCGGGGTGCTTGCTTCAGCCCATAGAGAGCCTTCTTCAACCTGCATACAGGAGATTTTCGATCATAAATCTCAAAGCCTTCGGGTTGCTCCATGTAGACCTCTTCTTTGATCAAACCATGCAAGAACGCAGTCTTGACATCCATCTGATGTAGGTTCCAACCTTGTGAAGCCGCAAGGGCTATGATCGAGCAGATGGTCGTATATCTGGCAACAGGTGCAAATATCTCATCATAGTCTATACCTTCCTTCTGGGAGAAGCCACGAGCAACAAAACGAGCATTATACTTTTCCGTACTTCCATCTGCTGCATGCTTTATCTTGTAAAGCCATTTAGAAGTGACGACTGTCTTGTCCTGGGGTCTGGGAACTACTTCCCAGACATCATTCTTCATAATAGACTCATATTCTTCGGTCATAGCATCCTTCCATACTTGATGCTTGACGGCATCTGAGAATGATGAAGGCTCATTTTGTATGATCGTGCTCATGATGATCAGGTATCCCTGATACCTGTTAGGTTTCTTACTTTCACGGAACGTTCCTTGGGGTGCAGCATGTCCTTCAGCATCATCAAGTAGCCCCCTAAGCCATGAAGGCCTCTTCCTAGAAGAGGAAGGCTCATGTGGAGGAGGATCAATTGGATCCATGGGTTCTTCCACATCAGGCATTGTTTCATCATCCTTTTCTTTCGGTTCCCTAGTGTTGGCTTCTTGGGAGCTCCTCAAAGTCGAAAGATTGTCCACCTTGGTGAGAGCCATATCTTCGTCAAAGGTGACATCATGACTAATCACGACTTCCCTTTGACCGGCTACATAGATTCTATAGCCCTTAGTATTTTCTCCATAGCCCACGAAGATTCCTTTCTTTCCAGATGCACCCAATTTATTCCTTTTCTCTTTCGGCACATGAAAATATACAGGGCTTCCAAAAATTCTAAAATGAGATATGTCAAGTTTCTTACCGGTGAACATTTCTTCAAGAGTCTTGGAACCCAATGCTTGATGAGGGCATCCGTTTTGTACATATACGACGGTGTTTGCAGCGTCGGCCCATAGAAACTTTGGAAGTCTTTGATCATGGAGCATGGCATGGACCGCTTCCACAATCGTACGGTTCTTCCTTTCCGCCACACCATTTTGTTCAGGAGTATATGGTGTAGTAGTCTCCCTCTTGATGCCAACCTCTTTACAAAAATCATGGAAATTGTTAGATTCATATTCAGTCCCATTATCAGTCCTTAAGATTTGGATCTTCTTTTCGGTTTGATTCTCGATCAAGGCTTTGAAGTGTCGAAACCAAGAGAACACTTCATCCTTCTTTTTCAAGAAGTATATCCACGTCTTTCGAGAATAGTCATTTGTAAAAGTAAGGTAATATGGATATCCTCTTAAGGAGTTCACAGGCATCATACCAGATATCTGAGTGAACTAGTTGTAATATATCGAAGGTCTTGCTTTGGCTTGAGGGGAATGGTCCCCTTTTGAGCTTTCCTTCGGCAAATGCTGGACATACACCTTCTTTCTCTACTCAGAATTCGGGCATCCCTGTTACCATTTGTCTTACATCGGGTAGAGCTTTGTAATGAAGGTGGGCAAACCTCTGATGCCAAAGTTTGGACTAAAGAGATGTGTCACAAGACATGACACCCAGCGGACTTCCATTGACCTGATATAATGAATCAACTCGAAACCCAAGAGTGAAGGCATCTTTAACATTATTTTTCCATATACGTACCTTGCCATCGCTGAAGGTTACCTTGTAGCCTTTGTCTTCCATTGCCGAGATGGACACTAGGTTCTTTTTGAGGTCAGGTACATATAATACATCCTATAAGTGGATTGTATTACCTTGATTCAATTTGATAGAGACATTGCTTACACCTTTCATGGGATATTTCATATTATCTCCAATAAAAATTTCCAAGTTAGTTTCTTTCTCTATCAGAGTATGGAGGACTTCTTTGTAACTAGTGAAGTGCCTTGAGGCACCACTATCAATGAGCCAAATTCCCATTGAATCCGAAGGAGCAGAGGTAGATAGAGCAACTGGTAGATAATATTCACCTTGCTTATTTCTCAGAAACAAAACTTGTTTTGCATCATTAACTTTAAATAAACTCACCAGTCTATCATAGATTTCCTTGGAAGGGTGCCGATCGGAGATGTAGGCCACCAAGTGCTTGTCGATAGAGTCCTGGATGATCTTCTTTGTTTTGACTTCTCCGGTTTTCCATTTGTTCCTGGCAATAGCGGATGCATTTGATGGAGGCTCAACAATATTGCCTCTCCTCTCACATGGTCCAACACTCCTTGATCTTCCAAGGTTAGATCGATAGAAATCTTCCATCCGTGATAGTCAGCTTTCTCACGGAGCTTGTCTTCAGCAGGGAAGAGTGTTGAGGACCCCATTGTTCTTTTAGGATAGCCTTGTCAATCTTCTCTTCGATGATTGCTCTTGCTCTTGCTCAGGATTTGTCTTCACCTCAGTTCTGATACCATGTTAAGTTATGATATGTTTTATGCTTGAGCAATTTACTTTTCTCATTCATATATTAGCAATCACATGTGCATAAGTAAAGTGCAGATAGAACATTAAACGATCAACAGAAAACAAGCCAAGACAAGAGACACAAGATGTGGCGGCTAGCCAGGGACAAACCCCACAATGTGTGGGGAAACCCTTTGATCAAATCTTCTTTTATCTTCAATAATTCAGCAGAGAGAAATAGTACAATAAATTTGATTTATATCAGCAGTGGCAAACCCTAGATCAGCAACATCAGTATTAGTGGCTTCATTCAAAACTAGGGCAGTCGATATTTCGCAAACCGACCGTCGGATCGGCTTGATTCCACCACCAAAAAATGCAGCCTTAAGAGGAGGTCCAGATGGACCTACAACGCAGTTCAAAGGAGGAGATCTGATGGTCAATGCTGGTCAAACTTAGGACTGTAGTTGCAGCTTCAGGTTCAGTAGCTTCCTTCCACATGTGTGAGAGAGTCTCTTTTCTGCACAGTAGAGAAGAGCCTCTTTTCTGCACAGGAGAGAGAGAGATGTTATGAGATGAGTGATTGCAAATGAGGAAAAGTCCTCTTGTATTTATACACATCTGTTGATGTTTGAATAGATGCGACTGTTGTGTTTCTAAGCCTACATGAGTTGTAGGTCGGCTTGATAATTATTCCATAATCAAAATAAATTCATATCTCCACAAATACTTATCGAAATTGGATGATCTTTAGATTAACCCTACACCTCTCAACGAGAGGAATCTAATAAAAATATTATCAGCCATGAATAAGATGACCCACATGGATTTTGGCCCTAGTTGCCAATTTTAACACGAGAAAATAAATTTGGGTTGGTAATAGGATATTTAACATGGTATCATAGCTCTAGAAAACTTTGAGGGAGAGATCTGAGATCAATAAGGATTGCAATGCTGATTTTTTTTTTTTAGTTTACGACAACAAAATTATTTTTAAAATTTTTTTGTTGGGATTTTGTGGCCAAGTTACCAGGTCGATTTGTGAGATGGCATCACTGTGTAGTTTGAGATATGAAGACAGGTTGGATGGGCTGCTAACTTTAGTCCCTGGAAGGAGTGGATAACCATAGTTTTGAAAACGAATGGTTTTGTGGAATTTTGTGAATATAGATATCTAGGTTCCTTTAGATCCAAATCAAGCAGCCGAGCACAATCAGAAGGATTTGAAAGTGATGGGGATAATTTTGGATCGTGTGAGGGATCATATAATACCTCACATATATGGGAATAACATAACACATCAGATGTGGGTATCCCTAAACGGTCTTTATTAGAGCACAAATGAAAACAAGAAGATGGTGCTGCGGGGAAAAATTAAACAACATGATGAACAAAGCAGAGATCGTAACATCTTACCTCACAAGGATCCAACAGGGTCATAATGAGCTAACAACTGTTGGGGAGGCTGTGAATAATTAAGAGATTTGTGAAAGTAGCTTTGAAAGGATGCAACAAGCATTGGACCACATTTGTTGATGGAATCCCAGCTTGGAAACAACTTCGTGAGTGGGGCCGATTGTGGGATGATTTCATCTAGAAGGAGATCTAGGATAATTCATTAGTCGGAGGACAAAGGAGTGGTGAGGAGAAAGAGGAGGTTGCTCTTGTTGCACACACAAAAAAGGGCAAAGTGAAGGGCAACCAGAACTAGAGTGGAGGTGGATATTCATAGGGAAAGGAGAAGAACATGAGCAAAGTCAAGTGCTATGCATGTCATAAGTTCAAGCATTTTTCCAGTTAGTGTCCAAACTAGAAGAAGGGCAAAGGAAATACATCCATGATAGCCATTGCACAAATGGATGAGTTGGATGAGAAGTTGAAGAGGAACTTCACCTTGGTATTATGCCTTTCTGGAACTGTCACGAGAGGTGTATAGTTTGTAGACAATTGAGCATCTCATCATATGTTGAGATCTCGAGACATTTCACCAACATGACCAAGGAGCCTAGAGATATACATGTAGTGCTTGGTTATAATGCAAAGTATGCAATAATGGGCATTAGTAACATTGAGTTTTAGATGGACTCAGGAGGTATCATGGAGGTGAATAAGTGCTGTTTGTACTGGGTTTGGAGAAGAATCTCCTATTAGTTTTAGCCATGGAAACCAGAGGACTAGAGCTTTAGCTTCATGGGAGGTGAAGGTGAAGTGGCTATTGTGTCGAAAGGAGCTAATCCTAGCATGAGGTGAGTATCTGGGAGAAGGGAGAAGAATATTTATCTATTGAGAGGACAATTGGTGAAGGCTCTCATACATGACAGCGATAACTAGAGTGAGCTTTGGCACAAGAGGGTGGGACACCTACACTACAAGACTCTTCCTGTGTCACAGAGAATGGTTACATGTTTTTCGGAGATCAAGGTGCAACAAGAGGGAGATCAGGGTGCAACAAGAGGGAGTGTGCATGGGGTGTGCACTTGGCAAGTATGCCAACGCTGTGTTTCCTCGCAGCGAAACTAGGTCCAAGGGTGTGTTGGACTTGGTGCATTTAGACATTTGTTGTCGTATGTTAGTGGAATCAATCACAAGGTCATTGCACTTTGTGACATTCATATATGATTCTTCTAGGAAGTCTTGGATCTACTTCCTGAAGACCAAAGATTAGTTCTTTTGTCGTTTTCAAGAGTTTAAAGTCCTTGTGGTGAACTAGATTGAGAAGAGGATTAAGATGCCAAGATCGGATAATGGGGCGAGTATACCTCCAACAAGTTCTAGGATTTTTGCAGGGAAACAAGAATCAAGAAGGAGCTCATTACCTTACAACCCTTAATAGAATGGGGTTGTCGAGAGGAAAAACACAATCATAATGGAGGCAGTGAGGGTAGTGATGTATGACTAGGAATTGCCTATGTTTTTGTGGGCAATACATCTATGTATCTATAAAAGAGAACTCCTCAAAGAGTGTTGGAGGATATAACTCCTGAGGATATGTTCACAGGAGTGAAGCCAAAGGTAAGTCATTTGCACATCTTTGGTAGTCTAGTTTATGTTCACACTCCTATGGAGAAAAGGACTAATCTGGACTCCTTATTAGAAAGCGACACATTTGTGGGGTACAGTGAGGTCTCAAAGGCCTATCGAGTTTACATTCCAGTTAAGAGGAGAGTTATCATTAGTTGGGATGTCATATTCGATGAGGGAAAGACCTTTAGGAGGTCTCATGTTAGAGAGCCAACAGGGGTAGAGGATTAGGGCGAGAGGCTCCTAAGGTTGGGCATGGACTAACAACACCAATAGTATAGATACAACCTGTAGATCAAGAGGAGCGAGATGTTCCTTCAAGCTCTACCAGGAGCAAGTTGAGATGGGTTGAGAAAACCTTGATAGATGTTGAGGAGCATGTGGAGGTCACTAGCAACACTTTTAGGTAGAGTATACCACCAACGATATTTTCTAGGGATTTGGCCTTGTCAAGCAACATCAAGTGAGTATGAGCCTTCTACTTGTGAAGATGTTGCAAATGAGCAGGTCTGGAGGGATGCCATGATGGAGTATATCTCCATTATGAGGAATGATGTGTGGGAAATAGTACCGAGGCCAAAGGGAAAATGAATGGTCACTTCTTGATGGATCTATGTGATAAAACTTGCAATTGATGGCAGTGTTAAGAAATACAAAGTGAAGTTTGTGGCGAGAGGGTTCTCCCATAAGGAGTGGACTATGAGGAGACATTCACACTTGTCGCCATATATGCATCCATCCTAGCGGTCATGTCCATTGCTTCGAAGATGGGGTGGAGGATACATCAGATGGATGTGAAGATTGCTTTCCTTAATGTGGTGATTGAGGAGGAGGTGTATGTTGAGCAGCCTCAGGACATTGAGGTATGGGAGAGAGTCTCATGTGTGTAGATTGAAGAAGGCCCTTTATGAGCTGAAGCAGGTTGTGCGCACATGGTATACCAGGAGTGATGGATATCTTCTTGGTTTGGGCTTCACCAAGAGTGAGGTGGACTCCAACTTGTATTATGCACTTGTTGAGGGTGAGCCACTCATCTTGGTCCTTTATGTTGACGATATTTTTTTTATGGTATCAGAGAAGCTCATAGTGATGTGCAAGGAGGATCTTGTTTTGGAGTTCGAAATGAAGGACATCGGCTTGATGCACTACTTTTTGGTATTGGAGGTGTGGCAATAACCAAGAGAGATTTTTCTAGGGTAGGGCAAGTTTGTAGTTGATATCTTTGGAGGATTGTAGGCCTACGTCTACACCTATGATCACCAAATTAAAGAAGCTGAGTGCTTTTGAGGGCGAGTTGGTGGATCCCACACTGTATAGGCAATTGATGGGTTCCTTGATGTATCTGGTCAACACGACTCCATATATCTATTTTGTTGTGAACACAACCAATTCATGGTGGAGCTGAGACAAGTTCATTGGGTGGCAACAAAGCATGTGTTGAGATACCTACAATGAACATTGGACTTTGGGCTCATATATGTTTAAGTTGGTTGAGTGGAGTTGCAGGGATACACAAATTCTAATTGAGTTGGGAGTGTTGTGGATAGAAAATCCATGTTTGGATGTTTTTTCAACTTGGGATCAACCATGATGTCATGGTACAATAAGAAGCAACAACCAATGGCACTTAGTTTTGGAGAGGAGAGTATATGGCAACGAGTATGGTGAGTTGTGAGGCAGTATGGCTTCACAAGATGCTTGTAGGATCATTTGGTTTGGAGATGGGACAAACAATGTTTCATTGTGACAATCAGAGTTGCAATTAAGCTCTCTGGGAATCCTGTGTTTCATGATCAATCCAAGAATATCAAAGATCGTATATCACTTCATCAGATACAAAGTCTAGAGAGGTAATGTGAGCTTGTAGTACATTTCCATAGAGGAGCAGGTTGTAGAAATTTGGTGATAGAATTGCAATTGCTCAAGAAATTTAATCTAAATCAAGAGACACAATTCTACTCTATTGATCTGCGGAATTCAATTCACAATTTAGAACAACAATCTCAGACATGCAATAAGAAATAACACACATGCACAATATTTTTTCTAGGGGAACCCAACTGGGAAAAACCCCTCAAGCCTCTTTGCATTAATCAAATGAATAGAGATGTATTACAATTGCTAGCTCAGTTTGAGCTCAACCTGCAAGTGAATAACCTATCTCTCTGCTCAATGAGAATCTCTGACCCAGACTTAGTCAATTTTTGCCTCTGCTTGAGCCCCTATTTCCTTGCACAATTCCTAGAGAATTAGCCCCTATTTTTTAGGAATTTTCCTCCAATTGATTGCGCAATTCCCAAGGTTTGATCATCTGCTTGCATGCAACACATGTACACTCAAACTAGTTTACAACTACTTGTTACACTGCCTTGGAATCTCCACTGCAACTGGGAACTCGAATTATTTGCATGCATTAGTTATTTTATGCTAATTGATTAGTTAACTAGATAACTGAGTTAGATTGTTGTCCCACTGCACAACTGACCTTCCACTAGTTCCTCCAACTGTTAGAACTAGTTTAACTAAACAAAACTAGATATAACTGAACTAGATTACTAAAATTTAGCAATCACACATGTTTAATTGAACTCCAAGCCCTCTAACTTGAATTCACTGAGCTAAATGAGTGACAAGAGCCATGTCACACAAGTTAACGACATCCAAGTTGTCTACTGATGTGGAAATTCTAATTTTCTCAATTTGACCAAGGCAAAGTCAAATTGAGACTTTCTTGCTGCATTTCTCAACACAAGTTGTAGATATTCTCACAAAGCCTATAGTGAAATGGAAGTTTGTGAAGTACAAAGACAAGATGGGGGTAGTGGAGAATCCCTTCCTTGCTACGAGGGAGTGTTGAAGTTTGTGGTAGCTTTGAAAGGTCTTCTACATAGGTTTGGTGTCTTAGCATGTAGAAGATGATTTGTTGCCTCTTTGGTGCTTGCTTGATGGGGTAAGTGATTTATGTCTTTTTTCCTAAGTCTAACTCAAGAAAAGTACATTAAGTAAAGTCAATTAATTATTGTGGACTATTAAGTCAATTTCTAAGGATAAATAATTAAATTATTTAAATGACTTAGAAATGATCTCAATTGTTGATCTCTTAGATCTGGAGGGGAGATTAGGGTTATGGATTTAAGCTTGATGAAGATTATAAAATAAGCATAAGGTAGAGGTGAAGACGCACAAATGGAGAAAGCGATTTTCTCTAGAGTGAGAGGACCAACTAGACTGTAGTTTAGAGGAGGAAGAGTGCATATGGATTTACGAGTATTTCCATGAGGTTGATTTGTTGGAGATTGGAAGGCTTAATCGTTGAAGCAAGGAGGTCAAATTGTTGGAGAGGTTGATTTCCTAGGGTTGAATTTCTTGAGGTGTAGAGGTTATTTAAGGGAAAGGCACAGGGTTGTGTTGCTGGTGAGAGGTGGGCTGAAAATTTCCAGGGCAAATTTCTTTCTTTAGTGGCTAATTTCCAGTGGGCCGAAATTCGTACACCCGAATTCTTCTGGTGGGGTTGAGTTACAAGTTCCAATCAATGCGTATGTCCTTTTAATTTCTCTGTGGATCGAAACCCTGGTTTTCCTGACAATAATTAATGAAGGAAAATTGTTGTGGGTGTTTATCTATTGTAATGTGTGATTGATCTTTCTTTGATTTCATTCCGCTGCATATAAATTTCTAGAAGTTAAAACTTAAAATACCAGTGATTTTATTTTTCAACAATTCATAATTTATTTGGATAATAAATTAAATTTTTGGGAATAAATGATTGTTGCGAGAAAATAAATCTGGGTTGGTATTAGGAGATTTAATATTCCACATGCTCCTCAACATCTCTCAAGGTTTGCTTGGCCCATCTCGACCGTCTCTTGTAGAGCTTGAAGGAACATCTTGCGCCTCCAAATTTGTAGGTTGCGTCCTTGCTGTTTGTGCTATTGGTCCATGCCCAACCTTAGGGTCCATTCTCCATCCCTGATGGTTGTCTCTCATGAGACCTCCCAAAGTTCATGCCCTCCTCAAATATGACATCCCGATTGGCGATAACTCTGTTTTGTCCTGGAATGTAGACTTGGTGGGTCTTTGATACCTCACTATAGGCCACAAAAATGCCCTTTTCTGATGGGCTCCAACTTAGTCCTTTTCTTCGTAGGAGTGTGAACATAAATTGGACTAGCAAAGATGCGTAGATGACTTACCTTTGGCTTCACTCCTATGAACATCTCCTCATGAGTCATATCCTCCATCACTATGTGAGGACTTCTATTCAGTAGGTACACAACTTTATTGTAGGTCTCCACCCACAAAAACATAGGTGATTCCTAATCATACGTCATTGCCTTTGCTGCCTCCATTATTGTCTTGTTTTTCCTCTCTGCAACCCATTTGGCTAAGGGTTCAAGGTACGATGAGCTTGTTTCCCTACAAAAATCGTAGAACTCATTATTCGATCTCAACACCTTAATCCTCTTCCTAGTCTGGTTCTCCTTGGGAGCTTTAAACTCATGAAATTGACTGAAGGCCTCACCTTTATCTTCAGGAAGTAGATCCAAGTCTTCTTAGAAAAATCATGTATGATGTCGCAAAGGACAATGACCTTGTGATTGATTCAACTGACATAGGACCACAAATGTCTGAATGCACCAAGTCCAACACACCCTTGGATCTGGTTTCGTTGTTGGGAAACACAACCTTGGCGTACTTGCCAAGCGCAGCCCATGTACGCTCCCTTTTGCTCCACCTTAATCTCTGGAAAACCTAGAGCCATTCTTTGAAACATAGGAAGAGTCCTATAGTGTAGGTGTCCCATCCTCCTATGCCAAAGCTCGCTCTGGTTATCACTCTCATGTATGAGAACCTTCACCAGATGTCCTCTCAGCTGATAGAGATTCTTCTCTCTTCTCCCAATTACTCGACTCTTGTGGGGATCAATTCCTTTTGGCTCGACAACTGCTTCACCTCCCATGAAGCTAACCTCTAGTCCCCTGTCCTCCATGGCCAAAACTGATATTAGATTCTTCTCCAAATTTGGTACAAAAAACACTTCATTCACCTCCATAATATCTCTTGAGTCCATCTGAAACTCAATGCTACTAATGCCCTTAACTGCATACTTGGTATTATCGCCAAGCTCAACATTCATACCTTTAGGCTTTTTAGTCATGTTGGTGAAAATGTCTCGAGATCCCGTCATGTGACGAGATGCTCCATTGTCCACAAAGCAAACACCTTTTGTGATGGTCCCAAAATGACATAATACCAAGACATAGTTGTTCGTCAACTTTTTAACCAACTCGTCCACTTGTGCAATGGTTGTAGTTGCTGTCTTTCTCTTTCCCTTCTTCCTATTTGGACACTAACTGGCAAAATGCCCAAACTTGTGACATGGGAAACACTTGACTTTTCTCATGTCCTCCTTTTTATCAGTGAAGATCTCCCTCTATTCTAGTTTTGCTTGGCCTTCCCTTTGCTCTTTTTTCGCTTGTGCAACAAGAGCAATTTCCTCTTTCTCATCACCATTCCTATGTTGTCCTCTGGTTAATGGATTCTCCTAGATCTCCTTCTGCATGAAATCATCCCACAACAGGCCCCAATCAGGAAGCTGTTGCCTAGCTAGGATTCCATCCACAAAGGTGGTCCAATGCTTGGCAGATCCTTTCAGAGATACTTTCACAATCTCTGAATCATTCACAACCCTTCCCTAACAACTGAAAGTTCATCATGAGCCCGCTCGATCCTTGTGGCCTAATATGTTACGGTCTCTGATTTGTTCATGTTGATGATGTTTAAGTTTTCCTGCAATACCATCTTCCGGTTTTCATTTGTACTTTGATAAAGACCGGTTAGGGCTACCCACATCTGATGTGATGTGCCCTTTCTTAATATGTGAGGAATTATAACATCCCTTACCATCTGGAATTATACCCATCACCTTCAAATCCTTTTGATTGTGCTTGGTTGCTTGATTTGGATTTGAAAGAACCTGGATATTTTTGTTCAATTTTTTTTTACAAACCATTCGTTTTTAAAACTATGGTTATCCACTCCTTTCAGGGATTGATGTTAGTAGTCCCATCCAACCTGTCTTCATATCTCAAACTACTCATTGATGCCATCTCACAAGTTGAGTTGTTAACTTGGCCAAAAGACCTCAACTACAAAATTAAAAAATAATTATGCTGCTGTAAAAAGAAGAAATTCGTAGCTGCAAGCCCTAGTGATCTTGGATCTCTCCTTTAAAGTTTTATAGAGCTCTGATGCCATGTTAAATCTCCTAAAACCAACTCGAATTTATTTTCTCGTAACAATGATTTATTCCTAGAAATTTATTCTATTATCCAAATAAATTCCGAATTGTTGAAAAATATAATCGTTGGTATTTTAACTTCTGGAAATTTATGTGGAGTGAAAATAAAATCAGAGAGAGATCAATCACACATTACAACAGATAAATGTTCACAAAAATTCTCCATTAATTGATCTTAGGAAAATTAGGGTTTTGACGTATAGAGAAATTACAAGGAAATATGCATTGAATGGAACTTGTAACTCAACCCCACTGGATGAATTCGACCCACTAGAAATTAGCCACTAAAGAAATTTGGCTTGGAGAGTTTTGGCCGACCTCTCACCAACAACTCGGCATTGCGCCTTCCCCTCACACAGCCTCTGTGCCTCAAGAAATTCAGCCTTGACAATTGATTGCTCCAACAATTCGACCTCCTCATTTTAGCAATTCTACCCTACAATCTCCAACAATTTGGCCTCATGGGAATGCTCTTGAATCCACCTACACTTTTCATCCTCCGCGCTACAGTCTAGCTGAGCATCTTGCTCTAGAGAAAATTGCTTTCTCCACTTGTGCGCCTTCACCTTGCCCTTAGGATCATTTTACAATCTTCATCTAGCCCAAATCCCCAACCCTAATCTCCCTTCTAAAAGATCTAGGAGATCAACGATTGAAATAATTTCTAAGTCATTTAATTAATTTCATTATTTATCCTTGGAAATTGACTTAATTGTCCACAATAATTATTTGACTTTTCCTAAGTTAAACTGAGGAGAAAAGGCATAAATTAGTTACTCCAAGCAAGCACCTAAAGAGGCAATAACTCATCCTCTATATGCTAAGACACCAAGCCTATGCAAAAGACCTTTCGAAGTTACCACACGCTTCAACATTCTGCATGCTCGATACCTAGCCCATGCAAAAGCACTTGTTCGAGCTATCAACATCAACAACTAAAAGGATCTTCTCATTCAAGGTGCCCCAATTACTATAACAAACATACTACCTGTTACCCACCATTTTGTGGGTGATATCCCTAGGAGAATTTTTTTCTCCAAGATGGTCCTCAGCTGATAGCCCCTTGCAGACACGAACTAGCTCATTGTGGCATCTCTCTGCCACTTGAGCCAACCATGTGGTCCCTCAGCCATCTGTTATGATTGTATGTTTGAAGGTGGGCTTCTAGAAGCTAAAGGTATGCCTTGTCATTTGGTAATTGAGTATTGTAGTTTGCTTATCATGGACACTTCTGGGCATGGATTAATGGGGGGATTTGGTGGAAAGAGTGGGCTAGGTTTGTACTCTTGCCCCCTAGACCTCTTTTAGATGTTAATCTTAGACCCTAGTCCTGTGGGATCTCTTTTATAGACCCTTGGGCTTTAGGGATGGTACTACATGGGAAACCCTGATTTTGGTTGTGTGGTCCTGCTTCTTCATCCACATATATCACTCCCCTTAAACTTATTATAACCCCATTCATCATTTCTCCCACTTGGGTCCACATTCCTCCACTGGGTCCACATAGGGTTAGCTTTCCCCTTCCCCTTGCCCACACCTTGGATCGGGCCTAGAATGATACCTCAGAGGTTGATGTAGCTGAAAAGAAAAGTAAAAGCATAATTGACAAAATTCAACAAGAAAATGTACCACAAAATGCAGAAGATGGTTGGGACAAACACATTTAACACTTGGGCAAAAGCCAATACATGAGCTCAACCCCATCATCATGGCCATCACCCTTGTTCCTACAAGCCTTAGATGAGCCTCTTTTTTCATTCAGGAACTCATGAATGCCCCAACCCCTGGTGGGCAATAAACCACCTTACCTTAAAGGGGGTATCCATTGCTATATCTCACACATCATGCTCTTATCCCCTGAGACCCAAGTAGTCAATTAAAGAAAATCATAAAAGGAAGAAGGCATATAAAGAAGGGTAGAAAAATCAAGGTCGGGGCACCTCATGTACCACAATTGCTCCCTCCTATACATTATATACCCAAGTGTGGGCTTTCCTTTTTTAAGCTACCCTTGTATCCCAACATGTGGCCTAAGGCTTCCCCTTTTCATCCCCTATTCCATTCATCTCTTTATCACATGCCACCACCATTTAAAGGATGTACCTTGGACATACTATCCCTTTTAGAAGTAGAAACCACCTAATAGGATACTTGGTTAACCCCATTTGGAGCTTGGAGACATTAGCACATGCCAAAGCCCACTATGGAAGGGCATGCCATTATGAAGTGCCCACCTGTTGTCTATGGTTTGTAAGCTCTTTTACTTGATTTCCTTGATTGCTTGTTGTACTGGAGGGCTAGGGTCGCATTGGATCTTATGCAGGATTGCAGGTGGTCTCCATTTTGGGTTTGGTCTCCCTATACGGGGTCCTAAACCTCCAGAGGGCTACATTGGCACATGTAGGGTTTGTGTTGAGAGCCATGGGATAGTTTATTTCTCATCATCACTTGGATGGCATTATTCTCTTTCTTGAGAATTTCACATTTCCTTGGTAGACGAAATTGAAGCATGGATGAATTTTGATGTTTGGATTGCATTTTCTTATCTTGGAGCTTCTTAATTGGCAAAGTATCGATGGTTGGATATATTCTCTTACATGTAAGTACAATTTTGATGCTATTTTCTTTTACTTTGTCACATACATTGATCATTGGATTTTCGCTATTTTAGGGCTAATTGTTGCATGCATTTACTGCTTCATTGTGGAATTATGTTTTTATATAGCATATCTCTATCTATGGGCCATGTTTGTCTAACGAATTTTCCTTGAGATTGAAGTTATCTTGATAAGCCATCTTGATTTGCAAAACGAAGTATAAACGCTTTAAGGTCACTCTCCTTTTGCCCTAATGCTAAACGAAGTTGCCCTTAAAGCCTCCTTGAGCTAGAAACGAGATCCATTCTCATACATCTACTTGACTCCATATCCCCAAAGGAATTAGGCACTAATCCACCATAAGGTGATCACCTTAAAACCTCTTTTTCTTCACCTTTTCCCTCTTTTCTAGTTCTAGCCACGTTGGGCCACCGAGGTCATCATTTTCTCGACAAAGTAGGCATAGAAAAATTTCGATCTCTTGGCCTCTAATGCATTGGTATGTCCTCAAGGTCTCTTCCAAATTTGAAGAAATTCCAACGGTGGGATTGTGAGATATCCCAAGCCCTAGCCCTGAGACCAAATGTTGCCCTGATGTTCCCTAGGCTAGCATCTCATAGGATCAATGTGGCATCTCTAAGTGGAACTCTTGTTTTGATCCTTTCCCCTTCCTTTTTTAGGTTAAGATCATTACTGGTTGCTAAATTACCTCCCTTTTATCTAACTTGGGTCCACTTGGTCTCATGTGGTCCCATACCTTTGAAAAATCAATTCTTCAAAAGCCACTTGGGAAATCAAGTTCAATAACGATTTTAGGGTTTTGGAAGCTCCTTTGCAATTCACACTCTTTGAACCTAGCCCTTAAATCCTCATCCCCTTATCCTAGAAGGCTTTGTACCTTGCTTAAGAAGCAAGCAAAATCCCATTCTTGAGCCTCCCCTAAGAAAGGGTCCCCGAGATCACTTCACACCCATCATCTTAGTTGATCTATCCGTTATAAGTGATTCTCTATATATTGGGTCTCCTCCCATCAGTGAAAGTCCATAAAGAGTAGGAAGCTTTAGCTGTGGTGACGGTGGGCTTTAGCTTCATTGTTGCTCTTGACATAGCAAGTGCCCCTCCAGGACCCCCTGCTGGTTTGAGCGGTAACATTTTGGTGCTGTTGCTGGGGACACAAAACATGTGTTCCCTATACGACATATTGACATATCATTATTGGCGATTCGTTGGAAGAATGGAGCCCTAGTTCTTCATCAAGCTTTAAGGTTAATGCTTGTAGGGTGAAGCAACTATCAACGAACTTTAATTCACCCTGGCGACTCCATTTCAAATCCTAATATGCAAGATCATAGAAAATGGACTATAGTAAAAGAAAGATTGATCTTGGTTCTACATTTGCAAAACTCTCTGACCAAGACATTTGAGAACTGCAAAAGAATGGGAATAAATATGCAGAATCTTATCAAAATGTATTGGAAGGTATGGATATGGAACTCATGCTCGAGTTTTATAGATCACAACAAGTGCAACTCGACATAACGAGGGATTTCTATAAGCAGTATCCTAGTCACCTCTTTGACCTTGCTCACCTAACCTATGCTTTGAATATTCTGGCTGACCTAATCAATGATAAATGTCATAGCCAACCGCAAAGTCCCACAATGAGTAATCAATTGGATGACATTGAAGAAAGCTCAATTGTGGGTGAGGTTGATGATCAAATATCAGAATTGAAAGACTATGTCAATGAGAAGAGGAACATCTCCTCTGATGATGAAGAGTTGGATCTTCTAAGCCTCCAAATCACACAAGAAAGAATGGATGAATATAGTAGGTCATGCAGGGGGTTAGTAAGGGAATGTAATTCTAATGAAGTATTCTTTTGTTTGCATGAAGAAGAGGTGAAGCTTCATAAGATGAAATGTGAATATAAAGAAAACCCGACTAATACTCTCCTCTAAGAAGTATATTACCAAAATCATGTAACAAATACCTTAGTAGTTGTTCTTCAAGAGAAGAGGGAAGAAGAGACGCCCCGCTTGTCAACCAACCAAGATGAAGATACCCTTGAGGAACTGTTTGATAAGCAAGAAGATGAGTCCTTGTTAGGTCCACATGATGAACGAGATGATTTTGAGAACACGTGTGGTGGTGATGATGAGGCTATAGAAAGTAAAGTTGAGGTTGACCTTACCTTTCTTAAGGATATCACTCCTGACGACTCGCCTTTTGAGAACCGTTAGGAAGGTGATCCCATGGGCTCCTTGAAAGATGACAATGGAGACTATATCTGCATTGAGAAGGAGAATTGGGAAATTGTTGGGCCTCAATTTGATTATGCTCCCATTTATGATATCGACAAAGAGGATGAGGCTGAGAGTAGTTTTCCCTTTCTTCCAGGCATTACTTGTGATGACATATCCATCAATACCCCTGGGACGGAAAATTATTATTTTCTCTTACATGAAGAAACAAAGTTGGAAATAATCGATTCTCCTTTTAAGGGAAACCCGACCTTTGATGCTTATAATGAGGAAAGCATCAAGGCTCCTACCTACCTTATGATTTCAGGAGTATATTCAAATCACTTGAGCCTCTAGAGTTGGATTTTCAGGAACCCGTTGAAATTTCAGCTTCCCCTTTTTCCATTTCTATTGTTCGTCATCAATTGATTCCCTCACCCCTTGTCATATGACCTGAAGTGAATGTGAACCCTTCCCCCTTCCAAGTATAATGTCGAGGAAGAACCCCTCATTGATTATACTTTACCTTCTTGGAAACACCCTCAGGGTTTTGATCATTCAATGACTTCGCCTCTCCGATGTGACCATCACATTAGGCAACCTATTTGTTGCACTCCTTCTTTCCCTCACCCTTCGTTCCCCTCTCATCACAACCTTGTGACATCTTCAAAGCATGATATTACAAGCAATGATTGTGATAAGGAGTTCTTGAGAGTGATCTTTCATTCCATCATTGTGTACTTAGAGGGAAAGCCCTGCACTTCTAGATTGACCTATCCCCCTGCTCTTAGGGCTTCCTTTTACATCAAATGGAGATCATGTTTTCCCACCTCCCACCCACTTCACCCTCCATGTGATTATGTCCACATTCACTTTGAGTTTTGTTTCATGAGTAATCATACTGGCAGGCATATGTATAGTGATATCATGATATGTTGGTTGCACTGGCTTTATGATTACACTTAGTATTTCCCTTACTATATGCATGTTAGGATAGGATGCATTGCATGTTGATTTTTTCATTAGAACTAATGTCATATGATATTTCTCATGATAGATTAGTTGCACTTAGATTTAAAAACTGCATTTGAAAGTTTATTTCTATGAGTCGATTTTATGGGTCTAATCCAAGCATGTGCGATCATGAGATGTCGTGAAAGCATGCTGCCCCATGTTTTTTTCCCATCTATTATATTTGCAGGTAACAGGTCTACGGTAACCGAGAGATTGCTAGAGTTCTCGTGACCTATCGTTCGAGTAGCCTCGTGCACTTCTTCGAGAGATCACGTCCTAGTTGGAGCCAAATGTTACCCACCATTTTGTGGGTGATATCCCTAGGATAATTTTTTTCTCCAAGATGGTGCTCAGTAGGTAGCCAACAACCCCTTCTAGCCACCAACTAGCTCGTTGTGCCATCTGTCCGCCACCTGAGCCATCCATGTTGTCCATCACCCATCTGTTATGATCATATGTTTGAAGGTGGGCTTCTCGAATTTAAAGACATGCCTTGTCATTTGGTAATTGAGTATTGTAGTTTGCTTATCTTGGACACTTATGGGCATGGATTAATGGGGGGTTTGGCGGAAAGTGTGGGCTAGGTTTGTGCTCTTGTCCCCTAGACCTCTTTTGGATGTTAACCTTGGACCCTAGTCCCGTGGTATCTCTTTTATTGACCCTTGGGATTTAGGGATGGTACTACATGGGAAACCCTGATTTTGGTTGCGTGGTCCTGCTCCCTTATCCACATATATTACTCCCCTTCCACTCATTATAACCCCATTCTTCATTTCTCCCACCTGGGTCCACGTTCCTCCACTGGGTCCACATAGGTTTAGCGTTCCCCTTCCTCTTGCCCACACTTTGGGTCAGGCTTGGAATGATACCCCAGAGGTTGATGCAACTGAAAACAAAAGTAAAAGCATAATTGGCCACATTCAAGAGGAAAATGTATCACAAAATGCAAAAGATGGTCGAGACAAACACATTTAGCACGTGGACAAAATCTAATACATGAGCTCTACCCCATCATCGTGGCCATCACCTTGGTTTCTACAGGCCCTAGATGAGCCTCCTTTTTCATTCAGGAACTCATGATTGTCTCAACCCCTGGTGGGCAATGAACCACCCTACCTTAAAGGGGGTATCCACTGCTATATCTCACTCATCATGCTCTTATCTCTTGAGCCCCAAGCGGTCAATTAAAGAAAAATCAGAAAAGGCAGAAGACATATAAAGAAGGGTGGAAAAACCAAGGTCGGGGCAAGTCATGTACCATGATTTCTCCCTCTTATACATTATATACCCAAGTGTGGGCTTCTCTTTTATTAGCTACTCTTGTACCCCAACATGTGGCCCAAGGATGCCCTTTTTCATCCCCTATTCCATTCATCTCTTTATCACATGCCACCACCATTTAAAGGATGTACCTTGGACATGCTATATCCCTTTTAGAAGTAGAAACCACCTAATAGGATACTTGGTTAACCCCATTTGGAGCTTGGAGACATTAGCACATGCCAAAGACCACTATGGAAGGGGCATGCCATTATGAAGTGCCCACCTGTTGTTTATGGTTTGTAAGCTTTTTTACTCGATTTCCTTGATTACTTGTTGTACTGGAGGGCTAGGGGATGCTTTGGATCTTATGCAAGATTGCAGGTGGTCTTCATTTTGGGTTTTGTCTCCCTATACGGGATCGTAACCCTCCAAAGGGCTACATTGACACATGTAGGGTGTGTGTTGAGAGCCACAGGCCTCCATAGTAGTGGACATAGTCCATGGATCCCTAGAGATTTTCAGAGATTGCTCGAGATTCACCTATTGGAAGAGGAAGATGCACCTGGTTGACTTTTGCCCAACTGACCCCACAGTGGTACCATGCACTTGGCATATGACCTAGGAATTGTATGCTGATGTGGCATCACTTACACCATCATCTAAGCCCTTGCATATGGTCTACATGCATCTTCGACTTATTTGGAGACCCATGAGGTCACTTGTGTGCCCTCACACCCATTAGGAGCACCACAGGTTTATTATGTGGAGATCAAGGGGTCAGCCCTTTTCCATTACTTTTGAGAGTCCTATTCGTGATTATTGCACTTATGGACTTCATCGGGTTTCTTAAAGGGCCCAATGACATGTATTATAATTTATTGATCATTCGACTTCTTGAGAGGCTTGTTATTTTGTTTATGAGCTAGTTTGGTGGGCTTGTCACCAAAAGCTAGTTATTTGCACATTATTTTTATTTTAGGGGCTAATATAGGCCCAAGTAGCTAAATTGGACTCATTAGGATTGTATAAATACAAATGATGAGAGTTCATTTCTCATCATCACTTGTATTGGCTTATTCTCTCTTGAGAATTTCGCATTTCCTTCTTTGTGGATGAAATTGGAACATGGATGAATTTTGATGTTTGGATTGCATTTTCTTATCTTGGAGCTTCTTAAATGGAAAATGTATTGATGGTTGGATATTCTCTTACATGTAAGTACAAATTTGATGCTATTTTCTATTACTTTGTCACATACATTGATGTATGGGCCATGCTTGTTGAACGGATTTTCCTAGAGATTGAAGTTATCTTGATAAGCCATCTTGATTTGCAAAACGAAGTATAAACGCTTTAAGGTCACTCTCCTTTTTCCCTAATGCTAAACGAAGTTGCCCTTAAAGCCTCTTTGAGCTAGAAACGAGATACATTCTCATAATTCTACTTGACTCCATATCCCTAAAGGAATTAGGCACTGATCCACCATAAGATTATCACCTTAAAACCTCTTTTTCTTCACCTTTTTCTCTCTTTTCTAGGTTTAGCCACATTGGGCTACCTAGGGAATCTTTTTTCCCGACGAAGTAGCCATAGAAAATGTTCGAGCTCCGGATCTCTAAAGCGTTGGTGTGTCCTCAAGGTATCCTCCAAATTTGAAGAAATTCCGACAGTGGGATTGTGAGATATCCCAAGTCCTAGTCCTGAGACCAAACTTTACCCTGATGTTTCCTAGGCTAGCACCTCGTAAGATCAATTTTGGCACCTTTTTTTGATCCTTTCCCCTTCCTTTTTAAGGTTAAGATCATCATTGGTTGCTAAACTCCCTCCCCTTAACCTAACCTACGTCTACTTGGTCCTGTGTGGTCACATACCTTTGAAAAATCAATTCTTCAAAACCCACTTGGGAAACCATGTTCAATAAGGATTTTAGGGTTTTGGAAGCTCCTTTACAATTCACACTCCTTGAACCTAGCCCTTAACTCCATCCCCTTATCCTGGAAGGCTTTGTACCTTGCTTAAGGAGCAAGTAAAATCCCATTCTTGAGCCTCCCCTAATAAAGGGTCCTCGAGATCACTTCACACCCATCTTAGTTGATCTATCCTTTATAAGTGATTCTCTATATATCGGGTCTCCTCCCATCGCTGAAACTTTGTAAAGATTAGGAAGCTTTAGCTGTGGTGACAGTGGGCTTTAGCTTCATTGTTACTCTTGACCTAGCAAGTGCCTCTCTAGGACCCCCTGCTAGTTTGAGCGGTAACACTACCCATAGCTCACAATTTGGTTGGAGATCCCCCTAGAGGGCTTGTCCAACACTTGGAAAGTGTATTTTTGGACACTAGCTAAGGGTGAGTTAAAGGCTTGGGTCTTGGTTTTCCCTTCCATGTGACCATCTGTCCCTCGATGGATTGCTATGGTAGCATTGTGATGATAAAAATGTGCTTGTAGATAAGTTCTATAATGCATTAAATATAGGAAAAATTGACGAAGGAAAACTATAGAAGAATCAACTCCAGTACACAAGAACATTTTGCAAATTAGTTTCATTATTGTATGACATCAAATGATCTCATATACAACCTCAAATGGGAGGAGGAGCTAGCGATTTTTAATTTTCATTGCTAACGGTTGGTTTCCTCCTTTCATTAAAATAATAATAACTTGATTTGTCATCCACATTAAACTTGGAGACTAAATCAATCTCATGGAAAAATAATATTTTATTACAAAGTGTTTGCCCACAAAGGTGGTTTGACTTGACTTCCATATCCTAGGAAGTCCAACATTCTAATGCTAAATGGTCTGGAAGGTCACATACTAATGAATAATAGCTTTATCTCTCCCAACGTCCTTCTTTAAGCCTTCAATGTCCACCTTCATAACTCGACTTGCCTTGGGAATGAGCTTGATCACCTTGGGAACTCACTCCACTTGAAGGAGACTAATCACTTGCCTTTACAATGATTCTTTTCGTCATTATCCTCATATTCTTGATAATAGACACCTCTATTGGCTAGCTTGATTTTCCAACAGTTATTTCTTCTTTGATTTCACTTTTCGACACAAAGAAGGTCGAAATTACCACCTTTCTCTCTTGCTCCAACACCCTTGCTTACTTGGTCAAGTGTTCCATTGAAATACGTAGTATTTTCCACACCATGCCCTATAGTATGATCTGTCAACTCTAAAAGTCCACAAAATTGCCACATAAGTTTCGTTAAACCCCATAAGTCATGGTTAAACTGAGTATCTCTAACACCCTTGAGGAAGTATGAAAACCAGGAAATGGCTTTTCTTCTAAGTAGACCACTTTGGACATAATGCATGTCCAAAACACTTTAATGTCATTGAAAAGTGTACCTAGGTTTAATTTTCATAATGACGTGTAATTATGATTTTATGTAATTGATGAAAAGAACAAATAAAATTATTTTTGTAATGCTGGTCTTATGGGTTTCATGAGCAAGGAATTTTATTTTTAGTTAAGGCTCCCATTGTGAGCTCTTAGGATTGGTCATAAAGTCAATTGAGTCAATGCCATGTATGAAAGACACTTCTTGGGCATGTTACATATGTAAGTCATTGAAAGAGTCAAAAGACCCTCCAAGACCAAGCTTAAGAACCTCCATCAAGTCAGCCTTAAATGGAGCAATGAAGTTACACCAAATGTCATGTCATCCTAGAACTCTCTCAAGTCGGCTTATATTGATGGACAAAATGTTAAGAAATCTAGGGCATCAAGTGTTAGGTGATTTCTCTTCTTATGGTAACTGCGTGTGAATGCTTTTTACTTTCTTAGATTAGGATCTTCTCCTTCTTAGATTATTAGTGTTCTTCTTCATCAAACAATGACCAATGCATCAACCATAAAGAGACAAGAGACATAGAATATAGGATATTAGCCAGGGCCAAAACCTTTCCCACTTGAGAGGAAAACCCGAACAAATTCTTCTTTTTATAGAGACTTCAATTGACGAATACGAAGACCAAGACCCTTGACCTATTTTCCACTCCAAGACCAAGACACAAGTTCCATTGAGATCCTTAGTCAATGATAGTCAACCTTCTGCTCCTTCCTCCTTCTTGGCTTCTTCTTCAACCTCGACTTCCTTTTGCTTCAGACCTTCGGCCTTCTTGAATTAGGTCTACAATCGTTAACCTTAATTCAGAACCTTCTTCTAGAGAAATATCTTTGATACCCTTGCTTATGATAGAGTATCCTCTTGTCTTGTCTCGGCTTCTCTTTTGACTAGCTCTACTTTCACTTCGACTCCTTAGGAGGACTGCAATTCTCCTCGGCTTCCACTGCTGCAGCAAACCTCTTTCTTCTTTGCACGTATGGAGGTTTACATCCCTTAAAATATACTCAAAAATAACCCTAAGGACTTCACTCTTCCTTCTTCTTACTTCGTTGGTTGGGAGGCTTCTTCTTTGATCCCTTTGCACTTCTTACTGCAATCTTACACTTGTCCAAAAATCTATCTTTTGAACTAAAGCCGAGTTGCCTATTTATAACGGTTTCCCCCTCAAAGTAGCCGACTTGTGTTGATTTGGGGTAGCATTGGAATTGTGGATTGGGAAGCTGGTGGGGTGTTGTCGTTGTTGAAGCAGAACAGTACCTAACGGGACAAAACCAAGGTAGAGGGAGCCGCTGCCTTTAGGGATTTCTAGCCAAGAAATCCAGATCCATGTTGTAGGTGCATAGAGGATCAGAGAGGAGCAGTTCGACAGTTGGCAGGAGGATTTCCAGGAGGGAAATCAAGGCTCAGAGCGAGTCTAGGAGAGAACTTCTAGGAGGGAAGTCGAGACTCAGAGGGAGTCGAGAAGAAGAGCGGAGATGGAAATGAACAGATTCAAGGACCAGGACAGGTTGGACAGGGCCTCTAACTTTGTCATGTGGAAGGTCAGGATCCTGTATCTTCTGGATAGGCATCGCATCAAGGGCTTCGCCTTGAGAATCGTGGCTATCCCAGTCAACCTAGCTGATAATGAAAGGTATGAGGATGCAATGGCCAAGGCAAGGTGCATAATCCTTGATGCGGTCAAGGATAATGTAGTACAACATATTGTCGAGAAGAACACAACAAAGGAGATGTGGGATACCTTGACGACATTGTATCAGGGCACTTCCATGCAGAGGAAGATGCTACTAGAGAATCAACTGTAGTCGTATTAGATGCAGAAGGGGGAGAAGATAGATCTATACCTCAACAGGGTGCAAGAGATTGGGGACCAACTTACTTCCATAGGGTCCACACCGAATCAGGAGTTCATGGTGAGGACTGCCCTAAATGCATTCTGCGAGGATTGGGAGACATTTGTCCAAAGCATTTTGGGCGGAATGACTCTTCCAGGATGGGAAGAGATGTGGGCAACTCTTCACCAAGAAGAGATTAGACGGCTGACTAAGGCGGGGAGTAGCAGCAAAGGAGGTCGAATCAAGAAAGAGGAGGAGGATGCAGCTCTGGCATCTGCGGGACAATAGGGGAAGAGAAAGAAGAAGGACATCTCCAAGATAAAGTGCTTCCATTGTGGGGAGCTGGGTCATTATGCAACCTAGTGTCACAGGAAGAAGACCAAGGGAGAGGATTCTGACTCCAAGGTAGTTGTGGCTAAGGCGGAAAAAGAAGTCGAGACGGATGACGACTATGCCACGAGCGCTCATGCACCTCTAGAGAAGAGGTGGGGAGACATCGAGCTGTAGTCAGGAAGACTACAGAAGATGTGGAGCAGGATCCTTGAGGTACCCAAACTCTTGGATCATATACGGCTACTGGAGCCCCAAGAGACAGTAGCAGGATGACGAATGTCGGTAGAAGCAAGATGCGGATGGTGCGACAAGGCAGTGATAGACGACAGTGGTCTTTGGCAGCGCAGTGAGGGTTGTAGCGGTGTGAGAGGCACAAAGGTGGTTGCAACAGTGCAAAAAGGCACAAAGACGGTTGCAGCAGTGCGAGAGGCACATAGATGTTGTAGCAGCACAGAGGCAGCAGAGGGAGCACAAGATAGCAGCAGAGGTAGCTTCAGCATCGGGGGGCTTCTAACTTGACAAGGATGTCAGTAATTGGGTAGATCAGTTACTTACTTCTCAGTAACTGAGTTGCAGTGCAACAATTAGCAGTGGTAGTGCTATGGGCAACACGATGTAGCATGATGAGAGAGAACTGTAGTGCAAATGCAATGTTAGGAGGAAGGATCAACAGTAGCACAGATGCAGAGGGCGATGCAATATAGATGTAGCAGTGGCAGTGGTAGAGCCATTGGCAACAATACATGAGGCAGCACTGTAGAGGATGTTGGGCAGCAGGGCAAGCATCAACACAAGTACCGGTGTTGGATGATCAGGGTAATGTTCAGTGGTGGAGCATTACTAGAGCACATTCCTTGCTAAGAGGGAGTATTGATTTGGGGTGGCATCGGATGTGCTCTAGCCATGAAAATTGGTGGAGAGCCTAAAGCATAAGAAATCTCCAAGACCCATAAATGGTTTGGGGAAATTCCACCCGGTTAGAGAGATATTAAAACAATTAATATTTTTAATGGAGTTCCTAAGTCTAAACTTAGGAAAATTAAAATATTAGTGGGTATTAATATAAAACTGGGTGAGAATGTTCTAAATGACATGGATCAAGCCAAATCTAATCTTAGTCGTTGACTAGAGATTTAATCTCGACCGTTGAAGATTCAATAAAAAAAGTATAAGAGGAGGCTTGAGGGTCAGTTGGAGATACACCAAGATTGATCAGTCAAGCGGGGCTTGCTGAGAAAATTTGAACAAGTGATTTGAGTTGCAGCGAGGGGCAGTGAGTGCATAACAGAGAGGTAGAGATAGTGCTGGAGGATCAATGCAATGATTGAGGAGGCTACACAGAGCTAGCAGGAGCCACGCAGAGGGCCAGAGAGACTGCGCAGAGAGTGGTAGGGCCTGCGTGGGTGACGCAGAAGGCCAGAGAGCCAACGCAGAGCAACAGAGGGTTGACGCAAGGGGTTTCAGAGCTACGCAGAGGCTAGGAGGGCTGACACAGAGCTTCAGAAAAGTGTTGGAAGGATTTTCGTGGAGTAGACTTGCTGAATATTTGCTTTCGAAGAGAGGTATTACCGTATTACTACTAGATAGATATCTCTGTTGGGTGAACCAATTTGGCACCCTAGTTGTACTCAAGAAAGCTGCTTAATAATAAAACCCTAACAATTACTGCACCAGTTTTCCCAAGTTGGGTTTTTCCGGGGACGATTGTCCAAAAATAACAGTGTCCCTTGTGTGTTGGTCTAGTATTTCAGTTGCTGATCTGTATATGAGTTAAGGCTGCATCTGTGTTTTTATTTTCAGTATTTATATTTATAAATAACTTGTAAATGTAATAAACAAGTAGGAGAATTTAAACCAGAGGATGCAGTAGGGATTTCTAACGGGTTAAACGTAGAAATTTCAACAACTTGAAGAGGGTGAGCCAACATGTCTGTTGGAGGAGTTTATTAATTCCATCTTGAAGCCGACATGCTAGGAGATGTTGGTACGTGTCTTGGAGGGTCTTTTGACTCTTTTAATGACTTATACAAATGTGTAACTTGCCCAAGAAGGGTCCTTCATACATGACATAGACTTTTATGACTAGATGAAAAATCTTAAAGGATCACAATTGGAGCCATCACTAAATATAAAATTCCTTGCTCATGAAACCCATGAGACATGGATTGCAATAATAATTTTATTTTTCTTGTTTACATCAATCACATAAAATCACAATTATACATGTCATTATGAAGACCGAACCTAGTTACACTTTTCAACACGAAACAATATAAATAGGGTAGCTCGGCCTCCATTTGAGGATGAGATTTTCGCTCAAGCAAGAACAAGAGAACAAAAGTGCGAGGATCTCAAGTGTCTCATTTTTTTTTTCTTAACACGATCGAATACTGATATATTATAAAAACTTCCGCAGAGAGACAAGTTCTGTTACAGATAGTAGAGGAAGCGAAGCAGAATTGATCCAAAATGGGCAAGCAGTCCCTCGATCCAATTCACTAGGCTTGAAGTTTAAAACTTGGAAGGCATAACGGCTATATTGCCGTATGAACTGACCTAGGAGCAAACAACATTTACAATGCATAAGACGGCTTTACTAGAACTGGTTTACTGAATCATCAAGCGGCTGCTCTTTTTTGTCACTGTTCTTTGTTGAGGCCTCCCCTTGCACGCTTTGATTCATAGATCTAATGTGGTTGATGGCTTCTTCCAAGTGGTTGCATTTTTCTTTGAGGCCTTCAATTTCCACCCTCTGTTTTTCTAGCTTCTTCTTCTTGGATTTATTCTCTGCATGAACTTCTTCTTTGAGATCGTTGAAGTGCTTGATGAAGCGGGCAATCATGAAACAATGCGCCTTGCAGAGGGTGCAGCTGTTGTTGGAGATGACACGTTCCAGAGGGTTTTCAGACATTGTTGTCGAGTCTTGAGTAGTCTTGGTGATCTTGAGGCAGAGCTTGGTTAGATTGCTACAGAGGAGAGAGAAAAGATTGACTGGAAGATTGGAGGAAGGAGGCAGGCAGATCAGAGAGTTGAAGGAGGGGAGCAGATCAGAGAAGAGAGGATCGGGACTCCACGGGGAGGGGGCGGGATGTTGGGGGTGGCAGAGAGAGGGAGAAAACAACTTCTGGAGATAGGAGCAGAGGGAAGAGCGCGAGGATAGGAACAGAGGGAATGGGAAACCGAGATCTGCGTGACAGTGGCCAACAAAGTTGAGAGGAGTTGATTCACAAGAACAACAGGAATGTTAGAGTGAAAGAAAATATAATTCCGACAGACACAATCTATACCTCGCCAAGCAGGCTTTGTTGAGCTTCTTCGACTGATGAGCACCGTGAGCGAACAACGCGATTTCGAGCCTTTGACAAGGAAGCAGGGGACCACTGCAGCGCTGAACTTGTTAACCCAAAGAACCACGAGCTGAATGAAACTGGAGCACGAGCCTTTACCAGGAGAGCAGAGCGCAACTGAAGGACTGAACTGGTTGAACTGAAGGACCTCGGGCTGTTTATAAGCCCACTCAAGCATCGGGGCCTCTGAATGCGGATCGTGCTGCTCAGAGGGAATCCTGTCCCGGATGTCATTTCTGAGATTTCTTGAGCAGCCACTGGGGATTGGGAAATGACTGGAGCCTAACTTCTGAGTGATATTATCACGAGACTCTTCCTGTTCCATAGTCTGGTACAGATTCTCCTTAAGCCTGAGGATTTCTTTGACAGAGGGTATGATGAGGAAGAGGATGCTGTCAGAGGGGAGGGGATCAGATATCCAGAAATAGATGGAGGGAGAGGCTGACTTGTTATTGAGATGACTGTTGGGGCCTTGGATCACGAGCCCGACAGGGATGAGGGGCGTCTTATGGGATTGATTTATCATAAGTATTGTCGTTCTCACGGACCTGCTCAGAGGGTCTGGTGACTGCACTATTGGCTAGAGAATCTGCCTTGCTATTGTGGTTTCTCATGACATGTTTGAATTGGATGGTCCCCAGCTGATTAGAATTGTCCTTGATCCTATGCTTGATTCTGTTGAGGGCCTGATTTTTGAAGTCACCCCCTGAAACCATAGCTGCAATCACAATTGCCGAGTCGCCAATTATGACTGGATTTTTGGCTTGAAGTTTTTCAGGATCTAGGTACCTAAGAGAATGCTATAGGCCTCCGCTATATTGTTTGTCATATTTCCCAATCCCTATTCATAAGTGGTGATGACTTGCCCATTTTGGTCTGTGATTATTCCCCCTGCCCCTGCTTGGCCGTGGTTGTTTTTAGAAACGCCGTCGAACTGGAGAGTGAAAGTCTTTTGCTCTTGAATCCACTGGTCTATTTCTTGTTGAGTTCCCCTGAGTTTCCATTTTTTCCCCTTACCTGACTTTGTTGGAGATTGTTTTTCGTTTGAATAGACCAACTGAAATTTATTGTACCATTCTTCCTCAGCTTTCTGCCAATTGGAGTGGTCGGTTTTTGATATAGTGTTGGCACTTATCATTTCTGCTACTAGACCCAGAGTTTTGGCCAGAGTGCGAGCTGGGTTAGGTTTCTGGTTTTTGAAGATGCAATTGTTCCTGGAGAGCCAAATTTGCCAACATAGAGCAGAAGGGATGCATTTCCATAATCGAGTAATGTTGGCTTTGCCTTTTCTTGCATGGGGGTAGCTTTTTTCCCAGTTTCTGTTGAGAGTTGTGAGCTGATCGAAGTTTTCTCTGGGAAGCCTCAAAGGGCTGGTAATTTGGGACCAGCAGTGTTGAGCGAAGGGGCAATCGAGGAATAAATGTTGGCTGCTCTCCTCCAAGCAGAAGTGGCAGCAAATTGAAGGACTTTGAATCCCTTTTTTTTGAGATTTTCAGCAGTGAGGATCTTCCCTTTGAGGAGGGTCCACGCAAATTTTTTTATCTTTGGGAGGCATTCATTCTTCCACACTGCTGACCGAAGATTCCAGTTATCTAGATTGTTGCTAGATTGGAGGAGTTGATACCCAGCTTTCACAGTGAACTTTCCACCGCTTGGGTCCCAGACGAAGCTGTCTTGAGTGTATTTATTTGTTGGAGCTGCTCCCATCAACGTTTTCTTTAGATCTGCCCACTGATTTCTAAGGTGGATTGGAAGAGGAAGGTCCCTCCAATCAGACCAACTGTTGTGATCCCAAGCCGAGATGTCAAATAAGGAATGAATGCTTTTAGTCTCCATCCAGGTTTTCAGAGCACTGAATTGCTGAAAAAGGTTTCTTGGCTCCAATCCCATAATTCGATCTGTCTAGATATTTATATCTTTTCCATTTCCAGGGGACTTTGAGATATGGTTTTTGATTTGGGGGATGATTTTTTTAATGAGTCTCCATGCCGGAGTGCATGATCTTTCCACAATCAAATCATTGAGAACCTTGGAGTGCTGCCCATTGAGGTATTTTTGTTTGAGAGCCTCAACCCACCAGCTGCCTTTTTCCATTAGCATTCTCCACACAAGTTTGAAGCCCATCGCTTTGTTAGTTAGGCTTGGAATTTTGATGGATAGGCCAACTTTTTCGAAGGGGAGGATCACCTGTTCCCATCAAACCAAACTGATTTTTTTTGTGTCTTGTTTCCCTCCCTGCCAGAGAAAGCCTCTCATAATTAACTCCAATTGTTTGTGAATACTTGCTGGGGTCAAAGTGACAACATACTGATAAATGGGGAGGGCTGAAAGGAGAGCCTTTATGAGGATGGTCCTACCCGCTAGGTTTAGCCATGACAGCTCCCAACTTTGAAGAAGCCCTCTCATTTTTTCAATCTGTTTGTTCCAAATCTCAGACTTGACAACTTCTTTTGCCAAGGGAAGGCCCAGGTAGGAGAAGTGGCTCCAGTTTCTTTGGACTGGGATGTCCATGATTATAGAAATTCTTTGCATTACTTGGAGTGAGACATTCCATGTGTAAATTCTGCACTTTTTGTTGTTAAGCGAATCCCCTGAGACAGCCAGGAAAGAGTCCAGGATTCTCTTGAATCTCCTTGCAATTAAGCTCGAGGCTCCTCCTATTAAGAGAGTGTCATCGGCAAAGAGCGAATGATTTATTTCTTTTATTCCTCTCGCTATGCTTATACTTGTTATCTCCTTTTGCTTCCTTAGATTTTCCAGATGTATGCTCAAGGTTTCCGCCATGATGATGTAAAGGAAGGGTGAGAGGGGGCAGCCTTGTCTCAAACCTCTGGAGCTTTTGAAGTAGCAACTGGGCCTGCCATTGATTAGGGGGGCTGTCCAAGGGTTTGATATGCATTCCATAATGATGTTTATAAATTTGTTGGATATTCCAAACTTCCGAAGAATAGTTGCTAGGAATTTGTGGTTGACCCTATCGAAGGCATTTGCCATGTCGAGTTTTATGATCATACCTCTTTCATTTCTATGTAAACTGCTGTGAATTGCTTCTTGGACTAGAATGACATTGTTCATAATTTGTCTTTTAGGGACAAATCCTCCTTGATTCTTTGAGATGAGAGTGGGCAAGAGCTTTTTGAGTCTATTTGCCAAGATTTTGGTGACTATTTTGTAGGAGACATTGCAGAGGGAGATGGGCCTGTAGCGGTCAAAGGAGAGGGGGTTTGGTTCCTTGGGGATAAGCGCCAAATGGGAAGTTTTTGTATTTTCTCCCATCTTGGTTTTTTTGAAAATATTTTTGACCATCCTGATGAAGTTTTTCTTTATTAGATCCCAATGAGTCTTGTAGAATGCAATTGTGAAGCCATCAAGTTCGGGAGCCTTGTCCAGCTGCATACTGTACACAGCTTCTCTGATTTCTTCCCCTGAGACTTCCTGATCCAGCTCGCTGTTTTGCTGCTCATTAATTTTACATTCTACTGGTTGAAGGAAATCCACGCTATCCATATACTAGGAGTCAGCGGTTAAGAGAGATTTGAAGTGATTATGGGCAACTTCTTTGATTTCCTCTTGTTCTCTTAATTCTTTACCCTCAACAGTGATTTTGTCGATTTGATTTCCAACTTTTCTGAGCTTAAGGTTGTTGTGGAAGAAAGAGGTGTTTTTGTCTCCTGCATTGAGCTAGAGGCACCTCAATTTTTGTCGTAGCTCCTCTTCCTCAACTCTGTTCTGCTTGTACATCTCCCTGAATATTTCGTTTTCCTGAGATTGCTCTTCCTTTGAAGTTTGTTGATCCTCTTTTTCCTGGTTCCATTTTTCTATGTAGCTCAATTTTTTTATTTTTCTCTATTGTTGCGTTCTCTTTTGCCCACTTTTTGATTGCTAATCTTGCTGATTTTAATTTGGATTCCCAGACATAGTGGGGGGATCCAAAGACTTCCATCTCCCAACTTTCTTTGATGATCTTGCGGAAGTCCTCCTTGCTGTCCCATGCTTTATTGTATTTAAATGGGATTGGGCCGAGATTTCCTATTTTATCAAGGATCAAGACCACTGGCTTGTGATCTGAAGCTGTGGCATGGACTATCTTACTTTATATTGAGGAGAAGCATGCTGCTATACCTTCATGGATTAAAATCCTGTCGAGTCTTTCTTTGATGTTGTGTGTTCCTGCTCTCTTATTACTCCATGTGAATTTCCCATTGCATGGGGGGATGTCGATGAGCTTGTGAGTTTCAATTATTTCTTCCAGAGCATCTCTTGAAGGGTCAGCAAGGTATTTTCCTCCTATTTTTTCTTCTATGTTTCTTAGTAAGTTCAGATCACCACCTAGAATTTTGTTCCTATTTTGACATGTCTGCAGCTCTGAATTGATAGAATTCCAACAATGTGCTTTGTCCCTGTAATGATTTGGGGCATAAATGTTGAGCACAGTAAATTCTTCTTTTGTGGTTTTATTTTTGAAGTCAGTTCTGACCCACCAGTAAGTTGAGTTTTGACTGATAAGGTCCCATTTTCTCTTATTCCACAATGTGCCTATTCCTCCTGAGGCACCGTGAGAGTCTGTTGTTGTTCTTGCATAGCTTTTGTATCTTTTTGTAGTTTTTTGAAAGTCTTGGTTGGACATTTTGGTCTCTTAGATCAAGAAAAAGTCTGGCTGCTCTTGACTGATTATATCCCAGGCTGCGTTGGATTTTAGAGGGGAGCCCAGGCCCCTACTGTTCCAAGAGACCACAATCATTGCTTACTGGGTTTTTGGTGAGCCCCGCTCTTCTCCTTTGTCTTTTCCCCACTTCCTCTTTGCTTGGCCAGAAAGGAGTTCATCGGTTGTTGAGTGCTTGTGGCCATTTCTTTAGCTGCTGTTTCATCTGTTATTTCTTTATTTGATTTCCTGCCTGCTTTTTTTGGTGGCTCTGAGTTGGTGCTTGCTTCTTTGAGTTTGTTTCTTGTTAGGATACGATCTATGGTGGGGGGGTGAGGGGAGGATTTGAGAAAGGGAGTGAATGACTGCTAGAGCAGTGGCTGAGGGAGAAGAAGGGGGGGAGGAAGGGTCCTCATCTACTAGGGATTCGAAGGGGTTTGAAGAAGGGAAGGGCTGAGTCAAGATGGGAGGGAGGGGTGGGGGAGTGGCTTGAGAAACAGGGGGAGGCTTTGGTTTAGGGCCAGACTGGTTGGGGTTTGTTTTCTTTTTTTTTACTTGCTCCCATGTGTCTTCACTGGCTTCAGCGTTTTCACTCATTTCATTTTCTTTAAGTTTACTACATCTATTAGCAAAATGACCATATTCATGGCATACCTTACATTTGAACGGGATTTGTTCGTAGTCCAGCTGCTGAATATGGGTCCATTGGTCCACTTTGATCTTGATGGCTTCCGGTAGGCCCTTCCCTAGGTTGACTTCAACACAGATCCTTGCGCAAGCATGCATGTTATCCTTTGGTTTGCATCTGTCAATGTATTTTCCCACAGCGTTCCCAATGGCTTTAACTGATTCATCTCCCCAGCAATGGAGAGGGAGGTGAGGCAAGTGAACCCAGACCGGGATTGCATTTGGGATATCCATTTCTGGGTCGAAGTTAGGTGACCATCTGTTCAAGTAGAGACCTCTTGAGTCCATGAAGTAGGGTCCATTTTTGAAGATGAGATTTCGGTCTTCTTTGGTTTCAAAGAGGAAAGTATAGTAACCCCTTCCGCAAAATCTTATGGCGATTTTCCCTTGGATATTCGCGTTCCAGTTACGCTCCACCCATTTCTGAACGACTCTAGGAGAGGGCCATAGGCCAGTAAATTGTCCGACCAGACCTCTCTCAGCTAGAGAGATCGCTGCTTTCCTTGGAAGGCTAGGAGGAAGCGAGATTTCTGGAATGTCGGCCAGCTTCTTAACAAACTTTGAGGCTGAAGGTTTGATTCTAGAGGTTGCATTTTCGGAAATAAGAGAGGTGAAGATCTCAGCCTGGTCTTCGTTGTCTTGCAACTGAGAAGGATCGAGCCCAGCCATGAGAAGAACTGGGGGGAGCTAGTCTCGGCACTGGCCAAAGGAGGGGCGGGGTCCAAAAGCGGGGGAGTCGAAGAGAAAGGAGGGGAGCCCAGCAGCGGGGGCTGCCAGGTAGGAACCCTGCGGAGGGCCGCAGGAGGTGAAATAAACAGAGGCGCGAGGGGTCTTGAGCAGGGGGGGGCCGACTGCAGGGGGCGGGTAGGGCAGAGGAAGGCCCAACAGCAAGCGCTGCCAGGCGATAGGCCTGCGAGGGGCCGCAGGATGCAGAGGTGCAGGTGCGTGGGAGCTCCAATTCCGGTGGTAGAATGAACTCTCAAGTAAGTGTCTCATTACCAAGCAAAGTAAGGAAGATCATCACCGAAGTGTTTTTCTGATCTGTTTTCAGGCTAGTACTCTCCACATGTGCGAATATCCAAGGTTGTTTACTACAAGAAAGACCAAGATACTAGAGTCATAGTGAGAGGGCAGTTTTGGGAGAAAAAAAAGTGATTCTCAAGTCGAGTTGAAGGAGAGATGGTCTCCATCTAGAGTGAAGGGAATCAAGGTGTTTCTCTCTCTCATATACCTCAACTAGGGTCTCTGAATTAGGGCCGAAAGTTGCAGATTTGTTCCAAGGGATTGAAATTCTGAAGGATAGCCAAGAAGGAGGAAGAAGCAAGGAGTTTGACTATCATTGACTCAAGAAAGAAGAAACTCATCAAGGAAAACTTGTGACTTGGTCTTGGAGAGGTGAAATAGGTCAATGGTCTTGGTCTTGGTATTCGTCAATTGAAGTCTCTATAAGAAGAAGAATTCGTTTGGGTTTTCCTCTCAAGTTGGAGAGGTCTTGGCCTTGGTTGATCGCCTAGATATTGTGTCTCTTTATTGTTTATGCATTGGTAGTTGTTTGATAAAGAAGAACACAATAATAAACTAAGTAAAGAGAAGATCCTAATCTAAAGAAGTAAAAAGCATTCACAAGTAGTTATCATTATAGAGAAATCACCTAATCTTGATGCCCTATATTTCTCAACATGGTATCAAAGCTAAGGTGACAATTCAAGGAAAGGGCATCTCATCAAGGGACACACAAGCACTCAAGGATCAAAATCTTGAAGGATATCAAAGTGAAGTCAAGAAGTGTCAAAACCCTAGAGCAAAGAAGAAGTCTACATCAGAAGAAGCCTTGGGATCCTCAAGAGACCACAAAGACCCTACTCAAGTTAAAGGGACTTATAAATCAAGTTTCTTGAAGACTATTCATCCTAGAGAAGCAAGATCAAGGATGTTGTCACCATCTTCAAAAGTTCTAAGGCAATTTCTTCTCGTTGAACCAAGGACCTTACCTTTGAAGAAGATCATCAAGAAGTCATCATTATCAACAAGGACATCACTATCAAAGGATCTAAAGTGATCTCCTTCTTTGTGGAGTCAAGGATCACTCTTGAAGAGATCTATCTTCATCAAGGAGAAGTTCTCTATCATCTATATTATCATCAAATTCAAGGAGGCAACAAGTGGAAGAAGCATCTTCACAAGTAAGTATATTTATGTCTGAATCTATCAAAATATCTTTTTGCAAGGAAAGCAACAAATTGGTTGGGGCTTCAAACTATCTTGCATGGAAGAAGAGGATAGATCTGAATCTCATTGAAAATAAGGTTATGGATCATGTCAAAGGATCTATCACCAAACCAGCAAAAGAAGATGCTCAAGCACTTGCAAAGTTTATGAAAGGGGAAGTGAGGGCTCAAAGGATTCTCATAGAATCCATCAAGGATCCCCTCATTCCATATGTATCTAAACTCGACACCTCAAAAGAAATATATGACAAATTGGTAGAGTTATTTTCTGTAAGCATTACAGGAGAATTTATCTCTCTAAGGCAAGAACTCTACAAGCTAAGGATATCAAAAGAAGAAGGGATAACCTCATACTTTATGAGGATATCTGAAATAAGGGATCAACTTCAAGATTTGGGTGAAATAATGTCTGACAAGGAGATGACCACTGTAGTACTAAATGCACTACCAGAGGAGTGGGGTAACTTTACTTCAAGTATTTATGGGAAGAAAGAAGCTACTCCATTCCAGGATCTATGGTCACTATGCAAGATTGAAGAAACCAGGCTGAAGGCTAAAACTGATGTGGGATCAAGTGAGAAAAATCAAGCATATGCTATTATGACAAAGAGAAACATAAAGTTTGGGAAATTTGGTCATTAGAAAAAGATGAAGAACTCGGCTAAGGTTCAATGCTATGGATGTCAAGAATATGGACATTACAAAAGAGATTGTCCTAAGCTTAAGAAGGACAATAACAAAAGAGGTAGAGAAGAAGCACATATCACCGAAGAAGTGGAGGAAGCTGAAAAGAAGTCCAAGAAAGAGGAAGTAAGAGATCTCCACTATGATTGAGATAGTCTTCCTCACTTAGTTCTTTTCAAGTTTTTCTGTTGTAAGATATGGCTATCATGATTCACTAAGAAAAATGATAAGAAGCATCATGGCATCATAGAAGCATTAAAAGCAAGAGCTCGTGATCATAGAGAAAAATTGCTGAAATAGAAGTCTATGACAACCGCCCATGGAAAGATATAGCTTTTGGTAACCTCATTAGAAGCATAAGTAGTAATTATGGGAAAAAGAAGAAAAAATCATCTAATACAAAGCTCATGATACATCAGTCAAAGGGAAACACCTGCTGGGTGAGGATACTCAAGATCCGCTATTGGAATTTTCAACAGAAGGTTCACCAATCAAAAGGAAGCAAGTGTTTCATCAAGAATTCCAACTTGTGGGAATTCATGGGATGATGGTATGATGACAAAAGAGGTGAAGCAGATCAAGGGATTGAAGTTCTTTCAATCAAGGAAGCTGCTGAAGGAAGTCTAAGATGACATAAAGGAAAATGAAGTATGTATGCTTGTATTCGATATTGTAGAGTCATGTCATATGGTTGCAGGTAACATGGATAAATGCTCTATCTCGAGAGCATGATCAAAAGAAAGGATCTCCTCCTTTGAAAGGATGCAGGAAGGCATGGGTCACACATTGCCTAGATGAAATCAACATAATATGTTCTCATATGATATATGAGGTGGTTGACAAAATTGGAGGAACTATGAATGGAAGTTACTAGAAAGAAATGTGTGAAGAAAGAAAGGAAGAGATCATGTAATATGCAACTATGGAAAAGGCTATCAACATCCAAGGACTGTGAGTTTTGACTAGGATATTGTTAGTTTTTGTAGCATCTGGTGTTTTCTAGCCACAAAATTTTGTGGAGAGGCTAGAATACATGAGATCTTCAAAACCCAGAAATCGTTTATGGAAATTCCGCCTAGAAATGACTTAATTAGATTATTAGCCAGTTTTTAAATATTTCCTAAGTCTAAACTTAAGGAATATGGTTAATTAATCAGTATTAATTAAGTCAAGGTGTGACACGGATCGAATTTAAGTTAATCCTAGCCATTGATTAAGATTTAATCTTGGCCGTTGGAGTCCCAACAAAGGATTATAAGGAGAAGTCAATGGGCACATGGAGAATACACTTGAGTAGTTCGATTTCCAAAATAGCAACAGTTAGTTGCCGGAGAGAGAGCTAGTGAGATTGAAGTAGTGAGAGAGGGGTAGAGCAATGTTACTAGACTCAAAATTGGCAATACATCGACGAGGCAAAAGAGCAGAGAGTTTTAATTGGATCGAGAAAAAATCGGTGAATACAATAAATAAAGATATACACAATATATTGAATTAAAAAACAATTTTCACTGATATTCAATAAAGCCATGTCCAAAAAAAGCATAATATCAATAGATGTGCAAAAAATCATGAGGACAATGTGTATACTTCAAGTATAAAATATATTTAGTATTGGAAAACATTAAAAAACAGGTACAAAGATTCGAACAAGATAAGGAACTTCCAAGTTTTTGTCAACCAACACTGCGGACCTGCTGAAATCTTACTTGGGGTTATAGTAGCATGACTTCTAAATTAGGTTAAGTTTGGATTGGTAATGCATTATACCCATTGGTATATCACTTATACACTCTGCGACAACAAATGAATTTAAGGAATTGTTTCATTATTGTAGGTCCTTGTAAAGTTCCAACATTCTATAGCGATTTGCTTTTATTCAAAACAATATAGAACTTTAACATGTTACAACCAATTTCTTTTATTCAAAATGATATTTTTAAAGGAAAAAACGTTGCTAGACCATCAGGGAGTAGCCACAAATATGTACTTATACCAACCATGTCAATAGCTATTGGCATGAGCACCGGGGCAAGTAGTTTGTGTTTGGTAAGCAGACTCGTAGTTCACTTAGGTGGCTCTTTGGGTGGGGGATGGGTGGCGTGTCTAGACCTAAGGCATAGAAAACCGAGAAAGTAGTGTAGTCTAGTAAGTCAAGTCAGCCGACCAGTGGTAAAGCCGCTACTTCATACATGAAGCTGGCTACCTAACACTGTATACATGAAGCTAACCAACAAAACCCATCGTGACCTTGACGAATTAGAGAAAGGGTTCCGGTTTATCGAAGCCAAAGTGCGAGCAGCAAGGGAAAAATATGACAATGGTGTCGTTTGACCCACTGCGCCTCTTGATAGGTGGGCGGCGAGAAGAAATGAAAGCAAACTCCAAGCGCAACTGGCGGCAAGAAGTGAAAGCGGAACCACAAAATAAAACCCCACGAACTTTTAACCTAAGAATCCGAGTGGCTCCCCAAGTCCTCTACAAATTGCCGAGATTGCAAGTCAAACGCGTGTTGACCACAAGTCAAACTCAGTCAACACAAATTTGACTCGCCGGGATTCAAATTGGCTCGTTTGGTTGAAGTTCAGAGTCAGAATCATGAGTACTCGTGAGTGATTGGAGACTCCTGTAACACTGGGGCAGAGACAGTGAAGCCGGAGAAAGGATTCCAGATCCAGTGAGTGCATTTGTAGAGAGGCAAGTGAGCCACAGTGAGGCTGACGCAGAATAGCACAATAGCCTCTAGAGGCAATTTCGAATTTGGTGGGGAAAGATGAGTTATAGTGCCAGAAGTTGGGCTGAGGTTCCAAAGGCGAAAAGAGACATTTTCCTAGACAACAACAAACCAGACGACTTGAGGAGAAGCTGGTTTGAACTGAGTGCAGAAGGGATTGCGCTAGGGTGATGCAGTAGCTGCGCAGAGCCAGTTTGGACGACTCAATTTGAGTTGAGGCCAAAGCCTGGATTTGCTTGTGGAGTGAGGAATTTTCCTATAGGTTTTTCTTGCCAATATTTCTCTGTAGGATTACCAGTTTCAGCATCCAGTTGTACTCAGATTTTTCATTGCTTTTTAATATTAAAACCCTCAGTTGTTGCACCTGTTTTCCCAAGTTGGGGTTTTCCGAGGACATTGGTCCAAAAATAATTGTGTTATTTTATGTGTGTTATAGCATTTCTTCCAACGTTTATTCTTCCGCAGTTTTATTTGTGTAGGTTGCAGTGTTATTTATTTAGTATTTGCTGTAGCAAACAATAAATAAATTGTTAAATTAAATTAACAATTAGGAGAATAATTTCCAGTTGCTGCAATAGGATTCCGGTTTTCAGAATTTTCACAGATATCTCCATGAAAGATATGAAGACTTTGATGAAGTCTGAAAAGGAAAGAGACCCTTGACAATGTATATCTTTTGGAGATGTGTCAATGTGTATACAAGACGCTGATGCAAACTAGAAGATGTCATGATGAAAGACCATCACAAAGGTAATTTTGATTTATTGTTCATTCCTTATTTTTGAATGATATTTGGATGGGCTTATGCAAGGATGCCAAGGGAAGAGAAATGGATATCTTCCGATGTCCATGTGGTAGGATGAAGGATCCTTAAGGAAACATGGCATGAGAAGGCAACATGGCATGAAGGAAGGCCAAATAGGAACTGATGGATCACTTTCTGATGAAAGGAATAATGACACGACTGACTCATGGATGAAAGTGATGGATGGTTTGTGCCCTACAAAGAAGTCTCAAAAACATGAAGATTCCTGAATAAAGAAAAGAAGTTCATGACATCGTGAGGAGTAGTTCTTCAGGTAGCTGGTTGTCCCATCATCTCCACCTCAAGAGCTATTGTAGGTCGCTAATTAAGAGGGAGGCCGGAAACAAGTTTCTAACTTGGTAGAAACTTGGAAGCAAATTTTTAAGCCGAGAGGGTGCTTAGGTACATTCCTTCCATAGGAATGAGTATATTCCTTCATTGGAATATATATATCCTCCCTAATTAAGAGGGAGAGATAAACACATCATTCTTGTCTTCAGTTGGGAAGATAGAATGGAGGATTGGATCTGACATCCGATACTCTTTGAGGATGAGTTAGGGCATCCAAGATAAGAGTAGTCGTAGAGGATCAATAGTCTTTGAGGATTGGGAATCCAAGATAAGAATAGTCTTGGTGGAACACACTCTGAGAACCCGGGTAAGGTATGTTTAGAGAGAGACAATGATGAGGGTGTCCATACATCATTGGTCTCGCCAGCATTGAGCTCTGAACTTGTGGAGAGATAGTGCTGTTAGTCAAGGACTTGCTATGTGACAATGCTGGTTGATATGATGCTATACAAATGGGTTACCAATCTGACTCTTCTTATGAGAATTCCTTAGATTGAGAATGTCCAAGTACCTTGTATGGATTATGAATACCTACCTAGTTAAAAGGGAGTTTTAAAAAGTGTAACTAGGTTCAGTCTTCATAATGACATGTGTAGTTATGATTTTATGTAATCGACGAAAAGAAGAAAATAAATTTATTTTTGTAATGCTTGTCTCATGGGTTTCCTGAGCAAGGAATTTTATTTTTAGTTAAGGCTCCCATTGTGAGCTCTTAGGATTGGTCATAAAGTCAATTGAGTCAATGTCATGTATGAAAGACCCTTCTTGGGCATGTTACATATGTATGTGAGTCATTGAAAGAGTCAAAAGACCCTCCAAGACCAAGCTCAAGAACCTCCAACAAGTCGGCCTTAAATGGAGCAATGAAGCTACACCAAATGTCATGTCGGCCTAGAAATCTCTCAAGTCGGCTTATATTGATGGATGAAACACTATAAATAGGGCAACTCGACCTCCATTTGAGGACAAGATTTTCGGTCAAGCAAGAAGAAGAGAACAAAAGTGCGAGGATCTCAAGTAAGTGTCTCATCACCAAACGAAGTAAGGAAGATCATCACCAAAGTGTTCTTCTGATCTGTTTTTGGGCTAGTACTCTCCACACATGCGAAGATCCAAGGCTGTCTATTGCAAGGAGGACCAAGATACCACAGTCATAGTGAGGGGCTAGTTTTGGGAGAAAAACAAAGTGATTCTCAAGCCGAGTTGAAGGAGAGAAGGTCTCCATCTAGAGTGAAGGGTATCACTATGTTTCTCTCTCTCATATACCTCATCTAGGGTTTTTGAATTAAGGCCAAAAGTTGTAGATCTATTCCAAGGGACCGAAATTTTGAAGGATAACCGTGAAGGAGGAAGAAGCAAGGAGTTTGACTATCATTGACTCAAGGAAGAAGAAACTCATCAAGGAAACCTTGTGACTTGGTCTTGGAGAGGTAAAATAGGTCAAGGGTCTTGGTCTTGGTATTCGTGAATTGAAGTCTCTATAAGAAGAAAAATTCGTTGGGGTTTTCCTCTCAAGTTGGAGAGGTTTTGGCCTTGGATGATCGCCTACATTTTGTGTCTTTCGTCTCTTTATTGTTTGTGCATTGGTAGCTGTTTGATAAAGAAGAACACAATAATAATCTAAGTAAAGAGAAGATCCTAATCTAAAGAAGGAAAAAGCATTCACAAGTAGTTATCATTATAGAGAAATCACCTAATCTTGATGCTCTAGATTTCTCAACAAATGCTCCACCTGATTTGCCCCTTGGAAACTTGTGTCAGATGCTTGATTAGCTTTGACCAGTGATATCTTGAGAATGTTTCATCCAAATGGAAAAATTCCACCCAGAGTGCCATCCTCTTGTCAAGCTCTGCGATCTAAGACCTTGTTGACTTTTTGATTTTCGGGACCACTTTGCATTGGGAAGCATGAAATGTCATTGACTCTGAGCCTACCATGTTTGAGAAATATTTGAGGGATACTACACCAAAGGCAAGGCCACCTACATACTCGATATACTCATAACCATGTGGTACGACATATGTGCACCCAATGTGTGCTAGACTGCCCCCTACACTGATGATCAACTCTACAAAACAAGGCTCCTCTAAAACCATGAGTCCTCATATAAGCCCATCAAAGGTCCTCCAATCCTATCCAAGACAAAAGGAACCAGAGATGAAATCAAAGGGATCGGCCATGGTCCAACCAAGACATTGACACAATATGACACAAGGTCTAGGATACATACAGACATATTGCCTCACATGGTAGTTACATGGCTTTTGACTTGTGACTTTGGGCTTATAATGGTGCAAAAATGCTGCATGAATGCATAGGTACCCCTGCTAGTATAAGGGGTAACACCTGTAACTGGCAAAACAATGTTGTGATACAATTAGATGTAAAGCTAGGTTATATTAAGATTTGACACTGATAGAGTGAATATACTCAGTTGTTGAGGCGTAGGGGAGGCAAGTGGTATGTGACCTGGATAGTTAATTTGGGGAGAAATAACACTAGTTGCCTTCAAGGAATCAATGGTGAGACCTCTGGGTAGAGGTTGCCCTAGATGCATAGGCAGGGAATATAGTTGTCCATGGTGTTAAGGAGTGGCTGGAGGGGATTGACCAACTTCGACAAAGAAAATGTGACTGATGTCTCAGAGTGGAAGAAATATTCCAGTGAAGGATAGAAAAGGGCCACCTTGTATAAGATATGTTGAATGAGTGGAAGCTCACAGATCTGCATATATTGTAAGAAAAAAGGTCCAGGAAATCAGGAGGATGGGAACTGAAGAGTGCCTTGTCTAGAGGTGAAGGATCAGGAGGCTCCTATATCTTCTTACTATGGACTTGAATCTTACCAGAAGCAAGAAGAATGTCTTTAAAGCAGTCACAGACTCACAATGGACCTGAATCTTACCAGAAGCAAGAAGAATGTCTTTAAAGCAGTCACAGGCTCACAATGTATAATAAGCTATATGATTGGTGGCAGTGGTGAAAGAAAAGATTGTCGAGCGAGTGGAAGCTCAGAGATCTGCATATATGGAACATCATCCTCCCTTTGTAAGTGCAAAAGTAGAAGAATCTAGGATGGGAGCTGAAGAGAAAGCTATGTCTAGAGTGAAGGATCAGGATGCCCCTATTTCTTCTTACCAATTGATCTGAAGAATGCCAAAGGAAGAAAAATGTCTTTAAAGCAGTCATGGGCTTGGAATGAGTAGTAAGAGATATGGTGGTGGGTATGGTGAAAGAAAACACTAAGAGTAAGGAGGAAGATGGAAAGAAGATTTCTGTCCTGGCTTAGGTCCTTAAACTAAAACTCGTCAAGGACAATAAAATTTGGGATCTGATGCTTGAAAAAATGTAGTGAATTAAGGCTCTCATGCAACAATGCAATGAGATTGATCATAAGGGAGAGGAAATGACCTTGTGAGTGGAACAAGAGAAGATGCTATCAATGTTGCCATCAATTGAGACCATCACAATTGACTCGAGAATCATGATCAGTCCATCCTGGCAATGATTGGTGTCAGCTGCTGACTGACAAAGGAAAATGGGTAGTGAGCCCAACAGAGATGATGAATCAGAATATGGGATCACTACTCAAGTAATTTCTGTTTATGGAAAAATCTCTCTTTTTTTATCTCTTCCTGCAAGCAATTGATATTTGACATAATAACATGCATAGCAGCAGCAGGTATAGCACCTTCCCAAGGCCAGTTCAGCTACTGAACTGGCATGAACCAGGAGGTTCAGATGCCGAACTGGCCAGTTCAGTGTGAAACCTGTCAGCTGGATGGGTCAGACCCAGAAGCATCTTGGTTCTGATAGGCTGACCGGCTGCTGTATCTAAGCATAGCACTTGAGGTATAGCAGCAGTCAGTATAGCAATTGGCTTCTGTTATAACTTTGAATGTGTAACAAATTTTACCATATTTTGGTTAATTCTAATAACTGGGTGCTTTTCCTTATAAAAACATCATGAATTGCACGTGTCTCTATTTGATTTTTTCTGAATAGCACTTTAAAAAGTGATTTTTCATCAGATTGAAATATTGAATATTTTGGAGTGTTTTTTTCCATAGACGAATAGGTCAAACAGTATGCTGGGAAAAACAAAAAATGACTTGTTATTTTAGCATGTAGATTTTCACAGTTAGTGATATAGTGATGAGAACTTTTGGAATACTGTGTAAGATTATTGAGGGGTCTGACATTTCGGGTGAACACTTAACTCATCTTTAGGGACAGAAAGCTTCGAATGATGATACAAAGAGTGCTAGACCACATAAAAATAGAGAGAGGAAATGGCCGTTAGGAAAGGAAATGAGACTGAGACCAGTGAAGATTTAAAATATTAAAATGACAATTTAATAATAATTTTTAGTTTGGAAAGAAATGACCATTGAGAATGAGAATGTTAAGGTCATTATATATTATAAAGTAATAATTAAATAACAATAATAGAAACTAAGGGAGGGGAAAAGTGAGCTTAAGTTTAATTAGTTAAAAAAGATTGACTTAAAAAGAAAATTAATGAAATTAATTAAATCAGGATTATTAAATTGTTTAGAAGGATAAAATAATAAAATAAAATAATAAATTGAAATAAATAGGAAAAACGTCAGGGGGGAGGGGGGTGTTCATTGTTTAAATTAAATTATTGAGAAGAAAAATATAAATTATTAACATAATAGATTATAGTGTTAGGTTAAAGAGTTAGAAAAAGGCGACAAATCAAAATAAAACAAGATGAAATAAGTATTTGACGAATCATTATATAGAACAAAATAGCATTTAATTAAAGGAGAATTAAGAGAGAATAAAAGTAAATGAGAAAGATGAAAAAGGATGGGGGAGATTAGAGGATCTTAATACAAAATGTTGGGGGGTGTGTAAGGTTGAATAAAGCGTAATTGGTATTAAATCAGAAATTAAGGGATGTGAAATTAGAATAGGTTAGCAATAAACTATTAGATTAGAGTTTTATTGCAACAATTATAATTAGAGTTAGTTTTATTTAAAATTAGGTAAAAATATTATAAAATTAGAACCAATTTTTTTTATATTATATTTGATTAGAAATAGGGATAAGAATAGAGAAGGCGAGGAAGGATTTAGAGGTCAAAAAATGAATATGGGTTTCCAAGAATGACTTAATTGATATCCATCTTCCCAATTAAAGTTATAGGGTGCTTTTCGATTCCTAAAGCATCTCTAATGATACAGTTTGAGTGGAAGAGGTTAGAAGTCAAGATTCTGGTTTTATCAAAACAATTTAAATGCTTGGTATTATGGGAGCGCTCAGCAATGGCAGATTTGGTGATGTGGTTATGATAGGTGTCATAAAAATGTTGGCAACAATGGGGGACTTGGAGGAACCCATGGTTGTGACCTCAGTTTGCTCATAGAAAGGTGAGAAAGATGGTGGTCGGGCATGTTTTGATAAGGTTGAGGGTTTTGGAGTCAACAAGTTTGGAAATAATGTCGATGGCTTTCAAGACAAGGATCTTGGTGTAAAGGGAAATGACATTAAAGCTGACCATGATGCCATTTTCGTCAAGCTTAAGGTTCTTAATTGACTCAATGAAATCAAGGGAGACTTTAATGAAGGAGTGGTCAGAAAAGGGACGAAGCTTTTTGGCAAGGAAGCGGGAAAGGGCATGGGTGGGACCACCAATAGCGCTCATGATAGGTCTAAGGAGGGTATCCTTCTTGTGGATTTTAGGTTGACCATTGATTCAAGGGGTGATGGGGTTAAGGGGGATAAGAAGTTTTTCGATAGAAGGGTCCAGGGAGGATGATTTAATGGCATTAGTGACTTTAGTGGTAATAGATTTTAGGGGGTTCTTGGTTAAGGGTTTGTATGAGGAAGAGGAAAGGAGATCAAGCATCTTAAAATGGTAATCATAGGAAGTCATAATGACAAACGCATTGCCTTTATCAACTTTTAAAATGAGAATGTTGGGGTTGGAATTAAGTTAACAAAGGGCCATAAATTCATCTTTAGAAAGGTTAGGCTTGGGGAGCTTGGAGCTCTGGAGAATGCGGCCACATTCTAGTCGAAGCTCCTCTGTCACATGGGAGGGGTGGTGGTGGAAAATGGATTCAATGGAGCATATAATATCCTCATAGGCTATGTTGCGAGGAACAAGAGAATAGTTGAATCCTTTTTCCAAAAGGCTTAAAGAAGGACCATCAAGATCAATGGAAGAAAGGTTGACCACTTTGGCATTGAGGGGAAGAGGAGGAGGTGGGGGAATGGATGAATGGGGGTTGGGAGAGGAGAAAGATATGTGATTAGGATTGGAATGAGATGGACGGATGAATTTAAGGGCTAGAGGGTTGGGATAAGGAATGGGAAAAAGAGTTAGATTTGGAATTAAAATTAGAATTGAACATTGAATACGAAATAGAAAGGGCTGAGGTTTCAAGATGAGAAGTAATAGAATTAGAAGAGGGAGAATTGAGGATGGGGGTTAAAAGGGCTTCATTACTGGATGGAGAAGAATGATCAGGGGAAGGGTTAGCGATAGAGTTTGGCGAATGAACATTCACATTGAGGGAAGGAAAGTCACCAGAGGGGGAGGGGGAAACACACGGATTGAGGGGAAGGGACCAACCAATAAGAGGTTGGATGTCTACATTGTAGGTTGGAGGAGAGTTGACTGAGGAAAGGGAATTGGTCAATGTTTCAACAGTGGAAGAATTGATGCTTGTGGGGGACAAGTCAACGGAGGGGAAGGGGGCAGCGAGCACTCCAACGAGGGACCCATTGGTAAGAGTCTGGGGGCCATCGATAATGGTATGGGGGTCAATGTGGATGGTGAGGAAATGGGAGGGGTGTCGATTGAAGGAGGAGATATGGTTGACTCTTCCACTAACGAGGAGATTAAGCCAGGAGAATTAAGCACAAGAGTCTTAGTGTTACAGGCAGAAAAGAGGGTGAAAGACAGAGACGAGGGCGCAAAGGTATTATTACATGTATCCACATGAGAGCTAGAGGGGAGAACCGCAAAGATGATGCTATTACTGGTGCCCACGAGAGAGGAAGAGGGGAGGGTTGCAGGAAAATTTGGTTGAGAAAGAATGATAGAGGAGTGACAAGAGAGAAGAGAGGAATGAGGTGAGTGCCAACATTTTTATGGAACACTTTTGAAACCTTAACACTTGAAAGCTTCCAATTAAAGCCTAAATTCTGGAAATGGTTTTATCGATGATAGCTTCGTCATTTGGTCCCATGGTATGCTTGAACTCCAGGGATTCCGCACCCATCTTAATCACATCTCCCCCCACATCCTATTCACTATGGAACTTTAAGCTAACCAAGCCCTTCCCTTTCTTGACGTTCTTGTCTCTCACCTCCTTGATGGCTCTCTTACCCACCAAGTTTTTTGTAAGAAGGCTCATACCGATAGATAACTCCATGCCAATTCTCACCACCACCCTTCTAAAAAATCGATTGTTCTTAAAACCCCTGTTACTTGTGCCATTCGAATTTCATCCTCTCAATCTTTTTCCAACGAAAAATCTCATCTCACCAAAGCCCTTAAAGCCAATGGTTACTCTTCATCTTAGATTAAAAAGGCTTTCCATTTTTCTCTCCACCCTAAGCCTAAAAATCCTTCCAGCAATCTTCCCTTAGCCAAAATTTCCCTTCCCTACATTCAAGGATTTACCGATCATATTTCCAAAATCCTTTCAAAAAGGAACATTAAAACCTTGTTCAAACCCCAAACTACCCTTAGCCTGCTCTTTAGGTCAGAAAAAGACAAGAATGACCCTATGCTAGGTCCATATGTCTATGAGATCCCCTGTTCCTGTGGAATGTCTTACATAGGTCAAACTGGGAGGTCCTTCGAAGCCCACCTTAAGGAGCACATGGTTGACACCTACCATAACCGCATCATCAAATCTGCCATTGCTAAGCACTTCCACAATACCAAGCATTTAATTTGTTTTGATAAAACCTGAATCTTGTCCTCCGGCCCCTTCCACTCAAACCATATCATTAGAGAAGCTTTAGAAATCGAAAAACACTCCATTCCTGGAAACCCATGATCCATTTTCTGACCTCTAAGCCCCATACCCCTTGCCCCCCTTACCCATCACCAAACAACCCCCCCCTACCCCCAGTAATCCTCCTAGTTTCCTCTCCCTTCCTCACCTTCTCTAATCTTACCTAATTTTAATTAAAACTACCTCTAATTATAACTGTTGTTATAATACTCTAATCTAATAGTTTATTGCTAGCCTAGCCTATTCTAGTTTCACATCCCTTAAATTCTGGTTTAATACCTATTACCATCTATTCAACCCCCTCGCTCCCGCGTCTTTTTTTGATCTTTCTCGTTTACTTTTATTCTCTCTTGATTCTCCTCTAATTAAATGCTATTTTGTTCTATATAATAATTCGTCAATTCCTTATTTCATCTTGTTTTATTTTAATTTTTCTCCTTTTTCTAAACCTTTACCCTTCTTAACCTAAAACTGTAAATCTATTATGTTAATAATTTAATTTAAACAATGAACCCTGCTGGGAACTTATTCCACCTCTACTTTACCTGGTTGCATTTTTTTTGTATCTATGATAGCGTGACGTATGTTGATCCCATGACTCTGAGTCTGTTAACCTGATTAATTTCGTATCTGTTAGGCCGTAATTTTCTATTTTTATTTTTATATGTAGTGAGTAATTGCTAATGTTTATTTATACACTGTTGAAAGGTCCTAATTTTACCTATCTAGATGCTAAACGATTATAAATTCTCTCAGCTCTATCAAACTGCCTCACTTTGCTTCTGAGTTTTGGTAACTTTGTTTCTGAGATTTCACCAGTCAATAAAATTTAGCATGATTATGCAGATAAGTTTGTATGCAGCATCTTCTCTCAGAATGTTCTGTCTCATATCACAAGGATTTGCCAATGAATTTAGAGAAAACAACTTACCTTTTGCAAGTCTGAATTTAGTACAAATTTATGCTGATTGTACTTACCCAAATGTTAATCACTATATATTACGTGTGGAGATTAATCCCTTGCTTTTTCTTTAGAGGTAAATCTGCGAGAATCTATTATTAAATATCTATCAAGCTTTATCTCTGTTTGACTGTCTTAAAAATTGTTCCCATTTTCATCTGTCTTAATTTTACAAGCTTTGTTAGACTGTGTGCTACTTTCTTGCATCCTTGATTATGTTCCTGTAAATTGGAAAGCCTTTTTATCCATTTCTTGAGGGAAGTGGTAATTCATTTTATATTTTCTCAAGGAAAGGCATTTTGCTCACCTCATTCATTTATTCGAAGCTTTTAGACTGTTTACTACTTTCTTGCATCCGTGATTGTATGTCTTGTAAATTGGAAAACCTTTTTTATTTCCCATTTCTTGAGGGAGTGACAATTCATTTTATGTTTTCTCAAGGAAGGGTATTTTGTGCATTCATTAATTAATTATTGAAGGGTAGATTTCCAAATTTTTATATCTATTTGGTGGATGTATTTGTCCGTATGTACTCAGCTTACAGAGAATGGAACTCAGTATTGGGGTTTTCAATTTGGAAAACTAACATGGAATCTATTTCTATAGAAACGTCAGTTTGTTGAGGCTGAGCTTCAGAGGCTGCAAAAAGAGCTCCCTGAATTGAAACAACAACTTAGTGCAGCAGAAGATGCAAAGGCAGAAGTTCTGAAGGAGCTGGACAGCAAGAAGAAGCTCATAGATGATTTAATACTGAATTTGGAGAGAGCAGAGACTGCAGAACAGCAAGCAACACAAGACTCTGAACTTGCAAGGTTGAGAGTTGAGGAGATGGAGAAAGGTGTGACAGATGAAGTAAGTGTTGCTTGGAAGACACAACTGGAAGTTGCAAAAGGGAGGCATGCAGCAGCTGTTGCAGAATTGCAAGCTGTGAAGAATGAATTAGAAAACATGAAAGAAGAATACTTGCATTTGATGAAGGCCAGAGACATTGCGATAAAAAAAGCAGAGGAGGCCTTATATGCATCTGAAGAAACAGAGAAAATGGTTGATGAGCTCACCCTAGAGCTGATTGCAACAAAGGACTCTTTGGATATGGCTCATGCTACACACCAAGAGGCAGAGGAACATCGATTGGCTGCTTCAATGGCCAAAGAGCGAGAGGTTGAGGAGAGAGCTAAGGAAATGAAGATTGCAAAGGAGGAACTTGAGAGGCTGCAACAACACCTTTCTTTTGCCAAAAGCCTGAACTCAAAGCTTCAAACTGCAGAGTCTTTGTTGCAGAGCTTAAAAGTGGAACTTGCTTCTCATGAGGAAGGTGAATCAAAATTAGCAGCAGACTCGGTTGAAGCTGAAGAAAGCCTTGCAAAAGCAATGGATGACTTAGAACAAGCCAAAATAGCAGAGGGAAAAGCAGTTGCAACTCTGGATCCAGTTGAAGCAGAACTGGAGGAGGTGAAGGCAAGTCTAAAAAAAGCCACAGAAGATGTATCTCAATTGACAATTTCTGTTGAATCTCTAAGAGAAGCATTGGAAAGAGAGAAGGCAGCATTGGCAACAATGCGACAAAGGGAAGGGATGGCATCTGTAACTGTTGCAGCTTTGGAAGCTGAATTGAAGAAAGCAAATGAAGAACTGGAATCAGTGCAAGCTGGAGAAAGGCAGGCCAAGGAAACCATGGCAGAGCTTCCAAAGGCTTTACAACATGCTGCTGCTGAGGCAGAGGAAGCCAAGATTGCAGCTGAAGCAGCTAGAGAGAATATGCGCAAATGTAGGGAGGAAACAGAACAAGCTAAGGCTGCTGTGAGCACTGCTGAGAGTAGGTTGCAAGCAGCTATAAAGGAGACAGAAGCTGCTCGGGCTTCAGAAACAATAGCTCTTAAAGCAATCAAAGCTTTAAATGAAAGTGAGTCAGCAGGAGGATCTTCTGAGTTAAAGAATCCATCCGGAGTGACACTTACTTTAGAAGAGTACTATGCCTTAAGCAAAAAGGCACATGAAGCTGAGGAACTTGCTAACAGCCGAGTGGCAGCTGCTATGGCCCAAGTAGATGCTGCAAAGGAAAATCAAGGGAAGGTTATGAAGAACTTGGAGGATGCAAACAAAGAAATAAATGCAAGGAAGGATGCATTGCAGGATGCCTTAAAAAAGGCAAGTGAAGCCAAGGCAGGAAAATTGGCTGTTGAGGATGAGCTTAGAAAATGGAGAGCAGAACACGAGCAGCGCAGGAAAACTGGTGATGCAGTTGCTGGGGTGAAAAACTCTGTTGGACAGCGGAGTCCAGTCAATGATGGAAAAGATTTCACAGCTTTGAATAAAAATGATCAGATTAACACTAAAGAAGAGGGTGGCACTCAAAAGGTCAGCTTGGGTTCACCAAGTCAGATGGAAAGCATAAAGAGTTTGCCAGCAGAAAAGCTTGAAAACACAGAATCTCAAGATAGTCAATTTGCTACAAAGAGGAAGAAGAAATCTCTTTTTCCTCGTATTGTCATGTTTTTGATGAGGAAAAAAAACCAGTTATTAAAGCAGTCTGATATTGCAAAGTGAAATATGGTAACCTGAAACCTCAAAAATAACTTGTAAGTATGCATGTTTAAAGTGATATTTTTCCTTCCATAGAGCGTTTATATTTTTGCTTTTGTATTGTGAATAAAAGGTGAAGTATTTATTGGTTTTGCTTGTAATACATTGAGATTGTAACGTCTTGTAGTTGAGCCTCTGACACATTTGTAACTTGAGGTAACAACATAGGGAAGCCTTTTGTTTAGTTTCAGTTTCGAAACTTGTAAACTATCCTGTACACTATCATTGGTTCCAATAAGTATGCAAATTGTTTGTGGAATTTTTATGGAAGAGATTGTGGCTTTGAAAGAAAGTTGTTTTCTATTTTTCCTCAATTTTTTGGATAGTTGAGTTAAAAGCTTACTTTCATGCATAATTACGATATTCATTTTTGACTCATCGCTGAGGCAAGTGACTTGGCATGCTGCAGTAAACAAAAAACAAAAAAGTTCAACTGCAGGAGATATTGCTCATGAGTATGGTGAGTATGGACTGGGGATTCTTGGCATCTCAGCCAATACTCCCCAATACCTGCATGTATGGTGAGTATTGACTGGCCAATACTCAATCAATGCTACTTGGCTGAGTATTGAGCTAGTACTTATCACAAGGCCATACATACAAGTATGCGTGAGTCATACTCATCAGTATGGTGACTATGATTTCATTTTCAAAATCCTATTGAAGATGCAGTTGATGCAATTTTTGTACTGTCAAATTTTGCAATTTTTGCCTTGGGTGTTAGGAGACATTTTTTTACTGTAATACTGTTTTGTCGTTCACATATGTTATTGGTACACGATAAAAACACTTGATTGGAAGCTTTCACAACATTGAATTTGCATACACTTTATTTGAATTCGTAGTGCTCAATTGTATGTAAACCAGCCTAGATCTATCCTAACTCCGGATCTATCAAGCGTCAAGAGGGATCAAATCTCTGTTCACTTTAAAAGAGATTTATATCTCAAGACATTTGATCCCTCTGGGTGCATGGTAGATGCGGAGTTAAGATGGATTTAGACTCGTTTAATTATTATTATTATTATTATTTTTGACGAAGTCAAAATGTTAAACATGACATTATATTACATCATCTTTATCATACTGCCTCTTGGTGCAATAAAATAAATAAATATAAACTATCATTTTCAATACTAGAAAGCAATTTATAATTATATGATTATGAAAATTCAAAATAGTTATATTTAAATTATTTGATTTTTCTCAAAACTGAATAGAGTTAAAAGTTAAAATAAAATGTCAATCTAATTTAATGTTAGGTCTATTTTGTTAATTTATTTAAAGAACAAATTAAACATTACATATATTATTATAAAATATATATTAATCATTAATTTTAAATTTATCAATATTAATTTTACATCTACAATGTCAAATCTAATAATATTAATTTTAATATTTTATCTCATAAAATCTAGTAAATTCAAAGTAATACTAAAATATTAATTTAAAATGATGTTATATCTATTCATTAACACTTTATATAAAATGCTAAATATTAAATATTGGTATTGTAAAAATACATTAACTTTAAATATATCAATGTAAATTTGTATCCGTTAGCACTTTAAATAACAAGTTAAATGTTAAATATTATTATACTAAATAACATATTAAATAAAGTATATTAGCTTTAAATTTGATCAATATTAGCTTTTAATCATTAAATTTACTGTTTTATCTAACAAATTAAATGTTCAATATTATCATACTAAATAACATATTAAATAAAGTGTATTAGCTTTAAATTTGATCAATATTAGCTTTTCATCATTAACTTTACTGTTTTATCTATCACAATGCACCGTAGGTTTAGGGTGAAAATGAAATGTCAATATAATCTGATGCTATTTCTGTTTATTAACACTTTAAATGACACACTAAACAGTATTGTTATAAAAATATATAATTTTATATATCAATTTTAACAACCTTGGATCTATCAATGTTAACTTAGATTTAGGGTGAAAATGAAATGTCAATATAATCTGATGCTATTTCTGTTCATTAACACTTTAAATGACATACTAAACATTATTGTTAAAAAAATATATAATTTTATATATCAATTTTAACAACCTTGGATCTATCAATGTTAACTTTGAATCTGATGCTATTGCTGTTTATTAACACATTAAATGACATACTAAACATTATTGTTATAAAAATATATAATTTTATATATCAAGTTTAACAACCTTGGATCTATCAATGTTAACTTTGAATATATAATCTGTGAGTAAGATCAAACATGAACATAAACAAGATTGGATAATAATCCATTCCAATAAAACATAATCTCATTTTAAACTTATCTTTGGATCAAGATTAAGGTAAATTACTTTCAAGAAGAGGTATATATATATATATATATATATATATATCATAAACACACGATAAAAGAGCTCCCGAAATATCATTGAGCATCAGGTTTCCCACAACTTTTATCCCAATGAGTGTTTACCATAGTTAAGAGGAGTATATATATAGTAGAATGCAAAATAATAATAATAATAATAATAAATTAACTACTTAATTAACGTAAACATGTGATAAAAGAGATCCAGAAATACCATTGAGGGTTCCCACAACTTTAATCCAACTAGTGTTTACTAATTCCAATGTTAGTAAAGGTATTTTAGCTTAAATGGAAAGCACATTGCAAAGAATGAAGGAAAAAAATAGGTTTGAACTTCAAAATAATTTTGATACTAGTGAACTAAAAAAGTCTAGGATCTATGCTATGTTCTCTAAACACCATTCTGATTTCATGTTAGCTTGAAGATGCCAGTAGGATCAATCAAAACAACTCAAAATAAAATAAAGCTCCATGAATATATAAAATAAACAAATCAAAATATTTTTGCTAACTCGAGCCTTTCACTATTCAATAAATATGGTACAATATGGATCTACGTTAGTGTATTTAGACACTACATTGATCCAACGTATTTTCACGTAGATAAAATACATGGATGGACAAAGGGTGTTGCAATCACTGCTTTTACTTGACAAGAATTTTTTTCCCAACTCCGGTAACCAAACACAAGGTGTTATTGTTGTATTGGCCACGATGATTATGAACATGCTAAGTAATCATTTACCTAAGTTATCATTAACCACCATGGCCCAAAGGACAATAACACATTCGTTTCCTCTTTAGACTATGGATCAACATGTAGTGTTTGAAAATGTATGGTAAGACCGAATCAAAATAGAATACTAACCATCTTTTGAAGTGGTATATAAAGTGCTCATCTTGATCAGGGTTTTAGCAAGATAAGCTCATTTTCACATCATTTTGAAAATACCCACATAGACAAAGAGTAATTTTCAATTAACCCAAGTTTTCCCTGTTGAAGAATCTAGGGCAAGTGGGATTAATGTGATTTTTCTAGACTTGATAACAATTTGTGAAGTGCTTTTGCAATTTATCTTAGCTTGACCTTCTTCTTCTTATTAGTGTGTGTGTTTGCTTCATCAAACTGCTACCAAAACAAAGAGATAAGAACAAAAGGAGTTGGCATTCTTCCAGGGCCAAAACCTCTCCCTCTTGGAGAGGAAAACCTACACGTAATTCTTCTTATAGAGATTCCAATTGACGAACACCAAGACCATGACCTTTGACCTGCTTAGCCACTCCAAGACCAAGACACCAATCCTCCTCTTTGTCACTGCTAAGATCGTCATCATTGTTGCACCACTGAGGCCATCACTACTGCACTACCAAAATCTTCATTACTGTTACAACACCATTTCTGCACCTTCACCAGGGTCTTCTTGAACAAGTTCTCCATATATATATTTATGAAGGAGATCTGCATCTAGATCCTCCGAGATCATGGTTGTGTTATTATAGATATACCTTCACCAAGATCATAACCTGCACTCTCACTGAGATCATCACCTTGTCTTCACTTGGATCTTCATTGGGACCTTGACCTTGATTCCATGGTTTCCATTGTGTCTAGTTATGTCAAGAGTATATCACTGTTGAATCATAATTAATTCGAGACGGTGATTCGAGACATGTATACTAAGACAGAAGTATGCCGAGAGTACATCATTGAGGGATCTTCAAATATATCATGGCTGTGTTTTCTCCTTTTGGAGTACCCATTCGAAACACACAAAGTTGTTGATTTGTACCCATCCGAAATACAGCACTGTGTGCTCATCCGAAATGGTGTACCCTTGCACTCCATACGAAACTTTAGAGACCTCTGAGATCATGAATTGTGCTTGCCCGATTTTTGTGTTACTGAAAGTTCAGAGCAATCCTACACCTCTGTAATCCGCACTTCTGTAATCTGCACTTCTGTAAAACCGCAGTTCTGTGATGACCCTAGCCGCCTATTTATAGGTGTTGTGCCTCCATAATAAGCCGACATTACCAGGTGAATCGACATGACTTTAAATTCATTTTTGCTCGCCGATGTGACTGTGTTTTTCAACGTTTTTACTTGCTTGTCTTCAAGAGGATTGTGTTGGTCTTGGAGGGCTATTCTTATACATTTGGTTCTCCCATATATATTACATGAAGGCTCAAGAAGAGCTCCTTTACATATGACTTTGGCTCTTTGACTTTTCTAGACCTATGAAATGAGCAAGAAACTCACTCATTTAATTTACAAAAATAATATTTCTTTTTCTTGACAAGTACAAAGATCAAAGTTACATTTTTAAATACCAAACCTAGTTATACTTTCTTCAATACTCCCTCTTAACTAGGGAGGTATTTATAATGGTACTTGGTTATTCTCAATCTTAAGAATTTCTCATAAGAAGAATCAGATTGGTAACCCCATCTGTATAGCATCATATCAATCAGCATTGTCATAGTGCAAGGCCTTGACTAACGACTCCATCTCTCCATGAGACCATGAGATACAATGCTAGTGAGACCAATGATTTATAGGCACCTTTATAATTGTCTCTCAAGGTACATACCCACCCGGGAGTTCACTGAGTATGACCTTCTAAGACTATTCTTATCTTGGGTTCCTAGCCCTCAAAGAATATCGGTCCTCTTGCCTACTCTTGTCGTGGATGCCCTACACATCCTCAAAGAGTATCAGATGGCAGATGATTACCCAATCCTCCCATTCTTTCTTCCTAAGTGAAGACAAGAATGTTGTGTCTACCATATGTCTACATTTCCATTCATGGCCTTCATCTAGACTTATGACTATTAGTCCTTGTCTAGTGCATGACACATGCCATGGAAAAACACAATTGTCACTCCTTTGTAATTAGGGGTGATCTTAATTCAAACTCCTCTTGATCAGGGACTTGTCAGAGCTCCCTCTTACCAAGGGATTCTCCTTTTCATCAACAACTTCTTCTTCATGGGTCCTTCAACTGCTTGATCAACTTCTTTCCTTGATGGCATAAAATTCAGTTGAGCTTCTTTCTTGTAGGGCATAGGCCATCCATCACTTTCCTTCGTGGTTTGTCATGCCATTCCTTTCTTTATGGAAACTGGCCTTCTTGATACATATCTAGAACCTTCGTCATATGGCTACTTCTTCATCATTGTTTCTTTTGAAGGATTTTCATCCACCACATGAATGCTAGTTTACTTGTACTTATAACTCTTGTTCCAGTGGCCCTGCATGAATTCATCCAGATATTATTCAAGAAATGAAAGCATAACATTAAATCATATAGTACCTTACGAGATGGCTCTTCATCTTGACATCTTCATGTGGGTATCAACATCCTACATACATGTTAACACATCTCCCAAAGTTATCCATTGTCGAGGGTCTTCTTCTTTTTCAGACTTTCATCAGAGTCTTCATAATCTTCTGGGACATTTCCTAGTCAAATCTTCTTGGTCTTTTGGATGTTGATCACTTTCATCAGGGTTGCATATCGATCTCTTCCTTCCTCACACATTCCATTCCTAGAATCTTTCAATCAGAGTTTCTTAATTACAGTCAACCACCTCATCCTTCATATGAGGACATATTATGTTGATTTCATCTAGTATGACTTATGCCCTTCTGCATCTTTTCAGAGGAGGAGATCCTTTTCTCTTGATCATGCTTCTTAAGATAAGTGATGATATATATTACCTGCAACCATACGACATTATAAAATTAAATACACGCATACATACCTCTTTTTACCTTTAGGTCATCTAGGCTTCTTCCAACAACTTCCTTGATTGAAGAGATCTTCAATCCCTTGATCTGCTTCATGTCATCACACCATTATCTCATGGACTCTATAAGTTGGAGTTCTTATTGAAACACTTGCTTCCTCTCTAGATTAGTGAACCGTATGATGAGGATTCCATCAGGGAATTTTTGAGGATCTTGTATATCCCCAACCGATAGATGTTTCCTTTTTAACTTTATGTATGATGAGCCTCGGATGACTCCTTTCTTTTCTTCAATGCCCACTAAGGTTCCCAAGAGCTATATACCTTACATGTTTGTCTGCCATGGATTTTGTCCTTCATGATTCCCATGTTGATGTCATGATCTCTTGTTTCTAATGCTTCCATGATGCCATGATGCATCTTATTATCATTGTCATATCTTATAAGACACAATTTAGGAGCTTATGATATGACCCTTTTGTGAGGGATACTATCTTACTCATAGGGAGATTTGATACTCCCTCTTTCCTTGGCCCTTTTCTTTAGCTTCCTCCATCTTTCCGTGATATGAGCTTCCAAAATCTTTCTATACCATTGAATCTTCACTGTACTTACTTTTGCCTTTGCTTGAGGACCAATCCTTTCTTTTCCTTTCTTCATAGGGTTGAATTCCTTTATCCTATAGACTACGACTTGTCTTTCTCTATCTAGCATAGAGACAAAAAATTACCAGGTGAGGTAACCTTCTTTGATTATTGATATTTGTTACTTTGCTCATCAATGATGACTACCTTCTCATCATCTTTTCTAGAACCTCATGAAGTTGTTCCTTCATTCTTTGATACCTTTACTATTGAGTAGGCTAAGTGACCTTCTTTACTTTAATTTCCGAGAGTATATCTAGCATTCCATATATCTCCCTTTATGTCTCATCTTCTGCTATTAGGTATGAGAGGACTTTTGAGCAATATCATATGAATCCTATGAATCTATTGATGGATTAAAAAATGCTTGACCTTCATAGACCTTTTCATAGAGATCAATGATTTCTCTTTTCTATGAGGATTATGACAATCCTCCTTATTCTATGCAAGGACTTTTGATTATCTAATCGATTTATAAATCCCCTTGCAATCATGAAATCATTTAATCAAATCTGATTATAAAATTGAAAGATACTTGGTGTGTGAAGAGATCTTCACCTTGATGCTTCTTTTGCTTGAGTTGCCCATCATTAGTATCCTTTCAACATGACTTCCTTGGAGGCCTTCTAGCACCATGACATTAGTGGTTTTGACATCACCGAGACTGCTTCATGACCTTCCCAATTCGTTTTTGAGGTACTTTTGACTTCAACATATTGTTGACATGTTAGTGATACTATGTTATGATCCGAGCACCATGCTATTTAGATCACAATCATAGACAAAATTCGAGACTGTGACAAGTATATTGGTATGGCACTGCACAATGATGCCTATGTGCATTGTGTAGAGAGGCAATGTACTGAGAGTCCAAACTTGTCGATCAATAACATAACTAAACTGTGGGTGGCACTGTATAGATAGAATGTCTCATCGCTGAAGCTGTCTCAATGTAATAACTATACTGAGACAGTGAAGTAACCATGGACTGTAAGAAGTACTCCTTGGATTATTTCTGCAATATATATATATATATATACCTGAGACTATCTTTTATGGTATGGACAAAGTTCAGTGATCAAGAAGTGAGGCTCACTGACATACTTCATCAAATTGAGCATGGGTTGAGTGCATGCCTGTAATTACTGAAGTTGACACTCCATGACTGTGGTTGACCCACGTGTTGTATACTTTCTCCTTTAATCCTTTCAACGTGCTTTGATATCCTTGAAGACAGATCCTTGTATGTCTCTTTTGCTACCATTCATTTGACTTTAACACCTTAGCTTTGATACCATGTTGAAGAATCTAGGGCAAGTTGGATTAATGTGATTCTTCTAGTCTTGATAACAATTTGTGAAGTGCGTTTGCAATTTATCTTAGCTTGATCTTCTTCTTATTATTAGTGCGTGTGTTTGCTTCATCAAACTGCTACCAAAACAAAGAGACAAGAACACAAGGATTTGACATTCTTCCAGGGCCAAAACCTCTCCCTCTTGGAGAGGAAAATCCACACGTAATTCCTCTTATAGAGATTCCAATTGATGAAAACCAGGACCATGACCATTGACCTGTTTAGCCCCTCCAAGACCAAGACCCCAATCCTATTCTTTGTCACTGATGAGATCATCATCATTGCTGCACCACCGAGGCCATCACTACTGCACTACTGAAATCTTCATTACTGTTGCAACACCATTTCTGCGCCTTCACCAGGGTCTTCATGAACGAGTTCTCCATATATATATATATATATATATATATGAAGGAGAGCTGCATCTAGATCCTCCGAGATCATGGCTGCGTTACTATAGATATACCTTCACCAAGATCATAACTTGCACTCTCACTGAGATCATCACCTTGTCTTCACTTGGATCTTCATTGTGACCTTGAACTTGATTCCATGGTTGCCATTCTGTCTAGTTATGTTGAGGGTATATCAATATTGAATCATAATTAATTCGAGACAGTGATCCGAGACATGTATACTGAGACAGAGGTATGCCGAGAGTACATCACTGAGGTATCTTCAAATATATCATGACTGTGTTTTCTACTTCAGGAGTACCCATCCGAAACACATAAGGATGTTGATCTGTACCCATGCTAAATAAAGTGCCGTGTGCTCATCCGAAATGGTGTACCCCTGCACTCCATACGAAACTTTAGAGACCTCCAAGATCCTGAACTGTGCTTGCCCGAGTTTTGTGTCACTAAAATTTCAGAGAGATCCCGCACCTCTGTAATCCGCACTTTTGCAACACTCTAGTTCTGTGATGACCCTAGCTGCCTATTTATAGGTGTTGTGCCTCCATAATAAGCCAACATTACCAGGTGAATGGACATGAATTTAAATTCATTTTCGTTGGCCGGCGTGACTGTGTTTTTCAATGTTTTTGCTTTCTTGTCTTCAAGAGGATTGTTCTGGTCTTGGAGGGCTATTCTTAGACATCCAGTTGTCCCATATATATTACATGAAGGCTCAAGAAGAGCTCCTTACATATGACTTTGACTCTTTGACTTTTCTAGACCTATGAAATGAGTAAGAAACTCATTCATTTAATTTAAAAAAATAATATTTGTTTTTCTTGATAAGTGCAAAGATCAAAGTTACATTTGTAAATACTGAACCTAGTTATACTTTCTTCAATATTCCCCTCTTCACAAACTCACAATCCATCCAAACGAAGCGAAGATGCTCTTCTTTTTTGAGCCACTATGGTTAATTGATACATTAACAATTAAACAAACCATTGTGGCTCTGATGCAAAGAAAACCTACCTTCCCTTCTTGTCTCTTCACCTCACTCTACCTCAACCAATGAATGTGGAGATATGAAAGACCAAATATAAGATACTCATTATATATTTTGTGAGCAAATGTGAAATTGTAGACCCTAAATAGGGTTAGGGTTGGATCATTGAAGTCTGAAAAGTAGAAGGTCGTAGTTATTCTAGAAAAATCTTGCTTTAAAAAGAAATAAAATTCTCTTTGGTGGTGAGAGTAACAATCAATAATTTTTTTTTCTAAATATAAAAAATGAGTAATTTTATTAAAAAATAAAAATAGTATATTATATTTTAAAATAAAACTATTATATTCCAAATTTAAATCTAAAAATTGGCAACTAAAAATTAACTATTTTACTTTAATTATTAATTTATTTTGTTTAATGTTAATTTTTATGTAATTTGACCGAGTCAAAATGTTAAACAGATAAAAAATGACAACACATTACAACATCTCTACCACACTAGGTTGGAGAGTGCATCTCAGTACAATAACTAGCAGTGAAAAGTAATACGCCATGAAATGCATGGCATGAGAAAAATGTATTCTTCCACTGATCATAAAATCTAGTATAAATTGAAATCTTGTAATAGGGATAACTTTGGATAAGAGAGTCTCTCATGAGAATGGGAAATTCAGCTTGTCCTCGACATTCTGAGTGGAGTGTATTTATTCAACAAATTTTAGTTTAGAAATCTTTGGCTGACAAAACCTTTCATGAGATTTAGAAGTTCAGTTTGTCCTTGACATTTTGATAGGTGTAATTCTTGGGTTTCATTTTACCCTACAATTTTTAGGCTATTGGCGGGTGCCATTTCAAAGTTTGCTGTGAAGCGTTTTATAATTTGCGCTCACGAGGAAAACAATAGAGGATAATGTTCGAGAACACCAATATTACATTAAGTTTTGCATTACTCTTTAACCGTTTTAAATTCTAATTTCTGTACAATCTAAATCAATATCACCTTAAAGCATGCATCAGGGTTGTAATAAATCATGTATAAGCATTGCACTTACGTCATAGACTCTGACATTATGGCCCCTTGGTTTATTTTCTGTGTCCAGTCAACTTTTCAATGGTAGACAACATTGTAGATTGTTTTGTTCTTGGGTGAATGTGTTTGGTATACAGGAACTATCATATGGTTTTTGTTCTTCCGAGTTAAAAACATGTTTGTTTTATCCAAAACAACGTAACGAGGCTTAATTGTGACAATATTACTTCTAGTTGAGTGGATGTTTATAATTTCATAAGGTTTGATGATATTGACTACATTTACTAGTTATTAGCAAAGTCACCAGTGACTTGGACTTGGCATGCTTTTAGGAAAACTCAAATGGATTCAACTTGCAAAAACTTTATAGTAGTCAATATTTAAGAGAAAGTTTTCTCATGCAAAATTCATTAAATTATTTTTCTTTAACATACATAAATTCATTCATAAATACTTAATAAAAAATGTACATCGAGATAAAAAAAAAAAAAAAAATAGATAAAAATAATGAATCTCAAATAAACAACTTCAAATTTTAGATTATAAATATTTTGAAGGTGCATATGCGACGGATGGTGGACTATAGTGTAAATGGTGAAAAATCGTTAAATAAAAGTCATTGTCAGGCACATGGATGAGAACACCTTATCTCTACATATGATGGTACTATGGAGTCAATGTCTAATCTTTTATCACCAACTAAGGTCTTGTTACAACAAAATCTAATAGTTTAGTGCAAAGCTTCACTAGGTGATTTAGACAAGGCGTAACACATGAGAATGTTGTCATTGTCACCTCAGTGACTTACTCCCCTCTCTTTAGTGAAAGTCATTTCCCAACACAAGGTAGACTTTCCTACACCTTTCCTAATAGGGCATAGGGATCAAGTAACCCAAGATCTTAAGTTAAGTGGCCCCTAAGGGTCCTATAACAAAATTCCATTGCATAAAGGTATGACAAATTATGATTTGTGATGGATATTGGAGTAAATTTAATATTTGGCTTCAAGGGATCAACGGGTTAATCTAAAGGCTAGGGTTACCCTAAGGTGTCTTAAATGTGAATTTTTTCACTATTGTAGCAACTGAAAATTATTCTTCTAACTGAATATTATTATGTATAGTTTATTTGCTATTATGACAAACAATGAATAAAATCACAACTACAATTTTCACCAAAAAGAAAATGCACTGTGGAAATAAAACTGGAACTGAGAAGAATAGAGCGCACACACATGAAAATTGGCACAATTATTTTTGGACAAAAATCCCCGGATGAGGGTTTTATTATTATTATTCAGTAGCAAAATTTGAGTACAATATATGGATGCCAAACTCGCAATCCTCTTCTAAGAAATCACTGGTAAAATATCTAAGAGAATTTTCTGTGTCTCCACTAGCAATCCTGGCCTGATGTGGCCCCAAAATTTGTTCCAAATCTGCCTCTGCATCAACCTCTACGCAGGCTGAAACTCACACTGCCTGGAATAACTGCTCTCTACCACAGCTGACTGTCTTTGCCATTGAGAAGGATTCACTGGCCCTCTAGAAGAATTTTCCATGCATTAGCTACTGAATCAATCTCTCCTTTTGCTAAATCGAACTACCTCCTTGAGGTTCTATGCAACCCCTGTGTAGCCTCATGTGGAATAACTCAACCTCTTTCTGCTGCCTCTTCCTACATTAGTAAATCCTTCAGAATCACTCTGCTGCTGTTCAATCTCTGGCTCAAATTCTTCCAAGCACTGAATCTCTACTCTCTGGGAAATTCTATTTGCCTAAATCTCACCCTCACTCGATGTGTCTTCTCCATCCCCGTCCCCACCGTCTCGCTCTTATAATCTCTTGTTGGTGAACCAACAACCATGATTAGATCTCCATCAACAACTAAGATTATCTCAAACTCAATCAATGTGAGTTTCTAGAGCATTCTCACATTTCCTTAATTAATTACTATTAATTAACCAATTTTCCTAAGTTATACTTAGGAAAAATTTAAATGATGGTTAATTATTTAATTAATGCATTTCACAAGCTTATCTCACTAAACCTTTTTGGGTTTTGAATATCTTGTGTTCTTAGCCTCTTTGACACAAGTTAAGACTAGAACGCCAATCGGATGTTGCAAAAACTAGCACTCACTATTACCGAGGAAGGTGTTCTCTCCCATAACATATTCTCTCACGCTACTGATGTTTGACATATCTGACATCCTTCCACTGTCTACCAAGCCACTGCGCATACTCCGATTCATGTGCCAACCTTGTAGTTGAACCACCTTGCATTTGCACTGTTGTTGTTTCATGCACTGTGCTATCCTGCACTGCTGCAAACTCTACACTGCATTACAAATGATCTCATGTTGTTGCTGTTATTGCAACTACTGCAACTGAGAACCAATCTCTAAATATACTGTGTCCCTATTCTGGCTCTGCCACTGTCTCCTGAGTCTCTGACTGCAACTAGCCTCTGCACTTTCGATTGAGTAACTGTTTGCGCCCTAACTATTATTGCACCCCTTAGTAATTTATTGTTACTAGCTCTGCAATTGAACCTTAGAATCTAACTACGCCATGCTGAACATCATGATGCATCTATTATCGAAAATTTGTGGGCCCTCTATAGCTAAGGTAATGATCCATGAGGAAACATTTGTTTGATACTATCCAATATGGATCTTGCCCAAATATCTGCAACTCTGGGAACTAGAGCTCAAGATCTCCCCACCTCTCTCCTGGAGGTGTTGCTGCATACAAAGTGAATTCGTCCTTCAACTTGTTGAAAAAATTATCAATTTGCCTGCTCTTGCTTCTGCTTATTGTCCTTTATCTTCTTGGGACACTGGGTACTGTAGTGACCAAACTCGGCACATCTAAATCACTTAATCTTTGAAATGTTTTCTTCTTCTTTTCTTCTCCCTTTGAGCTTTGTCCTTGACTATGGCCTTTCTTCGCCTTCCCTTTAGATGCATGGGCTACATTATCCTCATCTTTCACACTCTTAAGTCCTTTTCTACTGCTGTCGCTAATGTTACTCTCAACAAGAGAAAGACTCATCTCTTCCTGAATGAAATCGCTTCACAACCGATCCCATCCAGGTAGTTGATATCGTCCAATAATACCCTAAACGAATGTTTCCCATTCCTTGGTGAAACCGTTGAGAGTTGTACACACTATCTCACTCTCGTGAGGTGTCTCTCCAACCACTGCAAGCTCATCTCAGACATTTTGAATTTTGGTGAGATAAGGAGTGACTCCCTCACCCTTCTACATCCAAACGGTCCTCAACTTCTCCTTCAAGGACATTTTTTGGTTCTCAGAAGGATTTTGGAGAAGTGTTGCGACTGTTAGCACTTGAATTTGGCCTCAGGCTGCAAAGGACAAAATTCAAGGCAACATCAAACCACTTAGCCTCGTAGCTAGCCCTACGGGGCAGGAGAGGGCTCTCTCCGGGTCTATCTCGGCAAAAGGTCTTCAAAGGGCGGAGATGACCAATAAAGAACACTGATTTTAGGCTAGTAAACTGATTGAGAAGGTTTGATTTCAGATTTTTAGGGTTTTGGTGGAAAACAGGGGGAGAGCAATTTTGGGTGCGGGGATGGGACACAACTTTTGCAGAGGTCTTTTTGGGGCAAGGTAGGAGATTGTCTTGATGCCTTTGATTTAAGTGAATGGATAGGATTGAACGGAGAGGAGCTAAAGAGAGCAAGAAACCATCGAGAGTTCTCTTTAGACAGAGGAAAAAATAGATATTAAGCAAACTTAAAGGCAGAGCATATAAATTATGAATTCTACTTTAACACTTCATTTACTTAATGTGCAGAAAAGAAAAGTGGGAAAATGATACACATAACAAATCTTACAAGTACATGAGAGAAGCACACCATCAACACAAATAACCACAGGAATCCCAAATAGTGCTGCAAAACCCTGGTCTTTCCTTTGCCAAAATCGCAGAGATACAAAGTGTAATACAATAGAAGCTTATCCCTCAAGAGTCCAACCTCTCCAACCTCTGAAAATGATTGAGAAAATACATAATATAGGTAAGCCAACCTATTCCCTTGCCTCTAGGGGTCGAGCTCATCATCCTAGGAGCTGTTTCAACCAATTCTAAACAAAGCACTATAATCTAGGCAGTCAAAACAACTTGCCTCTATAAGCTAGGAAACCAATTCATTCATTAAATGTTTGCTATTTTATGAATGAATCTTCTAGAATAGGTAAATAAGAGTCATGTCAACATGAAATTACATAAATTACATCAATGAGGATGAAAAATCACTCCAAAAAGTCAAAACTAGTCAAATCTGCGTTTTGCTGAGCTGTAAATGAAAATCTGGCAAACTTCCCTGATGCGTAGTGCCCCAATCCTGAACACGTAGCGCGCCTTTGACCCAACTTTTTAGGCACTTTCCGGCATCCAAATGAGGCAAAAGTAGGCTTGTTGGAAAGTTCTGGATGTCTACTTTCCAACCCAAGTGGAATTTCTCAATTTGGTGTCCATTTGCCCCTCCAAAATTGCAATCTCCCAAGACTGCTCCCTGTGTGTCCAAAAAGTGGCAGAAAGTCATTTTTTGCATGTTTTTTGACCTTCTGAGGGCTCAAAACCTGATGAAATGTCTTGGCCATTGCTGAGAAAGTGTAATTTGTCATGAAAAATCCAAAAATGCTGAGTTTTTGAGAAATGGACTTGCCCATCTTTAGGGTAGCGCGCAGCGCGCTACGCATTGAACGCGTGGCTTGCCTGAGCCCTACGCGTAGCGCGACTTTCAGATGTTTTTTGGAGGCCTTCCCGGTGTAAAAATTGGGCGCAGGATAGCTTGTTGGATATGTATTTGAGTCTACTTTCCAACACAACTGGAATTTTTCAATTTTGAGTTCATTTGCCCTGTCAAAAATCAAATCTCCCAAGACTGGTCAAAATGTGCCAAATGAGGCTGCCTCAAGGCAGAGTGCTGTTGCAGTCAACTTTTGAATGCCTTCCTCAACTCCCAATTGAGCTCATGAGAGCTCATGGGAAATCTCTTTGTGTCTAGTTATCATTTGACTCATCAAGAAAGTCATTTGGCCAACCAAGCTAGGAGAAAACTTGATTCCCAAGGTCACTTCAGAGGTGCATTTGATTCTCCTGAGGCAACGATATTTTTGACATTTCTCTAAAACCATGACACCTGTGTAAAAAGTGAAGGAGGTTTTTATTCCTTGGCATGTTGTGGACAAAAACCTCTCTCTTTTCCCAAATACATTTTTGATTGCTTTGAAACATCTTTTGAGTGAAACTTATCCCGATGTGTGAAACAAGGAATTTTGTCAAAATGAAACGAAATGAAGGGGATAAGAGGCTTCTAAATTCTTTGGGAAATTTTTGGAAGTAGGGAGGGATGTTAGGAAGCAGAGGAAAGTGGAATTGCGGAGATCGAGTGAGGGGAAGGGGTCCAAAAGGGAAAAACACAGGCCCAACCTAGAAAATTGCCAGGTTGTAGCAAGAAACTAGGGTTTGTGCGAAAATGAGGAATTTGGCAGATCTAAGGGATGGGAAGCATTTAATAAGGTACTTTAAGGATAGGGGAAGGTGTATGAACATCAGGATACAAGTTTTGCCGATGATTTGACCATCCAAGAGAAATTGCCTTCAAAACCCTAGGAGAGGGAAATGACCTTACCTAGGCGCAACTGAAGCATGAAAAAGGTGTAAAATGACTCATTAGACACTGAGATGATAATGAAAACTCTATGAATGATGATAGACTCAGCTGAATAGTGACATAGACCGGCATTTGGACAACTTTAGAAGAAGTGAAAGCAAACCCTAGACTTAATGCCTAGTGACCAAATTTTGCTTGAAGACTCTTTGAAATGACAAAATTTGACCTTGACACTTCAAAATCACTTTGTAAGAGCACGTTTGATCACTAGAGGAAGGCTGGAAAGACCGATACTAACATTGGCTCCAATGGGGATGGTAGCTCCTTGGAGGTGCCAAGAACGACAGATCTTTGGGAGAGCAGACTAGTGCCTTATCCATTGGGCAATGGAGTCAAAAACTCAAACTAGAATGCATGACTAAAAACTAATGACTCGGATGACACAAATTGACTCTCACTCAACTAAAAACTGACTCAATACTTAAACACAACTGACAAACTGGAAATGATGCTCAAAGGGGAGCTTATTCATCACAACCTACTCTAACAGTTTCATTCATCACCTGATCAAGTGAAATGAAACAACCAATGCAACCAAGTAAGCATCCCATTTGCTGTTCGAATTCTCCGCAAGTGCTCACTTATGAACAACAAGAGAGAACTACTAACAGGCAACTCCCATGACAACTTGGAAACAGATCCGTAAAATGATATGAATTCTCTCTCCACCTCCAAAAGCACTGCATAAGGATCTTGAAATTCAAGCACACTGGAACTTAGCTCATCTAATGGATTACTTCTCGTTTGCTCATACCATGAATGCAAACTTTGATCTGAGCCTTGTGATTAGACCCCTGCTGAAAATGATAAAGAAACCGGCTGCCGGATCAAGTTCATATCAACACATGTTTCAAACTCACATGTAGTTAATGGAGAAAGACTTTGACTGCAAACCTCATCCAAAACATCAACTATTGGATCATGAACAACTTGAAAATACTGCTGAAACCCATTTTCTATTGGTTCCATTGTGATTACATGATTGCCTACATGCTGCTCATTCTTCACTGAAGATGTATTATGCAAAGTTCCCTTCAAAAGCTGAAATGATTCAAAACAGAAAGGCAGGGAACCTTCTTGTATCATTTGATCAAATATGTCAGCTTCCATGCCTTCATCTGCAACTTGACAACCAATGGCATTTGGGGGCTGCAAATCTGATGCTACAAGCTGCTCAAGAATTTTTTTATCTGTCTCATCCTCAACATTAACACTGAGAGACGACTGATTTGTTATAGGCTGTTCATTTGAAGATTTACTATGCAATCTACCCTTCAAAAACTGAAATGATTCAAAACAGAATGGTACAGAGTCACCTTGAATCATTAAATCATGTGTGTCCACTTCCAAGTCTTCAGCTGCAACTTGACAATCAATGGCTTTCGGGGATTGCAAATCTGAATATGAGAAGTCTTGAACAAAATTTTCTTTGCTCTCAAGATGCTTCAAATCAAGACTTGTTGACATTTGATTTCTGATTGCATGGTAGTTATCTCTGATGAACTGAAACAAATCAAAACAAAAAGGCAAAGATCCTTCACTTACTTCAAACTTTGATGCACTTTCCTCGTCAATGTCATAGCTGATATGTGATGGCTGAACATTGTATTCAAGCTGCTGAAAATGAACTTTTTCCTCCCTACTTGTTTGATTGCAAGATTAGCTTTTGTTTGAAGAACATAATCATCATCATACTGATCAAACTGAGGTAAATCATCAGTATAAAAGACATCATCAAGCATACATATCATATCAACAGATCTCTCTTCTCCAAGGTGATCTACAAAACAATCATTATCAGATCTATGACAACTAGGATAAGAAACAAAATGTTTTGGATCAGCAACTTGTTCTTCTTCAATCAGCGAGCCATGGGCTTGAACATCATAATCATTTCTTGTGGTGATCTTGTCCATCATCTTTTCTACTGCACTTACCAAAATGTCAAGCTTTACCTCTAGAGATGTCGATTTTTCCGGATCTATGTTTTTCATCTCTTCTTCCTTCAACCTTGCCCTTCGGATCAGCAGATGAGCCTCTACATTTACTGCACTGTTTTGCATCTCGTGAAGTGTTGCAATATCCCTTTCTCTTAGCTGAAACTCCATCTCCGGATCAAAGGCACCCAGATAGTGCAAGAGAGCCGATCTAGGAGTAGGCCTTATATCAACTGGCATCGAATAATAAACTTGGTTAAATTTGGCTGAAAACTGTTGTACTGTCTCCCCTGGTAGTCTTTTCAGCTGATTATACTCTTCTATAATAAGGAAAAGGTTCTGCCCGATCATCCACCTGTCGAGAAAAACTTTGACAAACTGCCAGAAATCTGAGATGCTTGCATCAGGCAGGGTTTTGAACCAACTCTTAACTTCAGCTTGCAAAGAAAGAGCAAAAAACCTAATACTGACATCTTCTTCATCAACTTCAAAAAGATCAAGAAAGGACTCAAAATTCTGTACATGTTGCTCAGCGTTGACATTCTTACTTTCACCAGCAAACCTCGGCAAGTATAGATCATAGTTTTTGGGGAAAGCATGGAGGACAGAAGGTAAAACAAGAGGTTTATACCGATCTAGAATTTTACAAGGTGTAGGGGTATGTACAACAGGTATAGAATTAGTCTTGGTCTTTTGAGACTCATCAATTGGAAGATGGTCATCACAAAATTCAGAAAAATGATTCTGATCAAGCTCAAAGGCATGCAAATCTTTGGTATTCACAATCTTTAAAGGGAAATAATCAACTACAGGCCGAGGATCTCTTCTCAAATACAGTATACCTTGCAAAGACTTCTTGACATTCTTGGGAAAAGAGAAGAAATAATTTATGACAAAGAACAAAATGTCCTGGATGAAATTCCAACTTGAATACCTGATCTGTCCATGTTGTCCTTTCATGTTTTTTCTGGTCGGGATCATCCTCCAGTGGAGTCTTTGGATCTGATCTCGAAAATGATTTAGAGTCGCCAGGTGAATGATTTCAGCCTTTCAAGTGTCTGATCGTTTTCCACCATCAACAACCAGATCTGCACTTGATACATGTACTGGGCTAATTAACAAGTTAGATGTCACGTTTACAAGCTAGACCAGAGATTGACTGAAGCAACGTTTATCTACTTCCGCTAATGCAAAGCAAAAGCGTTTCGAAGGCTACCTGCATAACTTCAGGCTCCGTCTGTAGCTTAAAAAACAAATGACATCAACAAGTAAACCATTTGTTCTTCCCCAGTATGGTCGCCAATATGTTAGCACTTGAATTTGTCCTCAGGCTGAAAAGGACAAAATCCAAGGCAACATCAAACCACTTAGCCTCGTAGCTAGCCCTACGGGGCAGGAGAGGGCTCTCTCCGGGTCTATCTCGACAAAAGGTCTTCAAAGGGCGGAGACGACCAATAAAGAACATTGATTTTAGGCTAGTAAACTGATTGAGAAGGTTTGATTTCAGATTTTTAGGGTTTTGGTGGAAAACAGGGGGAGAGAAATTTTGGGTGCGGGGATGGGACACAACTTTTGCAGAGGTCTTTTTGGGGCAAGGTAGGAGATTGTCTTGATGCCTTTGATTTAAGTGAATGGATAGGATTGACCGGTGAGGAACTAAAGAGAGCAAGAAACCATCGAGATTTCTCTTTAGACAGAGGAAAACATAGATATTAAGCAAACTTAAAGGCAAAGCATATAAATTATGAATTCTACCTTAACACTTCATTTACTTAATGTGCAGAAAAGAAAAGTGGGAAAATGATACACATAACAAATCTTACAAGTACATGAGAGAAGTACACCATCAACACAAATAACCACATGAATCCCAAATAGTGCTGCAAAACCCTGGTCTTTCCTTTGCCAAAATTGCAGAGATACAAAGTGTAATACAATAGAAGCTTATCCCTCAAGAGTCCAACCTCTCCAACCTCTGAAAATGATTGAGAAAATACATAATATAGGCAAGCCAACCTCTTCCCTTGCCTCTAGGGGTCAAGCTCATCATCCTAGGAGCTGTTTCAACCAATTCTAAACAAAGCACTATAATCTAGGCAGTCAAAACAACTTGCCTCTATAAGCTAGGAAACCAATTCATTCATTAAATGTTTGCTATTTTATGAATGAATCTTCTAGAATAGGTAAATAAGAGTCATGTTAACATGAAATTACATCAATTACATCAATGAGGATGAAAAATCACTCCAAAAAGTCAAAACTAGTCAAATCTGCGTTTTGTTGAGCTGTAGGTGAAAATCTGGCAAACTTCCTTGATGCGTAGCGCCCCAATCCTAAACGCCTAGCGCGCCTTTGACCCAACTTTTGAGGCACTTTACGGCATCCAAATGAGGCAAAATTAGGCTTGTTGGAAAGGTCTGGATGTCTACTTTCCAACCCAAGTGGAATTTCTCAATTTGGTGTCCATTTGCTCCTCCAAAATTGCAATCTCCCAAGACTGCTCCCTGTGTGTCCAAAAAGTGGCAGAAAGTTATTTTTTGCATGTTTTTTGACCTTCTGAGGGATCAACACCTGATGAAATGTCTTGGCCATTGCTGAGAAAGTGTAATTTGTCATGAAAAATCCAAAAATGCTGAGTTTTTGAGAAATGGACTTGCCCATCTTCAGGGTAGCGCCCGTGAGCCCTACGCGTAGCGCGAATTTCAGATGCTTTTTGGAGGCCTTCCCGGTGTCCAAATTGGGCGCATGATATCTCGTTGGAAAGGTATTTGAGTCTAATTTCCAAAAAGACTGGAATATTTCAATTTGGAATTCATTTGCTCTGTCAAAAATCAAATCTCCCAAGACTGGTCAAAATGTGCCAAATGAGGCTGCCTCAAGGCAGAGTTCTATTGCAGTCAACTTTTGAATGCCTTCCTCAACTCCAAATTGAGCTCATGAGAGCTAATTGGAAAGATATTTGTGTCCAGTTATCATTTGACTCATCAAGAAAGTCATTTGGCCAACCAAGCTAGGAGAAAAGTGGATTTTACCAAGGTCACTTCAGAGGTGCATTTGATTCTCCTGAGGCAACGATATTGTTGACATTTCTATAAAACCATGACACCTGTGTAAAAAGTGAAGGAGGTTTTTCTTCCTTGGCATGTTTTGGACAAAAACCTCTCTCAGTTTTCCCAAATTCATTTTTTATTGCTCTGAAACATCTTTTGAGTGAAACTTATCCCGGTGTGTGAAACAAGGAATTTTGTCGAAATGAAACGAAATGAAGGGGATAAGAGGCTTCTAAATTATTGGGGAAATTTTTGAAAGTAGGGAGGGATGTTAGGAAGCAGGTGAAAGTGGAATCGTGGAGATCGAGTGAGGGGAAGGGGTCCAAAAGGGAAAAACACAAGCCCAACCTAGAAAATTGCCAGGTTGTAGCAAGAAACTAGGGTTTGTGCGGAAATGAGGAATTTGGCGGATCTAAGGGATGGGAAGCATTTAATAAGGTACTTTAAGGATAGGGGAAGGTGTATGAACATTAGAATACAAGTTTTGCCGATGATTTGACCATCCAAGAGAAATTGCCTTCAAAACCCTAGGAGAGGGAAATGACCTTGCCTAGGCGCAACTGAAGCATGAACAAGGTGTAAAATGACTCATTAGACACTGAGATGATAATGAAAACCTTATGAATGATGATAGACTCAGCTGAATAGTGACATAGACCGGCATTTGGACAACTTTAGAAGAAGTGAAAGCAAACCCTAGACTTAATGCCTAGTGACCAAATTTTGCTTGAAGACTCTTTGAAATGACAAAATTTGACCTTGACACTTCAAAATCACTTTGTAAGAGCACGTTTGATCACTGGAGGAAGGTTGGAAAGACTGACACTAACAACGACAACATCCCACATTTTTTTTTCCAAGTATTCTTTCTAGCTAGATGTGAGACTATATGATCTCGAATTCCATCGAGGATCATCCTCTTCGCCCTGGCCATCTCCTTATTATAGTTCTGATGCAGACCCAAGTAAAGTCTACTAAATTCCTGGCCCGAATAATACCCATAATCACTCTTAGTGCCCAAATATGTTTCTAAAAAGCGTTTCGTTAATCCCATTTTACAAACTACCTTACGGGATATAAATCCCTTTTATAAACAAAACAAATCACAGTGGGAGGAGACAAATGGGTTATACCCTTTATAAACCAAATCAATGCAAGTCCCCTTTTATATAACTCAACCCTTATGCAACTCAATACAAGAGCGCAACATTTTGAAACATATGCCCTAATATTAAACTCAACACTTTTTTCAAGTTTCCAACACCAAAGCTCCTCTCGTAGCCTTCATTATATATACTAGCACCCAACTCTTGCTCAATACCTTTCTCGTATAGTTCCTCTGCATTGTCTTAAAACCGTGCCTTATAACCCAGTGCATAAAATTCCCAACCTGAATTTCCAACCTTTCTTCTTATATATACGTTTCAAACCTCCGGGCTTGTCCACAATCTCCATGTCATGTCACCACGTTTTCTCGTTTTATAAAGGCCCTCTGTTAAAAATTCGACTCGCTAGAACAAAATATTAGCAAGAGCTGTCGAGGCAAGAAACCTCCAGATGGGATCCACACTATACACAATCCTCCATGCGCATCTTAAACCACCACTAGTGTTCCATGTGAGCTAGAAGCCTCATCACCACGATATTCATTGACTTTGTGCTTAAGCATTACTTCCATGTTTTTCCTTTCAGGATGATGTAACCAATTGTGTGGGCCTTACTCTACTTGGATAGCCTTATGTCACCTTCCCATGCTTGGCTTGGTTGACATGCCATCCTTTCGGCTCTAGCCTCCGGCCCACGCCTCTCGGTTATTGTTCTCGATCCTTTACCAAATGCGTGCAAGCCTTATAAAAACTCCATAATAACTCAACATTTTCTCATGGTCCCATTTGCGCTCTACACAATCTCGACTCTTCTTGATTGGTTGGATTCCTTTATACATAAACCCGACGTCCACTCAACCCGACTGCCCCTGATGACCTTCTCTTTTGTATTTTCCAGATGAAACCTCCAACCCGACACGGTTAATTGATAGTCTTTCGAAATCAAGTTCTGTCTTCTGAGCGCTGTTACTTTTGGATAAAAGTCCCTGGAAAAACTCAATGTGGGAAAATCGGTGCAATAGATGAGGGTTTTACTATTATTATTATTATTATTCAACAACAAAATATGAGTACAATATCTGGATGCAAAACTTGCAATCTTCTCCCAAGAAATCGCCAACAAAATATTTGAGATATTTTTTTTGTCTCTCCACAAGAAATCCTGGCCTGATTTGGCCCCACAATCAACTCCAAATCTACCTTTGCATTGACCTCTATGCCGACTGAAACTCACACTACCTGAAATAACTGTTCTCTGCCACTGCTGACTGTCTCTTCCACTGAGAAGGATTTGTTGCCCCTTGGAAGAATTTTCTTGGCACTCAACTATTGAATTGATCTCTCCTTTGGCTAAATCAGACTGCCTCCTTGAGGCTCCACGCAACCCCTATACAAACCTCCGGTGTAATAACTTAACCTCTCTCTGTTGCCTCTTCTGGCACTGGAAAATCTTCCAAAATCACTCTGCTACTGCTCCTCAATCTCGACTACTCGATCTCTGGCTCAAATTCTTCCTGCTTTGAATCTCTGCTCTTTGGGAAATTCGATCTGCCAAGATCTCACCCTCACTCGATGTGTCTTCTCCATCCCCATCGTCCTACCCTTATAATCTCTTGTTGGTGAACCAATGACTATGATTAGATCTCTATCAACAACTATGATCACCTCACATTCAATCCGTGTGATTTTCTAGAGCATCTCACATTCCTTTAATTAATTACTATTAATTAACAAGTTTTCGTAAGTTAGGCTGAGGAAAAATATAAATGATGGTTAATGATTTAATTAAGGTGTTTCAAAAGCTTATCTCGTGAAACCTTTTTAAGGTTTTGAAGATCTCGTGTTCTTATCCTCTTTAACACAATTTGAGACTAGAACACCTATCCGATGCTATAAAACTAACATCAAATAGGGTACTTAACACACCAAATCAAGAAAAATTGAAGGATTATGTAAATTAGGGTTTTAGCCTAGCAAATTGTTGCGTCGAGAGGTTCTCCCCATCCCAATATGGAAGAGATATTGTAATGTCTTGTCCTGTAACCATTTTGACTTGGTCAAATCAAAAAAAGAAAATTAATAATTGCGTGCAATATGGAAGAGATATTATGTAAACATTAGCGGTTGACAACCCATGGCTTTTTCCATGATATTCTGATCCCATTGTATTATTCTCTAATATAGCCTATTAAAATTCCTTTTTTCCTTACGATCTCATGCTTAATGTTTATGCTGGATGGATTTGGCTAATTAATTTAATTTAAAAGTTCATTTGTAGCAGGGGAATGTGTTTAGACAGTCTACACTAGGACATGTACTAAAGCCTTCATATTTTACTTCTTCCTCAACATCAACCCTTGCGAGAGTAACGATTGTAGAGAATTGTTCGACTCCCTGATCTTCTATTTCAACAACGACTGAATCGGTATCAGGGTGGATAACGTTATTGACTTTAGTGTCCACCTTTTTCTATAATTTTTTACTAGCTTGATATTGCAGGGTTAGTTGAATATAGATGGTTGTTTTTTTGGCATATTGACTTTCTAGGAATTTTCACATAATTGGATATGTTATATCGAAATTAAGGTTTTTTATTGTTTCATTCGAAATTTACAGTTGGGGATCAAGGTTTTCTTTCTCCAGCACCATGGTTGGATGCAACAACAATATGTCTCCCATATGTGATCAACAATATACATATCGATAAGAACATGAATGGCCCTCAAGGAATTGCATCCAATCACATGAGAATCAATTCAACCCCAAATCTAGAATCCTTGAATGTAGAAGCATTATATTCTCCAATACTAGTGGCATGACAATTAAGTATTCAATCACATCCCATACCACCTTGTTCTCTTTTGAGTAACATTTCTTTAATGTGAACTCAAACATAAACAAAGCAATAGATATGTTAAAGTGCATATCACTCGCATAATCTCTAATATAGTTTCTATTGCGAACCTTTGCTCACCCATATGTCTAGCATCTATGCCTATAATAATGAATAAAAAAAGATGATTCTTGACACGAGATCGCTGATAGGTTTCCTAAATCCTAGCCACCAGGATTCATAATGGATCCCAACATTGATCTGTCATATATTTGAAAGGCCAAGATCATAATGGTGGAAAAAAACATGTATATATAATGTAAAAATATTTTTAAAATACAACTTTTCTAAAAATAAAATAAATTAAAGACTTTTTACATATATATATATATATATATATATATATATATATATATATATATATATATATATATAATATATAAGTAATATATTAAATTAAAATTTTTATAAAACTTTTATATATGCATCATAATTTTCGTTATATATATGTATGTGTCTATCTCAGTGTGGAAGAGATTTTGTAATTTCCCCTCCTCTTAAATATTTTGATTTGGTAAAATTACATAAAAAATAAGATTAGAAGTTTTTTTTTTTTTTGAAATAATAATTATAATTATTATTTGAACATTTCAATTTGATAAAATGACATAAAAACAAATATAAATAAAATAAAATAATAAAATTAATGATTATAATTATAATTATTAACTAAACTAACCTAGATCCATCTTAACTCCACATCTACCAAGCGTCAAGAGGGATCAAATATTTTGAGGTGCAAACCTCTTTTAGAGTGAAAAGAAATTTGATTCCTCTCAGCGCTTGGTAGATCCAGTGTTAAGATGGATCTAGGCTAGTGGTAAAACAATAGTTTATAACAACAAATTTAGCTGTTAAAATTATTTAAAAGTTATGTGAAATGAAGGTTAAATTTGAGACTAAACTAAGGACAAAAATATAATAGATTTTGATAGTTAATAAAGTAAATAACAACAAATAAAACTTGATATTAGCCCTATAAAATCGCCAGAAATGCATGAAAGACTTCACTTTTGCACATCAAGAAGTCGTTAAATGCTAAAAATACAAGTTTTCGCTGCAATTTAACCCTAATTTACCATAAAACAAAAATAAAACCATATAGGTGAGGATAGTTTTAAATAGAGGAGGAATGACCTGTTATAGAGTTTTATGAACCCAACGTTTCGGACTACCAAGTGAATGATGAATATCTCTAGAATATCTATTGTCGCATCCCCTGATGATGGACTCACTTGGTAGTCCGAAACGTTGGGTTCATAAAACTCTATAACAGGTCATTCCTCCTCTATTTAAAAAAGAAAACCGTTTTTTATATTTTAAAAGAGTGCCACTAGTGAGATAGACTCTTAATCTAGGGCATATGGAATCTATGATACAAACAATTATAAGGTATCTTCGGAGTGATTCTGAATCCAAACAAAACATAAAGCAAATAAAACAACTTACCCTATGGATGATTAAGGGAAATAAAAACCTATCTCTATTTCTCCAATGTTTGGAAAAAGGGTTTAACTCAACAAGGAACAATGAAGAAAATATCAAATAAACTCAGTACAAGAACATTAATCCCACATAACATAATGCCAATATAAATCAAATAAACTAACTCTCTTCACCATGTAATATCCAAGATCCACCATAAGCATCCATGAAAAGAGATCACATCTCATCACAAGATCCAACCAATAAAGTTTCTTAGACCTCCATTGTGCATTAGAGAGAGAAATCACTAATTAAGAGAAGTTATAATCCAAGCGTGACAATTATCTAATTAGAAAATTGACTCCCCTATTTGTATGATGGTAACCAAGTCAATTTTCCTTTAAATTAGAATAAAATCCCTAAAAAACTACTATATCCATGATACAATGTGGATAGGCGATCAAGCCAATACCAAAATATAGTTAAAATAATGAAAGAACATGAAAGTAAACCTCATTAACACACATGTGTGAGTTTAAAAGCCTCCAAAGGTGATTTTATTTCCCAAAATGCATGTCCTTCCATGAAAAGGTGCAAGGGATGACCCAAGAGGTTTGTCTCATATTGAAAGTCATGTGTCCTCATCAAAATGTTGCCTCATCACCAAAGAGAACCGTCTCATGACCAACATCATCCTCTAGAAAGCCCATGTCATCACCAAATCCATCATAATAGTGATGTCATCATGCTATGGCATGACATCGCTAGGGAAAGAGGGGAGAAATCCCCTCTAGAGGGATACGAAGTCATCATAATCCATAATCATTATCAAAAGAAGAGAAATATTATCAAGAAGGTACAATGCCATCCTAGGGGTGTTTTTTCATATCTTGGGCACACTCAATTTCCAAACAATGTCCTAGATTGGATCACCAATGTCCAATATACCAAGGTTGAGGGAGAGTCTCATAAACTATGCCAAGTTACCTTCAAGGTCAATGTCCCTCAGAAAGTGCCCTACATCATTTGTCAAAGTGCTTTGTGTCATCATCAAAGTAGTTAGACATCATCTATGAAGCACTGGATAAACATCATATCATCCCTTGTGCAATCTTAACTAGGCCTGGTGCAAACTTGAGTGGGCCTAATGGTTAAGAACATGGTATTCCTCCTTGTAAGTCACAAGTTCAAAACTAGAGGGGGGTAGAGTTTATACATGTTGATTAATTAATTTTGGCCCATTGTGTCAAGCCTAAAGGGGTAAGCGCCCCTTTTGGCGCAGGACCCCAAATGATCATTAATGAGAATGTCTTTGTATGTCTCCGCCCTTGCATTGGGGGAATTTGGAGGTCTACAATGGGCCTCCTAAGAGATAAATTACAATATTATAAATTAGCCATTTTGTATGGGAGTTATACTTACAAGTCACTTTTTACATTAAAATCCATGTAACTACAATTAAGTTACATTAAAAAAAAATCTAAAAATAAAGCAATTAATTTTTTTATTATTGATGTGAATATTGAAAAAATAAGTTTTTTATTTTTTTTCTTCGAAAAAAGTCATTGTTCTTAATCAATTAATGAATTTGTCTTTTGTTTTTCTTCCATTAAAAACTTAAAATAAAATGTATATTCCTAACTTTTTATTTATTTAATTAAAACCTAAATCCCTAATATTTTATATAATTAAAAATTATATAATAATATATAATTAAATCACTATATAAAAATAGTAATATTTTATAGAGTAATATATAAATATTATTGAATATAATTATACAAAATATATTTTAATATAATAATACGTATATTATATTACATATTATACTTAATAATAATAATATAATTTAACAATTACATGTGGATTGGTATATGATGTGTGATATATAAGACAATGTTAACCTCGTGTTATATGTCATACATCACATACAATACTAAGAGTCATACATCACATACAATACTACGAGTCTCGTGTTATATGTCATACATCACATACAATACTAAGAGTCTCGTGTTATATGCCATACATCACATACAATACTAAGAATCTCGTGTTATATGCCATACATCACATACAATACTAAGAGTACCCCCATTGGCCAACCATCATAGCTAGAATTCTTGCCGACTACAGTGGTATACCCAAGGACGACGCTAACTCTCCTCCCAGAAATATCACCCCTGAGTCCATTGACCACTCATAGCTTTGGGCATATTTTGATGGATCGGCGCAAGAGACAGGATGTGTTGGAGGGGCAACACTATATTTAACAAATTCCCACCACCACCATATACAAATGGGACTTGGAGATGGCACTAACAACTATGCAGAGCTCATCACAGCAAAAAATCTCATTCAATTTGCAATTGAAAAAAACTGTCAAAATCTTCAAGTTTTTGATGACTTGAAATTTTTTTGCAATTGGATTAAGAAATCTTCAACGTTGGGTTCACAAAACTCTATAACAGGTCATTCCTCCTCTTCTAAATCTTCAACATGTCATGCTTACACATTGCGACACATATTGGATGAGGTACATAGATACATTACATTTTTTGACAATTTTGCATGTCACCATATCTACAGGGAACGGAACTCACTCATTGACAAACTTTCCAAAGAGGCAGCGATCAAGCCATGTAACCTCTCGATGATTTAGGAGTAGCGAGAAGGAGAACACTACCAGTACTACCACCGCCCATACATGGACCATGCAGCACAAGCTCAATAGGAGCCTGATATCATTTGATATGCGACATGTTATTTTTGTTTATATTTATTTTGCTTATACATAAACAATACATGTTTACAGGAATACTCTCTGCGTAGAGTAAACAAACTTTTGAGTTTATTAATTAGCTCTTTTTCAAGGAACTGTCTCCCTGCGTGGAGAACATATCTTGTTTTTAATTTTTGACAGGCTTACAACCTACTAAATCATGCATATGCTCATAGCATCTACAACATGTAATTTTCCGTTCTTAATGAAAATTACGATTTTTCCAAGGGGAAAAAAATATGTGATATATCAAATATCATTTTATATAAATGAATTATTTATATCCATTTATCTTTTCACAAATATGAATTTAATTTATCTTTTTTTCACAGATATGAATTTAATTTATAATTCATAAATGTGAATTCAACTTTTTCTATAATAAACCGGGTACACTATATTTTACTATTTAAATTTTAAATTGAAGTGATATGAATAATTTAATTTTAAATAATTTTAAAGAAAAATATTGTTATTTAATTAGGGATATTTATTACATAGTGACAAAATTAATTTATTAGTATTTTTTTATTATGAGTATTTTATTAAAGTACTATCATAAATAAATATGGGGTTTTATCAACTATTTATCATGTGAAAATTAAGCATTTTTAAATTAGCCAATATTAAATATTTTTACCAATTATTTATAATGTGATAAATAAGCATTTTTATCTTAATCACTGCCAATTCATTCTTGAAGGATGATGTCATCTTCTAAAATGTAATTGGTTCTTGTAAACTTGATTTTGACAATACACTTTTTTGTTTTGAGGCCCATTTTAGACCTCAAAATTTCCCTGATTCCAAGTCACAAATTTCTGCTAGTATTTTCTTGTGGGCTATCAATACTAGGCATCACCCAATTTTGGTAAAAAACAAAGCGTCATATTATCCCTCAAAGGGTTTCGGCTACACCTAAAAAAGACTTCTAATACATACCCAAGGAATCAAGTGAAATCAACATCATGCATACAAGAACCATAAATGCATCATAATAGACTATATTTAATGTCAAAAGCATCAAAGCACTTCACATAAGTATCATCTTCGAGTTCTTAGACCAATCCTTTCTAATTTTCGAGTTCTTAGACCAATCCTTTCTAATTTTGTAGCAATATGGTTTGTGAACATTTCCTCATTAAAAATCTATAAATAATTTTAAATATAAATATTATTATTTTCTTTTTACCTCATAAAAAAATTTCCTATGTCTTAATCTAAATTTTTTATGCACCCCAAAGTCCAAATTCTTTATCCACCCCAAAGGGATAGAAAGAAGAGAGAGTCATCCATATCAAAATTCTACCAACATCCTTATAGTTTAGAGGAATTCTTGGTAATAACATTAATGACATGTTCCAACATATAATTGATTGAAATAAGTTACATAGAAATTAGATACCTTTTCCTTGATCAACTTCATCTACATATTTAAGAAACCGAGGCCGATTGAGATGAAAAAAATAAAAATAAAAATCAATATGTCTTAGTTTTTTTTTTCCACAAAGTCTAACTATTTAACCTAATAGTGCACTTTATATTTTTTTTCCTTTTAACCATTTTGCTTAATAAATATTTTATTTGTTAAACTTAGATCAAAATTAATGAAAATTCTAACGTAGGCTTAAAAGGAAAGCGTTTGAAACATAAAACCAAAAGTCACCTATGACTTCCTATATAGCTTTGTGAACTTTTTACAAACATTGTTTACTTCTAATCGAGGATGAGATTTAGTTTGGGTATGTTAACCAGCAAAAACAAGTTTTACTAAAAGATGTAATGAGTGTGGGTTGAGAATGGAGAATGTAAAGCGCTATTGGTGGACATTTTAGTGACTTAAACACCAAAGATGAACTTTGACTGCACATTGATGGGTAGCATTTTTATGTTCTTTATGTACATGGGATGACATTAGGGCTAACTTTAATTTTATTAAAGATTACCACAAAATATTATCTTAAACATTTATTAAACTATTCAACAAGTTTTATATATTAAATTTGGATAAAGAGATAATTATACATCTTGGTATAATTTTGATATGTTTTTCTATTCGATAACTACTATTTATTTATTAACTTTACCCAAAATTGATTTTAATATTTTCTAACAAATTGTAATAAAGGATCTACTCTCTAAGCGATCACACACTATATAAATACATATGAAAAGACTAGCCAACAAGGAAAATTATTTAATTATATCAAAGGTAAGAGTGTATAGATACATATGGAAAAACTAAACAACAAAGAAAATAATTTAATTATATCAAAGGTGAAAGTGTATAAGTGGATATTTGCTCGACTCCCTTCTTAATTAGTTCTTGTAACTAATTTAAGTCTATTGACTAGTTAACATGGTCGACTAGATGACATGGTTGACATCAACCTAACAGTATATTCTACCACATTTAATAGCCCCCCAAAGAGGTCCTTTTCTCTAGGGAGAGTTAAAAATCCAAAGAAATAATATCCTCCTGAATTGTGAGGTATCTAACATTTTGGATAGATCAAGTTTTAACGATTTATTTTATTGCTCCATATATACATGCATTCTATTAGTTTGATATCCATCATAGTTCTCAAGTTGAGCTCTAAAATGGTTTTTACACAAGCATTTATTTATTTATTCTTGTCAAAATTGTGTTACAATTCTAGGTCACTACCCAAATCTTATTTCTAATAAGATTTTTATTTGAAAGAAAAGATGAAGGCAAGTCTCCCATTCTTCTTTTAGTTTGAATGGAATCTTGATAGTTAATTATTGTTATAATTAAGTGGATATTTGTATCCATAAGTTTCGATGATAGTCCTTTCAAACAATTGAAATTGAACAATCATTACAACCCACAACATTATAAGCTCACAAAGTTGTCACTCTTCATCATTTCTCTTCAATTACAACTAATTTGACAAAATACACATGCCATATCTTTCTTTCGAGGAATGTTGTCTCTCAAACGAAGTTGGTTTCATGCATTAAATTACTATTTGGAGATTTTTTCTTCACACTTCCAACCTATTAGAAAATATATTAATATCTTAAATTCGTAAGGAGTGTGCTCAATATATTACTATTACATCTCCCACTGCATTTTAAATGAAATTTTCAAAATTCTCTTTCTTCTTAATGATTTTCTAGCTCCTTAGATAGTTCTCAAGTTAAATTCATATCTTCTCTTTTTCGGTACCTTTATTCATTTCATTTATCTTAACAAGGTATGGTATAATCAATTCTTATTATATTCAAATACATATTTTTGTCCAATTTTTTTAAGGATAGTCTAATTCAAAAATTTGAGATTGAACAATTATTATAACCCACTGCATTAGAATTCCATAAGGTTATTATGCTCCATGATTTCCCTTCAATCAAAACTATTATGATACAATAACAAAGCCATATATTTTCCTTGAAACAATACATTGTGTTTGACAATTTTTTTTTTTGTGAACCAACATTTGCCTGAAAGATTCTCCAAGAAGCCCTATTGTGGATCTCACTGTCCTGATGACGTCCTCCCTTTCACCTTGAAAAGCAACCTGATTTCTAGCTAACCAAAATTTTCAACGTACATACTTAGGTACTTCCCAGATTCTCTACATTAAATTTTCTCCTACAAATGAGCCATCATAACATTTTCCTCATTTCCCCAAAAAGTCTTGTAGCGAAGAAGGCCAAATTACCCTTGATTTTATTTGAGATAATATCACTCCCTAGAATTCAAGCATGAAAGGGAATTCCAAGAAGAGATGATCAATATTTCAGCAGCGTGCTTACACAAAGCACACCAATAAGTTCCAAAAATTCCCCTTTTCAATAAATTCTCAACTGTTAGGATTTTCCTATGAGCTAATGTCTAGCAAAAAACATTGATTCTTGGGAGGCAATATGAGCTCCAAATAAAGGCCCAAAGCCGAGAAGAAGGAGATATATTATAAGGGAAGATCAAAGATTGATAATCCCTTTTATCAAAATAAAAATCACCTGCCCAACCCCAAGAGTCTTGATCTGACAAGGAGGAAGGAGCACGTCTAGCAAGTGAAGATTCAAGAGATTTGCAAATACTAATAAGGTGACTTGGAATGTCAGCCCAGGCTTAGTTGATCCAATTCTCTTTAGGTGACCAGGAGGAGATATCTCATTGAGATATTTTATGTTGGGAAATCAACCAATTATGCATGGGATGAAATAGGGGATTTGAGCCTAGAGGAGGATTTCCCATAATTCCATCTATCCAAGAATTTATTGATTTCCATTTCCTATAATCCAATTTATCTTAGACCTAATTAAAAGATCATAATCCAACATCATATTCCATATTTGGGAGCTAACTCTTTTGTGAGGGATACGATGAATACAATATTCTCTCGCCCCATTAAGATATTTTTATGAAGCACCTATTTCCACCAATCATTATCCCCTGTGATTAGCCGCTAAACCGGGTTTTACCCAAGGGTTATATTAATTAGAAGGGAGTCTCTTATTCCACCCACCCCCACCCCCTGCCCCATGGATTTTTGAAGCTTAACCAGCTTCCAATTCACCGGATGAAACATTTTAGAGTTTGTATTACCTCCTTGCTAGAGAAACCCCTTAAGTTCTTGAGCCATTTTTTGCTTGACTAAGATGGGGGTTAACATTGCGAAGAACTAGAATATAGGAAGGGATAAAAGGACAAATTGAACTAGAATTAATCTTCTAACCAAATTTAGCTAATGATCCCCCCATTGCTCAAATTTGGATTTAAACTTGTCAATAACATGACCCCAAGAAGGATGAGGGAATGTTTTGAGACATATGGGCATAACGAAATATCTGAAATTGCTCCACTCATCCTTTCCTGCTATCCTCAAAATTATTAAGATCCTTCCATGCAATAATTTTTTGACATTCCAAGGACACATGAATTTTACACTCGTTTATTAATCCTCTCGAGACCTGAACAAAGTCATCCAAAATAGATTTGAAGTGCCACACTATAATGCAAGAGGAGCCACTAAGAAGGATCATGTCATCAATGAAATGGGAATGATTTATTGTCTATATACCTTCTAAGAATCAGATTTGAGGGAGGGAGTGACATCTTTGTTAAATTTCTAGCTTCCTACTCAAGGATTCAACCATGATAATGTAAAGAATGGGGGAGATTGGGAACCCCTGCTTGAGGCCCTTGGAAGATTTAAAGAAAACAATCACAAATCCGTTAACAAGAGGGAAATGAGAGGCCCAAAAATACAAGCGTTGATCCTAGATTTAAAAACATAAGAGAATCCCATTTTTCTTAAAATAACAATGAGAAAATAATGATGCACATGATCAAAGGCATTGACCATATCTAACTTTATGACCATGCATTTGTCTCCTCTAGAATTGATGGAGTGTATGTCTTCTTGTACTAAAACAAATTTTTCCATTAAATACCTCTTACTAATGAACCCAACTTGATTTTTAGAGATTAGATTGGGAAAAAGAGGCACGAGTCTTTGAGAAATAATATTTGTAATGATGTTGTATGAGAAATTTACAAAGAGAAATATGTCTGAAGCAAGAGAAAAAAGAGAGCTTTACATATTTAGGAACCAGAGCATGGAAGGAATTGGGAGTGCCTCCTAATTGGACGAATTTTTGTACCACCATTTTGATCAGATCATATTTAATTGTGTTCCAAAATTTCTGTAAATTATCCTGTGAATCCATCAGGACTAGGAGCTTTATGAAGATCAAAGGACCAAACCAGCTTCAAAATTTCTTCTTCCATGATAGGGTGAAAAAACTCAACATTTCCAGATTTTGAAACTAGATGGGGAATATGGCCTAAAAAATATTCCACTAAATCTGTAGGAGCGTCTCCATATTCTTTATATAAGGACTCAAAATGATTAAAAGTGACATTATTTATTCTATCCAGATCTAAAATAATGTCTCCATTAAGCTCCATATCCTTGATTCTATTTTTCCATTCCCTTATTTTTTTATTGTTTGTGTAAGAGACTAATATTTTTGTCTCTCGATTTCAGCCAAAAAGTTATTGATTTTAGTTTCTATATCCCCTCTTCTTCCTTTAATTTCCCATGTAACTGTTTAATACATTTTTTCTCTTTAGGAAGTAAATCCTTAGTGACCAAAGCCTCTTATGTTTCCAAAAGGATTCCCTCTAGATTGGATGTGATATGCACCAATTTCCTTTTCTAAGATTTGGACCTTTCCTTCGCCCACTTTTTTATTTCTTCTTTTAAGCCCTTGATTTTCTACTCCCATATGAAGATAGGAGAACAAATAACCCACCTTTACCATGCCTAGTTTACAAGTGGCTTCAAATCCTCATCATTCATCGATAGAGGGTTAAAATATAATAGGATGGGACCCTTTAAATATTCCAACTCTAAAATAAGCTTGATCGGGTGATGGTCAGAATCACCCTAGGCCAAATGAAAGGAAGAGGGAGAATTTTTTGAATCAAAAGATTGCTCCATAGTAGGAATCGATCCAATCTTACAGTAATGTGTCCAAGGCTTAGCCATTTGTTGCTTCAAGTAAATTTGGAGAGTTTAGGCTTGATATCGACCAAGTCTAACTGGGAAATCAAATCCTTCATCTTTTCCTGAAACTGATCTCTTATAATATTTCCACCTTTCTTCTCCCACTAGTGAATTGTAACATTAAATTCCCCTCCTAAAATGCAGTTGGAGTTGAGAAGGGTTTCCCTTTGTCCTAACAAATAATTCCAACATTCTACCTTGTCATGATACATATTTGGCATGTAAATGTTTACTATGTTGCAAATTTTCTTGGATGGGAGATGAATCAATCTAGTGATGATCCAATGTTGATATTTTTCTTCTTGTAGAATATTGAAGAAGGAGGATGCCCATAGAGTGAAAAATCCACTTGAAACATCCCTTGAAATTATTGCCACTACATACTCCCTTTCCAAATTGTTCTGAATTTTTCTTGAGCTTCACTCTCCCCTAATTTCATTCCTGGAGGAGCAAGACATAGGGATTATCTAATCTAATTAAGCTTTTGATTTTAGATTCAATTTTCTCACTACTTATATCCCTACAATTACAAGGGATGATATTCATTATTTTCTAGAAGCTTTAGATACCCCACTAGGATGAGGGCCAAAGGAACCAATTTTCTTTTGTTTTTTAGGGAGCGTGAAGGAAGGAACTTTAATCATTGATAGTGTTCCTTTTTATTTATCCCTTTTTGCATGAGCCAACTGAAGCTTTGAGTTTTATTTTTTCACACTTTCCTTTTATATTTCAGGGGATTAAAACCCATTTCCATTTCATTTTCCTATTTTTCATCAACTGCAGTAAATAAATTGAGGTGAGATTTATCTACCTGCGGAGATTCAAAATATTATTCGTTTTCCAAACCTGCATCTTTTGCCAAGACATTTTGCACAAGGTCATATTTTGGTTTTGGAAATTTATTCTCATCATGGGATTCACAATCTCCCTTTTCTCCTTGAGGCTACTCTGTTTCTTCAACCCATGATATTCTACTTCACCCTCTTCATTTTTCAAGACAACAAGCTTGTTTACATGCTAATAAATCGTCTTCCCAAATCCTGGAGATGAATCTTTCCTCGCATTCTGAGGACCTGATGGAGGAGGAGTGACCCTTTGGGGTGGGGGGGGGTTGGCATTGGCTCCTTTGGGGATTTTGGCATGTTTTTCCTCTTCTTATCTTATGTATTTTCCATTGACTCCCATCCTCCTATTGCTTGAGGAAACCCTCATTTTTGTTGAAATTCTTGGAAAATTTCCCATACTCATGCCATTGTTTACACTTAAAAGGGATTTGTTCATAAGCCCCTTGCTGAATGAAATACCAATCATCTAATGTGAGATGAGTTGCTTCTGGAAGGCCTTTCTCAATGTCTACTTATACACAAATACAAACACATGCATACATTAAATCTCCTATTTCTTCTCTATCCATGTATCTTCCCAAGGCATTTCCAATGTTTCTCAAGGTATCCTCATCACAACAACAAAGAGGTAAGTGAAGAAGTTTTACCCATATTGCAATTGTTGAGGGAAAATCATTATCATGATTAAAATGCAAGGTATAATGATCCAAATAAAGACCCTAAGCACCCTTGAAGTAATGGCCACTCTTAAATATGACATCTTGATCTTATTAAGTTCAAATAAAAAGGTGAAGAAACATTTGCCACCAAAGGCACATTCAATATGGCATTTAAACAAGGTTCTCCAGTTATTTCGACTCATAGCCTTAAAGATCTTAGATAAGGATAATCCCCCATAAATTTTCCAACCAAACCTCTTTTAGCTAGAATAATAGCCATTGCGTGAGATTTACCTGGCTTCACTTGCACTTTAGGAATCCTATCCAACTTCTTAAAAAAAATTCAAGTTTTGTTTTGAAAGACTTAATACCAGTATTTACAAACTCATTGAAAACAATGGTTGTTGGAGATTGCAATAGGGAGTGAGAAGGAAGCATGGGTGTTGATCTCCCTGCAATGACAACTATTTTCAGAACCAAGAGTAAGCACATGAAAAAACCATACCAGAGTCAAACATAAACCTATTCATTAAAACTCTTTTAAAGCAATAACCCAAACATATGTTTGTTTTCAGACAATACATCACCTTTTACCATAATTTGTTTTCCTATACCAATGTGCATCCTTACATTTGCTGTTTTATGGTTCGAGTGAGATTTTTCATTATTTTTCACCTCTAACACCCAACATAAAATTATTAATTGAAAAATTAAAATGCACTATATACCCAATGATTGTTTTAGAATTACTTTTGTAGTAATCAATTTTACTTTATATCCTATTTCTCTTTTCACTATAATGAAATTTTAATCTTGATTCTAATTTTATATTTTATCTATTACAAGGCGTTTTACCCCAAATATTTATATTTAGCTTTTATTTTTTTATTCATTAGATATTGGATTATTAAATTATTATCTTGTTAGGGATTTAGTGGTTTGACGATCCTTCTCATTGACATGAGAATTTTTTCCTTTATCTAATGTTCAATGGGTCAAGGGTTGGTTCTTAGTGCCTTCATCCTAACTCAAAATTTCAAAATAATTCTACTGAGTTGGCTTAGTGGTATGATAAAATAATTTTGACTACATTTCCTAAAGCATCAACTAACCCTTATAAAACTTTTAGTATTTTTCTATGTGTTCAAGTAACATGTTTTCCTCATATTTTTCTTTGGTTTCTTTTCAAAGCTACATCAATTTTAGCTTCTTGTATTCCTTTGTAAAGAATTTACACAATGATAAGAACATCAAATGAACTTAATCATAATTATTTTTTTGAAGGACTTAACATCAGGTTATTTATATTTTCTAGTATTCTTTTCACTATAATAACCATTATATAAGTTTCTATACATGATATTTGAACGATTGTGGACATTCCAATGGAAAAGATTTTCATAATAGATCCTACAATATCTTGAAATCTTAGATTTATGCAAGTTATTTACTGAGATCCTAGATTATTTATTTACTAGCTATTTCTATTGTATGAAACAACTGAAATAAGAAATGGATATTACAAGCACATAAAACCACCATCCACATAAGTGAACACAAGGTTTGTTTTTGGAAACCCTATACAAGAGAAAACCCACTTAGAAAGTGAGTCCTATCATCTTCTTTGTTTGCTTCATTTATAAAAATGCACATACAAAGGAATCAACACTCCTATTGAGTAACGTTTGGCATTATGGCTTGAACAAATGCAACAAAATCCTCCTCCTCCTTTATTAGCTCTGAAAATACCACTCCCATATGTTTCACTCAAATATGGAGCAAGTACAAATCAAAATAATAGAGCCCCTTTTCCTACTAGTGACTCAATATTTAACATAGCTCAATAACCATCGCGGGTTAGGGGTTTGACTTCCTCAATCCTCACTGTGATAAGCCTTTTTTCCTTCTAGAATCTTCTTGATAGTGCTCACATGACTAGCCTTATGTGTGTGAGTAAAGGGGCTTAATGTGGCATCCACTCATACCATGGTGGTCAACTTACGAGAGACATAACATCCACATGCAAGCTTCGATTGAGGTGATATTTGAACTGTTGGAAAAGTCTCAGAGTGAAACAATGTTGTGGGGGAGTATCCATTCTCACAAAATATTGATCCCCAAAAATGTTGTTTGATGCCTCAAAATGGATCAAAAGGTTTTGAACCCCAATTTTCTAAATAGGGACCTACCAATAAAATGGGGCTTGCAATCCAATTCCTTAATTTTTCCTCCTAGAAAGCACCAATATTGATGACAAACTGTATGATTGTCCAATTTAGATTAGTATAACTTATGGATTTTTTCCCCTTAATATCTAATGAAAATGAATTATCTTGTATCTTCTTGAATGTTATTTTTTCCATGTTGAAAGATGTAAAACAATAAAATATTTCTTACCCGACCAACTTGGAGAAGTATTATTTTATAGAGTCAATTTTTAATATCTTAAAATGTTAATTGTGATATATATTTTTTTCTTGAAAAAATGTAATATATTTTTACTAATAAACCATATGCATTCTCATAAATCCTCTCATAAGACCACTAGTAAGATGGTTCTGTTAGGTCCCTATAATACAAGTGTAGGCCCCTTATTGTTAGAGTAGCCCCCTTATTGTTATTGTTAATGTAGCCCCCATATTTTTATTCATTGTGCTCCATAGAAGCACACTATTGTTATTATTGTTCCTTTACACTATTATTGTTATGTAGGCTCTGATTATGTTATGACCCCTTAGACTCCTATATATATAGAAATGAGTTTTTGTCATTTGTATCATCCAATAATTGTTCATTTATGTGATGTAAAGGAGGTTTCCCCCTCGAAGAGGATATTTCTCAATTCTTTGATCTATATTTTCTTCTACTTTGTGAGTTGGTTGCATAACATTTGGTATCAAAGCTCTGAATTCTAGGGTTTCACTGCTTTAAACATGTCATCTTGGTATTTTCACTATAATTTTTTTTATACGAGGCTTCAAAAGCTAAAATTTTGGCCACATAGATACAAAACTATGATGAACTTCGTGTAAACATTTTAGATATTGGTTCGCTATATTTTCTGAGATATGGCCTGAAGAAGTTAGGGTTTTTGCAAGCTCCAGAAAAAAATATCAAATAGGTGACCTAGGGAAAATCGTCATAACTTTCTCTCCAAAAACCGGATTTGAGTTTCATAAAAAGTGACTCAAATTGCACAGACATTAGTTTTTTGTGTATCATGTTTATGGCCAAAGGTCAAAAAAGTGACACGTGCCACTTTGTAAAAGTTCGATCTAGTGAACCAATCTAAAATTAGGTCATAGTGGGATATTGGGAATAACGTTTTCTAGAAGAATCCAATCTTGGTTAGACTTGTGGAATTGGAAAGAAGACTTAGAAAGCTACAAGATAAAATTTTAGATCTTAGAGATCTAAAATTACAGATATACAAAAATTTCAATATTGAGCTCCAAAAAAGAAAGAAAAACGTGTGTATTTTTAATTTTTTTTTCATAACTTTTGTTTGAAAAAATAGTTTGAAGTGATTCAAAGGGCATAATGAATCATATATATCATTTTTTTATTCCAAAATTCCTTGAAAAACAAATATACACACTTAGTAAGAAATCTGAAAGCTCTAGTATGACGTATGAAGAAGAGGAAGACATGCAACATGATATATCAAAATGCAACAAATTTCACTGTCGCAAGGAGTAACCAAAAATGATTTGGAAGCTAAGATGGATGGTTTAAAAGAAGATATGAAAGTTTTTAAAGTAGACATGGATGCGATGAATGTAAAATTGGAAGGGGTGACAAAGTTGCTACAAGAAAGGCTTCCTAGTGGTGACAAGGTAATCCATGAAAATCATGATGAGGACAAAAGGAATATGAATTATGATTTTAGAGACTCCAATGTTGGGTTGAAGGCCCACCACATTCCAAAGATCGACATGAGGAAGTTTTATGGGAATGATCCAATAGCATGGATACAACAGATGGAGCAATTCTTTGATCTACATGATGTGACACACACACAAAAGGTACTCATTTCATCTTTATATTTAGAAAAAATTGAGTTTGTGTGGTATCAATGGCTTTGTTCTCATAAGTCAATTGTTAGTTGGACAATTTTGAGGAAGAATTTGTGGCCCATTATGAGGATACAAAGAGAAATATCTTATTTAGCTAATTAATTAATCTCGAACAAAAGGGTTCAGTGGCAGAGCACATTGATGACTTCTAAAGATTGAATATCAAGGTAGATGATATTCTTGAGGAGCATAGGATTGATGTCTTCATAGGGAATTTAAAGGATAACATCCAACATGAGGTTCACCTTTGGGAACCTGATTCATTGGGGAAAGCATTCAAGGTGGCAAGAAAAGTTGAATGCAAAATTATGGCAATAAGGAAATCTACCACTCACAACTATAAAGATGGAAGTGTTGCTTCTCCTAGCCTCCAACAACCTACAAGGTTGACACCTCAACAACTGGAGGAAAAAAGAGTAGAAGGGCTTTGTTACAATTGTGATAACAAATACACTAAGGGTCATAAGTGTGCTAAGAAGAAATTATTTTACGTAGATTGTGAAGAGGAGGAAGAGAAGGAAAAGAAACATCAAAAGAAGAGGATATACACCAGGAACCAACCCTAGATAAAGAAGAAATGAATCCGACCATATCTTGTAATGTATTCAAAGGAATTACCACTCCTCAAACTCTAAAGATAAATGGATATATCAAGAAAAAAGGTAACATCGTTGATCGATTTTGGTAGTACCCATAATTTTATTCATTGTAAGATAACCAAGGAATTGAATTGCTTTATATATCCAACACCAGAGTGTCAAGTGATGGTTGCAAATGGAGGAACTATAAATTGCTCAGGGAAGTGTCATAATATCAATATAACCATAGGGGAATATGTATTGAATATTCCAATGCTTTCCATTCCAATGGGTGGTGGTGATGTTGTATTAGGAGTCCAATGGTTACACTTGTTGGGTACGATAGCTTTTGATTTTCAAGAACTTTTCTTGAAATTTTATTGGGAAGGAAATGAAATCGAATTAAGGGGCATCACAGGGAAACCAAGGAAGATAATCAACTCTAATGGTATGACAAATATTTTGAAGAAATAACAACGAGGAATAATTGCACAATTATTCTCACTAGATGTTTAAACATATAAATCATTCTTTTCTCCATATCACCAAATAATCTTGGACAATCATTCAAACGTATTTGAGGCCCCCAAAGGCCTCCCACCTATTCGCGATCATAATCATGCTATTATAGGAAGCGTTCCTCCAAACATTAGGCCTTATAGATGTCCCTATGCCCAAAAGAGTAAAATTGAACGTATGGTTGCTGAAAGTATGGCATATGTGTCTGGATTACAGGGAGCTCAACAAGATCACTATTAAATATAAATTTCCCATTCCTTCCATTGATGAATTGTTGGATGAATTACATGGAGAAATTTACTTCACCAAGGTATATCTTCATTCAGGATATCATCAAATTGGAATGAAGATTGAAGAAATGTTGAAAACAACATTCAGAATTCATGAAGGTCATTATGATTTTTTGGTCATGCCTTTTGGCCTTACTAATGCACCTTCCACATTTCAAGGTTTGATGAATTCCATCTTCAAACCCTTCCTTAAAAAAATTTTGTTAGCATTTTTTGATGATATACTAGTCTACAACAAGTCTTGGAAGGATCATGTTCAACATGTTGACAGGGTGCTCAAACTATTGGAGGAGAAACAATTATATGAAAAAAACTCCAAATGTTTCTTTAGTACAAGAGGTGCAATACGTGTGTCATATTCTATCTCATGAGGGGGTTAAGGTAGACCCTAAAAGATTAAAGCCATTAAGGAATGGAAAATCACCACAACCCTAAAGCATCTTCGAGGCTTTGTCGAGTTGATAGGGTATTATTGCAAGTTTGGTAAGAATTATGGGAGAATAACAACGTCTCTGACAACTTTACTGAAGACATATGAATTTACTTGGAATCCATAAGCAACTAAGGCCTTTGAATATCTTAAAGAGGCAATGTGCCAAGCATCCATCTTAGCTACACCAAACTTCCCAAAAACCTTTATTGTGGAATCTGATGCCTCAGGAAATGGAATTGGTGTTGTTTTAACAGAATAAGGAAGACCTATTTCTTTTTAAATTCATCCAATCAAGGGAAATTATTTAGAAAAACCTATTTATGAGAAGGAAATGTTGACAATAATACATATGCTAAATCAATGATGACCTTACCTAATGGGAAGAGACTTCAAGGTAAAAAAAAATCATGATATTCTTAAATAGTTTTTGGAAAAAATATTATCTTCAGAAGAGCAAAAACAATGGGCCAAAAAGATGTTGGGTTATGACTTTGAAATCATATACAAAAAAGGGAAGCAAAATGTTGTTGCAGATGCACTGTCAAGACAGGATGAGGATGTGGAAGCATTTCTCTATGCCATTTCTATTATCCAACCTAATTAGATAACTGAAACAAGAAATGAATGGAAGAATGACGAATATGTGTGGACACTCATTCAATGTAGCAAGATCCCAATACATCTTATACATTTATATAGAAAAATGATTCATTATAGTACAAAGATCATATATATCTATGTAAGAATTTCTCAACTAAAAAAAATGATTCTTTTGGAATTGCACACCTCCCCCTTAGGAGGGCACTCTAGTTTTTAAAGAACTTACCAATAGATCAAGAAGGAATTTTTTTGGGATGGCCTTAAATATGGTATTAAGAAGTTTGTGGAAAAATGTTTCGTTTGCCAACAAAATAAAGTTGAGACAATTAAGACTCAGGGTTTTATACAACCTTTAGCCATTCCAAGTCAACGTTGGGAGGAGTGTTGGTATTATTTTATTGCCATTCTTTTCTTCTAAAAATCCATCATTTATCTATCATTTTCTCCCATAAACCCCTCATAGCCCATTGAAATTGAATAATGAAGCATTATAATTGTTATTTTACATTAAATTTAATTTGTGGTTTTTTATGTTAAAAATTGGAAATTTTCAACAAAATTACGGGATGCCATGAATTCTTGTAATTGGTTTATGTTGTGACACGTGGCATGGCAGGAAAATCGAAAGAGAGGATAAGGACGTGATCTAGGATGTACATACATGGTGAAATATCTATTCAGCATCGAATCTGGAGCTCCTGAATACATGGTCAATGCTAGTCAAACCCAGCCTTTTTGGTTGTAAAAGCAACAAAAATCTGAAGTTACCTAAACTGATTTCGTTTTGTTTTAGAAATCAGTTAGGATTAGAAAAAAAACGAACCTAGCCTTTTTTATTGTAAAAGCAGAAACATCTGAAGCGATAATGCATGTACGTTTGGATGTAAATGGTAATAACTAGGAGGAGACAAGAGCAGGCTTGAGACTGCGTATTCCAGAACTCCGTTTTGCATGTAATGAATTTTCCAGAACTCAATCACAGGCAGCGTTTCATCAATTGCAGTGTTTATGTGTTAACGTTTTCATCACCTGAAGTTTTCTAAGTGTGCCATCGAAGCGTGGAAGGGCCCTACATGAAGATTGGTACATTGTCGTTTCATTTTCATAGGATTTAGCCTTCAGATCTGAATAGTGTTTGATGTTATTTCCTTACTTGTGAGTTTATTAATTCAATTAGAAGTTCTGGCGAGTGTTATTTTATGATTCATGGTGATATCTTGAAAATTCAATTGCTAAATTATTGAACAAGGTCTTGTAAAAGGTTTAATTGAACATTGAATTTCAAAGTATCTCTATGGACTCCGTTTTCATGAATTTGAGTTTTAGTATGCTTAAAAGAGTTTTTGGTTTTCATGAATGCTTAGTGTGTTAGCTGGAAAGAGTTTTTGTGAACTATATCCTTGTAAGAGGATTGAAGACTCAGACTAGTAACACTATGTTTTAGAACAACTAATTAAATTAGAGGATATAGGTGTTTAAATTGTGAAAGGAAACATATTCCAATCTCTTGTAAAAGAGTGCTGTAGCCTGTCACAATAGACACTTATTTAGATAGCTGAGATCCTTTTAGGTCTATAAACTTTAGACACGTGCCTCTAAGTTTACCTACCTTGGTTGACATTAAATTTAGTCTAATCTAGACCCCTGGATTGGTCATTACATTTTGGTGCCGTTGCCGGGGAGGCGCAACTAGAGGATTTCTAAAATATATATATATATATAATCGACAAAAACAAACAAAAACATAGATTTAATTTTGATTCATCATTTTAGAAGTCATGTTTACTTATGTCTAGATCTAGAGATGATAAAGGTAGATTCATAAAACCCCCCATCCAAAAACTAATTCACCACTAGGAGCAGACCCTTTAGGAAAAGTTGAACACACAACACCAGCTGGGAAAGTCACCATACAAAAATTAGAGGATAAACAGAAATCAGGGCAAAGACTCACACTCATTGAGAGGTAAATTCTATTGGCACACGAATCACAGAAGAAACATCTCCCTAAATCCTCTATAAAAAGAGAAAGTAGCACAAGAACTCAACAATCTCTCCTTGAACCTACTGATTTTGAAAAATTTCAAGAAGGAGAAAAATCATTAGAACAACTTCTCTTTGAAACAAGTGACACTGAACAAGAAATCAAATCAACAGAGGAACCAATCAAAATGGCTGAGGAAGGAGATGGATTAGAAAGAGGACCACAAAATCAAGGTCGAAGAGAGGAGGAAGAGTCAACCTTTAAATTTCATTTTCAATAACCAGGAGAAGATGAGGAAATAAAAATGAAAAACATACCTCCATCTGTGTTACCAAACTTTTATAGCATGGCTTCAGAAGATCCAGATTCATTCTTGTTTGAATTTGACATAGTATGCCGCACATATGGTTACACAGATGATTCCCATAGGCTTAGACTCTTTCCAGCAACATTAAAAGCATCCGCATTAAAATGGTTCATGGGACTTGGTGAACATGCAATAACTGATTGGGATGGCACGAGAAGAATATTCCTAAAGAAATACCAACCTTATTGTAGATCGAAAGATTCTAAAGATGATATCTTTAGAATGAATCAACAAGAGTATGAAAGTTTAGAGGAGTATTTGGAACGATTTGTTTACAATTTACAAAAATCAAAACATAGAACCATGTCTCTTGATCTGATTCGAACAATACTTTTGAAGGGCATTCGAGTGGAATACTTAGATGATCTTAATTTGATGGGCAAAGGTGATATTTCCACTTTACCTTTCGAAGAAATTGTTGATTTATGTGAAAAGTATTCAAGGAGCAAAGCCAGATATGGAAAAAGAGCTCTATCATCTAAAGCCACAAAATCTGCTTCAACAAGTGTCACAAGGGCTGAAATAGGAAACCTATTAGAAGAATTCAAAATAGATTTATTAAGTACCTTAGGAACTAAAATTGACACTCTGAAAGCCAAGAAAAGGCAAGAAGAGGAAGATCAAATAATGGCTATCTTTTGTCCAAAATGCCGAAAGAAACATGCCTTGAAAGACTGCCCATTAGAAAACATTCAAGTTTGTGCCTTTTGTACTGAAAAGCATGAAATATTTCATTGCTCTAAAGTCAAGATTTTGCAGAATTGTAATGTGGAAGCTAACATAGATATGGAGAATGTGTATTTCATGGGTGCTAAGAGACTGTGGCAACCAAGACCTCCACCTCTAGGTATGTTTCCAAACCAAAATCTGCAATTTCCTGCACAAGATCAGATGTATGCTCAGAATTCTTGGAATGTACCCATGCCATGGCAACACCAAAATTACCCACAACAACAATGGAGACCATCTCAGCAATACTCTCAACAATATCAACCATATCCTCAACCATACCAACCATATTCTCATCCATATAAACAGTATCATCAGCCATATCCGCAATATCCTCAAACATATCAGCAATATCCTCAGCAGCAAGTTGTTTATCAACCCCAAAACACTCAACAAGCATTGCCTGCTCCTCCACCAATAAATCTTCCTCACTTACAACTCCCATCTAACCAACAACCTCCTAGACCCACTCGGATTCCTGCTCAACCTGTACCAAATACAAATAACAGAGCAGGGAGACCAGCTTATAATGTAGATGAGGGACCGTCATATCCCACATTACCTTTACAAAATATCGCGCTGAGGTCTGGTAAGGTACTTCAAAAAGAACCTCCAACATCTGAAAAACAAGAAGAAAACTAAGAAAATGAAAATGAAACTCCAACTCAAAGGAAACAAAATGATGACATCAATAATAAACAAATGCAACCATTGCATCCACCACCTTTTCCAGAACAATTGGTCCAAGCAAAACTTCCCATGTCTATACCACAGTTTGATGTTTTAGATGAGCTAAAGAATGTCTATATAAAAATTCAACTATTGGAAGCCATAAAAGACATTCCCGTATATACTAAAGCAATCGAAGAACTGTGCCTCAAGAAGCCTACTAGGAAAAGAATTGATCCACAAACTATTCATGTTATTGGACATTTAGCTGGCCTTATGACAAACACCATTTCAATGGAAAAGTATGTTGATCCTGGTATTCCCAGAGTCACTACAATCATTAACAACATACATATTCCAAACACCTTAATTGATGTTGGGGCCGCAATAAATGTGATGACTCTTGAAACAATGAAAACATTGCAGCTCACAAACTTGCAGCACACAACAATTGTTCTAGAACTAGCTGATAGGTCTAAAGTGATTCCTCAAGGGATTTTGGAGGACATAATTGTTTCATTGGACTCTTGGGAGTATCCAGTGGACTTTTTAGTTCTTAAGCCAAAATCTAATTTAGGAGGACACCCCATCATCCTTGGTAGACCATGGTTAGAAACTACTGATGCATTCATAGGATGTAGATCGGGTAATATGATTATTTCACGAGGAACTGGAAGAAAACAACTCACTCTTTACCCATCAGCACAATCACCAGTAGTAGCACACAATCTATGGCTTGATGATAAATACAATGATAAGGCAAAAGTTCAATCTGTTTTCAGCATCAATCAAACCTATGATTTTCAAGAACATAATAATGATGATTTGGTAGAATTGTTCATTTCTCAACCTGATATTTCTGAAGAATTAAAAAATGACCAATACCATGCTGTAGATGAACTTTTGGCACATAATTTTCAGGAAACATGTACCATTCATTCTTTGCAAACAACATTTCAGAACATTTTTCCCATTCAATCTATCACAAACACACAGAGCAAGACCATAGAGATTAGTCCAGGAAAAACTTTGAATATTAGCACTCACCTAGACTCATCTCAGGAGGAAAAATTGATTCAATTATTGAGAAAATATCAGATAGAATTTGCTTGGGATTACACAGATATGCACGGAATTCACCCTGAGACACGCACTCACCATATTTATACAGATAGTAATATCAAACCAGTGAGGCAACCACAGAGAAGAATGAATCCCATGCTTCAGGATATTGTTAGATATGAATTACAAAAACTATTGAAAGTCAATTTTATTTATCCTATCTCTGACAATCAGTGGGTATCCCCATTGGTAGTAGTGCCCAAGAAAAATGGCAAGTGGAGAATTTGTGTTGATTACAGACAATTGAACAAAGCAGCACTCAAAGATTATTTCCCAGTACCATTTATTAACCAAGCGCTAGACACGTTAGTTGGGAAATCATCATTATTTTTTCTTGATGGTTTCAGTGGCTATAACCAGATCAGGATAGCCTTAGAGGACCAGGACAAAACCACTTTTACTTGTCCCTGGGGCACTTATGCCTATAATGTTTTACCATTTGGACTTTGCAATGCTCCAACTACGTTTCAGAGAGTTGTATTAGCTATTTTTGTTGATTTAGTTCATGAATGTGTTGAAGTTTATATGGATGATTTTTCAGTGTATGGTAATTCATTTGAACATTCATTAGAAAATCTTGAAAAAGTTCTGAAGAGATGTATTGAAGCTAATCTTTCCCTGAGCAATGAAAAGTGTTTTATGATGTTAAATGAAGGGATAGTATTGGGCACTATATTTCTTCTCAAGGCATTAAAGTTGATCCATCAAAAATCCATATCATTGTCAATTTGCCAATTCTGAAGACTCAAAAGGAGGTAAGAAGTTTTCCTGGGTATGCAAGATATTACAAAAGGTTTATTGAACATTTGAGTAAACTAGTTTCACCTCTCTTTAAGCTTCTAGCAAAAGATACACCTTTTAACTGCAATGAGAATTGTCAGAAAGTTTTTGAAACACTCAAAGAAAAGTTATCAACCACACCAGTCTTAAAAGGACCTAACTGGGCCCTACCATTTCACATCTTTACAAATGCATCTGATACTGCAGTAGGTGCCTCGTTAGGCCAAAAAGAAGAGTCTTTCAATTATGTCATCTATTTCATTAGTAAAAATCTAACACCTGCAGAATTAAACTACACAGTCATTGAAAAAGAAATGCTTGCAATCATACATGCTGTGAATAAATTCTGACATTATATAACGTTTTTGTACATACTGACCATTCTGCCTTTAATTATTTAATGAATAAACCAATCACTAATGGCAGAGTTACTAGATGGCTGTTATTATTACAGGAATTTAGTATTACAATGTTAGATAGACCAGGTAAGGAGAATCAGGTGGCAGATTTTCTTTCTAGACTGCAAAATTCAGGTGAGGCTGTTCTGATTGAAGATTCTTTTCCAGATGAAAATTTATTTGCAATTTCAATAGTGAATCCTTGGTATGCTGACTTAGCCAACTATTTGTCCACAGGAAAAACACCTCCATATTTTACTCCAAAGGAAAAGAAGAGGTTGACCAAACAAAGTGCTAGATATTCATGGGTTAATGGAGATTTATTTTACACCGGTTATGATATGATTATTAAGCGATGTGTAAGAAATGATGAAATAATTGATATTTTAAAATCTTGTCATGATGAACCATGTGGTGGGCATTTTGCAGCCAAAAGAACAACATTCAAGATTCTCAGTCTTGGATATTATTGGCCATCTATTTTTAAGGATTCCAAGAAGTATGTGAAAAGTTGTGATAGCTGTCAAAGAATGGGCAGACCTACAGCTACAGATGAAATGCCACTTCAGCCTCAAGTACATTTAGAGCCATTTGAAAAATGGGCTCTAGATTTTATAGGACCCATCAATCCAACTTCAAAAGGTAAAAAGTACATCCTAGTATGTATTGATTACGTGACAAAATGGGATGAGGCAAAAGCACTAGTCCGGGCAACTGAACAAACAGTGGTAAAATTCCTTTTTGAAGAAATTTTTGTAAGGTATGGAGTACCAAGGGAGATAGTGACAGGTCAACGTACTCAGTTTACTTCAAAGCTGGTCAAAGACATCACAGAAAAATACAAAATCAAGCACAGGAAAAGTACACCTTACCATCCACAGGCCAATGGCCAGGTGGAATCTACAAATAAAACATTGGAAGGAATTATCACTAAGACAGTAGCAATGAACAGAAAGAATTGGGAAGAGAAGCTCAAATATGCACTCTGGGCTTACGGAATCACGTGGAAAAACACTACAGGATTTACACCATATCAGTTGGTGTATGGAAAATAGGTACTACTTCCTATTGAATTTCAAATACATACTTATAAGATGGCTTCAGATTTAGGAATTGATCTCAATGAAGCCCAACAAGAGAGAATTCGGCAATTGAACCAGTTAGATGAAATGAGGCAGCAAGCATAGGAGACAACAATCCTAATGCAGAAACAAAGGAAGCAGTGGCATGATGCACACATTAAAAGGAAACAGTTCAAATAAGGAGACTGGGCTTTACTCTTTGACTCTAAATTCAGAGATCATAAAACCAAATTTACCACACATTGGATGGGCCCATATGAAATAGTTCAAGTATATGAAAATGGATCAATCAAGCTTACTACCGTTGATGGAAAAGGCAACACCTTTCTTGTCAATGGCCATCGGTTGAAACTCTATCATAAGCCCATCAACAAGGAGGATTTTATTCACATTGTATCTCAGCAAAGGGAGGTTGAGATATTGCAGCCTTCAGTTGTGATATCTCTACCTTAGTTCATTCAATTTCATTTAAAAATATATATATAAATAAATAAAAATTAAAAAATTAAAAAATAAAAATAAATATAAAATAAATAAATAAAAATAAAAATAAAATAAAAAATAAAAAATAAAAAATTTCCAAAAAAATAATAATGGTTTAGATGTGAAAACCAGACTCTTGCACACTCTAAACCCGAATTTTTACTAGAAAACCAATCATTTGGCTGGTAAGAATTCTTTGTTCTACTTGTTTACTGTTTTTCATCAATTCAATAATGACTTGAGGACAAGTCAAACACTTAGTGGGGGAGAAGAAACAATGGTTTTTTCCCCTATCTCATCTCCTCATTTTTAAATCTTCAAGGAATTTGTTTCAGTAATCCAGTATTTCAATAAAAGACATTTCAAGGAATTTGTTTCAGTAATTCAGTATTTCAATAAAAGAGTTGTTTTGTTCTAATTAGAGGGACCTGTTCAAGCAATATGTAGTGGGACCTGTTCAGAAGACTATGTCAACATTGAAGAAACAGTGAGGGACCTGTTCAAGCAATGAGATATGCAATGGGACCTATTCAAAAGACTATATCAGCATTACCAATGTCAGAGGGACCTGTTCAGAAGGCTATGATAACATCACCAATATCAGAGGGACCTGTTAAAGATTGCATTCAAGATACATCAAGCTACTTCAACAAAGTTTTCAAAGGTTGCTTATCATCAGAATTATAATCAAGGCTACATCAACACCAAGGATAAAAGAAGCTTCACAAACATGGTTCTTCAGAGTTCTTCAAAGTTCTTCAGATTTTAAAGGGACCTGTTATATTCAATTTCATTTCAAAGGGACCTGTTTTGGACAGTGAAGATCAGTCATACTTGTACCAACAGATCAGTCCTACCTGTGCACGCCAAATCAGCATTTTGTCAACCAACAAGTGTAATGTATTGTTGAAATTTTTAACATTTAAAATTCTTAAATTATTTTAGTGTTAAAAATGATAATTATTATTGCTTGTTATCAATTTTAAAAACCCCTATACCCATCACCCTTGTAATATTCCTAACTACTCGTCTCATTATCACTATGCTATCATTTCCTATCACACCTTAGCCTATTGCCATATTCCTACTACGATTTTTAAACCTTTTCCTACACCGCTCTTCAAACCTTGTCATCAACTCATCATTTTTAAATCTGCCTTCTGGCAATCAAGTACCAACAATTGGGATACTCAATGTACAATTCCGTGCAACGGAAAGACAAGTGTTAAACCGTCTATCCTCAAATGAGTTCATTCATTTCGACTGCTGGAGTTATAAAACAATCTTTTGACCCAAGTCTGCTTATGAAATATATATATCCGTTACCATCATATGATTTGTATATGGTGTTCTCATGATTATACCTCTGCAAATTAGTATTGCTCCTCTGTCTTCATGATGTGAATGCGCCTTCCAACCCTGCATTGTCATCATAGCAATTGGATGAAGGTTGGCTGTCGAGTTTTCATTTTTTAAAACTCTGAGTTCATAAAGTGCGTTACCGTGTTAGTGTTCAGACTCTGAGTTTCTCAAAGAGGGCCGAGATAGTAGGTGCTACAAAGGGAGAGAATAGCAGACATGCTTACCCCAAGTTTTTACTTCCGCCCATAAATTAAGGACGTTAACCAGGTCGCTCGCTCAAGCAATTGAAGAAGTAAACTTAGAGAATCGAAGACGTTACCAGGTCAGCTCAGTGGAACGCAGGAAAAGAGGTAACAAATTGAAAAACCCTGATTAAATTTTTGAGCATAAACAAAAGGATTAGAACAAAGATTTTTAATAAAATGACCAATAGAGCAGAGCCCGAAAAATTTGATAGCTCACAATATCATGAAGACTGTGTCACGATTTTAAGGGAAAAACAATGGTTGTCTTTTCTAGAGAAATTCAATGGAAACTGTTAGTGTCGGTCATGATGCCCTCCATCAGTGATAAAAAAACTCTTTGCATATGCATAAGTAGGTGTCTCATCGATGTCAGTTTTGCATTCCATTAGGCATGCCCTAAAACTGATGGAGGAGTTGGTCCTTGTTCCCTTCTTGGCTTTGCTGGATCAGGTCATATCAGTTAATGAACTTGTGTCACGCTTGTTTTGTTTTGTCTTGAAGTCCAAATTCTTAGGTCTAGGGTTTCGGTCAAATGTCATTGCAAGATCATGAGTCAGAGGTCCATGGGTCCCAGCAAGCCGGAAGGAGGTATGTAAATATGTTTCATGGATATTTTAATCAGGTACAACTCATTTATACCTTGGATTTAAAAACCATGTTTTTTAAAGCCAAGGTCATGTCAATTTTGCAAAAAATAAGGAAATTTTCAAAATTCTTCAAAATGCCGGCAATAACCTTGGTCTCCTCACTAGAGTCCATCAGATGGTCAACCTGCAAAAAGAACGGAGTTAAAGCACTCAAAAAGTCAAATTCAGGACAAAGCAAACTCAAAACAATGTTAAAGAGAATGTCAAAACAAAACATTAGAAAGTGGGTTTGGTAAGTAAATTTTTTCAAATTGGGCTTATAAAGAGTTAAATTCCCTCTAAAACACCCTCATTGTGCATCTAAGAGCTTGCAAAGAAGAGTGAGAGGGCGAAGAAGGCGAAAGGAGGTGAATTGCAGAGAATTTGGGTCATTTTCAGGTGCGCGACCACTCAGGAGCTGTGCGCGACCAGTTGGGCAGTGCGCGACCAGTCAGCAGCTCCTCCGCAGTGTTAATTCCTAACGGGCGTGACCAGTCAGGCTGTGCGCGACCAGTCAAAGCCCGTGCGCGACCAGTCAAAGCCCGTGCGCGACCAGTCAAACTGTCTTCCACAAAACCACTTCAAATTTGCTCAATCGCCCTCTTGCTTGCTAAATTGATCGAGGTAGGGTCTTCTAACATGCTGGATGCTTGAAATCAAGGATGTTGGGCTTGTGCTTATATATATTTGCTACCAAGAATGTAAAGAGGAATGGATTTTAGTTATTGCTTGTTCATGTAGGCATTATGCTAGGGTTGGTGTTCTTTTTCAAGGTTTTAAACTCCCATTTATTCCCTCCATTGTTTCCCATTAAATTCACAATTGTTATGATATGTCTCTATCTTATGTCATTGGCAAAGAATGTTAAATTTCCCATCCCCAATACCTAAACCCTATCCCTCCCTCACATACATTCCCTAAACCCTAATGCCCTCCATCTAATCTACCCAAAACCCTAACGTCCTTCACACAGCAAGGATAACAAATAAACACAGCAAGAATAAAATGATGTGCAAAAAGGAAAAGGCAATATGATGGCAAAATGACAAAAACTAAAAGAAAGGAAAAATGACTGTGCATAGTCATTACAAAACAGAGAACATATTTGCTGTGTATATTCAAAGCAAAAACAAAGACAATGCAGCTGTGTATATTTATCAAAAAGACATAGAGCTTTGAGTATTCATTACAAAAATAATGTTGCTGTTTCTCCCAAAACCAAACCCTGTTTTTCCTTTTCCCTTCCTAAATATCCTTGTTTCAATACAACTCTTTTCCCTTTTGAAGTTGTCAATTAAATCCCTTTTCCCCTTTTGACAAAAATGTAAATAAAGCCCTCCTTCCCCTATGACAAATGTAAAAGAATCCCTTGTTTCCCATAGCATCAAATGTACATGAATCCCTTGAAAAACAGAGTATGCCTTATAATGTACAGTCAAAAGACAAAAATCAAAGAGCAAGTTGTTGATGCTAGTGATCTATGCTGCCCCATACCCCTGTTATACATGTTGTCCCTTACCCCCTGTTGAGCATGTATATCATTTCCCTTGGTTATTATCATCCATGTTTCCCTAATAAAAACATTTCTTTGCAAATGATTTCCCGGTGATTAAGATGAGATTGTATGTTTGACAGTTTGTGAATTGTCCCTTAGAAATTCCCTATTTTTATATGTTTCCCTTTCCTTATGAAAAATCCCCTTCCCTAACATTTCCTTCATGATTTTGTTCCCCTTGAAAACAGCATACAACTCAATATTTTTGCAGGCAAGGGCAGCAGTTTACTTTATCTATTTTCTCCACTTTGCTCAAAAGCACCATGTCAACCACTGAAACCTATGAGCAAGGTGATGACCGGTCTTCTTCCACAGAGGTTGAGGTACAACAGAGGCCTCATAGGGGTGGCAAAGGTGGTCATCATAAGAGAGAAGAGCCCACATCTTTAGCAGAATTACAGGCCTGCCCTTTGGCAGTCAATTGTTTCCGTTATATGTCATGTTTTCAGTTCTGTGAGAGGCTTGCCTAGATTCAGCACCACAGGGAGTTGGCCCGCTTATTTGTTTTGCACCTTCATGATGGGCAGGTCACTCTTGCAGGGGTGAATTTTGTGCTATCTCCGGAGGTGATTTCAGAGGCTACTGGGATACCAAATGTGGGTGAGGTGTGGCCCAAGCGCAAAATGCTGGATTATGTTTATTTTGAGCCATATGTCAGGCCAGCATTCATGAGCCACTTGTCGGGGTTCTTTCCTTTCAGATTCCTCCGAGGGGAGTATGCTCCGATCATGCGGCTTATCATGCATTACTTCACATGTGAGGGGAGATTTTCACAGGTCTTCTCTTATCACATTCGCCTGTTGATGCACTTTACCCGAGTGAGGATGATGAACATCCCGGTTTTCTTCTTCCAGGACATTCAGAGGATGGTGTCCGTGTTCCAGAGGCGGTCCCCAGCTCAGCAGTATAGGAGTTTGTGCCATCATGGTCTCATCCAGCTCATTGTTTCCCATCAGTTGAGTCAGCAGGGCATTCCATGGGCAGACTTCATTTCTCATGAGTTCTTTACAGTGCCACCACAGCCACACCCAGAGCCAGAGGTCATTTATGAGGAGGGAGGTCCATCTCACCAGCCCGAGATCATTGTTCCGAGACAGGTTGCTTCCTCACCTCAGGTCACCTACCAGAGAGGTCACAGGACCTTGTTTGCAGCAGCTCGACGAGTACTTTCTCCACAGCAGGTGGAAGGGGTCTCGCCATCATCATCCACAGGTCAGCGAGTGTTATCTCCACACCAGGTGGAAGGGGCCTCGCGTTCTCCATCAGTAGTACGGGAGGGCAAACAACCCATGACAGAGGAGGAGAGAGCCGATGACACACAGGTTGACATCATTAATCTTGATGCTCGCTCCCCCACTTCAGATTTGCATGAGATCATCTGACAAAGAGAGGCGGAAAACCGCTTGTTACAGCAGAAGCTCGACATGGCCCAATGGACAATAAACTATCTTGAGAAGCGCAACAAGCAACTTGAGGATGAGAAAGAGTTGGATGAGCTGTGGAGGATTCGAAGTGACCGAGTCATCAACCGTAGGAGGCCTGGTCACTTGCTGCCCAATGAGAGGGAATCCATGCTTATCCGTGTGAATGCACACTTGCAGAGGCTGTTAGAGAAGGCAAACGAGGACAAGAGGTTGCTACGGAACATGAAGAATCACTATTGGGCGAGGATGCATGTTTGCAAGGCGAAAATGAAGATGTTCCAAAGGAGGTTGTCCGAGGCCCGTAAGAGGAAGAAGAAGACCAACCCGCTCCGTATCTTGGCTGAGGCCTCTCTCACTCACCATGATACTCATTAGCATCCTCCTAGCAGCAAACCCAAGAAATTTTGAGAGTTTTGAAACATTTTTGGCATTTTTGGGAATTTTACAGGTTTTGGCCATTTGACTGGTCTCACCCCGCGCGCGACCATACATGGGGGCAACTCAAAATGGGGAAAACTTTGCATTTTTGGAATTTTCATGCAAAAATACATTTTCCTATGGATGCGTTTCAGATTTTATGGAGATTTGGGTTTCCAAAAGCTCAAAACACATGCAAATTTTGACTTTCTGCCCCTATTTTGAGTTGCAGAAAGCTGTCTTGGGAGAAATGACGTTTGAGGGGTCAAATCAACTCGAAATTCAGAAATTTTAGTGGGGTTGGAAAGTAGACTCGCAGACCTTTCCAACGAGCTATCTTGCACCTGATTTGAACACCGGGAAGGCCCTCAAACAGAGCTGTGAATGTGCACGACCAGTCAGAGTGATGTGCGCGACCAGTCAGGGAAATTTGTCTGTTTTGACCAGTTCGGCCAGCGAAACACTGTTTTCATCTTGGTTGACTTTTGAGGCATGTAAATGATGGATTTTTGTGTAATTTTCATGGAATTTAGATGCTTTTACTCTCCTTCATCACTTCTAGAAGATTCTTTGATGTAAATGGTAAATATTTAATGCATGGATAGGTTCCCTAAGTTTTATAGGCAAGTTGTTTTGACTGCCTATTATCTAGTGCTCAGTTTAGAATTAGTTGAAACAGCTCCTAGGAAGCTGAGCTCGACCCCTAGAGGTGGGGAAAGGAGTTAGATCATCTATATTATGTCTTCTCTTGCTCATTTTCATGGTTGGACTCTTGAGGGAGAAGCTCCTATTGTATATTTTACTTGTATCTCTGCAATTTGAGGAAAAGGAAGACCAGGGTTTTGCAGACATCATTGGGATTATTGTGGACTCTTGTGTTGATGGTGTGTTCTCTTATTGTAATTGTAAGTGTGTTTATGTGTTCCATCTCTTTCTTTACTACAACTTATTAAACAAATGAAGTGATAAAGTTTGAATTCATGCTTGCCATGCTCAGCTTTCAAATTTGTTTAATGTTTATGTTTTCCACTGTCTAGAGAGGATTCAAAGTCATTGTTTGCCCTCTTTAGCTTCTCTTTTTTCTTCCTTGATCATCCATCTCAGCTAAAGGCATCAACACAAACTCCTACCTTGCCCCAAAGACCCACCTGCAGAAACTGTGTCAAATCCCCGCACCCTAAAATTGCAGATCCTCAATTTGCCACCAAAAAAACCCCAAAAACTCCCAAATCAACCTTTTAATCAGTTTACTAGCCTAATATCAGTGTTACTGTATTGGTCATCTCTGTCCATTGAATATTTTACTGAGATTGACCAGAGATAGCCTTCTCATACCCCGTAGGGCTAGCTACGAGGTGAAATGGTTTGATGTTGCCTTGAAGGTTTACCTTCCTCAGCCTAGGGTGAAATCTCAAGCGCTAACAGAAACAATGAAGAAGTTACAAAGCAATTTGCATTTTCCTTCAATGGAGAGAAAGCTTTAATAGGAAACTTCTCTTTTAGAATTTCAGAGGATACCATAGCACAAACATTGGGAATCAGTCCAGAAGGGGAAAAATATTTCAAAACCAAGCAATTTAGAGAAAAATCATGGACTCAGTTTATGTCTAGGTCAAGGGTTTCCTCTGTCAATTGGAAAAAGGGTGTTCCCAGAAGTTGGCTAATTCACCCTTGGGACGAAATGGTATACATTATTCAGAAATTTGTTACATGTGAAGGACGTTACAGTATAGTATACCTATATCACATCAAACTTCTGTTGCACTTAAAAGGTCAATGCACTATCAGTTTGCCCTACTTCCTCTTACAGAGTTTGACTAAAATGTCGAAGACCATTTAGAAACAAAAAGGTAATGAAGATAGGAGTTTGTATCATTTTGGGTTGATCAAAATTCTAATTGAATTTGAGTTGCAGAGGAGAGGAAAAACATGGAAAGAATTTTTAATTGCCAATCAAATTAAAGAAGATGAACAGGAACAGCAAGAACGCACAGAGTTTATGAGTGAAAGTCAAGCAATGTCCCTCAACCCAGCAGTGGTGTAAGGACAAGAAGGATGAGGCAAGAAACTGCCAAGAAAATTGAAAAAGATAAAATCTTCACTACTTATAAGCGAAGATCAAGGAGAATAAAAAGGAATCAAACACAAGATGATCAACCAAAGCCGAATGCAGATGCACCAATGGAAATTGAAAGCAATACTAATTCACAGCCAGAACAGGAAACAGAAATGGAAATTGAGACTAACAAGAAAGAAAGTAAAGAGCTAGTACCTACAAACAAGAAACAGAGAAGGTTAGAGAAACAAATTGAAGAGCTAAAAGAGGAATTGATGGAAGCAAACATGTTAGAGAAGGTCATAAAGAAGGAAAATGAAATATTTAGAGCTCAAAGCAAGAAGATTCAACAGAAAAATGAGAAGCTGAAGAAGAAAATCAAAGAACTTAGGACTGATCAAACTGAAACATGCAAATGGGCGAAAAAATGGTACACTCAGAAAAAAGCTCTCAAAGAAAAATATAAGAATCTGAAACATGAGTTCCAAGTTCAAAAGAATGCCCAAGTTCAGAAGAGTATAGATGTCTTGCTACAAGTGGCAGAGGCACAAGCAGGAACAGAATATAAATGGAGCACATCAGGATTAGCATGAGGACATGCTAAATCATTGAGTTTGGGGGAGATGTTGGTACTATTTTATTGCCATTCTTTTCTTCTAAAAATCCATCATTTATCTATCATTTTCTCCCATAAACCCCTCATAGTCCATTGAAATTGATTAATGAAGCATTATAAGTGTTGTTTTACATTAAATTTAATTTGTGGATTTTTATGTTAAAAATTGGAAATTTTCAACAAAATTACGGGATGTCATGACTTCCTGTAATTCGTTTATGTTGTGACACGTGGCATGGCAGGAAAATCAAAACAGAGGATAAGGACGTGATATAGGATGTACATACATGGTGAAAGATCTATTCAACATCGAATCTGGAGCTCTTGAATACATGGTCAATGCTGGTCAAACCCAACCTTTTTGGTTGTAAAAGCAACAAAAATATGAAGTTACCTAAACTAATTTCGTTTTGTTTTAGAAATCAGTTAGGATTAGAAAAAAATGAACCTAGCCTTTTTTATTGTAAAAGCAGAAACATTTGAAGCGATAATGCATGTACGTTTGGATGTAAATGGTAATAACTAGGAGGAGACAAGAGCAGGCTTAAGACTGCATATTCTAGAACTCTGTTTTGCACGTAATTAATTTTCCAGAACTTAATCACGGGCAGCATTTCATCAATTGCAGTGTTTATGTGTTAACGTTTTCATCACCTAAAGTTTTCTAAGTGTGCCATCGAAGCGTGGAAGGGCCCTATGTGAATATTGGTACACTGTTGTTTCATTTTCATAGGATTTAGCCTTTAGATCTAAATAGCGTTTGATGTTATTTCCTTGCTTGTGAGTTTATTAATTCAATTAGAAGTTCTGGCGAGTGTTATTGTATGATTCATGGTGATAGCTTGAAAATTCAATTGCTAAATTATTGAACAAGATCTTGTAAAAGGTTTAATTGAACATTGAATTTCAAAGTATCTCTATGGACTCTGTTTTCATGAATTTGAGTTTTAGTATGCTTAAAAGAGTTTTTGGTTTTCATGAATGCTTAGTGTGTTAGCTGGAAAGAGTTTTTGTGAACTATATCCTTGTAAGAGGATTGAAGACTCAGACTAGTAACACTCTGTTTTAGAACAGCTAATTAAATTAGAGGATATAGGTGTTTAAATTGTGAAAGGAAACATATTCCAATCTCTTGTAAAAGAGTACTGTAGCCTGTCACAATAGACACTTATTTAGATAGTTGAGATCCTTTTAGGTCTATAAACTTTAGACACGTGCCTCTAAGTTTACCTACCTTGGTTGACATTAAATTTAGTCTAATCTAGACCCCTGGATTGGTCAGTACAAGGAGGTCTCAATGGATTTTATCCCAGGTTTACCCAAGTCCGAACGAATGAGTTTTATCATGGTGGTAGTTGATAGACTTACCAAGTATGAAAATTTTTGTGCATTCTCTCATCCTTTTAAATCCTATACAATTGCTACTGCATTTATGGAAACAATTCTAAAGCTACATGGAATCCCGAAGATTATTGTATGTGACAGAGGTGCATTTTTACTAGAAATTTTTGGAAAGAATTATTTTATTTTCTTGGTACTCAATTAGCTCCTAGCTCATCTTATCATCCTTAATCTAACGGGAAAACTGAGATAGTGAATAAATGTTTGGAAGGATATCTTCGTTGCTTTGTATTTGATAAACAAACACAATGGGTCAAGTGGTTACCTCTAGCTGAATGGTGGTATAACACTTCCTTCATACTACAACAAAAATGACCCCATTTATGGCACTTTATGGATATCATCAACTGTCCATCACATCATATTTAAGAGAAAATTCTAAGGTTCAATCAGTGTAAGATCACATCGAGCATCAAAAACAAGTTATCCAACTCTTAAAGGATAATCTCACTCTGGCATAGAATCAAATGAAACAACAAGAAAATCAACATCGCAGTGAAAGAAGTTTTGATGTAGGAAACTAGGTATTTTTATGGCTACAACCATACAAACAAATGCCCCTCAAGTAAGATAAGAAGGATAATAAATTATCACCCAAGTACTATGGTCCTTACAAGGTGTTGCAAAAGATTGGTACTATGGCATACAAATTGGAGCTGCCTGCATCTTCTTGAGTACACCCATTTTTCCATGTTTCATGCTTAAAGAAAGTTATTGTGACAAGCTCCCGGTTCAAACAATATTGCTAGAACTTGACGAATAAGGAAAAATCATATTGGAGCCTCAAGAAATCACGAAAAAAAGAAATCGACAACTACGAAATCGATCAATTTCAGAGTATCTCATTAAGTTGAAGAACTTACCTGCTGAAGATTCCATATGGGAGGATGATAATTTAATACGAAAGCATATATAACTACTCAATCATTGAGGACAACACTTTTTTTGAAGGACAAGGACATGCTAGGTCCCTATAATACTAATGTACACCCCTTATTGTTAGTGCAACACCCTTATTTTTATTGTTAATGTAGCCCCCATATTGCTAATGTTGTGCCCCATAGAAGCACACTATTGTTATTATTTTTCCCTTACATTATTATTTTATGTAGCCTCTGATTATATTGTGACCCCTTAGGATCCTATGTATAGAAAGGAGGTATTTTCATTTGTATCATCCAAGAATTGTTCATCTATGTGATGTAAAGGAGGTTTTCCCCTCAAAGATGTTATTTCTCAAGTCATTGGTCTATATTTTATTCTATTTTCCGAGCTGTTTCCATAACAGGTTCCATGACCTTAAGCTTCTCTCACACTTTGCAACATTTATAGAGGTTCTAAGTTCCTAATTCTAATTCTTATGAAATTTAATAGCTTTTAGTTATGGCTATGGTTATTTAAACTCTCTCTCTCTCTCTCTCTCTCTTTTCTTTTCCCTCATGAAATACATTTTAAAGGAAAATCCACCAAGTACTTCCCCTCAATATGAGTATGGTACCCAAGGTATGCTATATTTTGTAATAGCTTGAGGCTTTGTCAACAAAAGGTTGAAAGCTATTACAACATTCTACTCATTAAGAGATGAACATGTTATTTGTAGGAATTGAACTTGCGCAAGGAGGATAATCCTCCTTGATTTCCCTTCAATTCTAATGCCAAGTTTGGGAGGCCTCCAATCTTCTTACTAATTTAGGTTGCATATTTTAATAAGAGGTGCTCTCATGCTTGCAAAGTCATCAAAAAGTTAAGAATGTTTCTTATGATCTCTAGGCAAGCTCTTGTCTGTGTCTTATAAGAGGTTTCAACCAAACCTAAAAATAATTGTTAGGGAATTTCATTTTATTGATTGAATTTGAATTAGAATGTTCATACATATGTATTGACAACATTACTTGTGAAGCAACTCTTGAAGTATTATGATGAAATTATAAACATAGAGTTAAACAATTGTACATTAAATACACAAACAAGTGCAAAATATACAAGGTTATTCTTATTACATGCTTAAATGCACATTGAGTGAGTACAATGTCATCACATGTGCATGTGTATATATATGATCATATAACCTCTTAAGGTCTTGTTAGGTTAGGATCAACATCAACTCACATAACAAACACATGTGTTTGCACATGCACACACATACACAAACTCCTTGTAGTGTATATTATAAGGGTACAAGATGTAGACTATTTCACATTAAACACATGCATGTGAAAAATACATAAATTACGAATAATTCTTATTACATATGCTTAAATCAACTATAAATGAGTATATTACCAATGTACACACACATTGATGTGCCAACAACCTTTTAAGATAATGTTAGTTTAGAGATGACTCTAACCTAATTACCATGCACACAACTGCCTTAACCCATGTATCTCCACACCTGTGCTCTCTCTCTCTCTCTCTCTCACTCTCACACACACACACACACACACACACACACACACACACACACACACACACATGCACCTATCCCATTAGCTATCTCATAAGGTTATTGCATTTGACCCTTAAATTAATATTTCTCACCTTCACAATTTAAAACTCCCCTTTAATAATAATTTAGGGATCACTTTTTTTTTTCCAAATTAGCAAAAACATACATTACTCAAGGTTGTTGGCCTAGACTCTATTGATACAATCTCAATACCCCAACATGGAGTTGCATTATTATGTGCAAAAAAAACTTGGTGTTAGAAAATTATATATTACGGAGCAATGGAACACATAAAATATTGCAGAAATATAAACACAGAAAATGCACAAAACAAGAGAGACACAGATATACGTGGTTCACCCAGTTTGGGCTACGTCCACCCCGAACAGCCAGTCCTTCCTTTCTATTATCCAGCAAAATGAAAAGACACAACCTACAACAAATCCGTTGTAATATCCTCTATTTTCTCTCACAGTCTCACCTCTCCGTTTCTCTCTCACAGTCTCACCTCTCTGTTTCTCTCTCACAGTCTCACCTCTCTGTTTCTCTCTCACAGAATACACATCTATTTCACAGCCTCAAATACAATACCCTCATACAAAGAGAGGGGTTGCCTTCTAGGGCAAAAAAAACCCTAAACTAAACATAAGTTCTACCGTCAGATCATCCGCCTAATGAACGGCTTAGATTGACTAGAAATTACTATACTTTTACAAGGCAATTTTACATTTGTTTTTAGCTTCGGGGGCGTTGCCCCCGAGCCCTCAGCGAGGGACCGCTGGCCCTCGAATCCCCCAGCCGGGGGGGATCCGCACCCTCGAACCCCCGCGGGGGGGACAAGTCCCCCCCACACCCCCCCGTGTGGAGGGGTGTACAAGACTTCCTGGGGTATACATCTGGCTGAAACAAAGACCTTTGAACAATCATGCTCCACACACAACACTTGGCCACTTGAAATAACTTGCTAGTGGTTCATGAAGGGACATACTTATACTCGAGTTCTACGTTATTAGTGTTTCTTTACACCTAAGAAAATGAGCTCTTAGCCAATCAGAAGGAGTTTAATATCATTCTCCAGGACTATAATATGGTTTCAATGGAGATTGCATTTACAAGTAAACCAATATTCTATAGATGTTAATGCTTAAGATACCTCTAATGAGATCATATGCTTCCAAGTAGAACCTTAATTTTGTCCCATACATAAATCTATGAACAAATCTCTATTACAAAAAATGCACATATAAGTAAAAAATAAGTTATTACTACTTTTATTAAAACCTTTGAGAAAAGAACAAAAATCAACCTTAAAAATGATATCTGCTCATATAAAAGGGTTTCAAAATTGTTGAATTTCAATCCCTAATTGACATGTAAAATAATTTTAAAATAGTAAAATTTCAACCCCAAATTTTCATTTTTATATTATCGCTAAAATTGATACCATTTTGAAAACAATCTTAGTCCCAACATCCTACACACAACGCTGAGCTCACCCTAGGTTACAAGTGGATTATAACTTTCAAAGCGTCATTTTTCCTTTTCATTGATAAGTACTTTTATTATTGTTCGAAGAGGCGCCCTATAAACTAGTATATGAGATTTTGTCACGTAATGTTACATTATTTTTTTTTTTAAATATATGTCGACTAATTAATGAAAAATAAAAAAATAATATTAAATATGTGGACTTAATTAAAAAAAATAAAAAATACATATATAAAATAACAATATTGATCGCCCACGGGGCTTTGGATTGACGGTGAATGGGTGCGCTGTTAAGGCACTCCTTGCGATAGGTCATCAAATCCCCGTGGGTGCGTAGGTTAGTCTTAGCAAAGAAAAAAAAAAAAAAACAATATTGATCACAAAAGAAAATTAACTGTTGAAAAAATTCAATAAAATAGAAATAGTAGAGTATAAGGAGTACATATATACAATAACAATGTTGATCACAAAAGAAAATTAAATTCAAGAAAACATAAATAATAGAGTATAAGGAGTATTGATGTGGCAAACTTCAATTAGTGTATGATCTTTCTTAGAAAGTAATAATGAAATAAAATTAATTGTTTGTAAATTCGGTATCGAGCTTCACATTGAGACAAAAAAATCATTGGGCTATAGAACTTACCAACATCTGATTTCTCATTCTACTTTGCGTTGATCATCACAGGAATTACAAAAAAATTATGAAAAAAATCATATAAGACTATTTGGCAAAATTTGAGGTCGATTAAACATAGGTCAACTCAACTCTTATTAGATGTAAAATGTTGCATGAAATTGGAATATTTACAAAACTAAATTGCTCAAAAAATTAAGTAAATTGATATTATAGTCAAAACTTGGATGTGTAAGGTAAAATTTATCAAAGTAAAAGATAATTAATATTTCAAATATATGAATTAAGTAAATTGATAATATAGTTAAAAACATTTTTGTCTGAGTTAGAAACAATAAGTATTTCTAGTATCATAGTTAAAATGCTTTTGTGTGAAGTAAAATTCATCCAAGTGAAAATTAATAATTATTTCATACATATAAATTAGTACATTGATATCATTCTTGTGTGAGGTAAATTTTATCTATGTAAAAATCAATAAATATTCAAATGTATAAAGGAAAAACTAATATATATATATATATATATATATATATATATATATATATATATATATATAATGTTTTTGTGAGGTAAATACACATGTTTAATGATAATTGTGCCTAGATGCACTCTCTAGTATAGTATGGTAGAAATATCATAATGTTTTATATAACATTTTGACTTGGTTAGATAAAAAAAATAAAAATAAAAAACAAAAAACTAGTGTAGATGCATCTTAACTCCGAAATTACCAAGTGTCGAGAGGGATCAAATCTCTTTTCACTCTAAAAAAAGATTTGCATCTCAAGAGATTTGATTCCTCCCAATGCTTGGTAGCTCTGAAGTTGAGATGGATCTAGGCTAGTTTAATAGAAATTGAATATAAAAAAAAAAACACTACACAATTTTCAATTTTTGTCAAAGTGCGCCACTAATTACTCCCAAAACTTCTAGTCTAGCGATCCAACAATTTTAATGGTTTGTTAACCATCTATAGTGTAAAACTATTTGGGAGTATTGCAAACGATGTTGTCTAATGAGGCCACAATTTTGGCAGACAACAATTTATCACTGCAATTTGGCAAGAAATTCTTTTGGAAATCCAACCATGAGAGTGAAATTTCTTTTGATGGTGGAAATGGATTCAAAACCGTAATAAGATTTTCAAAATTTTTTGCCAAATTGTAATGTGCACAATTTTTGCATTATGTTGTAATGAGATTAGGAGGAGTCTCCAGAGCTTATGTCAACCAGGTCACAAGAAATGGAATCCGGATTACAGTATTGGTGGGTCCAGAGGGTTTTGAGAGTTCTACAGGGTCCAATTGAGATCACCATATTTCACCATAAATATTAGTTTTGCATGGTTTTCTCTTGGTTCCGTTGCATTCTAACAATTCCACTAAAATAGGGTTTATTAACAAGCATATTTTAATTAATTACACTTAACGTGTTGTTTCATGCTAATTGTTTGGAGAAAAACCTTAGTGCAATAGCTCGTTGGAATTAGGGTGAAAAAATCCAGAGCAGAATGATAAAAAGGGGCTTTAGGTGGCCAATGTCACCATGGAGGTGAATTAAGCATTTTATAGGGTTAAAAGTGGCTTTAATTAGTTAATAAAAGTCACTTTATTGAATAAATGGAGGAAAAACGCTTTTAATATTTAATTGGAAGGAAATGGTAAGTGAGTTATAAAAATAGAATTAAGGGGGTCTCTCCTCATTCTAACACTTGCATTTTGATGAAAGGAGATCTTGGAGAGTTTGGGAGAGAAGCTTAGGGTTTGAGAAACCCTAGCTGCCATGTTAATTTTAGTGTTGAAATTAGGCAACCTAGTTGGTTCAGAGAATGAAATCACTCAGATTTTGATCGAGAATTATGAAGGAACAAAATGAAATACAAATATAAACAAAAACACAAAGATACAACAAAAACATAACTTCAATTCATTAATAACAAAGTACTAAAAATTGTTTACGTGCAAAATGGTAATAAACAATCTCAAACGATGGTAGCTTATCTTTGAGAAGAGATGTGGCAGCTACATGCCTTCTGAATTGTGTTACAATGAGGCTCGAAGGCCTATTTATTTTTGAGAAACAATGGAAAACCCTAAACATCCAAAAACCTAACCCTAGGAGATGAAGTGCCAAAGCATTGTGGGCCCCGTTGGGGTAAATTGGTACATCAACTTCCCGGGGTCGTAACTTTGGCATACAATCTCCTTTTAATGTGTATGATACCTTGTTAGAAAGATATATATGAGGAATACAAACTTTGACTGCAAACCCTTTCCATTGGTTTTTGTTTTTCCATTTAAAAAAAAAAAACATCATTTAGGGCCTCAAAATAACTCTAGAAGTTCAGGACTCGAAAAACTGCCAAAAAAAGTAAACTTCACTACAATTACGGAAACTGAAAGAACCAATAGTAGGGGTCCAAGTGGAATAGGTGGGTGGCCACTAATATCCACTTGGATCAATCCTACCCCTTAGGAAGCAATGATCCTCATTGTGTTGACTGCCTCCATAAGATGGGGAAACTTCTGCTGAACTTGGTCCTTGGTGAGCTACTTGCCTTAGTGCAGGGGTTGGCTAGCTTTGACAACCTGATAAAGTTGGCTCTTCTGTTGGTGATTGTTCTTGATCTATGTTTCCATGATCTGATCAGTTCTGGCCTATTCCATGTAGTCTGCGTTTAGCTCTGTTGGTGTGAGTTGTTCTATAATGTCTAATGTGTCTAGTAATGGTGGAAAGTATGGCCGAAGGTGGTCCACATTGAACACTAGGTGCAGGCCAAGGAATGGGAGAATGATCTCAAAAGCATTGTCTCCCACATCCTTGGTGACGGTGTAAGGCCCATATCGGAGTGGTTTAATCTTTTGATGGGCTTCAATAAGGCGTTCTTTCTACAAATGCAACTAAACTTTGTTGCTATCCTGAAACTTGTGTGGCACCTGGTGTTGATCATGTCTCTACTTGTACTTGTCATTGGACTTCTCCAAGATGTCATGAATCTACTGGAAGATGTGCTAGATGCATTCAATAAACCTAGTTTCTTTATCAGCCTTAGACTATAAATGTGTGGGTTCTGTCTATGTTGTCACATGAGGCATGGAAACATCAATTAGACATAATTGTTGAAATCCCAGACCCACTTGAAAGGGACTATGACCAGTCGAGTTATGGAGAGATCTGTTATAGATGTGCTACACAGGGAAGAATCTCATCCTAGGTTTGTGGATGCTTGGAGTTGTACTTGAGAGTATGTTCACTATCATCTTGTTGATGATCTCTGTTTGGCCATCAATTTGGGGATGAAATGCAGTTGACTTGGTGAGCCTGGTGTCCAATAGTGTCTAGAGGCTCGACCAAAATGTTCTTAGGAAACTGCTATCCTAGTCTGATATAATGGTCTACGGGATCCCAAAATGTACCCACACTCATTCAAAGAAGGGTTTGGAAATGTCCTCTGCTGTGATACTCTTCTGGTAAGCCGCCAATAGAGCCATACCAGAAAATATGTCCACGACCACAAATACACAGTCATTACCATGCTTGGTAGAAGGAAGGCCAAACAGATAGTCCATGGAGATGGATTCCCAGGGTTGAATGGGAGTAATAATAGGAGTGTACAAGCCTTGATTCTTGATGGTTGGCTTGGAAAAAACATAGGAAATGTAGGATCTGATATATTTTCCAACATCTTGTCAGAGTTTTGGCCAATAAAAGTACTTTTGTAGTACAACCATATTTTTCTCCACACCAAAGTTCCTGTAACCCAATTGTAGTGCAACTCCTAAATCAGCTTGGCATGCTCACTTGAAGGAACACAAATGTGGCCTAGGTAGCATAATAATGCGTCTTGGATGTGGAAATCAAGATTTCTTGCAATCCACTAGCATCTGGTATGTGGTGGTGAATTCTGGATCATTTTTGTATAATTGTGGCCATCTATAGGTCTCGTGGCCACAAGAGTTGAGAACAATAGTCAGTGCTGCAACTGGGGGCCGATTGAGGAAATATGCAACATGATTAGTGTTTCCCTTTTTGTATTTAATATTCAAGTCAAATTGTTGCAGATATATACACCACTTTTTATGGCGATCGTTCTGCAACTTCCCTTATGTCTGTATAAACTGAAAAGGTCGGTGATTGGTGTGGATGACCGTCTCCTTCACCATAATGTGATGTTTCCATTTTTGGCAAGACTACATGATAAAATACACCTCTTTATCATAGGTGGGGTACTTACAAATTGTATCGGAAAGTGTCTCATTATGATAGGCCACTGGATCCCTGCGTTGGGTGAGGACTGCACCAATAACATAGTCAGTGGCGTCTATATCAATTTCAAATGGATGTGTAGGTATGGAAATGTGAGTACATGTGCTAAGAATAGGTGATGCTTCAGCTCAACGAATTCCTTCTGTTAGGACTTAGACCAGGAAAACGTTTCTTTCACTCTAGCCTTGGTAAATTGACTCAAAGGATAAGTGATATGGGAGAATCCCAACACAAACCTCGAATAAAAAATTGCAATGCCAAAAAAGATGCAAAACTTTATTATAGTGGTTGGAGCTATCCAATCCTGAATGAGTTGGATCTTAGCAGGATCCACACACATTCCTTGCTCATCTATGATGTAACCCAAATATTGGACCTGGCTCATGCCAAAGGTGCATTTCTTCAAGTTGGCACACAGTTTGTGCTGTCGCATGGTTTGAAGAACTTGTTTAATGTGTTGCAAGTGCTCTTCCCAACTATTGTTGAAGATGAGGATGTCGTCAAGATAAACAACCACGAACAAGTTGGTGAAGGGGAGCAAGACATCATCCATCAACCTCATAAAAGTAGCAGGGGCATTTTTCAACCTGAAGGGCATAACCAACCATTCAAAATGACCTTCCTTAGATTTAAAGTCAGTCTTCCATACATATGTGGGCTCTATTGGAACCTGGTGATAGCCAAACTTCAAATCGATCTTGCTAAAATACTCAACTCCATTGAGCTAGTCCAGAAGGTCATCAATCCATGGGATTGGATACTTGTTCCTGACAGTGATTTTGTTTAGTGCCCGATAAGAAATGTAGAGCCTCCAAGTCCCATCCTTATTCTATAAAAGTACAATCAGGCTCCCATAGGGTGAGGAACATGGTCGAATGTTCCCTTTTTGCAGCAACTCCTCGATCTGCAACTTGATCTCTTAATTTTCTAGAATGAAGCGGTAGTATATCGACCCATTGGGTAGAGGTGCTCTGGGATTCAGATCGATCAAATGCTTGAACTGGTAGTGCAAAGGTACCCTTGTGGGTGAGGAGATGATTTCCCTATATTATTCCACGACCTTATCCACCTGTTTTAGCTACATGGAGGAACCCTTCCTGGGGGCCATGGATGTGGCCACAATCTTTCCCTTACTTTGAGAGAAAGTAAGAACGAAAACAATTTTTCCGGTTTGTGTTGAGTATGGAGCATGATTGTTTAGAGGTCTTTGTTTCAGCCGGATGTATACCCCAGGAAGTTTGTACATCCCTCCATGCAGGGGGGTGCGGGGGGGACTTGTCCCCCCCGCGGGGGTTCGGGGGGGCCGATCCCCCTCGGCTGGGGGGTCTGGGGGCCAGCGGTCCCCCGACGGGGGTTTAGAGGGCAGCGCCCCCGAAGTTAAAAAAAATGTAAATTTCCTTGTAAAAGTATAGTAATTTCTAGTCAATCTGGGTTGTTCATTAGGCATATGATCTGACGGTAGAACTTATGTTTAGTTTAGTGGTTTTTGCCCTAGAAGGCAACCCCTCTCTTTGTATCAGGGCATTGTATTTGACGCTGTGTAATAGATGTGTATTCTCTGAGCGAGAAGCAGAGAGGTGAGACTGTGAGAGAAAATAGAGGATATTACAGCGGATCTGCTGTAGGTTGTATCTCTTCATTTTGTTGGATAATAGAAAGGAAGGACTGACTGTTCGGGGTGGACGTAGCCCAAACTGGGTGAACCACATGTATTGTGTCTTTCTTGTTTTATGGGTTTTCTGTGTTTATATTTCTGCAATATTTTATGTGTTCCATTGCTCTGTAATATATAATTTTCTAACAACTGGTATCAGAGCTAGACTTGTGGTGAAGGGGTTTGCACAGAAGAAAGGTATTGATTTTGATGAAATATTTTCTCCTGTTGTTAAAATGAGTTCAATCAGAACTATTTTAAGTCTAGTAGCAGTTGAAGATTTGCATCTTGAGTAGTTAGATGTAAAGACAACCTTTCTCCATGGGGATTTGGAGGAAGAGATATATATGCAGCAGCCACAAGGATATGAAGTGAAAGGGAAGGAGAAACTAGTGTGCAGGTTGAAGAAGAGCTTGTATGGCTTAAAACAGGGTCCAAGGCAGTGGTATCTAAAATTTGACAAGTTTATGTCTGAACAAGGTTATACTAGATGTCACTCTGATCATTGTGTTTATCTCAAAAAGAAAAATGATGGCAGCTATATTATATTGTTATTGTATGTAGATGACATGCTTGTTGCAGGGTCTAACATGCAGGAAATAGATGTGCTCAAAAGAAAATTGGCAAATTAATTTGCAATGAAGGATTTGGGAGCTGCAAAACAAATCCTTGGTATGAGAATAACTAGAGATATGAAAAATCGTAAATTAACATTGTCTCAGAATGAGTACATACAAAAGGTGTTGAAAATATTTAATATGCACAATGCAAAACTAGTTAGTACACCTTTTGCTAACCATTTCAAACTTAGTAAGGAAATGTGCCCAAAGACCCAAGAAGACATGGATTATATGTCTAAAGTTCCATATGCATCAGCAGTTGGAAGCTTAATGTATGCAATTGTCTGCACAAGGCCTGATATTGCACATGCAGTGGGAGTTGTAAGCAGGTACATGAACAATCCAGGAAAGGAACATTGGATCGCAGTGAAATGGATTCTCAGATATTTGAAAGGTACCACAAATCAAGCATTATGCTTTGGTGGTTCAAACATTTCTCTACAGGGATATGTTGATGCATATATGGTAGGTGACAGAGATAACAGGAGGAGCACTACAAGATATGTATTTACTGTTGGTGGAACAACTGTCAGTTGGGATTCAAAAATCCAAAGTGTTGTTGCACTTTCAACAACAAAAGTAGAGTATGTTGCTGCTACAGAGGCTAGTAAAGAAATGATTTGGTTACAAAGGTTTATGGGTGAATTGGGTAAGGAGCATGATATGGGCACGTTATACAGTGATAGCCAAAGTGTCATTCATCTTGCAAACAACTTAACATTTCATTCCAGGACTAAACACATACAACTCAAGTACCATTTCATACGATCAGTGTCGGAAGATGGAGAGTTGAAGTTGGAAAAGATACACACTAGCCAGAATCCTGTAGATATGCTAACAAAAGTTGTAACCAGGGAAAAATTGAGAATATGCTCAGTTTCAATTGGTCTTCAGGGATGACGATGAAGATGAGAAACAACCAGGTCCAAAGAGGAGTCATTGTCCAACAAATGAAGCAGCGATGGAGTTGCTATAATCATTCTCCAAGTGGGAGATTGTTGAGTATGGAGCATGATTGTTTAGAGGTCTTTGTTTCAGTCGGATGTATACCCCAGGAAGTTTGTACACCTCTCCACGCGGGAGGGGGGGAACTTGTCCCCCCCGCGGGGGTTCGGCGGGGGGGGGGGGGGGGGGGGCGATCCCCCCGGCTGGGGGGTTTGGGGGCCAACGGTCCCCCGACGGGGGGTTCGGGGGCCAGCAGTCCCCGGCGAGGGTTTCGGGGGCAGCACCCCCGAAGCTAAAAACAGATGTAAAATTGCCTTGTAAAAGTATAGTAATTTCTAGTCAATTTGGGCCGTTCATTAGGTGGATGAACTGATAGTAGAACTTATGTTTAGTTTAGGGTTTTTTTCCCTAGAAGGCAACCCCTCTATTTCTATGAGGGCATTGTATTTGAGGCTATGTAATAGATGTGTATTCTCTGAGCGAGAAGCAGAGAGGTGAGACTGTGAGAGGAAACAGAGGATATTACAACGGATCTACTGTAGGTTGTGTCTCTTCATTTTGTTGGATAATAGAAAGGAGGGACTGGCTGTTCGGGGTGGACGTAGCCCAAACTGGGTGAACCACGTATATCTGTGTCTCTCTTGTTTTATGCGTTTTTTGTGTTTATATTTCTGCAATATTTTATGTGTTCCATTTCTCCGTAATATATAATTTTCTAACAATTTGGGAGATGATATTACTACATTTCTTAGCATGGATAAAAGAGATAGAGGTAGACAGGGCTACCTTCGGTATCTTGTATAAATTATTTCCAAAAGTAATAATAACAATGCGAGGCCTAGATTCATACACGACATGATGCTTCCACAAGTATGGTTGGCCTAATAATACATTAAAAACTTCAAGAGGAGCAACATCACACGGTAACTCATCCGTGAAGGGCTTGATACTTTAGGGAAGATGGCATTGCTAGCTGACGCAGAGATCTCGTCCTTGGGGAATCCACCTGATGGTGTATGAATGTGGATGTTGTGTGGTCGGTAAGCCAAGATGCTTCCCAACCTTTGTTGAAATGAGGTTCTTTTGGCTCCCACTGTCGATAATGAATTGTAGCAAAGAACTCTTTACCCACATCTGTGAGTGGAAGAGATGCTCCCCCTCCTCTGGATCTTCATGATCAATCTTATAGACCTTGGTGGTGGCAACGATGGCACTGGTCTCCCTCTCACCCAAAAGGAAGACATGCACCTGTTTGTTGACCTCAAGCCAACTGCATCCAAGAGTTTTTTTAACTCCTTTGACTTTCATTATTTTTCTAACCTTTTCAATGTCACGCCATCTACCAGCCATAGCATATATGTTCGAGAGAAGCACATAAGGTGCAACATATCTCACATCCAACTCAAAAAGGTGTTGTGCCACGGATTCTCCTAACTCTATATTGTTATGTATTCTGCAGGCTCCAAGCAAACGTATCAAAACAGAGGCATCAGGTTTGATTTGCATTTTATTGATAAAGCCTTCTGCTTCATCTAGCTGCCTAGTACGGCTAATCAGGTCAACCATGCAGCAGTGGTGCTCCATCGCAGGTATGATGTGATAATAGTCCCTCATTCAATTGAAGTATTGAAGGCTCTCATAGACTAGGCCCTCATAAACACTGGCATATGTTTTGGAGTTTGGCTTCATACCCACAAGCCACATTTTCTTGAAAAGCTCCATGGCCTCCTCTGCCTGCCCATTCTGCACATACCCTGCAATCAACGCTGTCCAGGATACAATGCCTCATTCACACATTTTGTCAAATAGATAGCTTGCATTGTCTATGCTGTGACATTTTGCATACATATCTATCAGGGCATTTGCCACAAATACATCACTCTGCAATCTGCTTCTTCTGATCTCTTCATGAATGTCCAGTCCTTCTCTGATGTCTGCAGAGTCGGCGCAAGCAGGGAGTACGCTGGCGAATGTAAACTTATTGGGTTGGACATCTTCTTTCCGCATGAGGAAGAACAACCCTAAAGCCTCGTTGGCTGCCCTCTGCCTGGCATAACCCACGATCATCACAGTCCATGAGCATACATCACGTTCGGGTATTTGATCAAAAACTCTGCGAGCGTCCGCCAGGCTCCCACATCTGACATAGCCGTTGAGGAGAGTGTTGTGTAAATGTGTGGCAACTGTAAATCCTCTCCGAGTGATTTGTGCATGGAGTAATTTTCTTTCTGCCAAATCATTTTTCTGAATGCAAGCCTACAAGAGAGAGACATAAGTAAAAGAGTCTGCGTGGTCGACCATGGCAGGAGCATTCACTGGATTCATGGGATTGGCTTCTGTGTGATGTGAAGTTGAATAACAGGGAGTAGTCTACCCAAGCGGAGGAATTGGTGAGGGAGCAGCCCGTGGGTTATTTCTGAATTCAAATTCCATGGTGAATTTGAGAAGGATGTATCAAAACCACCGCGCATTCAATCGTGGTGACTGTGTTTTATTTATAATATCAAATTACAGGATAATTACAAAACGATTAGAGGAGAATTAGAAACTGTATATAAACATTCCTGGAATCAAGGGTCAGCTAATCTCAAGCCTTAGATGTAGGCAAAATATCCTCAACCGTATCCTTAACAACCCCGTGCAAGCTGGGCGTCAGATTGGATTGAACGTGAAGCTTGGTCCGAAAAAACTCAAAAAAGGGTCGAGGAAGACTTTTGGTGAAGATGTTAGCAACTTGTAGATGAGATGGCACATATTGCGTGTGAATTTTTCCAGCGACAACAAGTTCGCGAAGAAAATGATAGCCTAATTCAACATGCTTGGCTCGCTTGTGAGAAACCGGATTGGAGCTCATAAAAATTGCACTTTTTTTGTCACATAAGAGAAGAGACTTCCGGGGAACAGGAACCTGGAGGTCATGAAGGAGATGTGTAAGCCAAAGAAGTTCAGCAACAGTGTTTGCAAGACCACGATACTCAGATTCACAACTGGAACGAGAGATAGTAGGTTGCTTTTTGGCACTCCAAGAGACCAAATTGTCACCAAGATAAATAGAGTAACCAGAAGTAGAGTGACGAGTGTCTGGACAACCGGCCCAATCAGCATCAGAGTAAGCAACCAGAGCATCAGGAGTAGCAGAGGGGTGAAAGGAAAGACCAAAATGGAGGGTGCCCTTGACATAGCGAAGAATACGCTTAACAACAATAAAATGATCCTCAGTTGGAGCATGCAGAAATTGACTAACAGAGTTGACAACATGAGCAATGTCTGGGCGTGTGATGGTCAAGTATTGAAGTGCACCAACAAGAGACTGGTAAAGAGTAGGATCCAAAAATAGAGGGCCATCAACAGACAAGTGTTGAGAGACAATCATGGGAGTATGGACAGGTTTGTTGTCAAGTGACTGAGCATGAGTAAGAATATCCCGTGCATATTTCAGCTGACTCAGAAAAAGACCCTCTGTAGTTGGCATTGCTTCAAGACCAATAAAGTAGCTGAGAGAGCCCAAATATTTAGTGGCAAACTTAGAATTGAGTTTAAGAGTAAAGATGTCAAGAAGATATGAGTTGTTGCCAGTAACAATAATGTCATCAACATAGAGAAGCAAATAGATAACATCGGAGTTCTTATGAAAGACAAATAGAGAAGTCTCAGCGCGGCTGCAAGAGAAACCAAGTCGAAGGGAAAAGCGCTGAAGCATTGGAACCAGGCACGAGGAGCTTGCTTAAGACCATAGAGAGCTTTCTTTAACAAGCATACATGATTAGGGAAGCGAGGATCAATGTACCCAGGCGGCTGTTCCATATAAACATGTTCAGTGAGAATACCATTGAGGAATGCATTCTTGACGTCAAGTTGACGAAGAGGCCATTTGTTGGTAACAGAAAAGAAAGAAAAACACGCATAGTAGTGGCCTTGATAACAGGATTGAAGCTGTCGATGTAATCAAGACCCGGAACCTGGGTATATCCTTTGGCAACAAGTCGAGCATTGAATCGCTCAATGGATCCATAAGGAAGATATTGGGTCTGAAACACCCATTTTGAGCCCACAATGTTGGTGTTTGCTGGCCGAGGGACCAAAATCCAGGTGTGATTGTTTTGCAGGGCCTGAACTTCTTCATCCATGGTGGCAAGCCAGGCAGGATTCTTAGCAGCCGATTTTAATCCTTTAGGCTCAGTGGAGACAAGAAGAGCAGAAAGAAGCCCAGAGGAGCCCAAGACACCAAGATTCGCTGGATGGAGGGTCTTGAAAATAGCAGCTTTATCTTGCGTGACCATAAGGTGAGAGTCGAGCGAAATTGCAGGAGCAGGAACATGAGGAGAGGTCCGTGCCTCAATGAGAGGCGAGCTCGGAGGCAATGACAAGGGACCTGCAAAAGAACCAGTAGCATGCAAGGACTCATCCCTTGGATCAGTACAAATAGCACATGGATCAGATTGAATAATATGTGGAGAAGATGGAGCAGGGGACGGGGAAGGAGGGTCAGTATGTAATGGACTGGGTTCCAAAAAATTGGAAAAGGTTAGAGAAGAAAGGGGCTGAGCCTGAGAGGAGTCGAGAAAAGGGAAATGATTTTCATCAAACTGAGCATATCGTGTGATGTAGAGGCGAGAGGTGTTGTAGATCTAATCCAAAAATATATGATAACAGAAATAAACCCAAGAAAGAACAAGATCAAAATAGATAGAAAAGCTTCTTTATTGATCAAACCCTTAAGGTAGGGCAACACCATACATTCACTCCTTAAGGAAGGAGAACACTCCACAAGCCATATGCCTGTTCATACAATAATACTTCACTTCCTCTTCATATGTGGAGTCTCTAGCCTTTATATAGGCCTCATACATACAATACCATGCATCATTACCATGGTTTCCTCATACCATCCACTAATACCATGGGCCCATTACATTATTATTAACTACTTGTGGTCCCCATTATTACATTATTACCTTGGGTACCTCCCTTGGTACCCCATATTATCCCCCCTAGGTATATAACATTCCACCCCCCTAAGCATGTTTCGTCCCCGAAACATGGGAAGAACACAAATAATAAGATCTACTCAAAAGAGTAGTCCACTGATACCATGCACGTGCATCTAGCCATCCAAGAGAAAGGTGAACTCTCGATCTCGCTGGTGCCTCGCTCGCTTGAGATGGAAGTTGACGATGGCAGCTCTTCTGTGTTGATGTGTAGTAGGTGGATCGTCTCGCCTTTCTATCCATCATGTGACTACTTGGTTTCCATGATGGTTGTCTTGCGGGGTGATGTGGGTGATGATATGTTGAAGTTTTAACCCACGATGGCTTTTGCTTGACTTCACCCTGCTGTGGTGCCTGTTGTGGTGTCTTCTTTTTCAATATGAATTCAACCACTGAGCCCTCCTTTGATGTATTATCACCTGTAACCTTTTCTTCTGCAACCACTGTTTGTGTTTGATTGTCGATCATCAACGGCTCATCATCTGATATGTCAGTCCCTTGAACATCTTCTGCTTCAACCTCCATATGCTCTACCTGTTTATGGATGGAAATATCCTGTAATGTAATTTTCTTCTTTTTATACCATAGCTTCAGGAATTTCTTCTGCACATTAATATTGATAGTACCCACGGATTCCATCCAAGAATATCCCAAAACAACATCCATATTATCCATCTCTGAAGCATAAAAATCACCATGCAACACATATTTATCCATAGAAATCTTCAAATCCTTGTACACTTGAACATTCTCATTATCAACCTGTGTATGTTCAATTTTTTTTGCTGGGACTTGCAATTTTTTTGCCAAATTAACACTGATAAAATTATGTTTACAACTAGGATTGATAGAAACAATGATCTTCTCTTTCCAAATCAATCCATGAATCTGCAATAAGGATATACCCGTAGGAAGTAACCCTTTAGGTTCCCTAGTTTCCTTCTTTTCTGTAAAAATAAAATCTTTGCTAGGCAATGTGACCTGACGAGCTAACTGACAAGCCTCCTTCCACGTGGAAGGGTGGTGAAGTAGAACTTGAGCTTTGATGGCTTCTTTAAGACCGTTGATAAAACATTCCTTGAAGAATGCATCTGTGAGACCCCTAGTGCGGAAGGCTAAGGCTTCAAAAGCGGTAATATATTCCTCCACTGTACCAATTTTTCGGAGCCATACGAGACGATGCAAAAAAGATTCTTCCTGTTCAAAGCGATCTAGGCCCGCCATCACAAAAATATTGGCGAAAAATTGAAATTGTCACAGTTTTGTCAATATTGCTCAGAATCCTTATTATGACCTATTTTTAGAAATGGAACCATCATTCCGCATCTGCCCATGTGATAGAAATTTTGATCCAGGCACTAGAATTCCAGATCTGCGCTGCAACTTTCCCGCAGTCACCCAAAATTTCTGAAAAAAAAGAGCTGATTTTAAATCAGCGATATCTTCCTCATCCGGACTCCGATTCGCCTGATTTTTTTTTGAAATCAGGTGTTTTGTCACAAGGATTCCAGATCTACAATTAGATCTTACAGATCTAGCACCAGGACGTCCAGATCTGCGTCGCAAATTCGCTGGCCCTAAAAATTCTTTGCAACCCCACTGATTTTTAGATCAACGATATCTCCTTCATTCGGACTCCGATTCAACCGATTTTTTTTTGAAATCAGCTATTTTTTCACAAGGAATATAGATATGCAATTAGATTCTACAGATCTTGAACCAAAACGTACAGATCTGATCTGCAAATTCGCCACCCGAGAAACCCTGCAAAAATGAAAAAAAAAATTCTCCACGGTTTGCTCAAGAAAGAGCTCTGATACCAATTGTTGTGGATCTAATCCAAAAGATATATTGAGAATAGAAATAACCTAAGAATAATAAGATCCAAATATAGAAATGATTCTCTTTATTAATCAAACCCTTAAAGTAGGGCAACACCATACATTCACTCCTTAAGGAAGGAGAACACTCCACAAGCCATATGCTCGTTCATACAAGAATACTTCTCTGCATCTTCGTATGTGGAGTCTCTAGCCTTTATATAGGCCTCATACATACAATACCATGCATCATTACCATGGTTTCCTCATCCCATCAACTAATACCATGGGCCCATTACATTATTATTAACTACTTGTGGTCTCTTACATGACATGGGTTAACCACCTTATTTATTACTATGGTCCATCCCATTATTACATTATTACCTTGGGTACCTCCCTTGGTACCCCATATTATCCCCCCTAGGTACATAACATTCCACCCCCCTAATGTTATGTACCTAGGGGGGATAATATGGGGTACCAAGGGAGGTACCTAAGGTAATAATGTAATAATGGGATGGGCCATAGTAATAAATAAGGTGGTTAACCCATGTCATGTAAGGGACCACAAGTAGTTAATAATAATGTAATGGGCCCATGGTATTAGTGATGGTATGAGGGAACCATGGTAATGATGCATGGTATTGTATGTATGAGGCCTATATAAAGGCTAGAGACTCCACATGAAGAGGAAGAGAAATATTCTTGTATGAATGAGCATATGGCTTGTGGAGTGTTCTCCTTCCTTAAGGAGTGAATGTATGGTGTTGCCCTACCTTAAGGGTTTTCATAATAAAGAAGCATTTCTATCTATTTTGATCTTGTTATTATTGGGTTATTCTCTATTCTCATATATCTTTTGGATCAGATCTACAACAAGTGGTATCGGAACTACAGCAAGTGGTATCAGAGCACTTTCTTGGGCAAACCGTGGAGATTTTTTTTTTTTTTTTTTTTTTTTTTTGCAGGGATTTTTGGGCGGCGAATTTGCAGTCATATCTGTACATTTTGGTGCAAGATCTGTAAAATATAATTATAGATCTGGATTCTTTGTGCAAAAATAGTCGAATTCAAAAAAAAAAATCAGTTGAATCGGAGTCCGAATGAAGGAGATATCGCTGATTTAAAAATCAGTGGGGTTGCAGACAATTTTTAGGACAGCGAGTTTGCGGCGTAGATCTAGAAGTCCTGGTGCCAGATCTGCAAGATCTAATGGTAGATCTGGAATCTTTGTGAAAAAACACATGATTTCAAAAAAAAAAATCAGTCGAATCAGAGTCCGGATGAGAGAGATATCGCTGATTTAAAATCAGCTCTTTTTGCAGAAATTTTGGGTGACGGCGGGAGAGTAGCAGCGCAGATCTGAAATTTCAATTGCCTGGATCAAGATTTCTATCACATGGGCAGATGCAGAATGGTTGTTCTATTTCCAAAAATAGGTTATAATAGAGATTCTGAGCAATATTGACGAAACTGTGACATTTTCAAATTTTCGCCAAGTTAGTGAATTTTTCTCAAACCCTCTTCATGGAAAAGTTTACAGGAAAAGATGATGGCCCTATTATTGAAGAATTCATACAAAGCATAAAGTCTAAATATGGGATATGTTAGAAATTTTCAGTACGGTTTCATTTGGCAGATGAGGCTGACAGATGGTTTTCATCACTTGACTACCGGCAGATGCTCAAACTTTCAGACGCAGAATTTGAAAAAGTCTTTTTGGACCAATGGTCTCGGGCTAGAAAACAAAATAAGGAGAAACATGTGGGTCTATTTCCTACTGGTATATCCTTATTGCAGGTTCATGGATTGATTCAGAAGGAGAAAATCATTGTGTTTATAAATCCGAGTTGCAAGCAAAATCTCATAAATGTCAATTTGGCAAAAAAATTGCAAGTCCCAGCAAAACAAATTGCACATACACAGGATGATGATAAGGATGTTCAAATCTATAAGGATTTGAAGCTTTCTATGGATAAGTATGTGTTTCATGGTGATTTTTATGCTTCAGAGATGGATAATATCGATGTTGTTTTGGGATATCCTTGGATGGAATCTGTGGGTACTATCAATATTAATGTGCAGAAAAAATTCCTGAAGCTATGGTATAAAAAGAAGAAAATTACATTACAGGATATTTCCATCCATAAACAGTTAGAGCACATGGAGGCGGAAGCAGATGATGTTCAAGGGACTGACATATCAGATGATGAGCCTTTGATGATCGATAATCAAACACAAACAGAGGCTGCAGAAGAAAAGGTTACATGTGATGATACATCAGAGGAGGGCTCAGTGGTTGAAGTCATATTGAAAAAGAAGACACCACAACAGGCACCACAGCAGGGTGAAGTCAAGCAAAAGCCATCGTGGGTTAAAACTTCAACATATCATCACCCACATCACCCAGCGAGACAACCATCAAGATGGAAACCAAGTCGTCACATGGCGGATCGCGAGGAACAAAGATCCACCTACTACACTTCCACACAGAAGAGCTACCGTAGTCAACTTCCATCTCAAGCGAGCGAGGCACCAGCGAGATCGAGGGTTCACCTTTCTCTTGGATGGCTAGATGCACGTGCATGGTATCAGTGGACTACTCTCTTGAGTAGATCTTATTATTTATGTTCTTCCCATGTTTCGGGGACGAAACATGTTTAGGGGGGTGGAATGTTATGTACCTAAGGGGGATAATATGGGGTACCAAGGGAGGTACCTAAGGTAATAATGTAATAATGGGATGGGCCATAGTAATAAATAAGGTGGTTAACCCATGTCATGTAAGGGACCACAAGTAGTTAATAATAATGTAATGGGCCCATGGTATTAGTGATGGTATGAGGGAGCCATGGTAATGATGCATGGTATTGTATGTATGAGGCCTATATAAAGGCTAGAGACTCCACATAAAGAGGAAGAGAAGTATTCTTGTATGAACGAGCATATGGCTTGTGGAGTGTTCTCCTTCCTTAAGGAGTGAATGTATGGTGTTGCCCTACCTTAAGGGTTTTCATAATAAAGAAGCATTTCTATCTATTTTGATCTTGTTATTATTGGGTTATTCTCTATTCTCATATATCTTTTGGATCAGATCTACAACACCAATTGTTGTAGATCTAATCCAAAAATATATGATAACAGAAATAAACCCAAGAAAGAACAAGATCAAAATAGATAGAAAAGCTTCTTTATTGATCAAACCCTTAAGGTAGGGCAACACCATACATTCACTCCTTAAGGAAGGAGAACACTCCACAAGCCATATGCATGTTCATACAATAATACTTCACTTCATCTTCATATGTGGAGTCTCTAGCCTTTATATAGGCCTCATACATACAATACCATGCATCATTACCATGGTTTCCTCATACCATCCACTAATACCATGGGCCCATTACATTATTATTAACTACTTGTGGTCCCCATTATTACATTATTACCTTGGGTACCTCCCTTGGTACCCCATATTATCCCCCCTAGGTGTGATTGTTTTGCAAGGCCTGAACTTCTTCATCCATGGTGGCAAGCCAGGCAGGATTCTTAGCAGCCGATTTGAATCCTTTAGGCTCAGTGGAGACAAGAAGAGCAGAAAGAAGCCCAGAAGAGCCCAAGACACCAAGATTCGCTGGATGGCGGGTCTTGAAAATAGCAGCTTTAGCTTGCGTGACCATAGGGTGAGAGTCGAGCGAAATTGCAGGAGCAGGAACAGGAGGAGAGGTCCGTGCCTCAATGAGAGGCGAGCTCGGAGGCAATGACAAGGGACCTGCAAAAGAACCAGTAGCCTGCAAGGACTCATCCCTTGGATCAGTACAAATAGCACATGGATCGGATTGAATAATATGTGGTGAAGATGGTGCAGGGGACGGGGAGGGAGGGTCAGTATGTAATGGACTGGGTTCCAAAAAATTGGAAAAGGTTAGAGAAGAAAGGGGCTGAGCCTGAGAGGAGTCGAGAAAAGGGAAATGGTTTTCATCAAACTGAGCATATCGTGTGATGTAGAGGCGAGAGGTGATGGGGTCAAAGCAACAGAACCCTTTATAAGAGGGACTGTAACCCAAAAAAATGCAGGGAATACTGCGTGGAGAAAGTTTGTTAGGCATATAATCACGCAAACAGGGATAAACACGACAGCCAAAGGGATGAAAATTTTCATAATTTGGAGAAGAATCATACAAAATCTCAAAAAGGGACTTACCTCCAAGAAGTGGTGTGGGCAAACGATTGATGACGTAAGCTGCAGTGCTAAAAGCGTCAACCCAAAAACGAGGAGGAAGGTAAGAATGAAAAAGAAGAGCAAGGCCAATTTCAGTCACATGACGATGTTTGCGTTCAACGCGACCATTCTGGGCAGGTGTATAGGGGTAGGAAAGCTGATGGTGAATGCCAGAATTACGAAGATGAGCTTGAAAGCAAGTGCTAGTGAATTCACCTCCGCCATCACTTTGAAAAATCTTTATACGAGCAGAATATTGATTTTCCACAAATTTTTGAAAATTAGTGAAAACACCATAAAAATCAGATTTGAATTTCAAAGGATAAAGCCAAGTGAATCGTGAGTAATCATCAATGAAGATAACATAGTAGGTAAATCCCGAATTTGATTTGACTAGGGAAGGACCCCATAGATCACAATGAATAAGATCTAATACATGTGATGATCTACGTTCATTACGTGACTATGGTAAACGATTATTTTTCGCAAGTTGACATGTACTACACAGTGTAGGAGAGGGAAATAAAGATGTAAGATAAAGATGTCCTGTTTTATTTAAATAAGAAATAATAGAGTGATTTACATGTCCAAGGCGAGCATGCCATAAATCATAGGAAGCATGTAAATTCTTATTTTTAAGGACAGAAATAAGAGCAGAGTTGGCACGCTTCAGCACGTATAAGCCGCCATCACGCTTACCGGTTGCCACCACCCTTCCCGTTTGATGGTTCTGAATAGAGAAAAGGTTATTAGTAAATGTAACGGATAAAGGAAAATCAGATGTTAATTTACTAATTGAAAGGATATTTTTGGTGAGATGGGGAACAACTAAAACATCCAATAAATGAATATTTGGGGTAGGAGAGACTGTACCGGTATGAGTAATGGGTAAAGAGGCACCATTGCCCACAATTACAGAATCCTTACCAGTGTACTGAGTTGGCTGATCCAAAATAGATGGTTCTATGGACATGTGGGTTGAAGCTCCAGTGTCCAGGAACCAATCAGGGCCTGCTGAGTCGTTGAGAGAACAAGAGCTTGCAAAAGCTTCGGCAAGATGGGTGCTATTCTCAGTTCGGGCATACCTCTGGTTGCACCGATCGACATAGTGACCATCTAGACGACATATCTGGCAGCGAGGAGGACGACGACCTGAACCAGAGAAGAAGCGGCCATGAGTTGCAGAGGAGGTGCGGCCATGGCCAGTGCGACGACCCTCGGAGTTACGACCATGAGTTGTAGAGAATCGGCCAGAACCTCGGTTTGTGGCAGTGAACGCTGTAGTGGGAGGGGCAGTGGGTTCAAGAGATTTCTGAAAGAGTTCAAAACTCTCAGCCTTGGAAACCAGATCTGCAAAGCAAGGAAGAGGGGTGAGCGCCATCTGCGCAGTGGAGAAACTCGAGAAATCGGTGCCAAGACCACAGAGAAACTAGTGGATTTTGTCGGTGTCATCCACAGGCCGACCAATCGCATGAAGTTGGTCACAGAGAGCCTTGAAAGAGCGGGCATATTCAACAACAGGTCTGGTACTGCGTTTCATCAATTGAAGTTCATCTTTGAGATGAATTTCTCGAGCCTTCGATCGGTGATTGAAGGTATTCTCCAAGGTAAGCCAGACCTCTCGTGCTGTGGTAAGCCCAACAACCTCTGCCATGGCTTCTTCGGTGAGAGAGGAACGAAGGAGGCAGAGGATTTTCTGATCAGCAACTTTCCATGCCAAGTGTTTGTCACTGGGTGTCTGAGGAGTGGCAGAATCAAATTGAGGGGGAGGAATGATGGTGCCGTCGACATGACCAAGCATATTTTGACTCTCAAGAAGGGGAAGCAATTGACTCTTCCAGAGGAGATAGTTGGTGGAGGAAAGCTTGATTGTGATCATGTGGATTAAGGTATTGAAAGGAAGAAGATTGGAGGAGCGTCCGGTGGCCATGGGTGTCTCACAGGATTGAGAATTGGAGGAGGTTTCGGTGGCCATGAGTGACTGACAGGATGGAGGAGAGGATGTTTAATCCGATGGAGTAGTTCCAATGGCAGGTGTCGTTCTTAACACAATGCGTGCTCTGCTCTGCTCAATTCAAGCCAACCATAAGCTCAGCATCTGATACCCATGCCCATTGCTGTGCTTCAATTCAAAGCTCCGATACCATGAGAAAGATGTATCAAAACCACCGCGCATTCAATCGTGGTGACTGTGTTTTATTTATAATATCAAATTACAGGATAATTACAAAACGATTAGAGGAGAATTAGAAACTGTATATAAACATTCCTGGAATCGAGGGTGAGCTAATCTCAAGCCTTAGATGTAGGAAAAATATCCTCAACCGTATCCTTAATAGAATTAACTTCCTGGAATGTCTGTCAGGAATCTGTCAGTCGAGGGTGGCGGAGCTGGGCGGAGGCTGCGGAGGGTGGCGGAGGGCGGAGGAATTGCTGGCGGCTGGAGCCGTAGGTTTTTCTAGGCGGCGACGGAAACCGGACCATTCCTCCACCTGGGTAGGCTACTCCAAAAATAGATAAATGAAACATCATGTAAGACAGGCCCGCGTCATCATCCATCATAGAGCACCTAGTATCACATTTTATTTCAGGGAAGCGCATTACGCAATGCAAGTGGGTTTGTTTAGGCTTTCGAGCACACAGGGCCTAGGGTTTTATGTGACCGCAGTCACAGTTTTTTTTAACATCTTCTCATGATGAGAGGCCAAAGGAATCTCAATGCTCCGCTCCTATGGTTGGGGTTACAGATGATTTTGGTATCAGTATGTGCATCGGAGGCAAATTACAAAAATGTTCTACGGGATGCCCAACTCCTCTTAGCAATCAAACAAACTTACAATTATTTGTCGCTAGATGACTGGGTTGAACCGTCCATCACCAACTTCTGTAATTGGACTAGAGTCACCTGCGACGAGAAGAATCGACGGAAAGTAGTGGCTCTGAATCTGCAAAACAAGAGCCTCTTCGGTTCAATCCCATCGGAATTGAGCCATCTCCACCACTTGGCATCGCTCAACCTTTTGTACAACAGTCTCAGGGGTTCCATTCCTTCTTCTCTCTTTAGAGGACCTACTTCCTCGCTCTCCATTCTGTCGCTTTCCCACAACGAAATCAGTGGCACCATTCCCACCAATCTCTTCAATTCCACAGCTTTTTAGTATCTAGACTTTTCGTACAACAACCTCGGTAGTTTCATTCCTCCTCGGCTTGGTCTGCTGTCCAATCTATACCATCTAAACCTTTGTCAGAACAACTTCGTGGGTCACATTTCGGTGGATCTATCAAACAACACAAAGCTTGTTGTGCTAAACTTGTGTTTTAATTTCTTGTTGAATGGGACTTATACCTCCAGAGTTGGGTTTGTTGTCTAGATTACAATACCTGTGTTTAGACTTCAATGACCTCACGGGTACTATTCCCACATCGATTCCCTCCAACTGCACTCAATTGCGTTCGTTGATGATTGAAAACAACCGGATGTCCGGTATAATTCCTGCATAATTGGGCAAATTACGGTACCTCGAGACACTCTTCATAGATGTAGCCAATTTTGAAGGTCCCATACCTAGCGCACTTGGGAATGTTAGTACACTCAGACTCCTCGCCATCTACTGTAATAAGCTAACGGGCACAATCCCCAAATCTCTCTGACAGCTCTCTAATGTGGGTGTTTTTCTGATGAGTGCCAATTCCTTCACAAGCTCCCTTCCACCCGAGCTAGGTAATCTTACAAACGTCCAGTACCTGAATGCGAGGGGTAATTTGCTAACAGGAAGTATACCCACCGTCTATGGTCGCTTAAAATCGGTCACCAGATTTGTGGCATTGGATAACGACTTAAGCGGAGGGATACCAGCGGAGATAGGAAATTGCTCAAACTTGGCCCAGCTTTTGCTCTCTGGAAATCGGCTCAGTGGGCGTATACCAGAAGAACTTGGCCGCGGTTTGACGCAACTTGCTAGTCTCTCTCTTGACCACAACTGTAAGGACCTCCGGTTGCGAGTGCGACGGGCGCCGGCGAATTCATGCACGAGGGCGCGCGGGCGCGCGCTCGAGCGGGCGCACGGGCAAAGGATGAACGACAAAGTGACGAACACATGAGTTTAATGCGACGAAAGCTGAAACTATATGCGACACTTGGGAAATGCGACTAAGTGTTGGACGATATATATACGATGGTTAAGGGAGCTTGAAAGCCGACTTGTAAAGGAGTCTTGTGGGCATATTATGGTGGCTTTGGGGGTCAGCCAAGGGGCTGCCAACCCCATGTAAACCCACGCAAAGAAGCATATATATAACACATGAGGAGAGCTCATTTGGACATCGAATTCTTCCATCACTTCTACGCATAGCTTGAGAGGTAAAACAAGAAGTGCGCAGATTTAAGTAGAGCTATGCATAGCTCATGCGCACTACTTGGAGGTGCACTTGGAGGTTGTCTTGAGCCGGTCGAGGTGTGGGCAAGGTGTGCCCGGGGTTCGGTGGATGTGCAGAATTGTGCAGGACTTGGCAAGGGTATCTAGGTGACTTGGGTGAGCACCGCCCTTCGTGCAAGAGGTGCACATGGTTGTAAAAGGCGGGGTTGCCTCTCTTTGTAATATTTGGCTAAGTGTGAGACTTGGTTTGGCAAGACACACTTGTATGTTGTAAACTGATATTCTTAATATATTGTCGGGCAGACTCACATTACGGGGAGTTGCCCCTCCCCTTTATACTTGTTGCAATTGTTGATGTTCTTGTTATAATTGCATGATGATAATGAATGAGTATGGGCTTCATTAAGTATAAAGGATAATTGTATGTTTACTTGGTTGCGAAACACAAGCTAAGTAATGTTAATGTGGAAGTAGGCGTAGTCCACGAATGTTAGTATTGGTGAAAAGAAAGTGTTCGGTGGTGCCGCACCTTGCTACAAGCGGTTGGAAGACTACCGCAGGTGTAGGGGCGTGACAGGTGGTATCAGAGCAGCTGATTCCGGGTATTGAAGGGTGAAGTTGTTGAGCAGGGTTTCTTGTGACAGGTACTTGCAAGTGAAGGAAGCCGTTTCACACGAAGTGGAACAAGGGTCGGTTCAGGTTGCAGGTGACTTGGTAAAGATGTCTATCTTGTGAAAATTGGGTTCTACAACCTTCGAAGAATTTGAAGGAAGTCTACTTGAAGAGTCAAAGGAAGTAAAACAAGGATTTGCAGAATGTGGAAAAATGTTGTTTGAAACAAAGGATGCTCTTCATGCCTTGGTCAAGGAAGGGGTCTCTGATAGAAATAAGGAGGAAGCCTATCAACTTGCAAAGGAAGTGGACTTGCTTGAAGCAGAACTCAAGGAACTAGAGATAAGACAGAAATTGAACCAGAAAAAGTGGGATTGCCTAGCTCTTGAGGTAAGGCATCTCAAAGCCTTGAAGAAGAAGGTTGAGTCTGATGGAAAGAATGAAGATGCTTATGTGGGGATGATGTAGATACTTGGTGCTTCTGCTACTACGGAGGTGGCCTCTAAGAGGGATCCTGAAAGGAACAAGTTGGAGTATGTTCGAATGAAGGTTGGAGGTGTTGATGTGCTCACTCTGGTGGATAGTGGGCTTCTCACAACTTCATGGGTGAAGATAGTGCGAGAAGAATTGGACTGAAATTTGTACCGCAAAGGCACAAATGAAGACAGTGAATTCTCCTCCTATTGAGATTCTTGGTATAGCTGAAAGGGTGGACACTACACTTGGTGAATGGACTGGGAAGGTGGACTTCACTATAGTACGGATTGATGACTATGAGGTTGTATTGGGGATAGAGTTTATGAAACAATTTGATGCTATGATTGTTCCACATTTGAAGAAGCTCTACATTTATGATGGAAGGGAAGATGTACCCATTGGTGTGACAAGCCCTAATTGTAAATTGGGAGTGATGCAAATGGAGGATAAGGAGAAGGTGAACAAGCGGTTGTCTAGCGTTGAGACAAAGCTTGTGGAGCAGTCATTGGTCATTATATCACTTTCAGATAGCATCTTGGATTTGACAAGAAGGCTAGAGTTGGTGGAGGATGATGATGATGATGATGAGGAGGTATATGTGAAGCCGGGTGTCCAGAGGGAAGACCGGGTTGCTTATCTACAAAGGATGGAAATTGAGGATCCTGATAGATGGATCGAGTTGATTAGTAAGGGAGTGCCTTCAGGCTCTACTCCCTCTACATCTTCTTAGATGGATGAAGAAGATGGGGCTCATTGTTAGCTGCTCATGGCAGTGAGTCCTTAAACATGTTTGAGCAGGTATGATTGATGGTGCAGGGATGGCTTGGCATCAAGCATCATGACATGTTGTAGATGAGATGGATGGAGTTTCCATGGACTTGAGCATGGATTATGGAGGTAGATTCTTGAGGAGTCAAGGATGTGGCAGATGTTTGAGGAACAACTGATGATGGCATGAGGATGTTCACTCTCATGGATTGAGCGTGATGGTTGGATTAGCTACCCAACTAGTTCAGACATGGGGTCCGGAAGTGTGCAGAGATATGTTGGCATCGTGCTGGAGTATCATGGCAGAGGTTCACATAGGGACACATGATGAGGTCGACACGAGATGTTGCAGTGGAGATTGTGGCAGAGGGGTCAATGATCATGGATCGAGATGATATCTGATGGAGAGCATACCGTTGAGGTACATACCTTGGTATGGTGAGCTTAGTGGCAGTTGGTCACTAAGTCGAGATATGATGGAGATGAGGCTCTACATATGTTGCAAGGATGTTTGCCTTGTGTGGAAAGGTCGACATCATGGATGATGATGATCTTGGTGGATGGCTACCGGGATGGTATGTTGTCGAGGACGACAACGATTTCAGGTGGAGGAGGATGTAAGGACCTCCAGTTGCGAGTGCAACGGGCGCCGGCAAAGTCGTGCACGAGGGCGCGTGGGCGGGCGCTTGGGCGAAGGCTGAACGACAAAGCGACGAACACATGAGTTTAATGCGACGAAAGCTGAAACAATATGCGACACTTGGGAAATGCGACTAAGTGTTGGACGATATATATACGATGGTTAAGGGAGCTTGCAAGCCGACTTGTAAAGGAGTCTTGTGGGCATATTATGGTGGCTTTGGGGGTCGGCCAAGGGGCTGCCGACCCCATGTAAACCCACGCAAAGAAGCATATATATAACACATGAGGAGAGCTCATTTGGACATTGAATTCTTCCATCACTTCTACACATAGCTTGAAAGGTAAAACAAGAAGTGCGCAAATATAAGTAGAGCTGCGCATAGCTCATGCACACTACTTGGAGGTGCACTTGGAGGTTGTCTTGAGCCGGTCGAGGTGTGGGCAAGGTGTGCCCGGGGTTCGGTGGATGTGCAGAATTGTGTAGGACTTGGCAAGGGTATCTAGGTGACTCGGGTGAGCACCGCCCTTCGTGTAAGAGGTGTACACGGTTGTAAAAGGCAGGGTTGCCTCTCTGTAATATTTGGCTAAGTGTGAGACTTGGTTTAGCAAGACACACTTGTATGTTGTAAGCTGATATTCTTAATATATTGTCAGGCAGACTCACATTACGGGGAGTTGCCCCTCCCCTTTATACTTGTTGCAATTGTTGATGTTCTTGTTATAATTGCATGATGATAATGAATGAGTATGGGCTTCATTAAGTATAAAGGATAATTGTATGTTTACTTGGTTGCAAAACACAAGTAAGTAATGTTAATGTGGAAGTAGGCGTAGTCCACGAATGTTAGTATTGGTGAAAAGAAAGCGTTCGGTGGTGCCGCACCTTGCTACAAGTGGTTGGAAGACTACCGCAGGTGTAGGGGCGTGACAACAACAATTTGAGCAGTACGATACCAGAGAGCCTGTCCAACCGTACTCACCTGCAAGACTTGATTCTCGGCCACAATCGGCTTTGAGGTACCATTCCTCCTGCTGTTGCAAATTTAAGGCAAATAAATCGTTTTCTATGCCGCGCAATCTACTTGAAGGCAACATTCCTGCCGAAATCGGAGGCATGATGCTTGTTACCAACATAGACCTGGCAGGGAATATTTTTAGTGGTCAGATTCCGGCCAGTTTGGGAAGCTGCGTGGAGGTGCTTCATCTCAACCTTTCGGGCAACCGCCTTGACGGACAAGTTCCGCTGTGCTTTCGATCCATGATCACTCTCACAGATTTGGATCTTTCTGATAATCGGTTGTCCGGTTCAATACCACCATACCTCGGCGACATGGCAACTCTCCGCTCTCTGAATGTTTCCTGCAACCGTCTGTCGGGGCCGATTCCTAACAAGGGCGCGTTCCAAAATCTTACAGCCGCTTCTTTTTTGGGAAACAAAGGTTTATGCGGACCGATCCTCGGCAGAGCTTGCCCTGCAGCTTCGACCCCTTCCTCATCTCCCAGACTTAACAAAGGGAAGAGATTGGCCTTAATATTCTCCGCCTTAGCTTTTGTGGGAATCATCGCAGCAGGTTCAGCGTTCTGTTTTATCAGCGCTCGAGCAAAGTCGAAGAAGGAGAATGCTATGCATCTTGCCTCCACGAAATATTCTGCAGGAATCTTAGACAACGCCAACTGGATAAAGACTATGTCCACAACCGAGCTGTTCGAGGCCACTGGAGGATTTAATCCACAGAGTATAGTTGGTTCTGGGAAAACAGCAACAGTGTATAGAGGCTGCCTTCCTGATGGATTGGAGGTCGCCATTAAAGATTTAAAGAAGATACAAGCATGGAGTCATTGCACGGTAATCTAATCGCTGAATTGCGGGTATTGGGCATGACCCGGCACCGGAATTTAGTTCGAATGTTGGGTTATTGCAACAGCCCCGGGATGGCTTCGCTGATTATGGAGATGATGCCGAATGGAACCTTGGCGAGGCATATAGAAGAGAAAATTCTGGATTGGGAAACTGTGGTGAGTATCGCAGTGGGAGTGCGAATGGATTGCTTTATCTTTACAAAGAGGGTTTAGAAGCTATTCTTCATTGTGATCTCAAACCCTCCAACATCTTGCTTGATTTCGACCTCAAACCTGCAATGGCTGATTTTGGGCTCTCAAGAGTTCTGAAATATGGCGACATGAGTGTCGGATTCAGTACCTCCAACATTAGGGGTTCCATCCGTTACATGGCACCAGGTGCAGACAAGATAATCGACCCTCTTACTTGTGTTTCTATAATTTATTAATTTTGATTATGGAAGTTCGATCCTGCATGTGTTTGGCTTTGTGTGTTACAGAGTATGCAACTGGTTCGAAAATCACCTCAAAGGTCGACGTATACAGCTATGGTATCGTCCTTCTGGAATTGGTGAGCGGTAGAAGCCCAACATGTGAGATGTTTTCGGATGGAAGAACGACACTTCGACAGTGGGTGGTGGATGCTATTGGCGATGGCAATCCCTTGAGAGTTGTTTCTCCTCACTTTTTCGAGGGAGGCGCGTCCGGCGACTCGGCGAGTGTTCATCTCCGATTAAGGATGAGATGATTAAAGTGCTGTATTTGGGATTGGCTTGCAGTTCATACACACCTCAAAATAGACCAAGCATTAGAGAAGTGGTTCAGAATTGAAGTACATTGTATTCAGTTGCAGCGCCGATGAGAGAGGATTCTCCATCGCTTCTGATCACATCCTCGGCTCATTGATGCATTTCGCATATCATACATGGGTTGCCTGAGGCTTGGACACTAACTAACTCTTAAGGGGTTGCTTGCAATAAGCTTATAGTTGAAAAAGTTTGATTAGAGTGCATTCAAATAAAATGTTTTTGAGGTTGTTTACACAGAAAGAATCTTAACAGTTTGCGTATATAGTTTTAGGAATTTTATCCGTTTGGTTTTGTTCTTTAATCTTTTTAAACAAAGGTTTTTTTCTAGGTTTATGATTTAAACGTAAAGGTGAAGTGATTTGATTAGTAAAGTTTATGATATTTTAGCGATTTGATTAGTAAAGTTTATGATATTTTATATTTTTTTTTATCGTCGAAAGTTAAAATAATATGATTTTTAAAATCTATAAATATAAATATAAATATATATATATATATATATATATATATATATATATATATATATATTAGTTTTTCTAATTTGAATACAAATATATTTTAGATCATAAAACTCATTAAAATTATATAAAAATAGAATTATTGAAAGAGTAATTTTAATATCAAAGAATGTTTTAATAGTACAATTAAAATCTAATTTTAAACATGTTTATGTTTAAATAATTATAATAATGTTTTTAATGAAATTTGAAATCCATAAATGATCAAAATAGTTAATTATTATTACTATTTGAATATAAAATAGTTAATTATTATTATTATTATCATTTGAATATAAATGTGTTTTTTTATATTGAAATAAATAAGATTTATATTAAAAATTGTAAAAGTTTAATTTAAAAGTTATATTAATTTTTTAATTTATAATATTAAAAAAAATGAATGTAAATTTAATTATTTTAAAATAGAAAGAATTTAAATAAAATACAAAATAGACATTCATAAAATAATTTTAAGTGTAATGTGTCAATCATGTATAATTAGAAAGTAAAGTAGAAAACCCTTTTTATATGTTAGAAGACCCAAAGTAAAAGCTTAATTACAGATGTTTTGATTATACATGCATACTCATACATAAAGGGGAAGTATTAGGAAGTGTATGAGAAAGTATGTTATTACTGAAGTACTAGAAACATCTTCTCAATTCTCCTGATGTTGGGAAGTAGGTCATTGAGATATTTATATAGAAATATATATTTCTTATTATAGAATTAGGGTTGTGTTAATCTCATCATAGTTGATATTAATATTTTGAAACTTTATTTAATATTTTTTATTTAATAATATTGTCAAAATCATATATATATAACTGTTATTAAAAGATGATTATGAATTGAGGATATATAATTGTTATTAAAAGATGATTATGAATTGAGGATATTAGTTTTTCATGATTTTTTTTTCCACTGGAAAAATCGTAATCTTTCATTAATATTGAAAAATTACATGTTGTAGATGCCTTCGACATATGCTGTAATTAGATGTCAAAAATGTTGCTTTTTAAAAGATGCAGTAATCCGTCAACACCGCGCAGGGTGTACGAATACAAGGAAGTATCATGTTAGGCAGATATGATTTTGTACATGTGGGGGAAAATCAAAATTTTTGCCCCTTTTTCTTCTCAACTTTTTTCCAAACCCCTTGTGTCTATGTTGGACTTATCAGTGCAAGTGCAGTTTCAGCCACAGGTTGTGGGACTTCTTTATCAGAGTCTGACGAATCTGATATATGATGTCGTTTGTTGTTGCCCATGTCCATAGTGACTGTTGTAATTGCTTGTGTTGTTTCTACTTGTTCCTGTGGTATTTTATCTTCCGCTGTTGGTTCTGTGTTCATCTGGCTGGGCTGTTTGGGATTTGTAGTCTCCATCTCTTCTTCCTCCTCGTCATCTGATTCAGGTGGGGGAAATTGCCATCCCTTCACTTGTTTTTCTGTTTTCTTCTTTCTTCGATTGTCTTTTTTGGCTGTTGGGCATGTGTTTTGTAGGTGTCCTGTTTGTCTACATACTCGGCATCTGAAGGCAGTATTTTCGTAGTCTAGACCTTGTGTCCAGCTCCTCTGTCTATGCTTCAGCTGTATCTGGTCTAGCAGGCCTTTGCTGAGGTCTACTTCCACACATATCCGAGCATATGTGTAAATTCTTTCCTCCAATCGCTGTGTGTCCCATTTGATGAAGCGTCCGATGGTATTTCCAATTCCAGCTAGTACTTGATCAGTCCAGAGATGTATTGGGAGGTTGTGAAGTCGCACCCAAACTGGCATTTTGGTAACAACCATTGTATTTGCGTCAAATTCAGGAAACCATGGTGTGATGAAGAGACCCGTAGATCCCCAAAACCAAGGTCCTTCTTGTATTATTGCGTCCCTGTCAGCTGTTGTTAGGAATTTTACTATAAAAAACCCTTTGGAGCAGAGGTGTATTTCGCATTGCAGGGTCCAATTCGTGAAGATCCAGTGGAATAAGTCCACTGGTTTGGGCCAAAAGCTGTTAAATCTGCATATTATTGCTTGCCTTTCATAAATATTACAGTAATCCTCTGTTTCTGGTGTGTCTATGTTATATACTGGGGTATGATCCAGTTGTTCCACAATATATGGCCTGGCATCCATCCCTGTTTGATTTGATGTTGTTCCTTCTTTATTTTTCCCCTGTAGGATCTCTTTGAAGGAGGTATTACTTGGTTTTTTCCCTGCACTTGTACCACTCCCTTCAGCTCTGTTATTGTTCCTGCCATTTACAGAAGCTCCCCCTCTCATTCTCAGATTGAGTATGATTGTTGACAAGGGTTCAATCTGGTATTCCCAAAGATATTTTGTATCTTGAAGAGCTCTGCCTTTACATATCAGATTTTGTGATCTGATGGGGAAACCTAGTTGTTTCATGATCATCTCCTGCACCTGCTTAATAGTATCCGATTCTTTAAGCCAGATAAATTTCGATTTTCCTTCCGGTAGTTTAACAAAAACTTGGAATCTTCTTGCCGGAGTTTCAACTCTTGTGCTCGATGGATCTGATGCAGAGATTTTGTTCTGAGCCTTTTGCATGTCCCATATCAATGGTTGCGGGTCCAGATCTGACAGGCGCCGTGTCTGATTTTTCATACGGGATCGATCTGCCTTGCGGGGATCTGATTCAGAAAGCCCAGATCTCGATCTGAGCGAACTCCCTTGAATCTGGATAATAAAGGGTCGATATACCTTAACAAGGTCTAGATCTGATTGTCCAGGGTTCGATCTGAACCGGGTGCCTCCGAGAGATGGGAATGACTCCCATGCAGGGCTCCATGGCGGAAAGGAAACCAGATCTACGCCAATAGTAAACAGATCAGCTTTCTGATTTTCAATAGAAAGAAAAACTCCATACCTTATACAGGGTCTTCGATTTTCCACCCTGCGAGTTCCATTGTTGCTGTAGACCGCTTCCTTGTCACGCTTGTTCTCGTTTCCAGCTATGGCCTGTAGGCAGCCTAGCAAAAAGCCGTTCCAACTGTTTATTTTACCCCAAAGATTGTCGGCGGTCTTAATCGTCTGGGAGTTACCCAAATTTGACAGATCTTGGCGGGCAGGGTATTCGATTAGATCTGAGATCTCTTGTACAGGTGGTTGCTGTGTCGGATGCTCAACGATGGCTCTGGTTCCTCCATGCGTCAACAGGCCCTCTAGGGTACCCAAGAAACAAGGAACGTGAAACACCGCGTCCATCTCCGGATTCAATCTCGGATCTCTCTCCCGCTTCCGCCGAGTCAATGTAGTTTTTCATGATATGTTAGTGACAATTAAAATATAAAAATGTGACAATTACACTATAAAAGGGTAGTGTATCTCTTAATTTAGAGTGATATTGTATAATATTTAGATAAAGAAGAAAAAATAAAAAATAATTATTTCATATATATATATATTTTATTTTATTAAAATTTGTGTGATTATGATATAAATATTAAGTTTTTTTTTTATTATGAGAGTTTATCTATTTTAAAAATATAAGATATTATATTTGTTAATTAGGAGAGAAATTGTGAAACACTAATATGAAATACAAAAAATTGAAGTTTTCGTTTTGTTTTTTGTTTTTGTTTTTTAGTTATTTTTAATTAAGGTTTTATATTAATCAAAAAACAAATTTACATGGATTTGCAAGAATTTTGAGAGTGACCAAGGAGGAAACAACTTCTCCATATCACGCATTAGACCAACAAAATCTCCATTCTTGTTAAAAACCAAAGACTCCCATAACCCATATTACATAGGGTCAAGACCAGAAGTCACATGTAGCACTACCCAACAGACTCTTGAATACAAATGACGTCGATGACTTTCAAACCACAAAGGGTCTTCTCATAAATAAAAAAAATAATGGTACAAAGTTTTCATAACCTTTATACAAGATAACAATGTTGGGAATCACAATTGATCGCATTGCCAGAGATAAGGATCCACGAGAGGTGGTTAGTCCATGTCGCGAAACACACGGGGAGTACGAGAGGCGGTTAGTCCATGTCGCGAAACACACGGGGAGTACGAGAGGCGGTTAGTCCATGTGGCGCAACACATGGGGAGTGTTGGTTTATCCAATGTCCAACAATCTCCCCCCCAACACGAGCCAGGTGTGTATCGAACTTGTGACCTATGCTTTGATACCACTAGTTGGGAATCACGATTGTCGTTAGACCAAAACCTGCAAGTGTTAGTAAACGATCGAATCACCAAAGATAAGGAGACAGGGAGCGTTGGTTTATCGAATGTCCAACAAACAAGACCAAGATAACTAGACCAAGATTGTTGCATCACAACCGACCATTGTCCACACGGCAAGGGGACCAAAAGAGATGAAAAGTTCCTGAATGGGCTAGGAATCACCATGCAAACCAACATACAATGAGAAGACCAAAATAAATCCCAAGATCCCTCCATCATGAGCTAGAAACCTTCACAAAGACCTTCATGCTACACCTCCCACTAGCCAAGCTCATTGATCATAATCTAAGGAAGAAATATTTATTGAAACTCTCACACTAGAACCAAAAGGATTCTTAGTTGAACTCTAGGAGCTTCTTGCAATTTCGCTTCCTTGTAAAACCTTTCAAAACTACATTAAATGTTACATTATCAGGACTATCACTGAATAACCACTATTTGAAGAGCCAATTTTACACAAAATATTAAGGAATGTAATGAAATTTTGTTTAGTGCTAAGAGTTTCTTTAATTTCATAGATCAAGAAGCCTTTGATGTTGTTTTTCCGCATACAGAGCACAAAGTGCGCCATTGAAGCATTTCATGGAGTGTTCGTATTTGAAGTTAGGGGATTGTTGGAAAGTCTTCACAACTTGATCAAGCATCCCAACTCACCCATAGAGCATGATGATTCGAACAATGAATCCCTCATTATATGGATGGCTTCGTCTGCTATTGCTTCTCATTATATGGACGACTTTGGTTATGTTGCCCCTTAGTAATAACATGAAGAGCAACATATGGACCGATGGAAGGCGTCCATGAAAGGAACAAGCAAGAGGTCGAGGGTCAGAGAACCCAGGTTGAAGCCACACAATAAATTATCTATCGAATTCTTGGACATGATTTGATTATTCCACGACGATACATGAAATGAAAATGAAATGTAACAACTCGAATTCTTGGACATGATTTGATTACTCCACACAGTACATGAAACGAAAATGAAATGTAACAACACAAGTGGCAAACAGTAGCATAAACAATTTGTCCCTTGTCTATGCTAGAATACTTTGAACCCATCAAAACGCCCGCACAAGAAAATGGAAGCGGTAGATTAAAATATGGAAAAATAAGTAATAATTAAATTTAATGCGTTAGATAACAAGATGGAAAAATAAACCCCGATCGGGGTGCGAGCCAGTGGTTGGGACAATAGGTGGGGAGTAATGAAGAGTAACCTAGAGGACTGTACCACCACCCCCCACACGCTTGAGGCGATGGGTATGGTGGCCCTTGGCATGATTGCATGCAAGGGTGGTGGGAAAGGTGGCAGCTAATGTGGTGAGGGAGCAAGTCTTAACGGAGCAAAGGATAGACAGGTGAGTAATGTTGGTGTGTTTGTTCGCAGACGAGGGAGCTAGTGCACTGGAAGGGTCAGGCGATACCATTCTCAACCTCAAGCTTGTAGACGGCTTGCAAATATCCACGGGTATTTTTTCCGGCTCATCTCTTCCATTGCAATGTTGACATGGTTGGGTTTCTGCTGGTGGGAGGGGGGAAATTAGGAATGTTAATTGGGAAGGCGAGAATTGCTGGTGGAATTGGGGGTGGCACTTGGTTGTAATGACTTGGTTCTGTGTCTATGCTCTGCTTCTGTCGGGTATCGCCTTAACCTCCCTCTATTTTGAACTTTTGCTGTTTTGCATGGGGTCCCTGGGAACTATGGGCCAAGGGCTGAGTGGGGATGCCTGTAGGGGTCATGCGGGTAGAAGCTATGAGCCAGGCGCTGAGGGAAGCGGGGATCAGTTAAGCTGCTGCCTAGGAGAGGTTCCCTACTGCCGAAGCCAACGAGAATGCTGGGATATAGTTAGAAATTCTTGTGGAGAAGGAACTGCTAGGACTCTCGGGTGGGAAGTCGGGAAAGAAAATGCCAGAGGCTATGCACCTGTATCTTGGGCAGAGGGGAAAGGGTTTGATAACCATGGCTGGCCTACTACTGGTAAGTGATAGAACTCACTAGCTTGGTCATGGCAAGGGGAAGATAACCCGCCCGCAGTTGTGAGGAGATGGGTTTGGAGATATGGGTTCAGTGTTGGTGGCTGGAGGTCGGTCCCTCTTGGGGATTGGAGCTCTGACCATGAAGGCCCTGATACCGAAATCAAAGGGAAAGGGGAGGAGTGCACTGGTAACTCAACTCAGGGACAAGAGCATTGCCATACTATGTTGAATTATTTTGGTAACGAATTGTTGCTTTGAACAGGTTTTGGGCATCTCCACCATGGCTCGACTAGTGAAAATCCGTGGTCATGGTAGATGGGCCCTGGTGCCCAGAAATGAAAAGGACCAGAGCACGCCCGAGCTTCGCAAGGGGAGAAAACTGGTAGAAAAATGTATCGACGAAGTTGTCGAGGCATACCATGAAGGTACAGATGAAGGCATTCGGAAAATCTTAGAGGAATGAGAAGAGGAAATTAAGCATGGCAACGAGACTAAGGAGGACATGGAAGAGTGGGGGTACCTTGTCTCGGACCCTGGCAACACCAGAGGCAGGATAACGCAATTCAAACAAATCTTATACCTCTATTGGTTGATGAAAATCCTGTTGGGCAAGGCTATGGAGAAGATCTTGGTGGGTATGGTTGTTTCTCTTCAAGGTATTCCGAGCTACAAACAAGAATTCCAGAAAATTCAATTTCAACTCCAAAAACAAGATATTAGGCTGGGCAAAATAGAGAGGCATATCCCATGTATCCTGGAATTGTTGGAAATGCCTGGATCAAATATCAAAGACCCTGCGCCTGTGGAATCGGCCTCGAAGGAGCAAAATGGCTAGTTAATCTCCCTTGTTTAATTTTGTTTTATATGTAGATAGATTTTACTTTTCATTATGCAAGTATATGTATAGATAGAAACCTCGCATCTGGTCATGAAACAAAGTTAGCTTGGATAGCAAGACTGGAACTATTCTGTTTGTGGATGGCATACAATGCGAATAGGTGACCAACATACTTGGTTTCCCAATGGCAAGTTGAAGCCACCTAGCCAATCTATGTGTTGTAAATTTACTTGGAAAAAAAAAACCTACCAAAAAAATAAAAAATTAATATTATTCTTGGGTTTGAAACGAAAAAGATTCAATTGGTTTGTTCTAACTTTGAATATTTTAAATTAAAACTAATAACCAAATACATTTATTTTGATGCTTTATTACAGCTTAATGTACCAGAACATATCTTTTCTGGCAAGAGGTCAAAGTTGTCTTCGTAGACCATAAAACCCAATACTTTCAAATAAACTTTTATGACCTGTAATCACTGGACCATAACAATTACGAATACGCAAAGATAATCGAAACATGATAATTACATAGTCTCTGGATATAATGTAAGAAAGAAAGAAGATTAGGTAGCCGTTTAAAGCAGGAAGAGTACTTTAATAGCTACTAACATGGGCCCGCATGATTTTCCTACACCGAGTACATTATTTTGACATAATACTGTAAGCCAAGCACGAAATCTATGAAGATCCTAAGCTTAACAGCTAGCTAATTTAATGTTTATCCTTAGTGAGCCAGAGCAGAGTATCCCCCAAAATTAAGTGACAATAAACCGATCCCTTGCTCTGTACGTTGGGGTGGCAAGGAGCAGTGGCGTTATACATATTTCCATTTTTCTCCAACACTTCAAGTTCCATCGAAAAGGTCAATGTGCCATTGATAGAATGGCAGTAGAACACCCCGTATGGATACACCAAACGATGACACGACAATGGAGGGCGGTTTGAAGGGCTGGATAGTCTTTGAACAACTTTGGTTACCCTGGCTTTCTTTCCAGAGTCGCCTGTCAGCGCAGGGTGACAAACAAGCTCAACATTATCTGAAGAACCCAAGTTAGACACCACAAACTCTATCATGCCTTCAATCGATGTGGAGCACGTCTTAGTCTCACCTACTGCCGGCTTCTCCTCGCATGTAATCAGGGTGTTATTCATGTTCTTCGTCATATTTGACATCCACGATATGCCAAAGGAAGAGACCACATCTGAAAGTGCTACGGTGGTAAATGGGATCAATTGTGATAGATTACGGGGTAAAAATGCCTTCCACGGACTGTAAAGGTCTGGCAATGTTATTTGTCCCCCTTCCCTCAACTCCTTGGCTGAAAAAAATATATCCCTCGTCTCCTCTGATTCAAAATTAGCACCAAAAAACAAAGACCTTGCAGCGAGAGCCACATATACAGACTGGGAACACAGCAAATTTGCAGAGCTACAGAATTGAGTGGCATGGAAACGTAAGTCTCCGTCCTTTATGATTTTAACGAATGCGTTCACCTGCCCTTGTGTGAGCGGGGACATACTTTCTGCTACTTTCTCGGGTACGTGAATGCTCGGAAGTTTTTCTCTCCATTACTTCAATTGTATCTCTGCAACTTTATTTGTGTCCCCCACTGTGGGGAGGGGTATGACCAGCAACATTACCATGACTCCAAACAATTCCTGATAACACCAGTTAAGCACGATAAGTATTATTTCATATCTACAAATTTCAGCAAAAGGAAAGAGGACTAGACTAACATTGATTCCTGAAAATTCAACACGAGAAGAGAATAAGATACAGGGGAATCTACAGCTTAGGCAGCAAAGAAACTTGCCAAGAATAGCTTCATTGTTGTGATGTGCGACTTCCTTTGGATGATGACCTCCTCTCAAGTTATTATAAAGAATATCGCGATTATCCAAACGTTTGCAGCTTACGGCTTATAAATAATTCGAGGAGACAACGAGCGGGAAGAGAGCAGTTGTCTGTAGCATCGGGATTTATGCATGTACAGGTGCTATTTTATTCTCGACTAAAGCCCTACTTTTGCACTTCTCCAAACTTTTGCAGTACTTGTCACGATAATGCATCATTATATATTCATAATCATGTATTGGAATGGTTGATCAAAGTGGGGTCTAGTTTCCACTGAACAAGTTATTTCTCCTCGGATCCTTGTCAACGTAGGAAAAAACCTAAAGCCGTCAATATAGATAAAAAAAGGACTATCTCCATAATTCACTGAAATCAATGGCGGACGACATAGATCCGCACGGGAGTCATTTTCAAGTTATGTTTTTCTGTGGACGGAAGACCTAGTTGATTGATTGATTACAAATGCCCTCTCCACACGCCTCTCATGGTATTCGTAAGTGATGGTATTCATTAAAGCGATTGTCGGTGGTCCTCGAAACACCGTGGTTAATAGCATAACTCAAAACTCGTGTGCTTTGTTGTTAAAAAGTAATAATACAGCCAAAATAAATAATTCAATAGTGTCGTCAATGACATTTAAAATGATCTTCCCTTTTTGTCAGGGTGCCTGCCCAATTTCCGTTTTGTTTGACGGTCTCATAGAACTCAAAAGGAAGCGTAGTCCTCCTATGGCAACATTTTCATCATCTTTTTGATTTGGTATGGCCGTCAATCAATTGTTTATATCATTTGGATTATATTTAATTGAAATGTCATTAATCAAATCCATGTGAATTATTTCATACTTACTCAACGTTAGGTTTGTTTTATTATAAGGAATGCAATATTATGAACCATAATTATATAGAATTTTATTAATTTTTTTCAACCATCCATCCATATATTACTTTTTTCAACCACCCATCCATATTTTTGGATTATATTTAATTGACATGTCTTTATTGAAATCCATGTGAATTGTTTCGTATTTACTAAATGTTAGGTTTGTTTTATCATAAGAAATGCAATATTATGAACCATAATTAATATACAATTTTATTACTTTTTTAACTATCCGTATTTTGAATAAATGGTTATCATTTTGTAATTTGAGATTGGAGGCTTTTGTGAAAAGAGAAAATTTGATTGTGCATTGAAGTTTTTTTTGACATTTCAAGTCATTAAGTGTGACTTATTTTCGGGATATAGATATAAAATTTGATGGATGGAAAGCAGAGAGATAAATAAGTCAAAAATATGAAGAAAAAAACTAATGGATAGAAAGCATAATGATAAATAGGTGAGAAATGTGGGAAAAAGACATTAGATAAGTTTACATGTTAAGAGATTAAGTGTGACTCATCCTCGGGACATAGATATGAAATTTGATGGATGGAAAGCACAGAAATAAATAAGTCAGAAATATGAAAAAAAAGACTAATGGATAGAAAGCGGAAAGATAAATAAGTGAGAAATGTGGGAAAAAGACTTTAGGTAAATTTAAATATTAAGAGATTATAATAATCAAACCTTCACAATAATTTTATAATAAACTAAGACCATAATATAATATTTTAAAATAATAAGAATGATTTAACCATAATATATAAATTTTAATCCTATGTAACATTAAAAAGTGATAAAAACAAAATTAATAAATTATGATTTAGTATTGAGGATTAGTATGACCAGTATCAATAAACTTTGATTTTCAAGTTTAGCAAACTTTGATTATCAAGATTAAAATGAAAATGAAATTGAAAATTTATTTTATTTATTTATTTTTAATTTTTTATCATGTAATTTAATGTTAACAATATTATCAATAAATTTTCACCAAACAATCAAAATTAAAGATAACGTTAATAAAAAACAAAAAATCATCTATGAGGGGGAAATTGGCCGATCTCTCAAATAGAGGAATCAAGAGCATATGGATGAGATTAGACATTGTTAATCACGTTCTTCTACTATGCCTGAGTATGCTTAGAAAACGAAGCACCATACTTGGATCAAAGACTTTAGGATCCTAGCTAGGATTGACTATTATCATCACAAAAAGTTCAAAAAAGCCACTGAAATTGAAAAACACTGACAATTTTAACCGTGTCAATGGGTGAAAAATCAGTAAAAACTAAATTCCCTTCTTTTCTTCCATATTTACTTCCTCTTAATCCATTCTCTCTTACTTCACTTTTCTCTTTAGTTTCCATTTTATTTGGTTTTTTTTTCTTTTTCTTTTTATATATCTATTCTTATATTTATGCTTGCTATTATTAATTTCCATTTATTTGACATATCCGTTTGTATTATAAATATATAATTTATTCACATTCAAAATTGTTTTTGTCTAAATTAATAATTTTCATAAATATTATTTTGCTTTTGTCATTTCATTATTTTAATTAATTTTATATTTGTATAAATGAATATTTATTTATGTAATTTTAAATTTATGAATATAATATGTATTGTATTTATTTTATTTATTTGTATTTTTAGTTAATTTTTATTTTATTTGTGATTTTAATTTTTTTCCAAAATTTATTGATAATGTTATTAATATTAATATTATTTTCTTTTTAAGAAATTTTATTTTCATTTTTAATTTTCATAGTCAAAGTTTTTTTTTAAGATACAATTATAATTTATATATTACGCTTATATTATTTTTATTATTTTAAAATATTATATTTTTGGCCTTAGTTTATTATAAATTTTTAATTATTTATTTATTTTCTTGATTTTTTTTACCTTTCTCAATTATTGTGAACGTTTAATTATTATGATTTCTTAACGTTCAAATTTACTTAACGTCTTTTTTTCCTGCATCTCTTACGCATTTAATTTTATTCTTCGATTGGCTTTCATATCTATGTCTTGTGGATGACCCACACTTGATGGCTTGAAATGTCGACAAGAAAAACTTCAATGTACTTATCAATCATAACATATTTGATTTTTAAGATCTTCTTAAAATTATGGTGGTTATAAATTTTTCATTTCTTCCACTCAATTTCAATCTCATTTGTAAGGCTACCATCATCTTCTACTCATTAATGACATTCCAACAATATAAATTTTGTACCATTTAGAGTTTAAGACACCAAGTTATGGCTCTTGGAGATTCCATACTTATTGGCACATTATCTTGATTGCATTATTGATGCATTGTGGATGATAATTTAGATTGGACCATTATATAATTTGGATAATTGGGGTCTAAAACTTTATGGGGTCATTTTGAGGCCTTAAATGAATTTTTTTTTTGGGTGAAACTTTCTTACTTTTTCATAGGTACCTGTGATGTTTGTAACACTCCCTCCCAACACCTAGCCTACACTAGCTTAGTGGAATGTGTTACTTTCATCTAACTCAACCTCCATAGTTTTGTCATGAGGTTGGGGTCATAAAAATTCCTCATTCTTTCAACTTCTTCAACTATATACAAACATTACCATTACATTCGCCTCATCAAGAACTCCCTGATGACATAGACTTGACTTGACCTAAATTACAGGTCAACAAAGATAACCATTCAGTGTAGGGTATTTTTTAAGGATTTAATATTTTTCCTATATATAGTATTGTAGGCAACCATCCTCGTTTGAAAATTCATATGTATGGAATGTAGGAGAATGTTCAATAAAAAAAAATGTAATTTACTATTAAAATTGGTAATTTTTTAGCGAATATCGTCCATTTAATCATACATATGTAAAAAATAGGGGTGAGCACATGGGACGAGGTTATACTTTTTGGCAAGCGCATGAGTTGGGAGGGAGGAAAAAGAAGCTCGATTGAGCTACATTTTAATGCTCAATCAAGCTATTTGAGTGCTTAGAAATAAACGCTTGATTGAGCTCCTAAGTAACCCTCAGTTACATAAGAGCTTGATCGAGTCATATGCTCGATCGAGCTATTTTTTATAAATTTCCTTCCCAAAACACAAAGAGGAGTTTATGGTTTAACCATGTCAAGAGCTTTATCGAGGGTTTGTTAAACCCTCAATCGAGTTATTTCAAATTTTACCTTAAACGCTCAATCGAGTTATTGAGGACCTAAAAAATGGAGTTTTAGCTCTCCTTCTACTCGTTTATCTACAACACCATTTTGTACCCTAGCGGATTGTGGATAAGTTGATCATGTTGGATTCATGAAGGAATCCTCTATCCAATGGTATATTATTTTGACATTTTTCAAATTCATATGATATTTTTCATCTAATTTCTTTTAAACATAATGCATGAATTTTTTTTGGAAAGTTTCAAAGGGGCTAAATAAAAAAACAATAACAAAATATACAAAATTCAAAAAATATAAATATCTTTTTTTATGAGTCCTTTTCAAAAGGGTACTCTTGGTTTTTGAATTTATTTAAAGAGTAGAAAAAATCTTACGGGAATACTTGTGTCTACAAAATGCAATTGAAATACTACTTCAACAACTTTGAAAAATAACAAAAAACATATTTTTGCATTAAAAAAAAATATTATGAAAAACTAATTCTCCCCATGTAAATCATGCTCATATATATATTTTTTTAAATTACACATTTTAGAGTAAGTTATGCTACATGAACACACACATACCTCTTAAGATATGCCAAAATTTGCAAGGACAAGTTTGCACTTAAAAGAAAAATTGAGAGATTATACGACACTAATTTGTTTTGCAAAAAATAGCATTAGGGCAACAACATAATTCTCTACATATTGTCTTTTTTAATCTAAATCAAAATTCACAATGCCTATATGAATTTTGAGGGCTTCAATTCCATAAAAGAGGAAAAGTTTGAAATTTTATCGCCACATTTGGGCCAAAAGTGTAACCCATCTTCATGCATTCACCAATAGGTGATTTTTTAACCAAAAAGGAAAATATTTGTTCAAAAAAGGTCCAAAAAATAGCCTATTTGCAAAATTTCACCCCTAAAATATTCCCTAATTCGGTGTTAGGCCCATTAACTTGTCACATAAGTAGTGGCCCCTTCTATGCCACCCATGTAGCTTCTTGTATGACACCTAAGTGGGCGCCCTCCCACCATGATCAGACTCACATGGAACAATATCGCTTTTTGACAACAGATAATCGACCTATTTCTCTGAAATATCAGACATAGCGTTGGCCGAAGCTCTGACCTTGACCTAGCCTACTGCTAATGAGATCCACTAGGTTGTGACCTGACCTGCTCCTAGACTTGACTAAACTGACCAAAGCTAGCAGACTCTTCCTGAGTAGTCAATAGGTCCAACTCACTTCCAGTCCCGACTTGCCCGGTTTGGTTGACTATCCTAACCCTCATTCCAACAGGTCCTACAAGCACTTCTCAACCTATATTACGATCATTCTTCGACTTAAAAGTTCTCACCAAATTCTTATTGGGATTTTTCATAGCCATCAATGTGCCCAATTTATCCATATCTAGATTCCTTCTAGCATGTCTTGGCCATGGAAGCTAACTTGACTAGTAGACCCCACCTGACTAGTCGACTCACTTCGGTTAGACAAACTAGTCATATCCCAACTAGTCAACTTACCTCAATCAGCCATTTCCCTAGCTTAGGTTGATGAACTTAATGTTAATAACCAATCAATTTCTTCATCTAGGTTGACAACAGGAATGTATCCATATCTCTTCAAGGACTTCTGCTTGATGCATACAACTTCATGTGCATGATGACAATAAAGCTACTACTTAATCGGTCGGCGACCCTCGATGAATTGGGTACCCACTAGTATGAGTCCTATTTTGAGGACCCCGCACTAGAAATTGAGCCCTTGTTATGGAAATTTGACACCTTTTCACCGTACATGAGTCTCAACCAATTGTCTCGACTCAGACCTTAACCAATCATTAAATATCAAGTTCCCTCTGGTCAACTCAGGGTGAAGCCACATTGGTTTCCTTTACCATCGACTAGATTACTAGTATCCAAATGATGGAATTCACACGTTGTAACAACGTAGTCAACCACATTTTGTAGTCACAAGGGATCATGCAATTGGCTATGCGTGTCATAAAAGTATTAGCTTAACACACAAGACCTCTATACCCTTCATAATAATAAGATTTAAACATATACATACAACATGTCATCATAGACAAACATGAACAACATATTCCCAAGTAACAATATTAATACATGTATGAATCATCATAATAACATTATTCATCTTCTCAATATGAAAAGTACAAAAGAAACTTATCTTATTATCTTCAAGTAGATGGCAACTAAGAGTGGGACTTCAACTCTCCACCTAACCTTAGATTAGCCTACATTGTATTGCGGACAATCACCCCTGAGCCAGATTCTAAAGTTTGAGAAGTATTTCTCAAATGATTCAACCGATTCTTCTAGCTGAAATTGAGACTCCAGAGGCCCAACAACTCCACCCACCAGCTACTCATTACAACCAACCGCTATCTAATGCAACCAATTGGAACCAACTAATCTTTCCATAGGTTGAAATAGGGAATCTAGAGACCTCCTAGTCTCCACCTACTAGCCTAATAATGGAATCTAGAGGTCGACACCTCACTCTCGGCCATGGTATTTTTAAAGATTCAAATATTATTCGTATTTATAACATTATAGGCAACTATTTTGGTTTTAAAATCATACATATAGAATGTAGGCGAATATACAATAAAGAACATGTAATTTACTATTAACATTGGTAAAAGTTTGGTGAATATTATCCATTTAATCATATATATGTAAACAATAGGCGAAATTTTAACCAAATGGGCTAATATTTTTTTTTCAAAAAATGTCCAAAACATAGCTAATTAGCGAGATTTCACCCCTAAAATTTCCTCGCCCTCGGCAACATAGGGGAATCTAGAGGTCGACACCTATACCCTCACAAACACAAGGGAACCCATAGGTCGGCACCTCCACCCTCGACAACAAAAGGGAATCTAGAGGTCAACACTTGCACCCTTAGTGACACAAGGGAATCTAGAGGTCGACACCTTTACCCTCAACAACACAATGGAATCTAGAGGTTGACACCTCCACCCTCAACCACACAAGGGAATCCAGAGGTCGACACCCTCACCCTAAGCAAAAAAATCATACACAGTGGTTCCACCAAAGCGTGGGAATCCATAACACACTGCAAGAACCATAAAACTAGTGAGGAAGCTTCAGAACCCTCATTATCAAGAATCCAAGAGACAAGCCTCCACCATAGCTATCAAGGGAATATATATATCATCCATATCCACTCTCCATCTATCTAAGGAATCCAGAGACTATTGCAGTAGCCTAAGAGATGTTATTCTAGTCTTTCAATGCTCAACCACATGACTTCTTGATTCTCTGCTCATGTAGCAATATTGAGCTTGCATCCTTCTCATGGTTCTCCTTTTCAACACTCCTCCATGATAGAGTGTTCTTTCTTCCCTCTATTACGATGATGTTATGATACTCTCTATAACTTCTTCCACTCCTTCCTTTCCCCTTCTTTCCCAATTATCATCTCTACTTTTATATTGATTGTGGAGTTTCCTCGTTTTAGCTTCCTAGCCATGTTCCTATTGGTTGACTTGGCTTGTCAGAGTTTCCAACACAACCCATACTCTTTTTTAATTTTTTTCTTGTTCTGTCTTGCAAACTCATCCAAGGAAGAATGGACTCTCTATCCTGCTTCCTACCTCATTAATTGTTATACTAGTCTCATTTAATGGCACATCTCCTGGCCTTACTTGGCTATAAGAAAATAATCAAGTTTTTATAAAATACTAAGCATTCTCTTTTGTGAGGCTTTGGAATCCATGTCCCACTACTCAAACATGTTTTTCATTAGCATTACATAATTACAAGGTTTACAATGAGGGGTATTACCCATGGGCTATCACAATGTTTTTTTACAGTTGAAATTATTTCCAACAAAGAAAGAATCACATCAATTAGAGTTCATATGTAAAATTTATGCCTCCCAAAACTTGACCAATCATGTTTGACCACCATGGCATGAATAGATTCTATGTCAACCCCCATTACTCAAGGAAAAGGTGTATCCATGTGACAACTATGAGGAAGACTTTAGAATGGTTAAAGTTATAACTCCATTTGAGAGTTGGAGTTGAACCTAACCCTTAGTTGGCTATTAGACTATGTCGTAATTGGGCCACTAGGAGAAAAAGGGGTACCATTCTATTTAATTGTACCTTGTTCCATAGTAGAGTAGAGAAATTGACACTAGGAGTGAGAGAGCATAATATAGATAGCCAGTATCTTGTTCCATAGTAGAGTAGAGTAGAGTAGAAATTTTGAATAATATAACACTTATTCACAGAGATTATCTCGATTATACACTATTGCGGAATACATGCATAATACATAACCTCCTCTACATTGATCATCAATTTAGCAGCATCAAAAATAATGAAACATCAATCGCATGCGCACATTAACACAGTAACCCGAGGAAAGCATACAGCTGAAAACCCCACACTATTTGTATATTATAATGATTGAGAACATGTGACAATACATAGTACAATACTCCTCACAAGTACTCAGTACTATCTCCACCTACTACACACAAAACTAGCTTAAATCTTATCAATCACAGCTCAAATCTATTTCACTGCTTTACCTGCCTCCACTGTGCAATCCTGCAAGAGAATGAATGAGAATAGCTGATCCAAACTCCTATTTACCTTGGCTGATCCAAAATCACATGAGCACAAGCTACAATTGCCTTGGTATTGGCCCACACTACGCAATCCTCATTGGCATAACTCAATCCCATTGATTGTGCAAGATCTCATGCATAACTATAGTCACAACTGATAGTAATCTCAACCTCTAACACCTGTCTCCATTGAACTGTACATGCACTAAGTTAAATGATGTATTCTTCAGTTGCATTATGAGTTAATAATTAGTGAATTAATTTAATCAATTAATTCACATAACTCATCACTAGTCTATTTGCAGTTAGACTAATTACAACTAGTTTAACCAAGTCAAACTGAACACAACTCCATCAACTCCACATCCAACTCCACAAAACTCACAGGCATGAGTTCTAACTAAAGTCCTCCATGCAATAGCTCAACTAACACATAAGAAAAGCGTATTTCCTTCTGACAGCTGCATGTGCCACATCTGTAGCTCAAATTGAAGTGCTTCAAGAGGATAAGATAATGTTTATAGTCTAAATATTATTATGAGACAATAATATTTGACTTTTCTATTTTTGACTAGCAGTCTAAAAATATACTCTGATCACTCCTGTTGTGATCCAAAAATAGAAGTCCATCTATTTTTCATGACATGACCAATCATCCATAAACAACATCCTGCAACTCATAGACCATGATCCATATGTCTAAAAATAGACTTTGCACCAAAAATAGCCCGCGGGCCGACTTAGTGAAGGCGACTTCTTTTCACTAAGCTCCATCATCTTGTTGCATTTTCAACACTCCCTCTCAATAAGATATGGATTATCAGCAACCCCTATCCTGCCACTCTGGAATGTTCTGCATGCAACACATTTGCCCAGTCCACTTGCTCCAACAACACTTGGAACAAAAACACTCCCACCTGGCCACTCTGTTGGGCTAGGAACATACTCTGATGCTGAAGCTCTACCTGCTACTAACAAGTGCTCCCTCTCTGACATCTGCGCTACTGAAACATCTCCATGCATCTCGCACCATTGCACACTTCTCTGTGCCACCTGGCACTGTGAAAAACACTTGTGCCTCTCGCATTGCTGCAGCTTGCTAGCTATGCGCTGTCCTGGGATTCCCTACACTATCGCTCTCTTTTCTGCTCCATCCGCATCTCTCTCTACCCAATCAATCAATTCCTGCTACTCCACATCAGGGCTCCCGTAGCAAGGTCTCATCCAAGAGGTTGGGTACCTCAAGGATCCTGTCCCTCCTCCTTGGGATGATCAATCCACATCACCTCACCTCCTACCTGGAGGTATGGCTGCATGCGATCCCTCAGCCCACCTGGCTTGAAGTTTCCCCCTACTGGAGGTCTCAGCATGAGTAGATGTCTCTACTCGATCTCCTCTCAGCTTCCATTGTTGTGGCTGCTCCACAACCTCCTGAAGATGCTACACCAATTGTGGCTCCTCCACAATCGTCCGAGACTTCTTCTGGCTCTTCATGTTGAGAGGTAATATACGCTCCCTCTCAACCACCAAGTCTCCATCAGTTGCCTCGCTGCTCAAGGCTTTGCATGCATCTTGAACCTCAAGAGCATACAGGTTCCTGACCCATGAACCAATCTGCTTCACCTGTCTAGTGATGATGTGTCTAAGGAAAACCTTTCCCTTACTGAAGACTACATCATAGCCTCTATCTTCCAGTATCGCGATCGACACCAAGTTTCTCTTCAGTCTTGGTACATACTTGACATCGGTCAAGGTAAGGCGAGCTCCATGCTCCATCTGAAAAATAATCGTGCCTACACCTGAGACACTATACTTCTCATCATTACCCATCCCTATGAGTATCTGGAGATCTTTCTCCTCCAAAGCACTGAACAAACTCTTGTCACCGGTCATGTGGAAAGAAGATCCACTGTCAAGAAACCAACCACTTCCCACCATGGATGAAACCATGCATGCGAAGAGTGTGAAATCCAACTCAAAATGTGAAGCAAGTGCCTCACCTTCAGATCCTTCCCCGGATCCCTTCTTGGACTTCTTCTTTGGGAAATTAGTAGCATAATGGCCCAACTCATGACAATGAAAGCATCTCACCTTCGACTTGTCAACCTTCTTCCCAGCAATGGAAGAACTGGATTCGGAAAGAGAAACCTTATCCTTCCCCTTCTTCGCTTTGGCAGAAAAAACACATTTTTCTTCATCAAATTCCTTTATTGAAGATCCGTCCCTGGTATTCCGCCTGATCTCCTATTACACAAGATCCGACCAAAGTCTCTCCCATTGGCAATTTCTCCCGACCATTGAAAAAGTCCTGATAGGAATGCCAACTCTTCAGAAGACCAAGGAGAGCCAAGCTCACCAAGTCCTCATCATCGACAATCACCCCCACACTTCCCAGCTCATCCTTGCACTGAGTGAACTTCGTGAGATACTTGGGCATACTGTCTCCCTTCTCACATTTGATGTTTCTAAGATTATCTTTGAGTGCCAGCTTCCTCTAATTGCTCTTGCTTTGGAATAGATCTGTCAATGCTTTCCACATCAAGTATGGAGAAGCCTTTCCATGCAGGCTGGACACAATGTGATCCTTCACGCCCTCCAACAGAATCCTTCGACACTTTGCTGTCTTCTTTTGCCAAACCACAGCTTCAGCAACATCAGTAGGCTTTGGGACCTCAGCCTCTATGAACTCCTTCAACCCATTGTCATCTAACACCGCCTCCATCCGGTCTTTCCATGCAATATAATTTGAGCTTCCTTCAAGAGCATAGTCCAATCGTACTCCGTTGAAAGACATTGCAACGTTGACACCAAGAAAACATTGCTGCAAATTCGAATTCCACCAGCTCAAAACTCAACCACTTCTGATCTAAAATTCGTGAGAACAAAGTATTTATCGTACAAAGATTGACTGTATGGGATTTTACCAGATATTTCACCTTCCAAAGGAAGGGTGAATCCAGAGGCTACCTGGCCCGATTACAGGCTCTGCCTGGAGAAATAAAATGTAAACACTTTCTGAATAATAGATCTAATGATCAACAACTCTGATACCATGTAGAAATTTTGAATAATATAACACTTATTCACAGAGAATATCCCGATTATACACTATTGCGGAATAAATTCATAATACATAAACTCCTCTACGTTGATCATCAATTTAGCAGCATCAAAAACAATGAAACATCAATCGCATGCGCACAATAACACAGTATGTAACCCGGGGAAAGCATACACCTGAAAACCCCACACTATCGATATATTATAATAATTGAGAACATGTGACAATACTGTTAGGATATTCCGACACATAGGATATAGTTAAGTTCAACTTGGTCTAGTATAGAGTTAGGTTAGAGTTAGGTAAAGTGTGTTTCTTTACCGTTGTACATTTTGTAACTTACAATCCGATGGTCACGATATGTAGTGATCCGACGGTTCACTCTCACCTCGGTATTACCGACACTTGATCCGTGGCTTGACACCCGATTGGTCCATGAGTTCTATTTAAAGCGCATGGAGGGTCATTGTTCGGGTAATCCGTGCATGAGAGAAGCTTATGTAAATTTTCATTCTTTGATTAATAAATTGTCTGTACCCACGTTGGGACAGGCCGTGGACTGTTTCCCTCCTTGCACTCTGAGGGTTTTAACCACGTCAAAAATACTGGTGTATTGATTTGATATCTGGTTGTGAGCGGTGTCCTCTTGGTATTCTTTCTGAGGAACTTACCCTGTAAATTCCTACATGGTATCAGAGCTATTTGAGGGCCGCGTCCGTTGGTGATCCAAATCTGAAGCCGGTAGAACTGCATGCGGCTGTCGTTTCCTAGATCTGCTGTTTCTGACTGCTTTCGGGCCGAGAGGACTGCTCTGTTGCGTTCAGAGCATCTGTTTCAGTGAGGAACCCCTTTCGTTTCACGCGAAAAGGTTTCTGGTAGCCCTAGCTGCGTCATTTTTCAGATCGGGAGGTATACAGTGTTTTTTTTGCAGTTTACTGTCATTTTCTCTCTGCTTATTTCGGTTTCGGTTTATTTAGCCTTTTTTTTTTCCGGATCTATACCTTTCATTTCTGCATATGCTCTTTACCCTGCGACTCTGTGCGATCTGGGCAAATCAGAAACAGAAAGAAAGGATTTTTCTCATGCGTATGCTCTTTTCCCTGCACCTTAGTGTGATCTCGGAAAATCAGAAACATTGAGAAAAATATTTAGTTTTTCGGCTAAAAGCTAACTTTGAGATTTTTTTTTAAAATTTCTAGTTTTTTGGCTAAAGCTAACTTCGAGCCGTAAGGTTCGTTTTTCTTTGGATATTCGTGTTGGGTTTTGTGTTTTGTGTTTTGTAGGGGAAAAGAGTCTTCCCAAGGCAAGCACGCAAATCGAGGCCCCCCCCCCCCCCCCTCTCTCTCTCTCTCTCTCTCTCTCTCTCTCTCTCAAATATTTTGTATAGATCAATTGGTTCAAAGACCTTTTAAGAGAGTAGAGGTCTTGGGTTCAAGTCTCCATTTTGTGGGGGCGGATTTTTTCATTCCCGCACATTCGCGCACTTTGCCGGCAACGTCAACAATTTTTTTTTCAAAAAGCCATAACTTCTTCATCCGGAAGCCTTTTTCAGAGCCGTTTTTTTTAAAACCGCCTATTTTTTCGAGATCTATCCATTGGACCACTTACTTTCAGCATCTTCAGCTTCAGTTGTTTTTCAAAAAATGGAAAGTCCATGCCAAGTCATTCTTGACAGCACTAACTACTTCCAATGGGTAGCCTACATGGGAGATTTACTTAGAAGTAAAGGTCTCTTCAGAATAGCCACAGACCAAGAGAAGAAACCCAAAGATGAAGACAAGGCCGAAAAATGGGAAAATCGACAAGATCAAGCACGTGGTTTGATAGGAATGTCTGTTTCTCCTGATCTTAGATTCCACATTGCAGAAATTGAAACTCCTCATGAAGCATTAGAAAAACTTGCTAAAGTTTTTGGGATTAAAAATGAAATTAGAGCCCATCAACTTGAGAATGAGTTGCTTACTTTGGATCCTAATAATTTTTCTTGCATTGAAGATTTCTTGTCCAAATTCAAGACCCTTAGATATCTCTTGGAAGGTGTTAAAGTTAAGAAAGAAGATGGTAACCTTATTTATTCCATCCTTACTAAGTTGGGACCAGCCTACTCTGTATTTGTTTCCACTTTCCATTCTACCAGGGAAGCTTTCATTTGTCAAGGCAAAGACTACAAGCCCCCTTCCTTTGACTCCTTTTGTGATTCCTTAATAAGAGAACAAGAAAAACTCTTACACCTTGGTCTTCTTAATCTTGGAAACTCTTCCTCGAAAGCGTTAGCCGCCCAGCAGCAACCAAATTCAAAGAATCCTAAGAAGTCTTATCCTCAAAGGAATGGTCCTAAACCAACTCAGCCTCAAGATGAAAGATCATTTCAGCAATATGACAAGACCAATAAAAACAAATGGAAGAAGACTGACAGACATTGTAACTTTTGTAATCGAGATGGCCACTTAGAATCTAAATGCTTTAAGAAGATGGAAGCCTTGGAAGCCGCAATGAAGAAACATAACATCCATCTGGAGCCTACTTCAACTTCAACTTCCGGAACGGCATTTTCTGCATGTCATCGTCAATCATCTCAGTCTGGTTATGCATTAAATGTATCTTCTTCTTCTTCTCATTCTCATGAGTGGCTCATTGATTCTGGAGCCTCTTGTCACATGGCCAAAAACCAAGCCATGTTTTCTTCTTTAAATGATTGTAACACCAAAAATATATATGTTGGTGATGATAGATCTCTTAATGTTGTAGGGACTGGAACTGTTCATCTAGACAATGGTCAGTTCAATGATGTATTATGTGTTCCAAACTTATCCTGCAACCTTCTATCTGTCTATCAGATAACTCATTCAGGTGAAGGTAAAATTGTTGAATTTTCACCTCATGATGTTGTAATCAAGGATCTAAAAGATCCTAAACAGATTCTAGCTACTGGTCTTGCTGATGATTCCAAAAGGTTGTATAAGTTTCACAACTTTGGGTCATCCCATCTTCCCTCAGTATTTGTTGCTCATAATGATGAAGTGAGCAAACTTTGGCATGAGCGGTATGGTCACTTAAACTATCGCTCCCTTCAGCATCTATGTAAAGAAAACATGGTGACAGGTCTTCCTATGGTATCTTGCAAAGATGGTGTTTGTTCCGGATGTGTACTCGGAAAACATCATCGGGACAGTTTTGACAAACGTGCCTCTTGGCACGCCTCAGCCCCTTTACAGCTTGTGCACAGTGATTTATGTGGTCCTCTTCCTGTTGCTTCATTCTCTGGCTGCAAGTACTTCTTAACTTTCATTGATGATTTCTCCAGACGCACTTGGGTATACTTCTTAAAACTCAAGAGCGAAGTATTTACCACCTTTTTGGCCTTCAAAGCATTCGTTGAAAAACAATCTGGACATCAAATTCTTAAGCTAAGAACTGATAATGGTGGAGAATATGTTAAAAATGCATTCATCAACTTTTGCACCGAAAATGGAATTCAAATGCAACATACTGTTCCATACACTCCACAACAAAATGGTGTAGCTGAAAGGAAAAATCGCACCTTAAAGGAAATGGCTAATTGTATGCTGCAATCTAAAGGACTCAGTCTTAGTTTTTGGGCCGAAGCAATTAATTGTGCAAATTATATAATCAATCGCACTCCTACTAAGGTTCTAGAGAATATCACTCCAGAAGAAGCCTGGAGTTCCATTAAACCAGATGTAAGTCACTTTCGTGTGTTTGGAAGTGAAGCATGGGCCCATATTCCAGATGAAAAGCATAAAGCCTTAGAACCTAAGAGTGAGAAATGTACTTTTGTTGGATATTCTGAAGATGTAAAAGGCTATAGACTTATTCCATTTAAGTCCAAAAATGTTATCATTAGAAGAGATGTAAAATTTGATGAAAATAAATCGGCCTGCGAGCCTAGTCCGGCGGATGTGCCACCTCTTCCTATCTCTTCTATCTTTGAAAACATTTCTTCTTCTGATGATGAAAGCGAGGATGATAATCCTTCCCCACCTTCTCAGGATCCTCAACTTCCAAGATGGGTCCGTGCTACTCGGGATGCAGCAGGTGATCTTGCCGGTGATCCTACAGATCAGCGACGTACACGTTCTCAGTTTGAAAGAGCCTCTTCTTTACTGGCTCAAGCTCCAGTAAATCATGATCCTGACACTTTTGCAGAAGCTTCAGGCCATCCACATTGGGAAACAGCTATGAATGAAGAATATCATTCATTGATGACAAATGATACATGGGATCTTGTTCCTCTACCAAAGGGACGCAAACTTGTTAGATGCAAATGGGTTTACAGAACCAAGTATGGACCAGATGGGAAAGTTGATAAACATAAAGCTCGTCTAGTTGCTAAGGGCTTTTCACAGGTTGAAGGCATTGACTACACTGAAACCTTCTCTCCAGTTGCCAAAATGAACTCTATCCGCCTTGTTCTTTCCCTTGCTGCCTCTTTAAAATGGGAAGTCCATCAAATGGATGTTAAATCTGCCTTCTTGCATGGTGACTTGCAGGAAGAAATCTATATGGAACAACCCATTGGCTTCATACAAACAGACTCCAGCCTCGTTTGTCGACTTAAGAAATCCCTTTATGGCCTCAAGCAAGCTCCTCGAGCTTGGTATGCCAAAATGGATAGCTTTCTTTTAGAATCTGGCTTTTCTAGGTGTCATTCTGACAATACTGTCTACACCAAGAAAGTGGGCAACTCTCTCATCATCCTTGTTCTTTATGTTGATGATCTTATTCTTACTGGTAGTGATCCCAACCTTATAAACCATGTGAAGTCCAGCCTTAAAAAGAAATTTGAAATGACAGACTTAGGACACTTACACTATTTTCTCGGTCTTCAAGTCTTGCAATCCCAAGAGGGTATTTTCCTTTCCCAGTCCAAGTATGCTTGTGATATTCTTCGTCATTTTCACATGGAAGACTGTAAGCCAGCCACTTCTCCCTTTCAGTCTGGAGTCAAACTTTCAGTCTCTTGTACTTCTCCTGAAGTTGATGCTACCTTATACCGTCAACTTGTCAGAAAACTCTTGTATTTAACCCATACTCGTCCTGATCTTTCCTTTGCTGTTGGCCTTGTTGCTCGTTTTATGCAAAACCCCCGTGAAAGTCATTGGAAAGCAGCTAAAAGAATACTTCGTTATGTTCGAGGTACAGTACAGTTTGGGATTCATTACAGTGCCAAAGCAGCTCCTCTGTTAGTTGGTTTCACTGATTCTGATTGGGCTGGTGACCTTGATGATCGGAAGTCTACTGCCGGTTATGTCTTCACTCTTGGTTCAGGACCTATTACATGGGCTTGTAAGAAACAGGCTGCCATTTCTCTTTCATCAGCAGAAGCAGAGTATCGTGGTGCCGTGGAAGCTAGTAAGGAAGCCTTGTGGCTTCGTCAGATCCTATCAGAGTTTGGCTTTGAGCAGCAGCATCCAACCACACTTTGGTGTGATAATCAAAGTGCCATTCAGCTATGCAAAGATCCAGTCCAGCATCAGCGCAGCAAACACATTGAACTACACATGCACTTCATCAGAAAGCTCATTCATGACCATGTTCTTGAAGTGCAATATTGTCCAACAGATGATCAGGTTGCAGACATCTTCACAAAGGCTCTCACAGAGGCGAAGTTCACTAAACTTCGATATATGCTTGGAGTTCAGGAAGTTGTCACTAAGGGGGGATAGGCTCTAGTGCCTCCTTCCTTCTCCTATTGTGTCATATTTGTAAATCCTTCAATCCTATCCCAAGTTGTTCTTAAGGGGGGATGTTAGGATATTCCGACACATAGGATATAGTTAAGTTCAACTTGGTCTAGTATAGAGTTAGGTTAGAGTTAGGTAAAGTGTGTTTCTTTACCGTTGTACATTTTGTAACTTACAATCCGACGGTCACGATATGTAGTGATCCGACGGTTCACTCTCACCTCGGTATTACCGACACTTGATCCGTGGCTTGACACCCGATTGGTCCATGAGTTCTATTTAAAGCGCATGGAGGGTCATTGTTCGGGTAATCCGTGCATGAGAGAAGCTTATGTAAATTTTCATTCTTTGATTAATAAATTGTCTGTACCCACGTTGGGACAGGCCGTGGACTGTTTCCCTCCTTGCACTCTGAGGGTTTTAACCACGTCAAAAATACTGGTGTATTGATTTGAGATCTGGTTGTGAGCGGTGTCCTCTTGGTATTCTTTCTGAGGAACTTACCCTGTAAATTCCTACAAATACATAGTACAATACTCCTCACAAGTACTCAGTACTATCTCCAATTGCTACACACAAAACTAGCTCAGATCTGATCAATCACAACTCAAATATCCTCCACTTCTTTGCCTGCCTCCACTGCACAATCTTGCAAGAGAATGAATGAGAATAGCTGATCCAAACTCCTATTTACCTTGGCTGATCCAAAATCACGTGAGCACAAGCTACAATTGCCTTGGTATTGGCCCACACTGCGCAGTCCTCATTGGAATAACTCAATCCCATTGATTGTGCAAGATCTCATGCACAACTATAGTCACAACTGATAGCAATCTCAACCTCTAACACCTATCTCCACTGAACTATACATGCACTGAGTTAACTGATGTATTCTTTAGTTGCATTATGAGTTAATAATTAGTGAATTAATTTAATCAATTAATTCACATCACTGATCACTAGTCTATTTGCAGTTAGACTAATTACAACTAGTATAACCAAGTCAAACTAGTTTACACTTTGGTGAAACCTTCAGGGTCTCTTCCTGTGTTGGTTTTTAGGTTGTCCTCCCTTTTTTTGAGTGGGAAATCTCTGAAGAGGTGCCCATGTTCATGAAATTTATGGCATCTGAATGGGATATGTTCATAGTTGACTGCCTGTACCCATTCCTCATCATATACTTCTATGATGACTTCATTCGGGAGTGCTCCTGATAAGTCCATTTCTACACATAGGCGGGCGAAGGAGGTATATTTACCTTGTAGAGTTGCCTCTGATATCTTTATAAAATGCCCTAATTTATTGCCTATAGCTTTTAAGGATTCAAGTAGCCAATAATCTAAAGGTAAGGAGTATATTCTGATCCATACCAGGACCGATGTGAACATTTCTCACTCCGAGACAAATTTCATCACCCAAGGTCACATGTAAAGGCCTGCGGCAGCATAGAAGTAGGGTCCTCCTTCGAATACTCTGTCTTTGTCCTCTAGGTTAGTGAAAACCACTGTGAAAAAACCCTTGGACCCAAGATGTAGATTTATTTCTCCCTTCGGTTTCCAGTTGTTTCTTATCCATGTGTACAACGCTTTCTCTGTGGGCCATATACCCATAAACTTACATATGACCGCGTAAGTCGCCATGTGATCTTTGTGCACCTGTAGTGCAGGATCATTTAAGACCACCCGAGGTTTAATGTTTGTCTTGGGCTTGCAGGGTCCTGTCATAGATATGTTCTCAGTTCTTTGACTACTATCTCCTGATTTCGTTTCTCTCCTGACTTCCTCGTGGATCCCTTCCTATTCAAGGGATTTTCTACCTTCTGGATTTTGAGTTCCTGTCGTCTTTGTCTCTGCCTCCGTTGGTTTCTGGAATTTGTTCAAACTCACCTTCTTGCTTCTGTTTGATACCACGTTACTGTAGGAGGGAGTGGAGCTCCCCCCTCCATGCCCCTCCATTATTACCAGCTCGCTCTTGTCGCCCCCTGTTCAAAGCCCTAGTCTCGCCCGTTTTGCCACCAACTTCATTATCTTAATGTGCATCTCTTTTAAAAAGTACTGCCCATTCACTCATACTGATATGCCTAAATATCCCTAAGAGGATGTGAGGGGTGTTGAACCAATGGTCAAAGAGGATCTCTGAAGGGTTCCATAAAAGGGAGATCCCCCCAGCACTTCCCCTTCCGTCCAGGGCTACCACTTCACACTTGGGATGCATACGACCAATAATTTCCTTAAGTCTTTCCTCAGTGACCTTTTTTCCTAAAGCATTATAGTATGGGGCTTCTCCTTTTTGAGACGATCCTACAAATATATATTTTTACCTCGATTGCTGAGGCCTCTCACATTCCAATAGATTATAATCATTGGGAAAATTTACTGATTTGGTGGAAGACCACAGAGAGTGGTACCACCCATCCTGAGTTGACTAATAGATCCCCTACCATCTGGATCGATTCCTTAAGGTTTTTCCAACCACATTTCTTGCCTCCCTTACTTTGGCTACTTTGTTATGAAGTGCTACCCATATGAGATCCAAGGATATATGGTGGATTAGGTGGATTTTGGCCCTGTTTGGCTTCATATTGGTGGAAGGTATATCGACAGAGATTATTTTTATCCTTCAGGATGAAGCTCTTGTCTAGATTCCTCAACTCATTCAATAATAATTTTAACACTTGCTCCTCTGCACTGAGATCTTCCTTCAATCTATCAATGTCCATGATTAATCCACTAGTTGTTCCTATTCTTCCATGTCCAAGGGTTTTGTCTAGGCTTTTCATTTTGGCTTGGGAGTAGATTTCAGCATATCTCTCCCTCTTACCTGATCTTTTTTACGATCCACTATTTTGGAACTCTCCCTCAGTTCTGCAGCACACAGAATACGTTTTGGTTCTCTGATTTCTGTGGTTGCACTGAGGGATTGGATTGAGACTATTTTGTCCCCCAATTATTGTATGAGACTTCTTAAAAACATTCGTTGGTGTCCTACAACTAGGCTGATTCCTTTGGAAATGGTGCATTCTCTGATTCCATTTGATTAAGTGGGAAAGCCTTATACATATGCCCAAACTCATGACATATTCTACAGCGAAAAGGAATATGTTCATAATACAACGGCTACTGCCATACTTCATCTTGATGCTCCATCTCCACAAATTTAGGAAGGGGCTCAGTGATGTTCATATAGACAGAGATGCGGGAATACGAAATATATCTCCCACGACGTGTAGATTCAACTACTTTCACGAATCTGCCAATAAAGTTATCAATCCCTTCCAGGATTTATGGATCCCAGAAATCAAATGGTAAGGCAAAACGACGAACCTAGACTAGGACAACCATGAACTATTCTTGATCTGGGTTGTAGAATTCTTCCCAATATCTCATGAAAAGGTGAGCATTATAATAGAAATATGGGCCATTTTCAAAGATCTGTTCCTTGTCCTTCAGGATGGAAAATATTACTGTAAAGAAACCTCTGGATTCTTGTTTCAGATCTATATGGCCTTTTGGTTTCCATTTTAGATGGATCCATTTGATCAGGATTCTTTCCGAGGGCCAGATGCCAATAAACTTGCAAATTAGGGCACAATCTTTCATATACTTGCGGTAATTATCCAATTTGTTGGAGGGGATCACGAACCTTGGCTTCTTGTTTTCTCTTCGAAAGAATTACCTTCAGATTCTTGCTTGCCACTAAGCTCCCATAATAGGGCCATCTTTAGGGTCGGCTCCATGAAGATCATCAGATAGGATGCTTGCTTTACTGTTGGATTCTCATGCTACCATGCTTTAATTTCCAAAAAATTCAATTTAATATTTAAATTTTTAAAAACTCTAATAAAGCTTATAAATTATTTAAAATTTTAATACATCAAAGCCTTTTAACCCAAAAAGTAATTACAATATAACCCTGCCTTTCAGCAAATATAAAAAGAAATATCGAAAATGAAAAGGGAGAAGTTATAACCCTATATAAATGGAAAAACATTGTAAGTTCCCGAAGTTAGCAGTGCATAATTTGTATCATAGAAGTGATGGTATCTATATAATGAATCGTAGAGAACCACACACGTATGTCGTGTTTTATTTGTAGAATTTATTTGTTGACTTTATGGAAGAGTTAATTTGTATGATAAGAGTGATGGTATCTATATAATGAATCATAGAGAACCACACATGTATGTCATGTTCTTTTATCTGTAGACTTTATGGAAGATAACATTGCATACTATTTAAGGATGACTAGGTATCAATTAGACTTTATGGAAGATAACATGGCATGCTATTTAAGGATGACTAGGTATCAATGGGATATGGAGTATTTAAGGATGACTAGGTATCAATGGGATATGGAGTGGTTATTAAAAGGAATTTTATTTTTTATTTTTTTCACTGAAACGGGTATGTTTTATTAATTTGAGGAATAGATTGGACTCACGCCATGGCAGCCATCATTACATTACTTCTGTTTCTGTTTCTTATGCTGATACAATATTTAGGATCCTCATGGATTACATGGGTGATAAGAGTTTTCGCCATTTATGAGGAGTTGTCCTTTCCCAAGCGTGCAGCCTTTGTTTGCCATCAGATCTGCTTCACTGTTCAGGCTTCTGAGAATATGGAGGAATTTGTAGGAGTCAAAGTCAAGCAGGACACTCTTTAATCTGTTTAGAGATTTGTTGAGACTTGCATTGTTAAACAGTTTGCCCATGTTTAAATTTTTTATTAAGATCTCTGAGTCTCCAAAGGCTTGGAACTCTTTGTCACCTCTATCTATAGCTATTTGACAAGCTATAAGGAGACCTTGAATCTCTGCCTGGTTGTTGGTTTTCTGCCCGATGCCCCAGCAAAAACTGTCCCTTCTTGTGCCATCCGGGGCATAGATGACCCCTCCGGCTCCTGCTGTCCCGGGGTTGCCTTTGGAGGCTCCGTCAAAGAAAATCGTGGTTATTTTTTGTTTTCGCCACCATTCTTGGAAGTTGGCTTCGAAGTCTCTTTTGTGCCATTCCGGATTCACTGAATGAGGGGTTGTTAACTGCTTTCGAGAATGAGGGGAGAGGGGGCCCAACCACCTCTCTTCTTCGGGAAGGAGCAAAGAGTCTTCTGGAAAATGTTGTTGTTGGACTGCTTCAAGGAGAAGGGATTTGGCCTTTACCGCTGCCACGAAAGGAGTTTGCAGCTTATCATTGAATATCAAGTCATTCCGGGTCAACCAAATCTGCCAGCAAACAAACTTGGGGATAGCGTTCCAGAATTTTCTCCAAATGGGCTTGCTGGGAATTTTGCTGAGGTAGCTTTGATTCCATGAGTCGAACAGGTCAGCAACAGAGTTATAAGAGGGGGATGGGATTTGTAACTCTTGTAGAATGAGACCCAATACTTGTTTGGCAAACTTGCATTCCATAAAGAGATGCCTGGCTGTTTCTGAGCTACTTCTACACAGCTCTCATCTATACAGCGCAGCTATGCTTTTCTTCATCAAATTGTCTCCAGTTAGCAACTTGTTGTGGACCAGCGTCCAAAAGAAGAAGTTTACTTTAGGTAGAGCTAGAGGTTCCCAAACTTTCTTCCAGAATTCCGGGGATTTACTACTGTTCTTGTTTGGTTGAAGGGCATTATAAGCTGCATCTGTTGTGTAAATTCCAGATCACCCCCATCCCTAGCTATCCTTCATCTTTCTATTCACTGCGGTCGCTTCCTCTAACAGTTCTTCAAGGACGCTCTTCTGCTGATTTAGTCGCTCTGGAATTCCAAAAAAATCCTAGCCTTGCCAGTCATCGTGGCAATCCTAGTTTGACAGATCATAGAAACTTTTTATACCTGCGCGTTCAAGCCAGCATTTTAATTCTTCTATTTCATCTATTTCCGCGAGGGGGTCACGATTCATAGTTCTGTCGTGCCACGGGTTTATGTGTTTGACGCTCCCTGGGATCTTGTACGCATTGCGCATGTAGAAACTCAATGTAATACTACATAATTTCCATACCTGGGAGCTGTGATTTGAATGAGCTATCTGGATATTCCTGAGCGGCACGTTTTGAGCATATTTTGTTTTCAGCATGTCGCAGACAGGGTGTTTGGGCTCTTTGAAGAGTTTCCAAATGATCTTGCCTCCCAACGCCAGATTGGCTAATGCCGGATCACAAATTTGGAGGCCTCCTTCAGAGATTGGGTGCTTGACCATGTCCCATTTCACTAAATGAAACTTGTTTTGGTTTCCTTTCCCCCCCTTCCAGAGGAAGTCTCGGAGAATTTTATAGATTTGATCTATTACGCTTTTAGGGTCGAGAAGGAAGGCTGCTTGGTAGATAGGGAGCGCCGATAAGACAGTCTTGATCAGGATGACTTTGCCTGCTTTTGTGAGCCAATATCCTCCCCAACCTGTAATTTTTGTTTTAATTTTGCTGATGATTTCAGACCACAACGACCTCTTATTGAAGCCGTTTGTGATGGGGAGACCAAGGTATTTAATCTTTTCCCATTTAGCATGTCCTTTAAAACCAAACAGATTGGAGATACTTGTGAGCTCTTGCTGCCCAATGTTCCAGCCATAGACTTTGCTTTTTTTCATTGATAGAGGCTCCTGAGACCCTGCAATAGCAATTGAGAACAAAGACAAAGGCTTTGGCTATTCTGACTGACGCACTCCCAGGAGGAGGGAGTCGTTCGCGAAGAGAGCGTGGTTCTGAGCTGGGGAAGAAGAGGAGTGTTTGAGGCCAGGGAGGGAACCTGAGGCTTTTTCGGCTGATAACTTTCTACTGAGAGAGTCCGCCATCAGGATGTATAGGAAAGGAGAGGGCGGGCATCCTTACCTGAGACCTCCCTGAGCTTGGAAAAAGGAGGTGGGTCGACTGTTTACAAGAGGGGCAATCCAGGGATTGTGGGTGCAGGCAGAGATGAGATTGACAAAATGAGGAGAGAAGCCAAAGGAGAGGAGGACTTTGTAAAGGAAGGAGCGATTAACACGGTCAAAGGCATTGTCCATATCAAGTTTTATCAGCATACATTTTTCTTTACGCTGATTGCTTGAATGGATTATCTCCTGCACCTGGATGACATTATCCAAGATGTGCATTCCTTCAAAGCCACCTTGATTGCTAGAGATTAGCCTATTGAGCAATGGCTTGATCCTGTTGGCTATAAGCTTTGCCAGAATTTTGTAAGAGGCGTTATAGAGCGATTTTGGCCTGAATCTGGTGAATGTTTTTGGATTGGTTTCTTTTGGGATGAGGGCGAGATAAGTGGAGTTGGTTCCTCCCCCTACCTTGGCTTTTCCCATGAAACCTTTTACCATCTTTAAGAGATCAGTTTTGATAATGTGCTAGCGGGTCTTGTAAAAGTGAATGGTGAATCCGTTAGGGCCGGGGGCCTTGTCTGGATCCATAGACCAAATGACTTTGCTGACTTCATCTTTAGTAATGGGGTTGATGAGAATGGAATTGTCTTCAGGGTTGACCAGAAGAGGGATGTTGGAGAGGAGGTCAACAGTTTCCTCCTCATTGACATGGTTACCTGCGGTGTAGAGCTGTCTGAAACGTCCAACGGCTGCTTCTTTTATCTGGCTGAACCCTTTGTAGATCTGCCCCTCTGTGGTTGTTATTTCAGAAATATGGTTTCTGGAGAGTCTTGATCGATATTGGCGATGGAAGAAAGTGGTGTTCCGATCACCAGCCTTCAGCCACATGCTTCGAGATTTAATTCGCCAGTACTCTTCCTCCATCTAGAGAGATCGATATGTTGAGCATTGAGTTTTAACTTCTTTGTCTAGGAGCGTTGGAGTAATATCTCTTCTTTCCATTTCTACTTGCAAAGCCTCAAGGGACTGTACAATTTCTTTTCCTAGGCTGGTTGGATTTGGAGCCGATTTCTTTATCCAATCCTTCAGGGCTTACTTTGTGGCTTTGAGCTTTTGTTCCCATACGTAACTGGAGGACCCAGTGACTGGTTTTGCCCATGCGGTTTTCACTGTATCTATGAAGCCTTCCCTTTCTATCCAAAGAGAGATGAATCGAAAGGGGATTGGGCCGAGATCTTCTTCATCTTCCAGTATGAGTTGGATCGGCTTATGATCTGAGGTCAATTTGGGCAAAATTTTGGTGATGATTATCTTCTTATTCATCATCAGAGTACCTTGCACTAAAAAACAGTACAGTCGAGCAGAGATATGGTCCTCACCCACTTGGTTGTTGGACCATGTGTAGAGCCCTTTGACCGGTGTGAAATTGAGAAGATCCCATTGCTGGATGAGGTCTTCCACCATGGGGAGAATGGGGTCTCTGTTATTAGTTCCTCCCCTTTTTTCTTTGGCTTTTAAGACTATATTTAAATCCCTGGCAAGAATGATGTTACTAGGGGAGTGTTGCTCAAGAAATTCAGTGAGATATTTCCAATAGTCCCTCTTTTCAGAATACAGGATAGGTACATAAAGATTGAAAAGGGAGATGGTTAACTTTCTTGTGCAGTGCGTTAGTTCCATGTAGATCCAGTGCTGGGTCTCATGGTATTTGTTCAGCTGGAAGAGATCTTTTGTCCAAAGAGTTGCCAGCCCTCCAGATGAGCCTCTTGCGCTGATTGCTCTTCTTGTGCTTTTCTTCCATTTCTTCTTGCTGATGTCTAGCAGGGCTTTCCCCTCTATCTTAGTCTCTCGGAGCATTAGAATGTCTAAGGGTTCTATTTTGAGGTGATCCTTAACCGCTTCTACTTTCGAGGGGTTTCCTAGACCTCTACAGTTCCAAGAGACGAGGTGCATTATTTACCAAGGATAGGATGGGAGCCTCCATTGGGGGGCCTGTTCCTGGAATTTCTCCCGATTGACATCTCTATTGTAGGTTGACTCCCTTCAGTTTTGAGCCTTTCCGCCTCCTCTTCCCTTGCTTCTCTATGATATTTCCTTCCAACTTTTCTTGTGGGTTGCTCGAGGGTTTCCTCCTTCAAGGAGTCAAAGTTTTCAGCTGGTTTTTTCCTTGCTACTTCTGCGTATGAAGGGTTGGAGTGTTAGGATATTCCGAAACATAGGAAATAGTTAAGTACAACTTGGTCTAGTATAGAGTTAGGTAAAGTGTGTTTCTTTACTATGTACATTTTGTAACTTACAATCCGACGGTCACGATATGTAGTGATCCGACGGTTCATTCTCTCCTCGGTATTACCGACACTTGATCCGTGGCTTAACACTCGATTGGTCCATGATCTCTATTTAAAGAGCATGGAGGGTCATTTGTAGGGTAATCGGTCTATGAGAGAAGCATATGTAAATTTTCATTCTTTTATTAATAAATTGCCTGAAGTGGCCGCGTTGGCTCAGGTCGTGGACTGTTTCCCTCTTTGAGGGTTTTAACCATGTCAAAATATTGGTGTATTGATCTGTGATCTTTTTCTGAGCGGTGTCTTTTGGTGTTCTGTTTGAGGAACTTACCCTGTAAATTCCTACATGGTATCAGAGCTATTTGAGGGTCGTGTCCGTCGGTGATCCAAATATGAAGCCGATAGAACTGCATCCGACTATCGTTTCCTAGATCTACTGTTTCCGACTACTTTCGAGCCAAGAGGACTACTCTGTTGTGTTGGGAGCATCTGTTCCAGTGAGGAACCCCTTTCGTTTCACGCGAAAAGGTTTCTGGTAGCCCTAGCTGCGTCATTTTTAAGATCTGGAGGTATACAGTGTTTATTTGCAGTTTACAATTATTTTCTCTCTGTTTATTTCGGTTTTCGGTTTATTTAGCTTTTTTTATTATCGGATCTATACCTTTCATTTCTGTGTATGCTCTTTGCCCTGCGACTCTGTGCGATATGGGCAAATCAAAAACAGAAAGGAAGGATTTTTCTCATGCATATGCTCTTTTCCGCTGCGCCTTAGTGTGATCTCGGAAAATCAGAAACATTGAGGAAAACATTTAGTTTCCGGCTAAAGCTAACTTCAAGCCGCAAGGTTCATTTTTGAAAATATTTAGTTTCCGGCTAAAGCTAACTTCAAGCCGCAAGGTTTGTTTTTGAAAATATTTAGTTTCCGGCTAAAGCTAACTTCGAGCCGCAAGGTTTGTTTTTTTTTGTATGTCCGTGTTGGGTTTTGTGTTTTTTGTTTTGTAGGGAAAAATAACTTTCTCAAAGCAAGCATGCAACCCAAAGCATCAACCCCCCCCCCCCCTCTCTCTCTCTCAAACTTTTTGTATAGCTCACTTGGTGCAAAGCTAATTTATGAGAGTAGAGGTCTTGGGTTCAAGTCTCCATTTTGTGGGGGCGGAATTTTCATTTCCGCACATTCTGGCACTTCATCGGTGACTTCATCAAATTTTCTTCAGAAAGCCATAACTTCTTCATCCGGAAGTCGTTTTCAGAACCGTTTTTTTTGAAACAGCCTATTTTTTCGAGATCTTTCCATTGAAACACTTAGTTTCAGTATCTATAGCTTCAATTTTTTTTAAATGGAAATTCCATGCCAAGTTATTCTTGACAGCACCAACTACTTCCAATGGTGGTCCTACATTGTGGATTTACTTAGAAGTAAAGGTCTTTACAGAATAACCACAGGCCAAGAGACCAAACCGAAAGATGAAGACAAGGCAGCTAAATGGGAAAATAGGCAAGACCAAGCACGTGGGTTGATAGGGATGTCTATTTCTCCAGATCTTAGATTCCATATTGCAGAACTTGATACTCCTGATGAAGCGATGAAACAGAATACTAAAGTCTTTGGAATTAAAAATGAACTTAAAGCCCATCAACTTGAAAATGAATTGCTTACATTGGACACCAATAATTTTTCTTGCATTGAAGATTTTTTGTCCAAGTTCAAGACCCTTAGACTTCTCTTGGAAGGTGTTAAGGTTAAGAAAGAAGATAGTAGCCTTATCTACTCCATTCTTACTAAGTTGGGACCAGCCTATTCTGTGTTTGTTTCCACCTTCCATTCTACAAGAGAAGCCTTCATTTCTCAAGGACAAACCTACAAGTCCCCTTCCTTTGATTCCTTTTGTGATTCTTTAATAAGAAAACAAGAAAAACTCTTACATCTTGGTCTTATTCATCTTGGAAACTCTTCTAAGAAAGCGTTAGCCGCCCAGCAACAACCAAATCCAAAGAATCCTAAGAAGTTGTATCCTAAAAAGAATGGTCCTAAACCAAACAAGGGTCCTAAGCAATTTCAGCCTTAAAATGAAAAATCATTTCAACAGAATGATAAGACAAATAAAAACAAAGGGAAGAAGATTGATAGACATTGCAACTTTTGTAATCGAGATGGCCACTTAGAATCCAAATGCTTTAAGAAGATGGAAGCCTTGGAACCAACAATGAAGAAGCATAACATCCATTTGGAGCACTATTCAACTTCAACTTCATCTTCAGGAATGACACTTTCTGCATGTGGTTGTCAAGCATCTCTGTCTAGCTATGCACTAAATGTATCTTCTTCTTCTCATTCTCATGAGTGGCTCATTGATTCTGGAGCTTCTTATCACATGGCCAAAAACAAAGCCATGTTTTCTTCTTTAAATGATTGTAACACCAAAAATATATATGTTGGTGATGATAGCTCTCTTAGTGTTGTAGGGACTGGAACTGTTCATATAGACAATGGTCAGTTTAATGATGTATTATGTGTTCCAACCTTATCCTGCAACCTTCTATCTGTATATCAGATAACTCATTCAGGTGAAGGTAAAATCGTTGAATTTTCACCTCACGATGTTGCAATTAAGGACCTAAGAGATCCTAGACAGATTTTAGCTACTGGCATTGCTGATGATTCTACAAGGTTGTATAAGTTTCACAACTTTGGGTCATCAAATCTTCCCTCAGTATTTGTTGCTCATAATGATGAAGTGAGCAAACTTTGGCATGAGCGATTTGGTCACTTAAACTATCGTTCTCTTCAGAATCTACGTAAAGAAAATATGGTGATAGGTCTTCCAATGGTATCTTGTAGAGATGGTGTTTGTTCCGGATGTGTACTCGGAAAACATCATAGGGACAGTTTTGAAAAATGTGCCTCTTGGCACGCCTCAGCCCCTTTACAGCTTGTGCATAGTGATTTATGTGGTCCACTTCCAGTTGCTTCATTCTCTGGCTACAAGTATTTCTTAACTTTCATTGATGATTTCTCCAGACGCACTTGGGTATACTTCTTAAAACTCAAGAGTGAAGTATTTAACATGTTCTTGGCCTTTAAGGCCTTTGTTGAAAAACAATCTGGACATCAAATTCTTAAGCTAAGATCTGATAATGGCGGAGAATATGTTAAAAACACATTCATCAACTTTTGCACTGAGAATGGAATTCAAATGCAACATATTGTTCCATATACTCCACAACAAAATGGTGTAGCTGAAAGGAAGAATCACACCTTAAAGGAAATGGCTAATTGTATGCTTCAATCTAAAGGACTTAGTCTTAATTATTGGGCAGAAGCAATTAACTGTGCAAATTACATAATAAATCGCACTCCTACTAAGGTTTTAAAGAATATCACTCCAGAAGAAGCATGGAGCTCAATCAAACCAGATGTAAGTCACTTTCATGTTTTTGGAATTGAGGCATGGACCCATATTCCAGATGAGAAACATAAAGCTTTAGAACCTAAGAGTGAAAAATGTATTTTTGTTGGATATTCTGAAGATGTCAAAGGATATAGACTTATTCCACTTAAATCCAAAAATGTTATCATTAGAAGAGATGTAAAGTTTGTTGAAAATATATCGGCCTGCGAGCCTAGTTCGGCGGATGTGCCACCTCTCCCTATCTCTTCTACTTTTGAAAAAAATTCTTCTTCAGATGATGAAAGCGAGGATGAAAATCCTCTCCCACCTTCTCAGGATCCTCCTTCAGCTCCTCAGCTTCCAAAATGGGTCCATCTACTCGGGATGAAGCAGGTGATCTTGCCGGTGATCCTACAGATCAACGCCATACACGTTCTCAGTTCGAGAGAGCCTCTTCTTTACTGGCTCAAGCTTCAGTGAATTATGATCCTGACACCTTTGCAGAAGCTTCAGTCCATCCATATTGGGAAGCAGCTATGAATGAAGAATATCATTCATTATTGGCAAATGATACATGGGATCTTGTTCCTCTACCAAAGGGACAAAAACTTGTTAGATGCAAATGGGTTTAAAGAACCAAGTATGGACCAGATGGGAAAGTTGATAAACATAAAGCTCGTCTTGTTGCTAAGGGTTTTTCACAAGTTGAAGGCATTGACTACACTGAAACCTTCTCCCCTACTGCCAAAATGAACTCTATCCGCCTTGTTCTTTCCCTTGTTGCTTCTTTTAAATGGGAAGTCCATCAGATGGATGTTAAATCCGCCTTCTTGCATGGGGACTTGCATGAAGAAATCTATATGGAACAACCTATTGGCTTTATACAAACAGACTCCAGCCTTGTATGTCGGCTTAAGAAATCCCTTTATGGTCTCAAGGAAGCTCCTCGAGCTTGGTATGCCAAAATGGATAACTTTCTTTTAGAATCTGGCTTCTCTAGGTGTCATTCTGACAATACTGTCTACACCAAGAAAGTGGGCAAGTCTCTTATCATTCTTGTTCTTTATGTTGATGATCTTATCCTCACTGGTAGTGATCCCAACCTTATAAACCATGTGAAGTCTAGCCTTAAAAAGAAGTTTGAAATGACAGACTTAAGACACTTACATTATTTTCTCGGTCTTCAAGTCTTGCAATCCAAGGAAGGTATTTCCCTTTCTCAATCCAAGTATGCCTGTGATATTCTACGCCATTTTCACATGGAAGACTGTAAGCCAGCCCCTTCTCCCTTTCAGTCTGGAGTCAAACTTTAAGTCACTTGTACTTCTCCTGAAGTTGATGCTACCTTATACCGTCAACTTGTAGGAAAAATTTTGTATCTAACCCATACTCGTCCTGACGTTTCCTTTGCCGTTGGCCTTGTTTCTCGGTTTATGCAAAACCCACATGAAAGTCATTGGAAAGCAGCTAAAAGAATACTTCGTTATGTTCGAGGTACAGTTCAGTTTGGGATTCATTCTAGTGCCAAAGGAGCTCCTCTATTGGTTGGTTTCACTGATTCCGATTGGGCTGGTGACCTTGATGATCGGAAGTCTACTGCAGGTTATGTGTTCACTCTTGGTTCAGGACCTATTACATGGGCTTGCAAGAAACAAGGTGTCATTTCTCTTTCTTCAGTAGAAGCAGAGTATCGTGGTGCCGTTGAAGCTAGTAAGGAAGCCTTGTGGCTTCGTCAGATCCTGTCAGAGTTTGGCTTTCAGCAGCAGCATCCGACTACACTTTGGTGTGATAATCAAAGTGCCATTCAACTATGCAAAGATCCAGTCCAACATCAGCGCAACAAACACATTGAACTGCACATGCACTTCATCAGAAAGCTCATTCACGACCATGTTCTTGAAGTGCAATATTGTTCAACAGATGATCAAGTTGCAGACATCTTTACAAAGGCTCTCACAGAGGCGAAGTTCACTAAACTTCGATTTATGGTTGGAGTTCAGGAAGTTGTCACTAAGGGGGATAGGCTCTAGTGCCTCCTTCCTTCTCCTATTGTGTCATATTTGTAAATCCTTCAATCCTATCCCAAGTTGTTCTTAAGGGGGGATGTTAGGATATTCCGACACATAGGAAATAGTTAAGTACAACTTGGTCTAGTATAGAGTTAGGTATAGAGTTAGGTAAAGTGTGTTTCTTTACTATGTACATTTTGTAACTTACAATCTGACGGTCACGATATGTAGTGATCCGACGGTTCATTCTCTCCTCAGTATTACCGACACTTGATCCGTGGCTTAACACCCGATTGGTTCATGATCTCTATTTAAAGGGCATGGAGGGTCATTTGTAGGGTAATCCATCTATGAGAGAAGCATATGTAAATTTTCATTCTTTTATTAATAAATTGCCTGAAGTGGCCGTGTTGGCTCAGGCCGTGGACTGTTTCCCTCTTTGAGGGTTTTAACCACGTCAAAATACTGGTGTATTGATCTGTGATCTGTTTATGAGCGGTGTCCTTTGGTGTTCTGTCTGAGGAACTTACCCTGTAAATTCCTACATGGTACATGGAGGGGCTTCTTTGGGAGGCTTCCAGATGAGCCATTTCTACATCTTCTATGTTGGTGATGGGAGGATCGATCTGGTCCACATTTTCCGGGGCTGCTGTGGCTGACTTACTTTGGCTGTTTTCTTTACCATTTTCTTGGGTGGGATTGGACCTACTTGGAGTCTCTTTCGGAGTACCTTTCCCATTGCCTTTCTCTGATTGGTGGTTTTTTGTACTTGAGTCCATTGCTAGCCGTTCTATTTGTCTGGCTGTTCTTTCGCCTTCTTCTTGCAATGTTTGGCGAAGTGCCCGTAGCCATGGCAGTGTCTGCATTTAAATGGCAGTTGTTCATATTCCAACTCTTGGACATGCATCTAGCCTGTGACTGTAATTTTATGGCTTCCGGCAAACCCTCTTCAGGTCAACTTTGACACAGATGCGTGCACATGAATATTGATCTTTTCTTACCACCTGATCTATATATTTTCCTAAACCATTGCCGATGATTTGGAGAGACTTCTGGTTCCAGCAGTGTAGGGGGAGATGGGGGAGCCGCACCCACACCGGTACAGCTCATGGGACATCCTGGGTTGGGTCGAAATCTGGCGACCATTTGTTTAGGTATAGACCTTGGGGGCCCATAAAATAAGGTCTGTTTCTGAAGATTAAGCTTCTATCCTCTCCACTTTCAAATACGAAGATGAAAAAACCTTTGCCTATGAAGTAGCTTTTTATACCTTCTTTGATTAACGGCTTCCAGTTCCTTTGTGTCCAGTCCTTTACCGACTTGGGTGAGGGCCAGAGGCCCGTGAACTGGCCTATGAGGCCTCTCTTAGCGAGGTTCAAAGTTGCTTTGCAGGTTTCTTCTTTAGGAAGGGCTACCGTGGGGATGGAATCCATTTTCTTGACGAACTTCTGTTGATTGACAGAAGGCGGTCGCTTGTAGCTTGATGCGATCATTGCTTTGAATGCGGTCACCTCCGGGGGTGGGGGCAGGGGAGGGTCCAATGGGTCTGGGCCCCCTGGGGGCGCCATGGCTGGGCACAGCTAATCAAGTCAGACAATCACGTAGCAGGGAGCAACTTCGATTAGGCTGATGCAGGGGATGGCGGCCCAGGTCAGATGGAGTGGGATCGGGCGAGCCCAGCAATAGGTGGTTGCCAGGCGAAGAGGCCGCAGGAGGCAGCTCATGAAGGGAGGGTGAGCCGGCTAGGTCAAGCCCGCAGAGCTATGCGCAAGTATTGTCGCGATTTTTTAAAAGGAATTTTATTTTAATTGTGGATTCATTTTATTAAAAAAAAAGGTTAAAAAAAACAAAGATTTGCTCATAGAGTAAAGGTCTTACTTTTCATATGGTTTCATACTTCTTAGATATTGTGTGTTAATAATTTATTTTAGGGGATGGGATGGTAGTGGATTAGTGTAATGATTTATTTACATGAATATTGTCGAGATTTATGGAAGCCATTTATTAAATAAAATAAAATAAATTAAAATGGTATTATTTGTGATGAATTCATAACTCTTCTCTTCAAACTGATTTTTCAAAAAGAATTCCTTAAGATCACTTTGGAGGCAATATAAGTGTTGAAACATAGTGCAAGTTGATATATACAATAAAATTTTACATATTTGAGGATATATGGAGCCTTGGCTTCTCCTAATCTATTTCATGTTGTAACACCCCATTTTCGATAGTATGTAAATATAATTGTGTCCTAGTGTCATCGCGAGTCATGGAAAATATGTTTTATAAATTTTAATATTGGAACAAAGAATTTAAAATGATGTAAATGAATTTTCATATCATTAATAAGCATTTTTTAGCAAATAACTAAAGGTTTGAGCACTTGTACAAGCCATTATGAGTGGAAACCATTAAGAGGGCTAAGGGGATCACTTTTCCTACTACAAAAATAACATTCACCAAATAAAAAAATTTCAAATTCAAATTTGAAATGATTTCCCTCTCTTTTCGTTTGCCCAAAAAATGATTATTGAGAGGGGGTTGTGTAGTTTGGTAGCAATATAGACTTTGTTATGGAGGTATCAGGTGTATATGGAATAGATGGAAAATTTATTCAATGGTATAACAAAACCGTCTTAAGTTCAAATTTTGACTCATGAATGCTTTTGCAACAAGCAAGAGAAAATGTTGATTATTCTTAGGCGGGGGGAATGGGGATGCATGTGGGAGTCAAGAGAATCATCATTCCATGTGTGGGTAGTGTGAAAAATACATAGGAGTTGTAGAAAGATATTTTCTACAGGCTCTATCAATTCTATGAGTTCCATGAGCAAGAAAAGTGAAAAGTTATTAGTGGTCTTGATATTGAATTTTAGTGGAAATTATAACTCAATTTGGTTTCCAAAATTCATGAAAAAGTTTGCCAAAGATGAGATAAACCCATTTCTAAATATTGAGGTATGTGAGAACTTGAATTTGAGTGCCAAATTTGGGAAGAAAATATTAAAGTCTACTTAGCAATAGAATTTTGATGTTGGATGGAAAACAAAATAGGCATTGAGAGGGGAGGGAACTAAGGAACTCCATAGGAAATTAATGGACTCCCTTGTGCAAATTTAACTAGCCAAGAAAGCATCCATATAATATGTGAAAGTATTGAGGTTGGTAGGTAGAGGGTTTTCTACCGTGGGATTCCCTAGCTAGGGGATGGATAGCAATAAATAAAGATATGCACAAATGAGCCTATGGTTTGGAAGAAAATGGCTCACCCTTCATCAATTGTAGGAAATTGATTTTCAAATGTTTTATCATCCCTTTTAATTGATGTGTATCAATTATAACTTAAATAATCTTAATTTCCTAAATTGATGTTACCTGTTGTGTGTATGTTAATGATTTTAATATCATGGTTGAGCGTATTAGGTTAATGAGAAACGTTTTTTATGACACCAATAAGAACATAGAGACCTTTCCTTGATGGATGGATTCATAAGTGAAATATTAAGCTTCCATAAGAAGAATAATCAAGCCTCAATCATTTGGATTGGATAATTATATTATTTTTCATCCATCTTAGTGTTTTATAAACATAAAATTTTGGGGAATAAACTTGTGGGGTCAGTTTATCAGTGGTCCCTGTTTTGAAAAAATAAGGGTGAAAAACTTCAAGGTCCATTTTAATGCCTCAAATGAACACCTTTTGTGGTTTCAAGCTTACTATGGACCCAGATTCTATAATATAGAGACTATACCTTTCCAATGAAAGCTTCTATTAGAAATTTATGCCTCATGGACGTTGACCAATTTTTGACCACCATAATTCGATCGGATACCACATCAACCCACACTACTCATGGAAACATGCTTAACAACATGGAAAATATGAAGATGTCTTTAAAATAGTCAATTTTGTAAGTTTAGTAAAGATTTGAAGGTGTAAAACGCAACCCATAGTTGGCTATCAAGATGCATTATAATTGAGCCACTATGAGGAAAATGGGTGCCCTTCTATTCAAGTGTATTTTGTTCCATAATAGAGGAAAGTAGTTAAGAGTGGATATAGATAGCATAAAACAAACAGGGTTTGTGTTTGATAGAATCTCATAGGCAACAAGTCTCACTGATTTTTATTTATATCATTTTGATTCAGAGAAAGAGAGAGAACAATAGCCTCACCTTCTATCTAGGTTTTCTCCTATAAGGATTTCCTAGAGCATATCTTGGTGTTCATTTTGCTTAATGAGTGATTGTATTTACCCGTTCTCTATTTTCCACATTTTATATTGCATTCATAAGTATAAAAAAACTTATTATATCTAGAAATTTAAGGAAATCAACCTTCATAGAATATATTTAAGATTTCAGTATATTTTTATTAGATATGTTGTGACAAACTATCTACAGGAATATCCATAGCAGTTTATGGATCATATTGGTATCAGAGTAGGTGTCTTTGGTTATTCTATTGGAATTTGTAGGGGATTAGATTAGTTTAAGCATAAAGTCATAAAACCATAGGCATGGAAAATGAATCAGTTTATGATAACCCTCGAGATTTGATAAAGGATAGGTTTGTGTGGCTGGAAAAACAAATTGTAGATACAAACTATAATGTGAGCTTCCTCATGGTGGTCATAACCAATAATCTCAGTTTGTTCGAAGAAGATGGAGGTTCCAATGGAGGTTTCCAAAGGAGAAATAGGGGAATTAATAAGGGCTATATAAGGAGTACAAGGGAAAACCCGAAAAAGAATTGCCAAGTTCGAACGTCATAAACCATTCGTAGCCTTTTTCAAGGTGGAAGTGCAGGCAGACATCAATTCATATCAAGGTGAGATTAACATTTTGAAATTAAATAGTAATTAGAGATTTTCTATAGTGTTCACGACATAGGATAGAAACATTAAATTTTTTTTTCTTTGTCTGAACCTAGAGGGCCATGCCCTGACCTAGTGTGAAAGCCACATGGAAACCCTAAAGTTGGAGGGGAATCAACTTTTGAATAAGTGGGAGGATTTTAATACTCATAAATTCCCAATTATCCTCTATTTGATACATAGAGGACCAATATATCTAGTAGCATTACTTCACCTAGAGATAAGCGTAGAGTGTACAAGAGTACACCAAAAAATTCAAAAGTATGGAAATAATGTTGGGTATCTCTCCCAATAACATAGACATAATCCTTAAGTATCTAGGGAGTCTACACAATAATTTGTGGAAGCAAGTGATGTTATTCAAATTCATAATAGTGGATGAAGCTTGTGTGTAGTCCTAGTAATTGGAGAACTTAGGCTAGAAGAAAGGGTAGTTGAGTGGATGAAATTGAAAGGAACACTAAGAAACTTCCAAAGAAGGGAAGAAGAAGTTGAGAGGAGGAAAGGACAAAAAGAATTTGGTCACTTCACAACAATGCAAAGATCCTATCAATCACTATAATAGTAATGAAAACACAGTGGATAAGTCTTATAAATTACATTTAGATTTGAACTCAAAGAACGATAAGAAGGAAAAAAAGAAGAAAAATATCATGGCCACAAATTTGAGCAATCAAGTGGAAAACAAATCGGATGCGGATGAGAATATTTTCTTCGCAGTAGTGCATAATGGGGTGAATATTAGTATCCTTTAACAATAGGAAGATAAGGAGATGACCAAACTCTTCCATATAAAGATACATGTTAAAAGGACAAAGATCGATGCTTTGTTTGACTCAGGGTCATAGGAAAAACTCATAGAAACAGATTTAGTCAATAAACATAGTGTTAGCGCTTGAAATTTCACCTCAGGCTGAGAAAGGTAAACCTCAAGGCAACATCAAACCATTTAGCCTCGTAGCTAGCCCTACGGGGCAGGAGAAGGCTCTCTCCGGTCTGTCTCGTAAAATTTTCAATAGATGAGATGACCAATAGGGTAACACTGATATTAGGCTAGTAAACTGATCAAAGAGTTTGATTTAGGGTTTTTTGGTGGCAAATTGAGGAGAGGGCAATTTTGGGTGCGGGGATTGAACACAGTTTCTGCAGGGAGTTCCTTGGGGCGAGGTAGGAGACATCGTTGATGCCTTTAACTGAGGTGAATGGTCAGGAATGAAAGATGAGGAGATAAAGAGAGCAAACAATCACTTTGAATTCTCTTTAGACAGAAGAAAACATTGAAATTAAACAAACTTAAAAGCAGAGCATGGCAAGCATGAATTCATACTTTAACACTTCATTTGTTTAATGTGCAGAAGTAAAAGAAAGGAAATGAATCACATAACAATCTTACAAGAACATTGAGAAACACACCATCAACACATGAGTCCACAAGAATCCCAAAGAGGACTGCAAAACCCTGGTCTTCCTTAGCCAAAAATTGCAGAGATACAGTGAATAATACAATGATAGCTTTTCCCTCAAGAGTCCAACCATGAAAATGAGCAAGAAAGTACATAATATAGATGATATAACCTCTTTCCCTGCCTCCATGGGTCGAGCTCACTATCGTAGGAGTTGTTTCAACCACTTCTAAACTAAGCACTACAAACTAGGCAGTCAAAACAACTTGCCTCTATAAACTTGGAAACCAATTCATTCATTTAATATTTACCCTTTTCATGAATGAATGTTCTAGAAGTGTTACATAAGAGTAAAAGTGTCTAAAAAGTACAATAATTACATCAAAGAGAATCACATTTCATCCCAAAAAGTCAAACTGAGTCAAATCTGCGTTTTCTGGGCTCTACAGTGCATTTCTGGACAAAACTGCCTGACAGGTCGCGCGCCCCTGCCTGACGGGTCGCGCGCCTTTGGAGCCATGTTTGGGGCACTTGAAGGTGGAAAAATTGAGAAAAAGTAAGCTTGTTGGAAAGGTCTGTGAGTCTAATTTCCAACCCAACTGGAATTTCGGAATTTGGAGTTCATTTGGCCTGTCAAAACTCAAATCTCCCAAGACTGCTTTCTGCAATTCAAAAAAGTGGCAGAAAGTCAATTTTTACTATTTTTTGACTTTCTGGAAGCCCAAAACTTCACCAAATATCAAGTCCATCCATGAGCATATGTAACTTTGCATGAAAAATCTGAAAATGCTGAGTTTTGGTCAAAAGGAGTTGCCATGATGAAGGGTCGCGCGGGGGCTGAGACCCGTTAATGGAGAAAACCTGTAAATGGCACAAAAAATTCACAAATGACAAAATTTTCTCCAAATTTCTTGAAATTTGGGCTGGGAGTCCCCAATCAAGTACCATGCTGAGTCAAAGAGGCTTTGACCAAAATTTGGAGTGGATCGGGCCTTTTTCTCCTTTTTTGTGCCTTGGTCAACCTCCTTGGATCCGGCGATTGTAATTTTGACATTTCTCTAAAACCATGACACCTGTGAAAAAAGTGAGGGAGGTTTTTCTTCTTTGGCATGTTATGGACAAAAAACTCTCTCAGTTTTCCAAAATTCATCTTTTATTGCTCTGAAACGGCTTTTGAGTGCGACTTGTCCCGATGTGTGAAACAAGGAATTTTGTCGAAATGGAGCGAAATGAAGGGGATAGGGGGCTTCTAAATTCTTGGGGAAATTTTTGGGAGTGGGGAGGGATGTTAGGAAGCAGGGGAAAGTGGAGTCGCAGAGATTGAGCGAGGGGAAGGGGTCAAAAAGGGCAAAACACAGGCCAAACCTAGAAAATTGCCAGGTTGTAGCTAGAAACTAGGGTTTGTGCAAAAATGAGGAATTTGGGGGATCTAAGGGATGGGAAGCATTTTATAGGGTATTTTAAGGATAGGGGAAGGTGTATGAATATCTGGATACAAGTTTTTCCGATGACTTGACCGTCCAAGAGAAATTGGCTTTCAAAACCCTAGGAGAGGGAAATGACCTTGCCAAGGCACAACTGAAGCATGAACAAGGTGTACGATGACTCATTAGACACTGAGATGATAATGAAAACCCTATGAATGATGATAGACTCAGCTGAATAATGACATGGAACGACATTTTGACAACTTTAGAAGGAGTTAAAGCAAACCCTAGACCTAATGCCTAGTGACCAAATTTTGCTTGAAAACTCTTTGAAATGACAAAATTTGACCTTGACACTCTGAGACCACTTTGTAGGAGCATATTTGATCACTGGAGGAAGGATGGAAAGACTGACACTAACATTGGCTCCAATGGGGATGGTAGCTCCTTGGAGGTGCCAAGAACTGCAGACCTCTGGGAGAGCAGACCAGTGCCTTTCAATCATTGGGAAATGGAGTCATTATTTGACAAACAATACAAGACTTTGACTCATTTATTGAATGAAAACTTGACTGAAAACTGACTGAAACTTAACTAAAACTTGACTCAAACCGACTCGATGGCAAACTGAAATAACTTGAAAAACTCACTCAACAGACCAAACACAAATGACTCATGACTGACTCAACTAAAACAAGAACTTACAAAGCTTTTTTAAAGGGCAGCAGTCCATCAAGATTTGAAATCATGATGACAACCACCTGTGTTGCTTACAAGACAATATACATCAAACTATATCAAAATGCCAATGCAACCAATCAAGCAGATGCCTTCTTGATTGATTCTTCTTATCAGATCTTCTGGTCAACAGTACAAACCTATAACTGAGCATCCAAAAACATAGCTGACCATGATCTCCTTCATCACTGAACACTGCAATAAACACTATCACTGCTGGCTCCAACAAACTTGCTAGAAGATCGTGAAAAACATGAAGAGTTGCCACTGCCACCTCCTGCTGAAAGAACAAGGTGTCTTTTGTTTCAATTTCTGGTCTGCCTTCCTCATGTGCTTCGGTGAAAGTATGCTTAGGGGCTTCAAAAAACTCTGAACAAATGGATGGGCATATCTCTTCTTGTAAAAACATTTCAACACATGAGACATATGAAGAATCTGAAAGGTAATCCTGTATGCTATGATCTTTTGTAGTCTGACTGTATGGTAGGTCATTCTCATATGATATGACAGCCAGATTCTCATCTTTGTGACGGAAAACATTATCTATTTGCTGATCTACAAGACAATCATCTTTTTCAACAGAGGAAGAAGTTTTCCCAACACTTTCCTGACTATGTGTGCACTGCAAGTCTGCTGTAGCTTGGGTTGTGACAAGACCTTTCAAAAGCTGATCTATCTCCTCTTCAGACAAAGGAGACAATGCCTTTTGTTTTCTTCTGATTAAACAGTAATTATCTTCATACGATAGGGCACTCAAACTATCATTTATTACTGAGCTATTGAAAGGAGATTCATCACTTACTTGCACAAAGATCTCACCTTGATGTTCATGAACATCTGAATCCAAAACTCTGTCTATGATCTCAACAGTAGAGCTCTCTTTGATGGGCTTCAGCACAAGGTATGCTTGGTCATCACAATCTGAATCTAGTTCTAAAGTAGCTGACTGGGCATTATCACAATCTACAATCAGCACTGGACTTACTTGCATACTGCTGTCTTCTGTGGGCAGATCTGAAATGTCATTCTCCCTTTCATCATTTTCAGCCATATGACCATCTTCAGCTTGCTGATCTTGATTCTGCTGCAAAATGTCCTGGTCATCTTGATGGGAATTCTCTAAGTTTTCTTTATGCTGCTGAAATGGATTCTCATACAGAGCCTCCATGATCTCAACATCCATAAAATTATCATCTTCATAATATTTCTCAAGGCTTTCAATAAAACTATAAGCATGCTTGCAACAGTCTTGAACCAAATTTAATGATGGATAAGATGCTTGATATCTTTCAATGAACATAGCATGAAAATCCTTTAAACAGTAAATACAAGCAGGCGGCAAACTTTCATACCATGATTGGGCTTTACCTTCCAGAGTGGCCAAGAATATCTTCATCAAGCAATCTTCAGGAAAACCCACCTTCAACTTGCGAATATGCATATGAAATCTAACCAGATGTAAAGCGGCATCCTTCTTACCATCATCATTAAATATAGGCAGATTCTTTAACCAATCTACCTTCGGAATTTTGTTCGGAAAACCTGGAATGTGATCTCGGCTCAAGGGAGCATATCTTCTTGCAATCCGATCCATCTTGAAAAGCTCAAAGCTACTGATCTCTCTGCAGTGAAGTCACCATGAAGCATTGATCTCTGGAGTTTTCAGTGAAAGGAGTCGCCAGTGAATGATTTCAGCCTTTCAAGTGTCTGATCATTGTCCACTATCAACAATCAGATCTGAACTTGATACATGTACTGGGGTAAAATGCAGATGAAGTGTTGTATTCACAAGTTCACGGAGATTGACTGAAGCAGCGTTTATCTACTTCCGATTAAGCAAAGCAAAATCATTTCAAAGGCTACCTGGCATAAATTCAGGCTCCGTCTAAGACTTATGAAACAAACACATCAATCAACGAACAATTTGTTCTTCCCCAGTATGGTCGCCAGTATGTTAGCGCTTGAAATTTCACCTCAGGCTGAGAAAGGTAAACCTCAAGGCAACATCAAACCATTTAGCCTCGTAGCTAGCCCTACGGAGCAGGAGAAGGCTCTCTTCGGTCTGTCTCGTAAAATTTTCAATAGATGAGATGAACAATAGGGTAACGCTGATATTAGGCTAGTAAACTGATCAAAGAGTTTGATTTAGGGTTTTTAGGGTTTTTTGGTGGCAAATTGAGGAGAGGGCAATTTTGGGTGCGGGGATTGAACACAGTTTCTACAGGGAGTTCCTTGGGGCGAGGTAGGAGACAGCGTTGATGCCTTTAACTGAGGTGAATGGTCAGGAATGAAAGATGAGGAGCTAAAGAGAGCAAACAATCACTTTGAATTCTCTTTAGACAGAAGAAAGCATTGAAATTAAACAAACTTAAAAGCAGAGCATGGCAAGCATGAATTCATACTTTAACACTTCATTTGTTTAATGTGCAGAAGTAAAAGAAAGGAAATGAATCACATAACAATCTTACAAGAACATTGAGAAACACACCATCAACACATGAGTCCACAAGAATCCCAAAGAGGACTGCAAAACCCTGGTCTTCCTTAGCCAAAAATTGCAGAGATACAGTGAATAATACAATGATAGCTTCTCCCTCAAGAGTCCAACCATGAAAATGAGCAAGAAAGTACATAATATAGATGATCTAACCTCTTTCCCTGCCTCCATGGGTCGAGCTCACTATCCTAGGAGCTGTTTCAACCACTTCTAAACTAAGCACTACAAACTAGGCAGTCAAAACAACTTGCCTCTATAAACTTGGAAACCAATTCATTCATTTAATATTTACCCTTTTCATGAATGAATGTTCTAGAAGTGTTACATAAGAGTAAAAGTGTCTAAAAATTACAATAATTACATCAAAGAGAATCACATTTCATCCCAAAAAGTCAAACTGAGTCAAATCTGCGTTTTCTGGGCTCTACAGTGCATTTCTGGACAAAACTGCCTGATAGGTCGCGCGCCCCTGCCTGACGGGTAGCGCACCTTTGGAGCCATGTTTGGGGCATTTGTAGGTGGCCAAATTGAGCAAAAGTGGGCTTGTTGGAAAGGTCTGCGAGTCTACTTTCTAACCCAACTAGAATTTCAGAATTTGGAGTTCATTTTCCCTGTCAAAACTCAAATCTCCCAAGACTGTTTTCTGCAATTCAAAAACGTGGCAGAAAGTCAATTTTTACTAGTTTTTTGACTTTCTGGAGGCCCAAAACTTCACCAAATCTCAAGTCCATCCATGAGCATATGTAACTTTGCATGAAAAATCTGAAAATGCTGAGTTTTGGTCAAAAGGAGTTGCCATGATGCAGGGTCGCGCGGGGGGTGAGACCCATTAATGGAGAAAACCTGTAAATGGCACAAAAATTCACAAATGACAAAATTTTCTCCAAATTTCTTGAAATTTGGGCTGGGAGTCCCCAATCAAGTACCATGCTGAGTCAAAGAGGCTTTGACCAAAATTTGGAGTGGATCGGGCCTTTTTCTCCTTTTTTGTGCCTTGGCCAACCTCCTTGGATCCAGCGATTGTAATTTTGACATTTCTCTAAAACCATGACACCTGTCAAAAAAGTGAGGGAGGTTTTTCTTCTTTGGAATGTTATGGACAAAAACCTCTCTCCGTTTTCCAAAATTCATCTTTGATTGCTCTGAAATGGCTTTTGAGTGCGACTTGTCCCGATGTGTGAAACAATGAATTTTGTCGAAATGGAGCGAAATGAAGGGGATAGGGGGCTTCTAAATTCTTGGGGAAATTTTTGGGAGTGGGGAGGGATGTTAGGAAGTAGGGGAAAGTGGAATCGTAGAGATTGAGCGAGGGGAAGGGGTCGAAAAGGGCAAAACACAGGCCAAACCTAGAAAATTGCCAAGTTGTAGCTAGAAACTAGGGTTTGTGCAAAAATGAGGAATTTGGGGGATCTAAGGGATGGGAAGCATTTGATAGGCTATTTTAAGGATAGGGGAAGGTGTATGAACATCTGGATACAATTTTTGCCGATGACTTGACCGTCCAAGAGAAATTGGCTTTCAAAACCCTAGGAGAGGGAAATGACCTTGCCAAGGCACAATTGAAGCATGAACAAGGTGTACAATGACTCATTAGACACTGAGATGATAATGACAACCCTATGAATGATGATAGACTCAGTTGAATAATGACATGGACCGACATTTTGACAACTTTAGAAGGAGTTAAAGCAAACCCTAGACCTAATGCCTAGTGACCAAATTTTGCTTGAAAACTCTTTGAAATGACAAAATTTGACCTTGACACTCTGAGACCACTTTGTAGGAGCATATTTGATCACTGGAGGAAGGCTGGAAAGACTGACACTAACACATAGATTGGAGGTCCATGACCATCCTAACATATATCCGTTAGTATGGGCCAACAAGGACGAAAATATAAGGGTAACCAAATAATGTAAAATCACATTTGTTATTAGTGTTTATTTTATATATGAAGTAGAATTTGGGATGTAGTTCTACTTACTGAATGTGGATTTGTGTTTGGGAATGCCTATATGTACAAGAGAAACGCAATCTTCATTTGGAGATCTCAATAATATCACCTCATCAAGGATGGGAAATCCTTCATCATAAACAAGCACAAGGGAAAGTCAAAGATTTCATTTGTAAGTGCCAACCAACTTAAAAAAAATAATAATAAATAAATAAATAAATAAATAATAATAAAAAATTAAAATAAAATTAAAATTAAAATAAAATAAAATAAAATAAAATAAATAAATAAAAATAAAAAAATAAAATAAAAAAAATAAAATAAATAATAAAAAATAAAATAAAATATTATTAGTTCTTGTAGAAAAGTATGTTTTAAATTTTTAAAGAGAAAATATGTATGTAGAAGATTTAATGAGAGAAGCACTAATAAATATACAAAACATCTAGAATAATTTCTATAAGAATACATGGGAGTATTCTAAGAGCTAAAAATATACCACCCAAGAGGGAAGAGGAGAACGAGATCCAACTATTTCTAAGCTAAGAAAATGAGGTGAAGAAGTAGTTGTAGCAGTTGTTGGAGTAGGGTGTTATTCAAACATATACCTCACAATGTTGTCACTTGTAATAATTGTGCCTAAGGATGGGACTTGGAAAATTACATTCATTACAACATTTTAAACAAAATTACACCCAAGAACAACCACCCCTTGCTTATGATTCATGACATGTTGAATAATTTGTAGCAAGAAAATTATTTCACCAAGTTGGATTTAGAATCATGATATCACTAGGTTTGAGTTAGAAAAGATGATACTTGGAAGACTTCATTCAAAACTATAAAAGGTTTATATGAGTGGGTATTCATGCGATTTGGCCTATACAGTGCACCAATTGCATTCATGAGGGTTTATTTTAACAGGAATTGAGAAATTTGCTTTAAAAATCTACATGAGACATGAAACAATATTACATCATAATTACAAAATTTTTCCTATTGGGCTTTGAATTCTCTATAGATTCAAGATGAGCAAGCCAACTGACAAAATTTTATCTCTAAACCTAAATAACTGACTATAACACTTTTAAAAGAAAGTCTTCCAAAAGGAGCAAAGATATACTAAAAAAAAATTAGATTCCATAAAACTAGGCTAATTATTGGGAGTTTTAGCTATATAAATGAGGTCATCTGCTTCACTGGTGTCCTCATTGATACCAAAAAGGCCTCTGCGATCCATAAACATTGAGTTCATTGATTGAGTGTATTATTGGTTCCTTTGAGCTAGCTAAAGTTGAATTGATTCCATAATTAATGAATGGAGGAGGATAAAGAGGTTTATTGATTATAAGTTCTCCTTATTTGAACATGGTTCAACAATTATCTTGTTTATTAGCTTCAAAAAATTTATGTCTAAGAGAATGAAAAATTGAATAAGAATGAGACAATATAATTCAAATACTTCAGACAAGAATGGAGACTCTTGGATCAACAAATATGGACCCATACTTCATATGATGAATTAGAATGTGGGAGTTACTTAGAACATAAATTTGGTGAATATTTAGCGAGGAAGCCTAAATAAAACCTTGGTATGGATTGTAGGCATCTGCTTGGTTATCAAAGGCAGCAACAAGGCCCCAAGAATATGTGCTTTCTAGTTTTCCTCTAGGGAGTAAAATAGTTCCCAACCCCCTGCCCCTTTTTCTTGACACCTCGAGATTTATTTTTGATGCCCCATTAAATAATAAGACTAAATTCTCTTAATGAGCAAAGAGGAATCTTCTCTAGAGATAATTGCAGTTGTCGGGTCTAGAAGGGAATGGTGAAAGTTTTCTCTATTTCTTGCAAGTCAAATTTTATAGCAAAGAAAATTGGAAGAGGAATCCATAATATTCTAAGAAGAATTTTGTAAGAAAGGGAACCAATGTATCATTTTTCTTGTGAATCAAATAATTGAGAAATAGTGGAGGGACAATCCAACCTGTGATAAATACCTCTTAAAGTGAATTCCCAAACCTATTTTGTGAATTTAGATTCCAAAAACAAATGAATAACTAATTCTTATTATTTTTTTCACAACATGCATTAAGAGAGGCCATTTATGACACACTTTCATAGGTTTTCAAACATGGGATTTATTTTATGAGCTAACATCCAACATAAAATATTCACTTTAGGAAGACCGTCAACGTTCCATATCCTAGACAACATAACTAATTTAGGAGGATACTGTAATACCCATTCCCCACCCATGTGTTGTACATGTATGCATGTGGATATTGAGGGCGGGGTATCTTTGAACATATCCATATGATTAGGCTAGTGGGACAAGTTATGACATGTTAAGGCCCTTGAGCCGAGTTATATTATGTGGCATGCGTGACCATGTAGATATGTTAGAAATGTTTTGCGGCTAAGTCGTAGTGGGGGGCCATATTTAAACATTGTAAATATTATGCATATTTTTACATTAATAAAATAGGTTGGATGTAGAGCCCACTCCACGAAAAAATAGTATGGGTGTGTAACTACAGGAAAGGCAACAATTGTTTTCTTTTAAATGAAAATTGCATGGAGGCCCAGATGGCTCTAAAGGGTTCCACATGGAAAAGTAAAGCCATGCTTAAAAGAATTATATCTTTCCTGTGAGAATTATTCAGTCAACTGTTTAGTTAATCATTCAATTTCGATGACTAAGGATACAATAAGTCCTAGGGGGACTCTGGAACTAGTTGAGATGTGGTTATTTAGTTAATCACACGAAATTGGATGCATCCTAGGCTTAGAGATTGGTTCTCTAGTTCAGTGAGCATTAGTGGCTCCAGTTATGGCTTGGTGGCCATGGAGTGCTAGTGGAACTTAATTAAGTGATATTCAGTGAGTTTTGGTTTCAAATCTAGCATTGAATATATGGTTTTTCAATTTTGAATGATAACACTTAGACATCGATGAGAAGCAGAGCTCTTGGAGTTGCAGGTTGATACCATTATGGTTGGCCATAAGTAACCCTTGAAGTTGGGCACCATCAAGGAACTCAAGTTGTGCCACTTGGGTGATTTTTAGGGGAATGTGAGCCTATGGCTAGAGACTAGGGTTGTTGGGGTTGGTGCATGGTCAGGGTTTTGGTTGTTTGGTTTACAACCATTTCATATGGAGTTGTTGTCCCAACTCGGGGGTGACATGTACTTGAGACTATGTACCCCATGCTCTATGGCTGGGTGGAACATGCAGAGCCTGCAACTAGTTGGTTCTTCAAGTTTAGATAAGTGTTCACCAAATGCTCTATTTATATGTCATGTGTTATAATAATAATTTAAAGATATTAAACTAATATCTTTATATAAATTCTTTAGTTTAATAGTGATAATTATAAACTATAATATAATAAAAATTAAATTTCACATTAAGATATCATATATAAATAAATACGAATATGCTTAAAGCTAATAATAATATTGTAAAGATATTTAATACAAAACTAAATGTAATATTAGTAAATATTTAAATATACTTGAAAATAATAACTCCTTGAAATATAATATTATGGTGAGATATTACAAAGTTTTCCAAAACAACTTAATATAAAAATTTTGAAATTTATAAATGCAATTGCCTTTATGTCACAAAGGATTACCACATTTTCTCCTCACATATTATTCCTTTTCTATGGAGACTCCACTTAATCAACCTATATATTAGTGTCCTTGTTTGTGGGATATTAACAAATACCTTTAATCTCACTAGATGTTGGTAAAAACCTCCCAAAACCTTTTTGTTGACCTCCAACACATCCTTTTAATAAAAAAACACCTTATTTTTCCCAAATACCCCTTTAAATACCCCCAATACTTATAAACACCCATTACCCCACATCCCTTCCCCCAATACCTACAAATATTATCTCTATTTTTCACAATTTTAAAATCCCTTTATTAATAAATGTGATAAGATATTGGTTAACAAGATGAAGTCACCATTCTTCTTAAAAAAAACTTAAAAAGCAAAAATCAAAATAGAATATACTTACTTCATTATCTTAAATCTTTTTACTCTTAAATATTCTCACTTTGTTGATTTGGTTTCCTTCATATCATAAAAGATATTTAAATTTTATTTCAACATGATATTCCTCTCACACACCAATTAAATAAAATTAAAAGAGACAAATAAAAAAATCAAACTAAAATAAACATATTTTTTTGTCATAAAATTTTTATCTCAACATGACATTCCTCTCGTATACAAATTAAATCAAATTAAAATAGACAAATAAACAATAAAACTAAAGTAAACATATTTTTCACAATATAAGTCTTCCCACTTGATGCACTCACCTTCATGTCATAAGGATTGCTACAGGTTGTCCCCCACATGTCACTCTTCTTGCATACAAATTAAATCAAATCAAAACAAATAAACTAAAAATTGAAGATCAAAGTAAAATATACTCGTTTCCTTATCTTAAAAATTCTTCCCACTTTAAAGATGTGGTTTCCTTCATGTAAGGAATGATTGATGATTTTTCTCTCCACTTCTTAGTCCCCTCACACACATATTGGCGTGTTAATATCTTGCAAATCTTTGTTTCATTGGAGTGTGCATCATTGTCTTGCAAACTTTTGTCACATTGGTTGGGTGTTTTTCTTATTGGTAAAGTTTCTTATTTTTGTAATTCCCAGTTGAATTTTAGTAGATTGGGAGATTTCCTCTTCCACCCCTTTTTGGGTTCTAAGACTTTATTTTTTTTCCTAGCTTCAAAGAAGAGGGTGTAGTTTCCGTATTTTTGGGTGTTTGGCTTAGACCATTATGTACTTGGAGTTTGGGAGTGGGTGTGGTATCTCTCAGAGTTGGTATCAGTTTTGGAATGGATAATTTGTCCCTTATCTCCATTTAACGCTCTACCATGCTCTCTTTGTGGTTAGTTAATCATTCCTCGAGGTGGTGGATCTAGAGGTAGATAAGGTCAACATAGTAACATAATACCTTCTTCCTTACAATTTCGGTTAGTTTTTGAACACTTTGTAATGACATATTGTAATGGTGGCACCCCACATTTTTATTCTTTTACAAGCTCTCCAGGGTAAACATGAGCTGAGTGTCACTATCATATGACTTGACCTCGAAGTTCCAGTTATGGAAGTGTGACCCACAAACTACAAGCTTACAGACATCCCTCAAGGACTACAGATCACTTAGGAACCTGGCAACCACCCCAGGTGATCAATCCCTGAGTTGGAACTCTTTTTCACTAACTTAGCAGCCCAACTGCACCCTTGACACACTGTGGATGCGGTTATGAGGCTCCAACTACACGCACAAGCTTTCTTATCAGTGGTTCTGACAAAAAATCCTCTGTTTAGTGCATGCAATTGCGAGATCTATGCCATTATTTTAGGTAAGCTCCCATACCATTGCCTAGAATTGCCTGTAACTTTATAGAAACATAAATAAGGCGATAACAAGGTTAACCATTCAGAACTTGAACAAGATCTTGACCAATACATAAAGATTCCGTCAAACATATGATAAACATATAATATACAGGTCATGAATTCATATATGATCATAAACTCCTTAACTTCATCTTAGAATCACCAAGAAGGCTTAATTCCCTCTCTAGTTAGATACAACAACACTTGTTATCCCATGCATTCATCCACCATTCAATATACTATCAAATCATGGAAAAGAGCCATAGTTAGAGCACATCATAGAACCATGCTTATAACCAAAATAGAAACCATGAAAAATCAATGATAAAATCCACATAATAGCAAGTACATGTGCTCATAAATCACAATAGGGAAAATATATTATTTAGCTTATGCTAAAGCCAACCAAGTTAGGGACTTCCATGTACCACCCGACCATAGATTGGCCTGAACCAAATATTTCTTTCAGCTAATTACCCCTGTGTCATATTCCAAGCATGAATGTGGGATCTCATGGGATAAAATAAGACATAATCAACCAAGGACCCCATAATTCAAACCACATCCACCCTCAAGCTACCGTGATCTCAACTAAAACAGTCCCAATATCACAAAACCAAACCATGCTTGAATGCCTCAGAATTTCTTCACCATACTTTAAGGAATCTTCCTATCTCCACCCACCTGTTGAGGTATTCGTGGAGAAAAGAATCTCCACCCCCAACCTTTGGTATTTCCCTAAGACCACCACACCTGGTTCCAAAACCTTTTGTAAATTCAAGGCTCAACCAAGAATGAATCCCATCACACCATGGTTATCCAGGAAATGACAAGGCAAGACTGAAACCACAGTGAAACCAAACAAAACCCATGCCAATGACAACAAATAAATAAATTCATGTACCATGCATTCACATCGCAACAAAGAAATCACACAGGAAACTTGATACATGCAAGATATTCTTGTTGAAGTTGTTGATCGAACCTTCTCCTTGCTTCCTTCGATTCCCTTTGCTTGTCCTTTTCCTTCCTTTAATTTCTTGCTTTCCTTTCTCCAAATCCAAGTTAATGATAAAGAGCTCCAAGAATGATCTAAGTGTGCAAGAGTGTAAGAGAGCCTAAAGCTAAACTGATAAGAGCTAAACCAAAAGTTGTGAATTGTTTCTCTGATGCCTTTTTATCATTGATCTCCCTTTTTCTTCATTTTCCTTTATTTTCCTTTTATTTCCTTTGCATGCAAATTGGTATCTCTTCAGCTTTATTTTCTCCCATTTTCCATATTTATCATAATTAAATGCCAAATATTTCCTCTTTTCCTTTTCTAATGCCTTTTCCAATCTCCATAGCCATTAATAAACCACAAGTGATGCCACTAAAATGTATTCCCAACATTCAACTTGGAATACATTTTCAATAACTTTGGTCTCATTTTTCCTTTATGATCCTTTATTACATGAAACTTTAACCCAGGGCTATTACAAACCCCTCCATCTTGGGGGAACATCGTGTTCAGTGTTCTATGTCACCTATGACCAATAAACCGCTAAAAACAAAACATATTACTCGTGGAGCTTTATAATGCAACATTGTGATATTTACAATAACATCCATATATGTGTGTGTGTGTGTGAAATACTCATTTCCTTGAACCAACAAATAATGAAAGATTCAAAGCCTGCACCTAATTATCCATATCTCATGTAGCTTCATCAGGGCAAAAGTGCTTCTACTTTAACTTGATTTATTACTTGGTTTCGTAGCATGAGTTGTTTCCACTGCAATATGCATTGATGTTGTGGCTAGAACTCTCCCTCTGGTTCCACCTGCAATACAAATAAATCAATTGCATGATCAAAATCTTACACATATCTCCTATGAAACATGGAAAACATCATGGAATTTCACTATTGGAAACAATGCAATTCGGTAGGCCACTAGTCCAATCCTCTCAAGGATATCAAAAGGCACTCAATACCGAGGTGTCAGCTTGGCACATGACCGAATCCTCAATGAGCTCCTCTTGGGCTTGATGCGCAACTACACATGCTCCCCAACCTGAAACTCCTTGAATTCTTTGTGTTGATATGCATAACTCTTCTGCATTTTCTATGCTTCCTTTAAATTCCTCTTAATAACATACATCTCCTACACCATCTCATCCAACATGTTTGATCCAATCAACACCTTATTCACTGGATCACTCCAGCTGATATGAGTATTACAACTCTGCCTATAAAGATCCTCAAATGGACTCATCCTCAAGGATTCCTAATACCCATTATTATATGCAAACTCCACCAGTGGAAGATAATCCTCCCACTTCCTTTGTTGATGCATGAAATACATCCTCAACATGTCTTCAATAATCTTGTTAACTCTCTTTGTCGATCCATCTGTCTGTGGATGATAAGTTGTACTAAGAGCTAACTCTATCCCCAAACCTGCAAACAACTCCTTTCAAAACTTGGAAGTGAACTTGGAATCTCTATATATATCATAGTCTTGGATATACCATGCAATCTCACTATCTCCTTGATGAATATCCGAGTTAGCTCACTAGACGAATTCGTAGGCTTCACTGCAATGAAATGACCTACCTTAATTAAACTTTCAACCACAACCATATTGGAATTATGTTGCTTCGATGTCCTCAGAAAACCTGTAATGAAGTCCATGGCAATGACCTCCCATTTCCACTCCGGAATTACAATAGGCTGTAATAAACTAGATGGGTGCTTACACTCAACTTTCATTTGCTGACAGTCAAAACATCTAGAAACAAACTCATCCACTTCTTTCTTCAAATTCGGCCAATGATAGAACTTTTGGATTGTTTTCAAAGTATTTTGATATCTTTGGTGACCTAAATATGGCTTGAGATGAAACTCCCTCAATATAAGCTTCTTGATCTCCCTGCTATCTAGCACATAAATCATGTTCCTGAATCTGACCAAGCCATCTTTCGTGAGGTGATAATTCTCATCCCTATCACCTTCACCCTGATTTTATAATCTCTGCTTCAAGTGTTGGTAACTATCATCATGCTACCCTTCCTGCAAGATATGCTCCTATAAATCTATCCCATAAGATTGATAGCTGAAATATGATTCACCTGCACTCTCCTAATGAGAGCATCTGCAACCTTTTGCTTCTTTCCCTTGATGTATCTAATCTCAAAATCAAACTCAATGAGAATAGCCAACCATCTCGCTTGCCTGGAATTCAGATTAGGTTGGTCAAACAAATACCTCAATCCATTATTATCACTCATTACAATAAAACTCCTACCAAGAAGATAACTCCTCCACCTCCTCAAGATATGAATGATAATTGCCAACTCAAGATCATGAGTCACATAGTTCTGCTCATGCTCATTCAACTTCCTTAACTCATAGTATACCAACTTTCCTTCCTGCATCAGGACTCCACTGAGTCATTTCTTGCAAGCATCTGTACAACCTACAAACTCCTTATTAGGATATGTAATCTTCAAAATTGAAGTGTTTGTAAGCAAATGCTTCAATTGTTGAAACTAGTTGCACATTTCTTAGTCCATTCAAACTTATTTCCTTTTCTCTGCAAATATCTAATAAGATAGGAAATCCATGAGAATTTCGTGATAAATTGCTTGTAATAACTTGCTAGTCCCATGAATGATCTAACCTCATCCACATTCCAAGGATTTGGCTACTTTGTGATAGCTCTAATCTTTTTAGCATCCACTACTATTCCTTCCTTGGAAATGTGTCCCAAGTAATGAATATGAGGGTGAAAGAAAATACACATTCTAAGGTTTGCATACAACTAATGTTCTCTCAACAATCTTAATGTTGCTGCCAAGTGCCCTGCATGCTCCTCCTCATTCTTAGCGTATATCAATATATTGTCAATGAATACTACCACAAACTTATCCATATAAGGACACAACACATTGTTCATCAAGCACATGAAAGTGGTTGGAGCATTAGTAAGACCAAAAGGAACCACCAAAAATTGATAGTTCCCATGCCTCATATGGAATTCGGTCTTGTAGATGTCTTCTTCTTTCATGTGCACCTGATGATATCTTGATCTCAACTAAATTTTTGAGAACATTGTTTCTCCCTTCAACTGATCAAACAAGTCAGCAATCCGCGACAATGGATACATGTTCTTAATAGTCACCTTGTTCAGATGCCTATAATCAAAGCAAAATATGGGAGTACCATCCTTCTTCTTTAGAAACAACACGAGTGCATGCCAAGGTGATACACTTGGCCTTGTGTATCCCTTATCAAGCATTTCCTTAAGTTGCAATTTTGATTCCACCAACTCTGGATTGCTCATCCTGTAAAGTGCCTTTTATGTTGGTGATGCTCTTGATACCAACTCAATAGATAAATCCACTTCCATATAAGGTGGTAACTCTGAAACCTCTTCACAAAAGACAGCTTGAAACTGCTACAAAACAAGATACTTCTCCTGGACTTCATCATTCTCAACATCCTTCCCTTTACATTAGAGGAAATTTCAACCTAAAAGTACCCATGAAATTTTTATGTAATTTCCATGTCATAATATGTAAACCAATCAAAATCCTTTAAATTTAAAAAGAGGTATATGTAAATATTTTGGAGGGAAAAGAAGAAAAATTACTTTTTTTTTTAATTGTATTTTTATCTTATCTCCTTATAAGGTTACTCAAATTTCAAGTCTAGACAGTCATAGGATGCGGAATTAAATTCCACATCCAATGAGTACCTATTATGCATACTTGTGAGAAGACCCACATTGATAAAAATTGAAGATACATTAAAAAAGTGTGTTCAACATGCTTTTTTAATGTATCTTCAATTTTTAGCAATGTGGATCTTCTCACAAGTGTGCATAATGGGTACTCGTTGGATGTGGAATTTAATTATGCATCCAACGAGTATCTCCACTTGAAATTTCAGTAAACCTATAAGGAGATAAGCCTAAAATAAAATTTAAAAAATAGTTTTGTTCTTTTCCCTAAAAAATTCATAACTCATGTTTTGTTATTTTAACCATTATTTTATTATTTTTCCATAGGAGGCCACTTTTAGGCTGAAATTTTCTCTAATGTCACTGGAAATATGCACTACAAACAATACACACCCTTTCATGTAACTGTGTTTTGCCTGCATGCCTATAACCATTCTCACTGATGTAAGCTTGTTCTTTCCCTGCAAGATTCTCTTTTCTCCATCGTCATCTAGGCACTCAATGGACTTATTATAACAATCTACCTTAGTCCTATGAGTAAACAACCAATCAATACCCAGAAGTATATCATAGGAACCCAAAGGAAGCACATTTAGATGTGTTGATGTAGGCATACCATTCAACTCAAATTCATAAGCTCTGACCCAATGATGAACTCTTTTCGTGGTCCCTGTAGCCAAATGCACCAACCAAGACTCTACATGCACTTCTTTATTCAAGCCACACTTCTCCACCAGGTCAGGACTAACATAACTATAATTAAATCCAGTATCAATCAAAATGGAAACAACTCGATAGCAAATCTTACCTTCCATATCAATATTCGATGTGTGATGATCTGGCTACCTATTATCAAGTGTTACATAGATATGAGGAACACTATGACCAACATCCCCAACTTTCTGCGCCTCCTGGGCACTGTAGATCTATGATCTGCCACCTTGGTACAATGGAAAATCCTTCTTGTGATAGTCTTTGCTATAAATCCAACACTATAAAAGTTCTTTGGCACTACCTTTATTCTACTGGTCTCTAGACTGAGGTCCATGTCCCTTCTTAGCTGCATTAAAATTCTTGTAAGTAGACACATTTTCTTTCTCACTTGCATCTTGAGGTCTTCCTTGCTTCTGAGAGCATTTTCCTTTAGCCTTCTCATTCCCTTTCCAACCACGCTTAGGCTCAATCTTGCGCTTCAACTGCTCATAAAAATGCTTCAATTTCTCGATGAATTCCTCCAATGACCGAGGCTCATCATACTTAATTTTATCCTTGAATGCTAATGGCAGTTCGATAATGAAAATTTGGACCTTTGTCTTCTAATCCTTGAGATAAGGCACATACCTCAACAACTCCAGAAATTTGGTTGTGTACTCTTCATCTGTCATGATATACACCTTCAAGTCATAGAATTCCTTGGCCTTTCCATCATAATATCTCTCAGATAAGTACTTCTTCGTTAAGAGTCTTTTAAAATCTTTCCAACTTAACTCTTCTACCTTGATGCCTCTGACACACTTCACATCTTCCCACTAGATATATGCTTTTCCCTTGAGACTGAAGATCACTTATTGAAAGTTGAAAGCTTACTGACATCCATCAGCGACTACAGATCACTCATGAGCCTAACAACCACACTAGGTGATCAATCCCTGAGATGGAACTCTTTTTCACTAACTTAACACCCCGACTGCACCCTTGACATAGAGTGCATGTGGTTATGAGGCTCCAACTGCACGCACACGCTTTCCTGCCAACAATTGTGACCAAAAGTCCCTTGTTATGTGCATAAGGTCATAGGATCTATGCCACTTTTTTAGGCAAGCCCCTAGACCACTGCCTAGAATTGTATGTAACTTTCTGTAAAGATAAATAAGGTGATAATAAGGCTAACCTTTCAAAAATTGAATACGATTTTGACTAATACATGCCTACTGCAAGATTGACATTCTGTTAAACCTATGATAAACATATAAGCTAGAGTTCATGAATGCATGTCTGATCATAAACACTTGAAATTCATTTGAGAATCACCAAGAAGGATCAATTTCCTCTCTAGCTAGCTGCAACAACACTTGTTAGCCCATGCATTTGTCAACCATTCAATATACTATCAAATTATGAACAAGAGCCATAACTAGAGAAAATCATAGAACCATGCATATAACCATAATAGAAATCATGACAAATCATCCATAAAATCCACATAATAACAAGTACATGTGCTCATAAATCACAATAGGGAAAACAACTTATTTTAAATTATGAAAAATCCAACCAAGTCAGGGACTTCCACGTACCACCCAACCACAAATTGGGTTGAACCAAATATTTCTTTCAGCCAATCACCACAGTGCCATATTCCAAGCATGAATATTGGATCTCATGGGATAAACTAAGACATAATCAACTAGGGACCCCAGAGGTTAAACCACCTCCACTCTCAAGCTATGGTAATCTCACCTAAATTGGTCCTAAAATCATAAAACCAAACCAAGCCTGGATGCCTCATAATTTCTTCACCATACCTTGAGGAATTTTCCTCTCCCCACCCACCTATCGAGGGATTCCTAGAGAAAACCATCTCCAACCCCAACCCTTTGGATTTTCCTGAGACCACCCGACCTGGTTCCAAAGCCTTCTTGCAATCCAAAGCTTAACCAAGAATGAATCCCATGACACCATGGCTATCCAGGAAATGGCAAGGCAATGTTGAAACTACTGTCAAACTAGGAAAAACCCATGGATATGATAACAAATGAACCAAATAAACAAATGTATGTACCATGCATTCACATCCTAGCAAAGAAATCACACATGAAACTTGATACATGCAAGATATTCTTGTTGAAGTTGTTGATCCAACCTTCTCCTTGCTTCCTTCGCTTGTCCTTTTCCTTCCTTTGCTTGCTTTCTTGCCTTTCTCCAAATCCAAGTGAATGGTAAAGTGCTCCAAGAATGCTCTAAGTGTGTAAGAGTATAAGAGATCCTAAAGCTAAACTGACAAAAGCTAAGCCAAAAGATGTGAACTATTTTTCTGATGCTTTTTGATCATTGATCTCCCTTTTTTCTTCATTTTCCTCTAATTTCCATTGCATGCAAATTTATGTCTCTTCACCTTTCTCTTCTCCTATTTTCCTTATTTCTCATTATTAAATGCCAATTATTACCTCTTTACCTTTTCCAATCTCCATAGCCATTAATCAACCACAAGTATGCCCACTAAAGTGATTTCCCAACATTGAACTTAGAATATGTGTCCCATGACGTTGGCTTGATTTTGCCTTTATTATCCTTTATTACATGAAACTTTAACTTGGGGTTGTTACACATACTTTAGAAATACCCTTCCGCTAATTAGAAGAAAAATTGAGGATGTTGAAAGGGGGGCCAGAATGGATTATTGATTCATATTAGATGTAGAAGTGGAGGATCAGGTTGGTAGTTGGGTTCCAGATATAAGAAACATGAGGACACAACAAACACGATATATGCAAACCATCGACATATATCATCAACTAAAACAATCATGGGAAATTTTGTGATAGAAAGGTCAGAAGAACAAATTAAATTTTGCTAAGAGTTAATGAGATGTAGAGACAGGTTAGGAAATTGGATCACAAGGTATCAAGACTAGCAAAAAAGCTAGCCAATTTGGAATTCATAGATTTAGAGGAGGAGATAGGACCATGTAACACAATCAATATGAATTCAACCACTTCCTAAACGATGACTATCATGTTTGTTAGTCTAATATTTAGTCATAGTTTTGTCGAATATAATAATCAAAAAAACTTTCACACCTCCAACATAGATTATAAGTATTTCATTATTTAATATCTAATAAATTCTGTCATCTCATTTAAACCTTTTATATGACCCAAAACATTAGTGTTGTGTTATTAGTCTAATTTCCCTAATAATAAATAAGTAAGCACAAAACAATAATTTAATATAAAAATATATAAAAAAAAATATTTAATTAAAAAAATAATAATAAATAAATAAATTCCAACTTTATAAATAAATAGAATTGAAAAATTACCACATTTTCTTTTCCACATGTCACTCCTTCCGCACTAGAAAAAAACAAATCAAAATAAACAAACTAAAATTCAACTAAAATATCTTTACTTCCTTGTATTAAAAAATCTTCCCAGAAAGGATTGCCTCATTTTCTCTCCACATGCTCGTCCCTCAAACAACAAATTAAATTGAATTTAAAATAGACAAATAAAAAGTCAAGCTACGATATATCTGCTTCCTTATCTTCACGCAATAATTTCACATTTTGACCATACAAAACGAATAAACTAAAATAACCCATTATCCCATTTTAATATACAGAAGTCTTCTCATTTCACAGGAGAGAGAATGAGATATTAATAATAATAATAACGCAAATGAAATATTAATAATATAATGGCACGTGTGTTTATGGTATATTAAATAATAAATTTAATTTGATTATATATTAAAAAATATTTTTAAAAAACTTTTTTTTTGAACTTCTAATCATTACTAACTCAATACATTTTTCCAATTTAAAAATAGGTATTTATTTTTTCATTAATATTTTTTTGGTATTTATTTTTTCATTAACATTTTTTATAATTCTTTATATTTTTTCATTAATTTTGAGCTCCATTTTTTATACAGAACATATAAAAGTCCTTTACCTCTTATTATATGTTCAATATATTATGTCAATTTTTACTCAATATATTTCCCCCAATATGCTATGGTATTGCTCCTCGAGTGAAACCCTCATGGTTATAATAAAGATTTATCTTTCATTTCAAGAGTCTAATTACTTTGTATATCACACATTATTTGATCTTTCATAAGTATAAACGCCAAATTTGTAGGCCTCACACAATATATCTTGCTTTGGAATTATGTTTATGGGATGATTGTAAGCTAATGATGGTGGGAATGATGGTCTCTCACCACATGTTAATGACACTACAGACATAGAAAAAAAACAATTTATCAAATTAGAATAATTTGGAGTAATTTACAATGAATTTGAATATAATCTTATAACACTCTAAAATGTTGGGAAAAATAGATATCTCTTTAATTTTGTTTTATAAATATAATTTTATTTCATTTATATCTATCTAAATATATTTTAGCAAAGAATAATTAATCAAAATTTTCACAATTTTAAAATTTTGAAAATTATCCCATTCTAAAATATTTCTAAACTTTCACTTCAATTACATTTTGTTCAAAGGCATTGATTTTAATCTTTTACTCAAATAATATTATAATTTTATCTAAAATTATTTTTCACTTTTATATTATGAAATGTTTCTTTCTCACCAAAACATGATTTTCAATTTTAGATACTATTTACTTACATTTACCAACTTTAAAACTTTCAAAGTTTAAATTTTATTTGACTTATGAGGCTTTAACTTTATATATATATAAACTGTGGAAATAAAATGAGATTAACTTTATATATATATAAACTGTGGAAATAAAATGAGATAATTGTCCACCTAAAATATTTACAATAACTTGAAATCATAGCATTTATAGCATTCACCTGTGATTTATTTTTTCTTAGAGTTTTGTTAGATTTAAAATAGATGGGTAATAAGTCTAGTAAAATTTAGAAAATAAACATGTTTTTCACTTATTCAAAATTATTGTTTATTTTCCCCGCAAAATAATTAATTTAATATAAACTTACAGTCAAGTAATATTAATGTAATATCTTCCCCCTATCGGGGTGGTTAACGTGGTGAGATGGGAAGGCAGTAGAAGGACGAGGGGCGGCAATTATGAGCCACCTTGTATTAAGAGATCACGGCATGTGGATTGTACGTTAGGTAGATGGGGCATCATTTCAGATTGTAGCAGAAAGGATAATCTTAAGCTCAGAGGTGGTGGAGGTGACGGCGGAACGATGATGGGACAAGGACCAGGTCGCACAAGGGTAAGCCGAGGAGGAGTGGGCTATTATGGCGAGTGCAGGTGACAGAGAAAGACGGTGCAGCAACATAAGAGAGGTCGGCAGGTGAGAGGGAGTGGATACGGGTGGAGGCATAAGGGAAAGCAAGAAAGGAGCGTCCTCGAGGTGAGCAGAGGCAGGAGTGAAAAGGTGATAAGCGGAGCAGGAGGAACCGCACAGGGTAGGCCTCTTGGGTTAAGGAAAATCCAGTGCAAGAGAATAGAGGATGGAATGAAGAGGACTGTAATGTTTGAGAGCAGGAGAAGAGGACCTTCACGATCTGAAGGCTTTAAACTGGATCACTGGGAGGAAGAAGACCAGACCCGGGCAAACGTGGAAGAGATATACAACTTGGAACGGGACAGTCAACCGCAGATAAGGAAAAGCAAAAGAGGTAAAGGGAGAATTATGGAAGAAACACGATCAACAAAGGTGGATATAAGAGATAAGGAAATCAAAGACCGAGAAGAGGAAGTAGACACGGGATCACCCGCCAGCAAAATAGGATAGGGAAGCAGGGCAAGGGAATACAATGTAGGTGGAACAAGACGAGGAAGGGGCCGCAGAGGGAGAGGAGGACGTCGTCAAGCCGATCATTAGGAACAGGGATGCACCAAAATAGCAGGAAACAAACGTGGAAGGAGAATGATGAAACACCAGGTGCAATATGCAAAGAGGGCATATAGTAAAGACACGCATGCAAATATCAGGAGGATAATTCAGCATTTGGAGGAGGAGGCGACCCAAAAGCAGTCAGAATCTGAGATGGAGGACTGGGAATATCTATTGCCAGACCCTGGAAACACCAAAGGGCGTATGTCCCTGTACAAACAGGCCCTACATGTGTATTGGGTCATGAAGCGGCTGTTAGCAAAGGCCATGGAACAGGTGGCTATGGAGATGGCTGAATTGGCCCAAGGCATTCCAAATCTAAAGAAAGAGATGAAAAACCTTCAGATAACCATTATGATGCAGGATGGAAAGCTTGACGAGATACAGCAGCAGCTAAAGAAGCTTACTCAGGAGGCAAAAGAGGAGAAGCACCAGTCGAGCGCAATGGAAGACTAAATTTTCAAGATATGTCTATTATCTCCTTAGTTAAGAAGTTAAATAGCATGCTACCCTCTGTTATCTTTTATAATGCAATTAGCAAATAGTGTTAGTTTCTGTGAATGGTTAGTATATATAGCATGGATAAACAAACTCAGTACATTTTGTTTTTCGATGGCTATTAAGAACTTCAGATGGCCAACAGACCTGGTTTCTTTTTGGGGCGCATTGAGACCATCGTATATATGTTCTGGTTTTAACTTGTTCTAATATAATTGGTTCCATCTTAGCTCACAGAAAAAAAATATTAATGTAATATCTTATATCAATGTAATATTTTATTGGTGGTATTAAAATTTAGAAAATAAATATGTTTTTTCACACAATACACATTGTTATCCAAAATTGTTGTTAATTACACCACAAAATAACCAATTTAATCTAGCAGTCAACTAATATCAATGTAATATCTTATTGGTGGTATAATAAATTACTGCAAAATCAATAAAAAAAAAACTAATTTTTTACCGAGTATATGTTAGAAATGGTATTCATTTGAAATATTTTCTTTGATAGAAGAATCACACCTCAAAAATAAAACTTCTCTCGGATATCTAGAAGAGAAAAAATGAATTAGAACTTTCCACAAACACTGAAGTTATTATTTTGGATATAAAGATTAAAGACATTACAATAAATATATACCTTTCAAAACATAAATATCCCAAAACTAAACGATGAAAATCGTAAAGTTAATTTTGAATATAAAGATTAAAGACATTAAAACAAAGATATACATTTCAAATCATAAATATCCCAAAACTAAATGATGAAAATCGTAAAGTTATTATTTTAGATATATAGATTGAAGACATTAAAACAAAGATATACATTTCAGAACATAAATATCCCAAAACTAAACGATGAAAATCGTAAAACTATTTTTGGAGATACTAAAAATTTGATTTCAAAAGGCTAGTATTTTACCATTAAAGTGAAATATCTAGAAGGTTTAAGGAGGATTACCCAAAAACTGTGCCATTAAATAATCTGATAGAATAATTTTTTATGTTTTAGTTTATTCAAACGTCAAGAAGTCATGCATATTCTTTATATGCTCTAAATTTATTGGTTGGCTTCTTAACCATGTTAATATAGAGGAAACGGTTATAAAAAAAAGAACAAGTGTAATGTGCAGCAATGTCTTAAAAAAATTGTATGCTAGAATAATTAGCAAAATGTATTTATAAAAAATTAGCAAAATGTATTTATAATTTTTTTTAATAATAAAATTTATTATTATTAATTTAATGTTTCGAATTTAAAGTAATTATGTATATAATTATTATAAAATTGTTATTATAATATTATAATGTTTGATAGATATAATATAAAAAATTTATCATGTAGTGAATATTTTTGCATATAATTATATTTATATATAGTATTTTAGTGGAAATAATTAAAATTGTTAATATTCTTATTAAATTTGAATAATAATGTTTAAAATTTGTGTAAAATAATATGTTTGTGATAATTACTATGATAATAGATCCATATTAATTTCAAAATCTAAGAGAGAATTTTTTAGTGGAAATAATTAAAGTTGTTAATATTCTTATTAAATTTGAAAAATAATGTTTAAAGTTTGTGTAAAATAATATGTTTGTGATAATTACTATGATAATAGATCCATATTAATTTCAAAATCTATCTTGCACGCGCACACACACATATATATATAATTAATTACATAATCAAATGTTTAAATTAATTAAGAATGAAAGAATGCACTTGTGAGAAACATGATTCATCGATCAATAACAACCAACAAATATATTTTGGAAGGACAATTCATTCTTTTCATTCTTTCGAAAAGATAAGTTATCATCGTGTTTTAAACTTTTCAAACACCCATGTTTATATCCAAAAGATTAAATGAACAAACAATAAAGGAAGAAAAATGGATTTAAAATGGTTTTCATAATAAAATTTTGAAGTGACAAATAGAGAATTAAATAATTTATAAATATTAAGATTCATAAATATTTAGATTTGATATGTGTACTTTTATGACATTTGTTTTTTATGGAGAATTTTATCTATTTTTATTTTTTAAAATAATTTTTATTTGTCATAAATATTAAGATTTGATTTTTGTACTTTACGACATTTGTTTGTTATAGATATTTTTTTTTAATAATTTTTTTTTGTCATAAATATTAAGATTTGATAGGTGTATGTTTATGACACTTGTTTGCCATGGAAAAAAAATTTATTTTTTATTTTTTAAATATTTTTTTATAACAAATTTATAAAAACCTATAAAATTAGTCATTTTAGTGATATTAACCAATTAAAAAATAGAAATTCAAATTTTAGAAATTTCAAAACTAAATTTTAATTTCCAAAAAAATTCAATTTAATATTTAAATTTTAATAAACTTTATAGGTTATTTAAAAAATTTAATAGCTCAAAACTTTTTGAGCACAAAGTGATTACTATATAACCTATCTTTTGAAAAAAAAAAAAAATTATTACGATATAACCTATCCTTGAAAAATATAAAAAAATTATCGAAAATGAAAAGGGAGAAGTTATACCCCTATCTAAGGCCATATATAAATGGAAAAATATTGAAAGTTTCCCGAAGTTATGCAAATATAATTTGTATCATAAAAGTAATGGTATCTATATAATGAATCATAGAGAACCACACATGTATGTCATAAAAAGTAATGGTATCTATATAATGAATCATAGAGAACCACACATGTATGTCATATGTTTTATTTGTTGACATTATGGAAGAGTTAATTTGTATTATAAGAGTGATGGTATCTATATATTGAATCATAGAGAACCACACATGTAAGTCATGTTTTTTATGGGTAGATTTTATGGAAGATAAAATTGCATGCGATTTAAGGATGCCTAGGTATCAATAGGATATGGAGTGGTTATTAAAAGGAATTGTATTTTAATTGTGGATTCATCTTATTATAAGTTTTAAAAAATAAAATATAGAAAGTTAAAAAAAAAACAAAGATTCGCTAATAGAGTAAAGGTCTTACTTTTCATATAGTTTCAGATATTGTGTGTCCATAATTTATTACTTTTCATATAGTTTCATTGTTATTAGATATTGTGTGTCCATCATTTATTATTTTTCATATACTTTTATACTTATTAGATATTGTGTGTCTTCATAATTTATTTTAGGGAACGGATGGTAGTGGATTAGTGTAATGATTTATTTAAATGAATATTGTTGAGATTTATGGGAAATTATTTATTAAATAAAATAAAATGTTATTATTTGTCATGAATTCATAATTTTTTTTTTTAAATTGATTTTTCATAAAAAAAAAATTTAAATTGATTTTTCAAAAAGAATTCTTTAAGATTACTTTGGAGGCAATATAAGTGTTGAAACATATTGCAAGTTGATATTTACAATAAAATTGTACATATTTGAGGATATATGGAGCCTTGGCTTCTCCTAATCTATTTTCTGTTGTAACACCCCATTTTCCACAGTATGTAAATATAATTGTGTCCTAGTGTCATTGCAAGTCACGGAAAATATGTTTTATCAATTTTAATATTAGAACAAAGAATTTCAAATGATGTAAATGTACTTTCATATAATTAATAAGCATTTTTTAGAAAATAACTAAAGGTTTGAGCACTTGTACAAGCCATTGTGAGTGGAAACCATTAAGAGGGCTAAGGGGATCACTTTTCCTGCTACAAAAATAGTATTCACCAAATAACAAATTTTCAAATTCAAATTGAAAATTATTTCCCTCTCTTTCCATTTGCCCAAAAATAGTTATTGAGAGGGAGTTGTGTAGCTTGGTAGCAATATAGATGTTGTTATGGAGGTATCAGGCGTATATGGGATATTTGGAAATTTTAGCCAACGGTATAAAAAATGACGTCTTAAGTTCAAATTTTCACCCATGAATTATTTTGCAACAAGCAAGAGAAAATCTTGATTATTCTTAGGTGGGGTGAATGGGTATGCATGTGGGAGTCAAGGGAATCATTATTCCATGTGTTGGTACTGTGAAAAACACATACGAGCTATAGAAGGATATTTTCCACAAGCTCTATCAATTCTATGAGTTCCATGAGCAAGAAACGTGAAATTAGTAGTGGTTTTGATATTGAATTTTAGTGGAAAGTATAACTCAAATTGGTTTCCAAAATTCATGAAAAAGGTTGCCGAAGATGAGATAAACCCATTTCTAAATAATGAGGTATGTGAGAGCTTGAATTTGAGTGCCAAATTTAGGAAGAAAATATTAAAGTCTACTTAGCAATTGAATTTTGATGTTGGATGGAAAACAAAATAGGCATTGAGAGGGGAGTGAACTAAGGAACTCCATAGGAATTTAATGGACTCCCTTGTGCAAATTTAAGTAGCCAAGAAAGCATCCATAGAATATGTGAAAGTCTTGGGGTTGGTAGGTAGAAGGTTTTCTACCATCGATTTCCTGTGAAGGAGAGTGGCCTTCACAACCATAAATTTCCCTAGTGGCGGGATTCCCTAGCTAGGGGATGGATAGCTATAAATAAAGATATGCACAAATGAGCCTATGGTTTGGAAAAAAATGGCTCACCCTTCATCAGTTGTAGGAAATTGATTTTCAAATGTTTTATTATCCCTTTAAATTGATGTGTATCAATTATAACTTAAATAATCTTAATTTCCTAAATCGATGTCACCTGTTATGTGTATGTTAATGATTTTAATATCATGGTTGAGTATATTAGGTTAATGATAAATGTTTTTGATGACACCAATAAGAACATAAAGACCTTTCCTTGATGGAGGGATTCATAAGTGAATATTAAGATTTCATAAGAAGAATAAGAAAGCATCAATCATTTAGATTGGATAGTTATATTATTTTTCATCCATCTTAGTGTTTTCAAAATAGAAGATTTGGAGGAATAAACTTGTGGGGTCGGTTTATTGGTCGTCCTTGTTTTGAAAAAATAAGGATAAAAAACTTCAAGGTCCATTTTAATGACTCAAATGAACACCTTTTGTGGTTTCAAGTTTACTATGGACCTACATTCTATGATATACAAACTATACCTTTCCAATGATGTAAGAATCACCTCAATCAAAGATTCTATGAGAAATTTATGCCTCATGGACGTTGACCTATTGTTGACCACCATAATTCGATAGGATACCACATCAACCCACACTACTCATGGAAAAGTGCTTAGCAACATGGAAAATATGAAGATGTATTTAAAATATTAAATGTTGTAAGTAAAGTAAAGATTTGAAGGAGTCAAACGAAACCCCTAGTTGGCTATCAAGATGTGTTATAATTGAGTGATGAAAAGGGGTGCCCTTCTATTCAAGTGTATTTTGTTCCATAATAGAGGAAAGTAGTTAAGAGTGGATAGAGAGAGCATAAAACCAAAAGGGTTTGTGTTTTATAGAATCTCATAGGCCACAAGTCTCGCTCCTTTTTATTTACATCATTTTGATTTAGAGAAAGAGAGAGAAGAGTAGCCTCACCTTCTAGCTAGGTTTTATCCTATAAGGATTTTCTAGAGCATATCTTGGTGTTCATTTTGGTCTATGAGTGATTGTATTTTCCTATTCTCTACTTTCCACATTTTAAATTGCATTCATAAGTATAAAAAAAAAGCTTATTATATCTAGAAATTCAAGGAAATCAACCCTGCTAGAACATATTTAAGATTTCAATATATTTTTATTAGATATGTTGTGACAAACTATCTACAGGAATATCCATAGTAGTTTATGGATCATATTGGTATCAGAGTATGTGTCTTTGGTTATTTTATTGGAATTTATAGGGAATTAGATTATTTTAAGCAGAAATTCATAAAACCATAAGCATGGCAAATGACCCAATTTATGATAACCCTCAAGATCTGATCAAGGATAGGTTTGTGTGGCTAGAAGCACAAATTGTAGATACAAACTATAATGTGAGCTTCCTCATGGTGGTCATAACCAATAAGCTGATTTTGTTCAAAGAAGATGGAGGTTCCAATACATAGGCCATTCCAAAGGGGAAATGGGGGAGTTAATAAGGGCTAGATAAGGAGCACAAGGGAGAACCCAAAAACGAATAGCCAAGTTCGAGTGTCATAAACCATTCATAGTTCTTTTTCAAGATGGAAGTGCAGGTGGACATCAATTCATGTCAAGGTGAGATTAAAATTTTGAAATTAAATAGTAATTAGAGCTTTTCGATAGTGTTCACCACATATGATAAAAACATTAAATTTTATCTTCTTTGTTTGAATTTAGAGGGCCATGCCCTGACCTAGTTGGAAAGCCACATGGAAAACATAAAGTTGGAGGGGAATCCTCTATTGAATAAGTGGGAGGATTTTAATACTCATAAATTCCCAATTCTCCACTATTTGATACATAGAGGAAAAATATATCTAGCAGCATTACTTCACTTAGAGATAAGGGTTGACTGTACAAGAGTACAACAAAAAATTCAGAAAGATGGATATAATGTTGGGTATCTCTCCCAATAGCATAAACATAATCCTTAAGTATTTGGGGAGTCTACACAATAATTTTTGGAAGCAAGTGATGCTATTCAAATTCATAATAGTGGATGAAGCTTGTGTGTAGTCCTAGTAATTGGAGAATAGAGGCTAGAAGAAAGGGCAGTCGAGTGGACGAAATTGAGGGGAAGAAGAAGTTGAGAGGGAGAAGGACAAGAAGACTTTGGTCACTTCACAACAATGCAAGGATCCTATAAATTACTATAATAGTAATGAAAACACAACGGATAAGTCTTATAAGTTACATCTATATTTGAACTTAAAGAACCATAAGTAGGACAAGAAGAAGAAAAATATCATGACCATAAATTTAAGAAATCGGGTGGAAAACAACTCGGATGTGGATGAGAATATTTTCGTTGCATTAGTGCATAATGGGGTGAATATTAGTATCCTTTAACAATAGGAAGAGAAGGAGATGACCAAACTCTTCCATATAAATATACATTGTAACAACCCCGAAATAAAAACATGTAATTAATTAGATTAATCATGCAATTTATAATCAACACGTAATTTATCAACTAATTAACATTAAATTTCAAAAGATACAAGTAGAGACAACTTACCTAGGGAACATTAGTTGAACACTAGTTGAATTCTGCTAATTGCAACAAAGTCTTGGGGACGACTGTCCACCCAACCGTAGGCTCAGTTGCACAAAATCTTGCCACAACTGGCCACCCCCCGAGCACTCAATCAATGTACTACTGCCAGGGATCCTTTGTCTCATAACATTATTCTCCCAAGAGAATGGATGATGGAATGCCTTTCATCTTCCTCCCCGTCTATTAAATAGAGCAAACATTGGAATGGGAACCACATGCACACACTCCATGTGTCAACATGCAACTTTACTACTTTCTTGTTTTATTCTTTTGTTTTTACTTTTTGATAGCTTTACTAATTTTTACTGCTTGTTTTATTTCTTTTGTTTTTACTTTTTGATAGCTTTACTGATTTTTACTATTTTTCTGTTTATTCTTATTTATATTTATTTAGAGCATGTTATTAATTTATTAATTTATTATTATTTATTATTTATTTACTATTACTATTTATTTATTTAATATTATATTATATTATTTATTATTTTTATTATTTATTATTTATTATTAAGGGACATTACATTTATTTTGTTATTTATTACTTCATGTAACAGTCCCGACACCCTCTGTTGGAATAGTATAACCAGCAGGCATCGAAAGTTTCATAACACCCAGGAAATCCCAAGGAATCTCGTCCTTTTTCCCACTTTCAAAATCCGGCATAAGCCTCCTCGATCTATATCCTAGTCCAAGGCTGGCCCCAAGGCTCGTGCCTGACTCAGACCTTATTTTCCCCAAGGCAAGCGTCTGATATAGTGCTCAATGTCACTGGGCATCTCGCAAGGTTGGCCCACTCCCTCCACAACTCACTAAGGCACACAACCCCAGGCATCGAAGTCCTTACACCCCCACCAGACTTCATCATCCTAATACAATTCTAGGCACCTAGCCTTCAATATCAGGCACTTGGCCTCCTCAAAATGGTCCCATATCCCTTAAGAACTATCCATCAAGAGCTATACAAGACAAAGGAACCACTAGCATATGTAGTGTTGATTGAGTTTGTCCCCAGCCTATATGGTGTTACTTATTCTCCCTCGTGCGTATGGGCTCGCACAAGATCATCAAATAAACCAGCCCTCTTGTCCCATTTGTGGAGTCCTGTCAATCATCGCACCTCAACATGCAACCAATGCATTAGCTATAACATCATAGAAAATAATCCACATGCCAGGTTGTGCATGCCATCATGAGAACATTCATCATTGTTAATTGCAACATTATGAATAATAATGAACTGCATGCTCATGCATGTCATAAATTTGTACGCAAATATCACATGCTTCACCTCATGAAATACCATCATAAGTTATAACATCAACATATTTGCATCAAAGACATATCATGACTTCACATAATAAATGAACCACAAGTCAATAAACCTCATATTATAGCATCATAATTCCTATGCCACGTTATGCATATCATATCCATCATGATTATTCAACATTAATTACCTATCATCATGTAGTAAATGAATATGTCAATATACCTCGACATAACATCATAATGCCCATGCATATCATCATCATCATAAGGATACATCATCACCATAAGAACCACATGTGCATCATTATCCTCCTACCGAAACCTCATGTAACATTATACTCAACATCATAAGAGTTAATTAAACTAAACTGAAATCATAGTGTATGATTTAGATGTATCATAAAGTTTACACATGATTTAGATGCTCCATAAAAGTATCTGTATTAGCTAAGTAAGCACCCCTAATTAGCTCTCCACACATTTTAATCAAGTCAATAAGGAAAGTCATTAAAAATAACATTTGCATCTTCCCAAGTAGCTGACCCTGGGCTATATTGGTCCGACTGGACCTTGACTCGCTCAAACTCACGGTTCTTGAGTCGACGAACTCGGCGGTCTAGTATACAGAATGGTTCGACCTGAAGGAGGTTTACATTGTAGGGTGGTTTGTGATAAGTTTATTTATGGACATATGGCTTAAATATGATGCATTTCACTGTATTGTCTCATAACCGTTTTAATATATCAACAACAATAAATTAAAACCATATAGCCTTATGAAAATGACTGGTGATATAATTCTAGAGATTTTTCAGATAGCTATAACTTTGTCCTGTAATATGAAGCTTAGAAACTTGATAGAATTTCATTCTACATACCAAGAGGTTGCCTCAAAACAATTATCTAAATGAGGATAATTTATGTTTTCCGACCTAGAATGCAATATTCACTGAGGACATTTTCCCTCGTCATTTATTGGGTGTTTAGAAGACTAATATAGTAATAAACAATAGAACAGGGATATCGTAGGATCAAATTCATTCAACCCTATAATCATCCATCTAATTTGATTCTCCACTACCATTGAAGCTTCATTTTTGCCTCTACAAACTGAAATATTATGTTGCCACTTCTTGTTTTAATGCCCAATAGTGTGACTGTCTATTTCGCTGAATGCACAAGTTTGTGAGTTTTCTTTGATCTATGGTGATTGCACAAAGCATAGAAATAGGTGAGTTGACTGTGTTGTAGCATGCAAAGATCACTGCTTTGACAGAATAGCTCTTCACTAAACCTCAGTCTGTTTTCTCTTTGGGCGAGTTGCCGAATGTATAAAAGCTTTGGCAATATAACAAGATTTGGATATTGTGATAAGTTGTATGTTGTTGATGACGTTTGAAGATCTCTGATAGTGACTACAATAATATTCTTGTTCTCCCAAATTAGTCTGATGAGCTTCGTGTCTTTATATTTTGATTGTGGATTGGGCAAGAATTGCGGTGTTGCAGACAAAATGTACAGTTGAATATTTTTTTCCATAAAATTGATGTAAATTGCAGCTGAAGAAATCTTATACCCCTGCATCATTTGCAAGGTTTTCTGTAAATGATATTTCCATATTAATTATTTCTGTTGTGCACGAGTTTTTATTTTTAACGCGTTTGTTCTGCTACTCGTGAAAACTGACATGGAAAAGTTGTTTTTGATCCCTTCTAAATAGTTAAATGGCAAAGATGTTAAGATCTTTCCTGCAAGTCAGCAGAGAGTTCTGTGATTTCACTTCCTTTTAGTTTATCCAAAAGTTTGTTAAAAAGAAATTCTTGTTCATAATTCTTATTTCTGGAGTTATATATTAATGCAGTATTGTTGCAATATTTTATGCATTAAGTAAATGAATTGCATTGTATATATAAACCACATGATGGTATATTTTAGTGGCAAAATCGTATAGATTTAGAATAGTTTGTTTGATTAAATGTCTGATTTGCAATAGAAACCCAAACACAATTTCGTAATTAACTGAGTTAAATAGTTCACCCTTATGACCATTTGAGACCTGGCGGCATTTAACTATGCAAACAATTTATAGATTCTGAAACTTTCGATGCCTGCTGGTTATACTAGTTCAGCAGAGGGTGTCGGCAAACATGAAGTAATAAATAACAAAATAAAATGTTAAATAATTCAACTTAACTTCGGGACGAAGTTCCTTAAAGTGGGGGAGTATGTAATGTTCCTTAATAATAAATAATAAATAATAAATAATAAATAATATAATATAATATTAAAATACAAGAAAATAAATAATAAACAATAAATAAAAAATAGTAATAGTAAATAAATAATAAAATAATAAATAACAATACTAAAGCTCTAAATAAATATAAATAAAAATAAACAAAAAATCGTAAAAATCAGTAAAGCTATCAAAAACCAAAAACAAAGGAATAAAACAAGAAAGTAGTAAAGTTGCATGTTGACACATGGATTGTGTGCATGTGGTTCCCCTTCCAATGTTTGCCTTATTTAATAGATGGGGAGGAAGATGAGAGGCATTTCATCATTCCATGATTCCATCATCCATTCTCTTGGGAGAATAGTGTTATGAGACAAAGGATCCTTGGCAGTTGTACATTGATTGAGGGCTCGAGGGTGGCCAGTTGTGTCAAGATTTTGTGCAACTGAGCCTATGTTGGGTGGAGAGTTGTCCCCAAGACTTTGTTGCAGTTAGCAGAATTCAACTAGCATTCCCCAGGTAAGTTGTCTCTACTCATATCTTTTGAAATTTAATGTTAATTAGTTGATAAATTATGTGTTGATTATAAATCACATGATTAATCTAATTAATTACATGTTTTTATTTCGGGGTTGTTACATACATGTTAAAAGGACAAAGATCGATGCTTTGTTTGATTCAAGGTCATAGGAAAATCTCATATCAACGGATTTATTAAAGAAACATAGATTGGAGGTCCATGACCATCCTAACATATATCCATTAGTATGGGCCAACAAGGAGGCAAAGATAATGGTAACCAAATAGTGTAAAATCACAATAGTTATTAGTGTTAATTTTATTGATGAAGTAGAATTCGGGATGTAGTCCCACTTACTAAATGTGGAGTTGTGTTTGGGAATGCCTATATGTTGGAAATAATACTGAGAGCGGGGGTGAATCAGTATTATCAAATCAAACACCTTTTCATTTTCATACTGAGATATATATACACTACTTTAGTTATGGGAACTCGCGTATATACACAACTGTGTCTAAATCAACCAGCGTATATCAGTAAACTTTATGATTCAGTTAATCCATTAAATGTTGATCTTTAATCAATGCATCAGAACTTCATTAACCATAGGAACAGTAAATATGTGCAGTAAAATAAAACAAATCATCACACACATGAACACAAGATATAAGGTGGAAACCAATGTGGGTGAAAACCACCTGCTGCAGTCTCTATCTTCCTTTAATAAGAAACTTCTTTTTAAAATATTTCTGTACTGGTGCAGTCGTATACCAGTACGTAGGCTTCTACCTGCAGAAGACTACAACCTTCTCTCGTTCTCCAGCTTCTCCTGGAAGGGAGCTACAACCCCCTTAGCTCTTGTACTAGCTGATGTACTAGTACATAGGTGCTAACTTACAGAAGGCTACAACCTTCTCTTTTCTTCTAGGGACCACGTTTCATAATTTTTCAGACTGGATCCATAAATAACATCAATCAAACATCAAATGTATATGCATCAACCAATCCCCTTTGCACTAACCAAAATTGAATCAAACAATCACTTCTCTGAATGTTGTAACCAGAATACAGTAACAGTAACCAGACACCAATCCTGAACCCAGAATACTGCAGCAATAAACAGAAGTAGCTAAAACATATTTTATGAGACGTACGCTACTTCAAGATGAAGAACCTGCATGCATACGATTCTGTATTAAGGCAAACCAACATATACGCTCTTTTGAATTACTGAACTAGCATGTATACGCACCTTTGTTGTGTCGAACCTGCGTACAAATCTATAAAAGACAATTTTCCCTTTTCAAATATTCAGACATCAGTTATACCTAGATTATCAGATTTATAGATCAAGTCATGTGCCAAATATAACAAATCAAAATCACACAAAGATACTTCTCTTCCAGCCTTGAGATCTTGACCCATCAATAGAACTTATCCATCTTCTAGCGCTCAGGTTCCTCCTTGATTCAGATCCAGCTATGCACCACAACCCAATCACCAGTATTCTAGATCTTTCTCTTCATTAGATATTCAATACTTGAGTGAATGCCTTTGCCTAATGATCTCCTTCCCCTTTTATAGTCTTAGGCCTTACTCAATACCATGGTCCAAAACCACTTAGAACCAATACTTGGGGCGCAATACCTGGGTTCAATACTTTGGACAAGATACCATGGTCCAAAACCATAGGTCCAAATACCAAGGACCAAATACCATGGACTAAAAATAAGTTTTCCCACATGTACGTGCTTTTCCGTGCATGAAAGTGCGTGCATATGCATACACGACTTTTGATCGGTGATCCCGCATGTATACGCGACCTGGTTAAGAGGAACCTGCGTATATCTCTTTTTCTTTCATTCTGAGAGCCTGAACTGTGATCTACCATCTGAGTGAGTTGCCATCAAGGACAACACCTGTGTCATAATGCCAACAATCTCCCCCTTTGGACTTTATGGCAACCCTAAGTCACTCAAAGTCATTCTCCCCCTTTGACATCAAGGGCAAAGGGTTATGCTCCCCCTGAATACATGTTGGAATCTACGCTCTCCTGTGTTGTCCATTAGGTCTGCAGAAAGATGTTCTACAAGAAAGAACATGACTCTATACATTATAAATGACCTTCCTATCACCAAAGACTCATACATACATCCATCTCCCAACCAAGTGGGGATATACCAATATTGACTCATCCACCCAACTAAGTGGGAATACACCAAAAGTTTACAAATGATAAAACAAGAACATTACATCATCCATCCTAAGGCATAGTGGGGAAACCAAAATAGGCCGTTACATGACCTTGATAATAAAAGAAATACATGACATAGAGAAGAAATATCTACAAAAAGACTATGATAGTCATCAACAACTATCATCAGCAGCATCTGTCAATCATCATTCAGACCAGCAGCCATGATCTCCCTCTGCACTTGTTCCACCTGAATCAAAAGCAATTGAAGTAGTACCAAGATCTTCTAAGATAATGCCAACAATGTATTATTAGAAGTAATTTTTCCCCCTGAACCTATGCCAGATGGTCTCGATCAGACCCATATCAGACTCTTTTCATCCTGAGTCTGGCCCACTGATTTCCTTCAAACCAACATATACGCGACTATACCTACAGAAACAGGTGTATGTAAGCGAATTCTCTTCATGAAACTTGCGTACACTGACTTTTCTCTGAAACAAATAAGTTTCAACAGCAAGATGATGCACCTACTACTCCCAGCTTCTGTTTGAGGTATTCAAATGTCTCCCTGGGCAGTGGTTTGGTGAATATATCAGCAACCTATTCCTTGGAGGGAACATACTCCAATTTGACCTTTTGTTCAAGCACCTGTTCCAGGAGAAAATGATATTTGATAGGTATGTGCTTGGTCTTTGAATGCATGACTGGATTCTTTGAAATATTGATTACACTTGTATTATCACAAAAAATGGAGATAGGTGGAGTACAAGTGATTTGAAAATCTTGCAATGTTTGCATCATCCAAAGGAGTTGTGTGCAGCAAGATGCAACAGCCACATATTCTGCTTCAGATGTAGATAATGCAATTGAACTTTGTTTCTTGTTGAACCAAGATACTAATCTGGAACCCATAAAGAATGTACCACCACTGGTGCTTTTTCTGTCATCCACGCTTGCTGCCCAATCTGCATCTGTATATGCATGACGTGTGAGATCTATATCTCTAGGATACCATAAGCCATAGTTTTGTGTTCCTTGAAGATATTTGAAAATCCTTTTAACCGTCTGAAGGTGTGCTTCTTTTGGATTTGCCTGAAATCTTCCAACTATTCCCACTGCATGCATGATGTCTGGTCGGGTACCTGTCAGATAGAGCAGACTACCAATCATGGATCTATAGGTTGGTTGATGTATTGTTGCTGATTCATCATTTGTGCTAAGGCTGCATCCTGTTACCATAGGGGTACATACTGGTTTCGAATCTTCCATGCCATATTTCTTTAAGATCTGCTTGAGATACTTGGTATGTGATAGAAAGATACAATCTTTGTTTTGTTGGACTTGTAAACCAAGAAAATATGTCAACTCACCAAGCAGGGACATTTCAAATTCTTTCTGCATCACCAAAGCAAATTTTTGACTCATGGCTTCTTCATTGCTACCAAAGATGATATCATCAACATACACAACAAGTATTAGCAATTTATCATTATTAATTTTTATATATAGATTGCTATCCGCTGATCCTTTTGAAAAACCTTGTTAATGGAGGTATTTGTCTAGATGATAATACCAAGCCCTTGGAGCCTATTTAAGACCATAGAGAGCCTTTTTGAGTCTGTATACAAGTTTTGGATAATTTCCAAGGATGAATCCATCTGTTTGCTCAATATACACTTCTTCTTCTAAGTCTCGATTTAAAAAGGTAGATTTCACATCCATTTGATATACTTTGAACTTCTGAAAGCTAGAAAGAGCAAGGAACATTCCTATGGCTTCAAGTCTAGCAACCGGTGCAAAAGTTTCTTCAAAGTCTATACCTTCTTGTTGAGCATACCCTTTACAAACAAGTCTGGCCTTGTTTCTAATAACATCTCCATTTTCATTCAACTTGTTTTTGAATATCCATTTTGTCCCTATGACATTCTTATCATTTGGTCTAGGAACCAACTCCCAAGTGTTATTCTTTTCAATCTGCTCAATTTCTTCATTCATGGCCTTGACCCAGCATTCATCTTTTCTTGCTTCACTTACGTTTCGTGGTTCAATGGAGGAGAGCAATGCTAGATAGCTTGAAGCTTCTGTAATAGTTCTTCTTGTTTGTACACATGCCTCTTTCTGCCCCAAAATTTGAGTCTCTGGATGGTTCTTATGGACGTACCTGGATGGAGTCTTTTCTTCTACCCTTATCTGTTCCTCTGGTGCCTCATAGGTTTCTTCTTCATCAGTATTCTGATTTGATGTTGAAGGATAGTCCTCATCATCTTCAAAATCTTCGGATTTTACCTGCTTTGAATTGTTGCCTGCTTCATCAACCACCACATCAATACTTTCAACAATTTTTCCAAGTCTTTTATTGTAACACTTATATCCTTTACTTCGGGAAGAGTAACCAAGGAGAATGCCTTCATCTGCTCTAGGTTCAAACTTGCCAAGGTTTTCATCAGTCCTTTTGATGTAACATTTGCTTCCAAAAACTTTGAAGTATTTTACCATAGGAGTCTTACCATACCAAAGTTCATGAGGAGTTTGAGTACTATTTACCCGGACGTTTGTTTTGTTGAGAATAGTAACGGCAGCAAATGCAGCTTCACCCCAGAAGGTTGCAGGAGTTCCAGATTCATCAAGCATAGCACGAGCCATTTGTTGAACCGTTCTGTTCATCCTTTCCACTACTCCATTTTGTTGAAGAGTCCTTGCAGTAGAGAACTCCCTTCTTATTCCATGCTCTTCACAAAAGTTGAAAAATTCATTCGAGGTAAATTCCCCTCCTCGATCAGACTTGAGGCATTTGATTCTACGATTTGATTCATTTTCAACCAAGCCTTTGAAAGCTTTGAACTTTTCGAAAGCTTCGTCTTTATGCTTCAGAAGTTCTATCCAACACATCTTGGAAAAGTCGTCAATGAACAATATAAATTATTCTTCTCCTCGAGGTGAATTTTTCGTTGATGGACCACATAAATCAGTATGGACAAGTTCAAGTGGCTTACTAGCTAATCCTTCCTTCTCAGGGAAATTAGTTATGGTTTGGTTACCAAACTGACATGATTTGCATATTATATTGTCTGGAATTCTGATGTCAGGGAGATCATGAACCGCTTGATATTTTCATGCTTTCCTTATCTGAGAGAAGCTAAGATGCCCCAATCTTCTGTGCCATAACCAATGTTCATCACTTTTGCTTAGATAGCATTTTTGCTGTCCTCCCTTGAGTATGTATAAATTAATTGGAGTTCTTATGCCTTTGATCAATGTTTCTCCTGTATCAAGCTCACGAACAATGCATCCATTTGATCGAAATATTACCTCATTTCCTTGATCACACATTTGACTAACACTCAATAGATTATGCTTTAAGCCATCAACATACATAACATTTCTAGCTTTGAATTTTTCCTTTAAAAGAACAAAACCTTTACCGTTTATGAGTACAGGGGTGTCATTTCCAAATGAGACCTTCCTTTCCTTTTCTAAGGCACTATATGACTGAAGTTTTTCTTTATCACCTATCATATGTTTTGAGCATCCATTGTTGATGTACCACTGATTTTCCTGACCTTCCACATATAAGGCTATACCACATCTTTCTGGTTGTGGTTCTTTCTTTCTCCATGTTTTGGGCCCTAATGAAGCTTGCTCCTTCTGAGATGTTTGCTGAAACTGACTCCTGCATTCAGAATCTTCATGACCGAAGTTGTTACAAATAGAGAATTCTATTTCATTTTCAAGAGCAGAAAATTTATTGTAGGTCCTCTTCATGATCCCAGTCACACTCTTGGGATCATGACATGAAAAACATTGGCCATCAAAGAAATTCCTGCGATTATCAAATCTACCGTCCAGGTGATTGTAGTTTCCATTGACATTCATTCTTGAGGAAAATTGAGAATGATTTACCTGAGGTTGGTTGTAGCTTATGTTCATCCTTGAAGTAGATTGACCCCGATTTACTTGGTGATCTCTATTCATCCTTGAAGTAGATTGACCTTGATTTACCTAGTGATTTGCTTTATGCCTTTGTTCACTTCTCCTTGTTGCATCAAGATAACTTTTGGAGGTGGATGGATTTTGTGCTTGAGATGCTTCTTCAGTATATCCAAGACCTGTCTTGATTAGAGGAGAACGATGCACTTTGATAATCTCATCTAAAGTTTCAGATCCTTTAGCAAATCTAAGATTAAGAGCTTTTGTTTTCTCAATATCTTTTCTAAGTCCCACAATTTCACATTCTAACTTTTCATTATGTTTTTCTCTTTCAGCAAGTTGGAATGTCAGAGTATCTATGATCATACTCTTTTCTTCTAAACATATTTTAAGTTTAGAAATTTCTTCATAGAGATCATCTTCATCTATAGCATCCAAGAAATCATCATCTTCAAAAGCCATCAAAAGTCTATAATCATTACCATGTTCATCTTCATCACTACTTGAAAGTCCATCGTTGTCTTCATGTGTATAATAGCTCTTCCTACTTACATTCTGTTTTCTATTCCATTTTACTAGTTCCTTACCTTTATCAAGCTTATGTTTATGAGGACATTTGGCTGCATAGTGACCGACTCACCCACAAGCAAAGAATTTGAAAGGTAGCTTACCTCTGAATCTTCCAGAACCTCATTGAAGGTTCTTGACAAAGTTTGATTCTTCCTCTCCTTCTGACGTATGCCCTAAATCACTATATTCTCCTTTGAATGTAGCTTCTCTCATGTCTGATGGCCCCCCTTTTCTCATTTCGAAAGCAGTTAGGATTCCGTGCAGCTATGACATCGTAATACTCTGAAGATTCTGCTTTTCTTCTATGGCAGAAACTTTTGATTCAAACTTAGAAGACAAGGATCTTAGAACCTTTTCAACTAAAGTAACTTCTTTTATCTCTTCACCCAATTTTTTCATGTGATTAACAATCTCATCTATTCGTAAGAAATAATTAGCCATACTTTCATCATTGTGCATTTTGAGAGTTTCATATTGAATTCTGAGAGATTGTAGTTTTGCACGTTTTACCTAATCGTCTCCTTCATAGCTTAGGATGATCTTGTCCCGTATTTCCTTGGATTTTTTGAGCTGCATAACCTTGACGAATTCTGATTGAGATAGACTCCCCAATATAGTATTGATAGCCTTTGCATTTGTTTCATACTGCTTTTTACCAGCTGTATCTGTAGGAGTTGATGATGGGAATGTGTATCCTCCTTCCATGATATCCCAAACTTCTGCACCAAGAGATTGAAGATAGGTTGTGGTTCTTACCTTCCAATAGACGAAGTTGCTCCCATCAAATATTGGTGGCCTGATGGATGCCTCCCTTTCGTAGTTGCTCATGATGATAGATATTCCTTCAAGTGATCAAGCTTCTTCTGAAGGACCTTCTCTGACACCAATTGATGGAAATAATACTGAGAGGGGGGTGAATCAGTATTATCAAGTCAAACACCTTCTTATTTTCATACTCAGATATATATATGCTACTTCAGTTATGGGAACCCGCGTATATATGCAACTGTGTCTAAAGCAACCAGCGTATATCAGTAAACTTTATGATTCAGTTAATCCATTAGATGTTGATCTTTAATCAGTGCATCAGAACTTCATTAACCATAAGAACAATAAATAGGTGCAGTAAAATAGAACAGATCGTCACACACATGAACACAAGATATAAGGTGGAAACCCAATGTGGGTGAAAACCATCTACTGCAATTCGTCTCTATCTTCCTTTAATAAGAAACTTCTTTTTACAATATTTCTGTACTGGTGCAGTATTATACGAGTACGCAGGCTTCTACCTGCAGAAGGATACAACCTTCTCTCATTCTCTAGCTTCTCCTGGAAGGGAGCTACAACCCCCTTAGCTCTTGTACTCGTTGATGTACTAGTACGTAGGTGCTGACCTACAAAAGGCTACAACCTTCTCTTTTCTTCTAGGGACGACGTTTCATAAATTTTCAGATTGGATCCATAAATAACATCAATCAAACATCAAATGTATCTGTATCAACCAATCCCCTTTGCACCAACCAAAACTGAATCAAACAATCACTTCTCTGAATGCTGTAACCAGAATACAATAACAATAACCAGACTCCAATCCTGAACCCAGAATACTGTAGCAATAAACATAAGTAGCTAAAACATATTTTATGCATCGTACGCTACTTCAAGATGAAGAACCTGCGTGCATATGCTTTTTTATTAAGGCACACCAGCATATACGCTCTTTTGAATTAGTGAACCAACGTGTATACGCACCTTTGTTGTGCCGAACCTCCGTACAGATCTATAAAAGACAATTTTCCCTTTTAAAATATTTAGACATCAGTTATACCTAGATTAACAGATTTATAGATCAAGTCATGCGCCAAATATAATAGATCAAAATCACACAAAGATACTTCTCTTCAAGCCTTGAGATCTTGACCCATCAATAGAACTTATCCATCTTCTATCGCTCAGGTTCCTCCTTGATTCAGATCCAGCTATGCACCATAACCCAATCACCAGTATTCTAGATCTTGCTCTTCATTAGATATTCAATACTTGAGTGAATGCCTTTTCCTAATGATTTCCTTCCCCTTTTATAGTCTTAGGCCTTACTCATTACCATGGTCCAAAACCACTTAGAACCAATACTTGGGGCGAAATACCTGGGTTCAATACTTTGGACGAGATACCATGGTCCAAAACCATAGGTCGAAATACCAAGGACCAAATACCATGGACTAAAAATAATTTTTCCCACATGTACGTGCTTTAGCGTGCATGAAAGTGCATGCATACGCATACGCGACTTTTGATCGGCGATCCCACGTGTATACACGACCTAGTTAAGAGGAACCTGCGTATATCTCTTTTTCTTTCATTCTAAGAGCCTGAACTTTGATCTGCCATCTGAGTGAGTTCCCATCAAGGACAACACCTGTGTCATAGTGCCAAACATGTGTCATAATGCCAACACTATATGTACAAGCGAGATGTAATCTTCATTTGGAGATATTAATAATATCACCTCATAAAGGATGGAAAATACATCATCATAAAAAAGCATAAGGGAAAGTCAAATATTTCATTTGTAAGTGCCAACCAACATAAAAAAAATATTAGTTCTTGTAAAAAAGTATGCTTTAATTTTTTAAAGAGAAAATTTGTATGTAGAAGAGTTCATGAGAGAAGCACTAATAAATAGACAAAACATCTGGAAGAATTTCTATAATAATACATGGTAGTATTCTAAGAGATAAAAATATACCACCCAAGACGGAAGTGGAGCACGAGATCCAACTATTTCTAGACTAAGAAAATGAGGTGAAGAAGTAGTTGTAGTGGTTGTTGGAGTAGGGTGTTATTCGACCATGTGCCTCACAATGTTCTCACCTTTAATAATTGTGCCTAAAGATGGGACTCGGAAAACTACATTCACTACGGGATTTTAAACAAAATTACACCCATGAACAACCACCCCTTGCTTATGATTGATGACATGTTGAATCATTTGTAGCAAGAAAATTATTTCACCAATTTGGATTTAGAATCATGATATCACTAGGTTTGAGTTATAGAAGATGATACTTGGAAGAGTTCATTCAAAATTATACAAGGTTTATATGAATGATTATTCATTCCATTTGGCCTATACAATGCACCAATTGCATTCGTGAGACTTTTTTTTAACAGGAATTGAGAAATTTGTTTTAAAAATCTACACGAGACATGAAACAATATTACATCAAAATTACAAAATTTGGCCTATCAGGCTATGAATTCTCTACGGATTCAAGTTGAGCGAGCCAATTGACAAAAAAATATCTCTATACCAAAATAACTAACTATAACACTTTTAAAAGTAAGTCTTCCCAAAGGAGAAAAAATATTAAAAAAAATACATTCCATAAAACTAGGTTAATTATTGGGATTTTTAGCTACATATATGAGGTCATCTGCTTCACTGATGTCCTCATTGATATCAAGAAAGCCTTTGCGAGCCATAAACACTGATTTCACTGATTGGGTGGATTATTGGTTCCTTTGAGCTAGCTAAAGTTGAATTAATTCCATAATTAATGAATGGGGTAGGATAAAGAGGTTTATTGATTATAAGTTCTCCTTATTTGAACATGGTTAAACAATTATCTTGTTTATTAGCTTCAAAATTGTTATGTCTAAGAGAATGAAAAATTGAATAAGAATGAGACAATATAATTCAAATACTTTGGACAAGAATGGAGACTCTTGGATCAACAAAGAAGGAGCCATACTTCATATGATGAATTAGAATGTGGGAGTTACTTAGAACAGAAATTTGGTGAATATTTAGTGGGGAAGCCTAAATAAGACCTCGGTATGGATTGTAGGCCTCAGCTTGGTTATCAAAGGGAGCTCCAAGCCCCCAAGAATATGCGATTTCTAGTTTTCCTCTAAGGAAAAAAATAGTTCCCAGCCCCCTGCCCCTTGTGCTTGACACCTCTAGATTTATTTTTGATTCCCTATTAAAGAATAAGGCTAAATTCTCTTAATGAGAAAAGAGGAATCTTCTCTAGAGATAATTGAAGTTGTCGGGTTTAGAAGGGAATGTTGAAATTTTTCTCTATTTCTTGCAAGTCAAATTTTCTAGCAAAGGAAATTGGAAGAGGAATCCATATTAATCTAAGAAGAATTTTGCAAGAAAGGGAACTAATGTATCATTTTTCTTTTGAATCAAATAATTGAGAAATAGTGGAGGGACAATCCAACATGTGATTCATACCTCTTTAAATGAATTCCCAAACCTATTTTGTGAATTTAGATTCCAAAAACAAATGAATAACTGATTCTTATTATTTTTTGCACAACATGCATCAAGAGAGGCCATTTATGACACAATTTCATAGGTTTTCAAAAATGGAAATTTTTTTTTATGAGCTAACATCCAACATAAAATTTCACTTTAGGAAGACCATAAACATTCCATATCCTAGACAACATAACTAATTTAGGAGGATATTGTAATACCACTTTTTGACCCATGTGTTGTACATGTATGCATGTGGATATTGAGGTCGGGGTGTCTCTAAACATATCCATATGATTAGGCTAGTGGCACAATTTATGACATGTTAAGGCCAAAGTGCCTATGTAAGGTGTACAAGAACTGTGATATTTAGGCTGGTGAGATGATTTATATTATGTGGCCTGTGTGCCCATGTAGATATGTTAGATATGTTTTGCGTTTAAGTCTTTGTTGGGGCCTAGATGTAAACATCTTAAATATTATGCATATTTTTACATTAATAAAATAGGTTGGATGTAGAGCCCACTCCACGGAAAAATAGTATGGGTGTGTAACTACAGGAAAGGCAATAGTTGGTTTTTTTATGAAAATTGTACCCAGGGCCCACATGGCTCTAAAGGGTTCCACTTGGAAAAGTAAAGTCATGCATAAAAGAAGTGTACCTTTCCTATGAGAATTATTCAGTCAATCATTCAGTTTGGGTGACTAAGGAGACAATGAGTCCTAGGGGGCCTCTGGAACTAGCTGAGGTGTGGTTATTCAGTTAATCACACTAATTTGGATGCATCCTAGGCTTAGAGATTGGTTCTCTATTTCAGTGAGCCTTGGTGGCTCCATTTATGGCATGGTGACCATGGAGTGCTGGTGGAACTCAATTCAGTGATAGTCAGTGATTTTTGTTTTGGAATCTAGCACTGAATATTTGGTTTTTCAATTTCGAATGATGACACCTAGACATCGATGAGCAGCAAAGCTCCTGCAGCTGCAGACTGATACCATTATGGTTGGCCATAAGTCACCCTGGAAGGTGGGCGCCATCAAGGGACTCGAGTTGAGCCACTTGGATGCTTTTTAGGGGAATGTGAGCCTATGGATAGAGACTAGGGTTGTTGGGGTTGGTGTATGGCCAAGATTTTGGTTGTTCGACTTAGAACCATTTCATATGGATTTGTTGTCCCGAATCGGGGGTGACATGTAGTTAAGACTATGAACCACATGTTCTATGGTTGGGTGGAACATGCAGAGCTTGCAACTAGTTGGTTCTTCAAGTTTAGATAAGTGTTCACCATGTACTTTATTTATATGTCATGTGTTATAACAATAATATAAAGATATTAAGCTAAGATCTTTATATAAATGCTTTATTTTAATAGTGATAATTTATAAAATATAATCTAATAAAAAATAAATTTCACATTAAACTATAATATATAAATAAATACGAAGATGCTTTAATTTAATAATAATAATGTAAAGATATTTAATACAAAACTAAATGTAATATTAGTAAATATTGAAATATACTTGAAAATATTAACTCCTTGAAATATAATATTATGGTGAGATATTACAAAGTCTTCCAAATCAACTTAATATATAAAAAAAATATGAAATTTATAAATGCAATTGCCTTTATGTCACAAAGGATTACCAAATTTTCTCATCACATATTATTCCTTTTCTATTGAGACTCTACTTAATCAACCTATATCTTAGTGTCCTTGTTTGTGGGATATTAACAAACACCTCTAATCTCACTAGATGTTGGTAAAAACCTCCAAAATCTTTTTGTTGACCCCAACACATATTTTTAATAAAAAACACCTTATTTTCCCCAAATTCCCATTTAAATACCCCCAATACTTATAAACACCCCTTACCCACATCCTTTCTCCCAATACCTACAAATATTAACTTTATTTTTCACAATTTTAAAATCCTCTTTAATATTAATAAATGTGATAAGATATTAGTTAACAAGATGAAATCACCATACTTCTTAAAAAAAAACTTAAATATTTTCACTCTTAAATCTTCTCACTATATTGATTGGGTTTCCTTCATATCATAAAAGATATTCACATTTTATTTCAACATGATATTCCTCTCACATACCAATTAAATAAAATTAAAATAGAAAATAAAAAAATCAAATTAAAATAAACTTATTTTTCTATCATAAAAGTTTTATCTCAACATGACATTCCTCTCGTACACAAATTAAATCAAATTAAAATAGACAAATAAACAATAAAACTAAAGTAAACATATTTTTCATCATAAAAGTCTTCCCACTTATCCACTCACCTTCATGTCAGAAAGGATTGCCACATTTTGTCCCCCACGTGTCACTCTTCTTGCACACAAATTAAATCAAATCAAAACAAATAAACTAAAAATCGAAGATCAAAGTAAAATATACTTGTTTCCTTATCTTAAAAAGTATTCCCACTTTAAAGATGTGGTTTCCTTCATGTAACGAGTCACTGATGATTTTTCTCTCTTCTTAGTCCCCTCACACACATATTGGTGTATTACTATTTTACAAATTCCCCTCACACACATATTGGTGTGTTCCTATCTTACAAATTTTTGTTACATTGGAGTGGGCGTCATTGTCTTACAAACTTTTGTCACATTGGTTGGGTGTTTGTATTATTGGTAAAGTTTCTTATTTTTGTAATTCCTAGTTGAATTTTGGTAGAGTGGGAGATTTCCTCTTCCACCCGTTTTTTGGGTTCTAAGTCCTAATTTCAAAGAGGAGGATGTAGTTTCCCTCTTTTTGGGTGTTTGGCTTATAACCATTATGTACTGGGAGTCTTGGAGTGGGTGTGGTCTCTCTCGGAGTTAGTATCAGTTTTGGAATGGATAATTTGTCTCTTCTCTTCATTTAACGCTTTACCGTGCTCTCTTTGTGGTTGGTTAATCATTCTTCAAGGTAGTAGATCTAGAGGTAGATAAGGTCAACATAGTAACATAATCCCTTCTACCTTACAAATTTTGTTAGTTGTTGAATACTTTGCAATGACATATTGTAATGGTCGCACCCCACATTTTCTTGGTTTTACAAGCTCTCCAGGGTAAACATGAGTTGAGTGTTACTATGATATGACCTAACCTCCAAGTTCTAGTTATGGAAGTGGGGCCCACAAACTGAAAGCTTACAAACATCCCTCAGGGACTAGATCACTCAAGAGCGAGGCAACCACCCCAGATGATCAATCCTTGAGTTGGAACTCTTTTTCACTAACTCAGCACCCCAACTTCACCCTTGACACATTGTGCATGCAGTTATGAGGCTCCAACTACACGCAAAATTTTTCCTGTCAGCGGCTGTGACAAAAAATCCCCTATTTAGTGCATGTAGTCACAAGATCTATGCCATTATTTCAGGTAAGCCTCTAGACCACTTCCTAGAACTTCTTGTAACATTCTAGAAACATAAATAAGGTGATAACAAGGCTCACCATTCAAAACTTGAACAAGATATTGACCAATACATAAACATTTCATCAAACATATGATAAGAATATAATATAAAAGTCATGAATTCATATATGATCATAAACTCCTGAACTTCATCTTAGAATCACCAAGAAGGCTTAATTCCCTCTCTAGTTAGCTACAACAACACTTGTTATCCCATGCATTTATCCACCATTCAATATACTATCAAATCATGAACAAGAGTCATAGTTAGAGCACATCATATTACCATGCTTATAACCAACATATAACCAACATATAACCAAAATAGAAGCCATGACAAATCAACGATAAAATCCACATAATAGCAAGTACATGTGCTCATAAGTCACAATAGGGAAAATATATTATTTTAACTTATGCTAAAGTCAACCAAGTTAGGTACTTCCATGTACCACTCGACCATAGATTGGCCTGAACCAAATCTTTCTTTCAGCTAATTACCTCTGTGTCATATTCCAAGCATGAATGTGGGATATCATGGGATAAACTAAGACATAATCAACCAAGGACCCCATAAGTTAAACCACCTCCACCTTCAAGCTACTATGATCTCAACTAAAATAGTCCCAATATCACAAAACCAAACCATTCTTGGATGCCTTAGAATTTCTTCACCATACTTTGAGGAATTTTCTTGTCTCTACCCAACTATCGAGGGATTCATAGAGAAAATCATCTCCACCCCCAACCTTTGGGATTTTCCTAAGACCACCTTACCCGGTTTCAGAACCTTTTGGAAATCCAAGGCTCAACCAAGAATGAATCCCATCACACCATGGTTATCTAGGAAATGACAAGGCAAGGTTGAAACCGCAGTCAAACAAAAAAAACCCATGCCAATGACAACAAATAAATAAATGCATATACCATGCATTTACATTGCAACAAAGAAATCACACATGAAACTTGATACATGCAATATATTCTTGTTGGAGTTGTTGATCCAACCTTCTCCTTGCTTCCTTCGCTTTCCTTTGCTTTTCCTTTTCCTTCCTTTGCTTAGTTGCTTGCCTTTCTCCAAATCGAAGTGAATGATGAAGAGCTCCAAGAATGCTCTAAGTGTGGAAGAGTGTAAGAGAGCCTAAAGTTAAACTGAAAAAAGCTAAGCCAAAAGTTGCGAACTGTTTCTCTGATGTCTTTTTATTATTGATATCCCCTTTTTCTTCATTTTCCTTTATTTTCCTCTTATTTCCTTTGCATGCAAATTGGTATCTCTTAAGCTTTCTTTTCTCCCATTTTCTTTATTTATCATAATTAAATGCCAAATATTGACTCTTTGCCTTTTCCAATCTCCATAGCCATTAATAAACCACAAGTGATGCCCACTAAAGTGTATTCCTAGCATTCAACTTGGAATACATTTTCCATGACTTTGGTCTTATTTTTCCTTTATGATCCTTTATTACATGAAACTTTAATCCAGGGCTATTACAGATCGCTCCCTCTTGTGGGAACATTGTTCTCGTTGTTCTATGACACCTATGACCAATAAACCGCTGAAAACAAAACATACTACCCGTGGAGATTTATGACATAGCTCGATGCAGTATTTACAATGACATCTTGCTAAAAAACATAACAAACATATCACTTATTGGAGCTTTATAACGCAACATTGTGATATATATATATATATATATATATATGCCAAATACTCATTTTCTCGAACCAACAAATAATGAAAGATACAAAGCCCACACTTGATTATCCATCTCCCATGTAGCGTCATCAGGCCAAAAGTGCTTCTACTACACTTTAACTTGCTTTATTGCTCGGTTTCGTAGCATGAGTTGTTTCCACTACAATACGCATTGAGGTTGTGGCTAGAACTCTCCCTCTGGTTCTACCTACAATACAAATCAATCAACCGCATGATCAAAATCTTACACATATCTCTTATGAAACATGGAAAACATCATGGAATTTCACTATTGGCAACAATGCAATTCGGTAGGCCACTAGTCCAATCCTCTCAAGGATCTCAAAAGGCCGGCGATAACAAAGTGTCATCTTGGCACATAACCCAATCCTCAATAAAATCTTCTTGATCTTGATACGCAAGTACACATGCTCCCCAACCTGAAACTCTTTGAATCCTTTCTTTTGATATGCATAACTCTTCTTCCTCTCCTACACTACCTTTAAATTCCTCTTACTAACCAACATCTCCTACATCACCTACACCATCTCATCCAACATATTATATCCAATCATCACCTTATTCCAATAAACAAACTAAACATCACACTAAGATATCCTTACTTCCTTATCTTAAAAAATCTTGCCCGATCATGTGGTTAGAAAGAATTGCCTCATTTTCTCTCCACATGCTGGTCCCTCAAACAACAAATTAAATTGAATTTAAAATAGACAAATAAAAAGTCAAGCAACAATAAATATGCTTCCTTGTCTTCACGCAATAATTTCACATTTTGACCCCCGAAATGTCCCTCCTTTCATTTTCACGCCATTAAGGATTGCCAAAAATTTCCACTAATGCGTTGTTCCTTTAGAACGCCAATGAATTCAAGTCAAACCAATAAACTAAAAGTAGAATGAATCATTTTCATGTCACAAAGGATTTCAATTTTTTGCTCTCCACGTGCCACTTCTTTCAACACAAATCACTTCAACTGAAACCAAGAAACTAAAAATCATTTTCATGTCATAAAGGATTTCGGATTTTTTCTATCCACATGTCACATGTCACATGTCACATGTCACTTCTTTCAAACAGAAATCAATTCAAGGCAAAACGAATAAACTAAAAATAAAATTGAATTAACCCATTACCCCATTTTAATATAGAAGTCTTCCATGTTTTACCTTTATGCCATAAAGGATCAAGGATTGTTGTCAAAAACATATTCTCTTGACACCATAAATATGTTGTATAACAATTTTGGAATTTTATTGTGTAAAATTTTAGAGTGGTTCAACATGGACTTACCACTTATTATCAGCAATAAAAACAGTTATAGTGATTGGAACGAATGTAAGGAAGATTATAAAAAAATTGACAAGTATTGGAAACATGATAATTAAATAAAAAAATAATTAATATTTGATTTATAGGAATTGAAGTATTAATAATTATTAAAGCAATAAAATATTAATCAATTAATAAAATATTTAACATATAATTAACATAAATAAAGAAGACAAATTTAAACAGTTGAAACTTTAATAATAATTAAAATTTAAAAATAATAAGATAATAACAAATATTATTATGAGCAAATATATAAAGGAGAGAGACTAATGAAAAGAATTTAACATAACTGTATTAATAATATTAAAATATTTACGAACAAAGAAGAGATTTTGATATTATAATATAAAATAAATTACAAATAATTAAATTAATTTTAAAACAATATAATTAAAAATTAAATATAAAAGACTAATTAAAAGATGAAATAAAATTAAAAATAACACAATTAAAAATAAAATTGTTATTAATAGGAATTTTTTAAAAACTGTATTACAGTGATTATTATGCCTAACTTAGAAATCATCTTTATTTCATAAATACACGTTGCTAACTTACAAATGATTATTTCTTTAAAAATACAGCTCCGGTCTGTCCCACATTAAATTAAAATTATTATTATAACCAACATAAAGATAATCTTTATCTTATAAATACATGTTGTTTCCCTTAGAAATGATTATTTCTTCAAAAATGTAGTTCCTATCTCACACAAAAGGGCCAAGGAACCCTAATGGTCTGTTCCTATGGTTGGCGCTATACATGATTTCTATATCCGTAGCTGCATTGGGGGCAAATTACACTAATGTTCCACGTGATGCACAGCTCCTGTTAGCAATCAAACGAACTTACAATTATCTGTCGCTGGACGACTAGGTCGAACCGTCCATCACGAACTTCTGTAACTGGACTGGTGTCACCTGCGACGCGAAGAATCTGTTGGGGATTTTTCTGATAAAATCCCAAAAACAAACAATTCAAACACACAGAGGCAATGCTCTGTTTCCTTCTCTCCTCAGGATCCTTTGTGCACAGGGAAGCTTTAAAAAAAAATGACTGAGAACAGAGTATTACACCACCAGAAAAGGAATTTCTATTCATTAAAACAAAATGCCTGATACATATTCATCCTCTTTTACTGAGAGGGATTCACCAAAAAAAATTCATCCAACAAAACTCTGTCTCCACCTGAGAATTTACTGTGCTGGGTTTACTACTGTAAAACCCATTTTTACTTTTACTGGTGTAATAAAAATTTACACATACTGCTGTAAAAAAAAATTCTTACCTATACTGTAAGAATTTCTTTCCCCTCCGCTAAAGCAACAAAACCAAAAAAAACTTCTCACATCACTCCACGCACTGCTGTGCGATGTATATACTCCTCGCTTCGTACATACTTCGTTTTCATTTTTTTTGTTTTCGCACTGCACTGCTGTGCAAAACCACAGTTCTTCACAAAAGTCAACACTTACATTTCGCTGCAGCCACGCGCCTTTTTTTTCTTTTTGTTACAACATATATCACCAAAACAAAACATATATGAAAACAAAAACGAACACAACTTATTACATTAAGTGTCGTAAAAAAACATAAATATCTACCTACTTTCTACGACAACATTTAACTTGAGTTTAATTCTTTTGCAGAAGGGACATGCGGTCAACTGTTTGAGTTTACTCCACGCAAGCTTTTTAATGCACCTCGTATGCAGGTTGAAACAATCGATGGCAGAGAATGAAGAAGTAAATCGGACGACGGTGGAGGATTTCGGAACGCCTCTTTATGCTGAACTTTACGTCCCGAAAAGTTAGAAATGATGACGTATGTAGAGAGCCACGCGTCAACAGGAGATTGTATCGGGCTCGATCATACGGAAACTGCTTGCTGGTCGAAGGCGGTCCGATATGCTGGTGGTTTTTGCTGAGCGGTTTTGTGCTGCCGTCGTTGTCCACGTCCGCCTGCAGTTGGAATTAATATTCCAACACTCCCCTTTAATTTCAACTGTTGGGCATTCAGTCATACCCAGACACTTCCTCAAAAATTCAAAGCTTTTCTGATCCAATGGCTTTGTCAAGATGTCTGCTACCTGTTCTTGAGTCCTGCAATGTTCTAGGACAATTTCTCCATTGTTCACCAATTCTCTGATGTAGTGAAACTTTGTATCAATGTGTTTCATTCTCTTATGAAACACTGAATTCTTTGACAATGCAATAGCTGAGCTATTGTCACAAAAAATCACCGTCGCTTTTGCCTGCTCTTGGCCTAAGCTCCTTAACATGCTTCTCATCCAAACTGCTTGACATGTTGCTGCTATAGCTGCCACATATTCAGCCTCTGCTATAGACAATGCTACAATGGACTGCTTCTTGGAAGCCCATGAAATGGCTCCTGAACCCATATGAAAAACATAACCAGAAGTGCTTTTCCGATCATCTACACTTCCAGCCCAATCACTATCAGTGTATCCAATTAAATCTGAATTTTCTGAGGCAGTATATAAAATTCCAAACATTTTGGTACCTTTGACATACCTTAAAATTCTTTTTGCTGCCTGCCAATGTGCCTCCTTTGGCCTCTCCATGAATCTGGAAATTAAACTAACAGCAAACATAATGTCAGGCCTAGTTGTTGTTAAATACATAAGGCTGCCAACAATACTCTTGTACAAACTAGGATCAAAATCCTTGCTGCTGTCCTCTCTGCTGAGTTTTAATCCCATTATTGTGGGAGTGATCGCTGCTTTGCATTCTTGCATGTTAAATCTGCCCAACACTTGATTTACATATCTAGCTTGTGAGATAAAAATTCATTTTTCATTTTGATCTACTTCTATGCCTAAGAAGTATCTCAAGAAACCCATGTCAGTCATTTCAAATTCCTCTTTCATGACTGATTTAAAATTCTCAATGAGCTGATCATCATTACCTGTGAAAATAACATCATCAACATATAAGACAACAATCAAAATTTTACCATCTTTTTCTTTGATGTAGACGGTGGGTTCTCCTTCACACTTGTCAAATTCATTATCCAATAGATAGGAATCTATCCTGCTGTACCATGCTCTTGGCGCTTGCTTCAGCCCATAAAGAGCTTTCTTCAATTTGCACACTTTGTGCTCTTCACCTTTCTTCTCATAGCCTAGAGGTTGTTCAATGTAAACCTCTTCCATTAACACTCCATTTAGGAATGCTGACTTCACATCCATTTGGTAAACTTTCCACTTGTTTTGTGCTGCTATGGACAGCACTGCTCTCACGGTTTCCATTCTTGCAACCGGTGCGAAAGTCTCCTCATAATCTCTCCCATACTGCTGTTTGTATCCTTTGACAACCAGCCTTGCCTTGTGCCTTTCTATCTTGCCTTCAGCATTGCTCTTGGTCTTGTAGACCCATTTCACTCCAATGACTTCTTTGCCTTTTGGTAGCTCAACCAAATCCCTTGTTTTGTTTCTCTCTATGGCATTCATCTCCTCATCCATAGCTTCTATCCATTTCTTATCTTTAATTGCATCTTTGAAATGAATAGGATCATCAACATGACAATACAAGGCAAATAAGGAATTCATTCCTTCATCATAAATGTCACTTAGATTTCTAAATTTCTTACCTCTTTCATTTGGAGTTCAAGTGCTTGAAGATGCACTTGAATTTCCTCCTTGTGGTGTGCTTGATGAAGCACTTCCATTTATCCTCAATGGTGTCCCTTGTTGTCCTTGTGTTGGCGCTGCTGTTTGGGGATGCATTTCAGCCACCTCCTCATCATCTTCATCATGAGACAAACAGTTTTTAACATTCACTTTTTTCTCTATGCTTCCATCCCAAGCTTCCTCTTCAATGAATTGAACATCTCTGCTGACAAAAATTTTCTTGGTAGATGGGATATACAACCTGTAAGCTTTGGATTCCTCACTGTATCCAATGAAAATACATTTCTCTCCTTTGCTGTCCAACTTCCTCCTTAGCTGATCTGGTATGTGTGCATAAGCCACACATCCAAAAACTCTCATGTGGGTGACTCCTTGCTTTCTCCCACTCCATGCTTCTTCCGGCACTTTGTTCAACACTACTTTTGTAGGACACCTGTTCAAAATATACAATGCACAATTTACAGCTTCAGCCCAATAATCATTTGGCAAATTCTTTGCCTTCAGCATGCTCCTCGCCATATCCATGATGGTCCTATTCTTCCTTTCAGCAACTCCATTTTGCTGTGGGGTGTACCTTGCTGTAAACTATTTGTGAATTCCATTTTCTCTACAAAATCGTAGGAATTCCTTGGAGATATACTCACCTCCTCTATCAGTTCTCAAAACTTTTATATGCAGCCCGCTTTGGTTTTCCACAAATGCCTTGAAATTTTGGAATTTCTCAAACACTTCACTTTTGTTTTTAAGGAAATATACCCAAGTTTTTCTTGTAAAATCATCAATGAATGTTAGGAAATATTGGCTGCCTGCTAATGATGGAGCTTGCATCGGTCCACATAAATCTGAGTGGATGATCTCTAAGGGTGCCTTTGCCCTTATGCTTTTACCTGATGGAAAACTTTCTCTATGTTGTTTCCCCAAAATGCAACCTTCACAAAGGCTGTCCGGTTTCTCTATCAATGGTAATCCTCTTACCATTCCTTTTCTGCTCAACAAATTAAGACCTCCAAAGTTGAGATGTCCAAATCTCAAGTGCCACAACCAATTTTCATCCTTTGGCACACTTTGGAAAGCCTCTTGGGTAACTGCTGCAATTTCTCCTTTGTTTTTCAAATCTACCCTTATTCTAAGAGGGAACATCCTGTTCCTTGTCATCTTCACTTCAGCAATGCATCTTTTGCTGGGTGCTATATCCATGATGGCGCATACATCATTTTTAAATAAAACATTGTACCCCTTATGGACAAGTTGTCCAATACTCAAGAGATTACATCTCATTCCGGGGACATAATAGACATCTGCTATGGTTTTCCTTTCTCCTTGCTTTGTAAATATTTTTACCTCTCCTTTTCCCATAACAGAAATTTTGCTATCAGTTCCTAGTGTGACTTCTGATTTCACATTTTTATCTAGGGTAGAAAAGAAAGCTATGTTTCCTGTCATATGGTTGCTGCAACCTGAGTCTAAAAACCATATGTCTTCACTATTTGTTTCAGCCATGTTACAAGCTAACAACACATTATCTTGACTGATGTTTTCTCTAGTGACATTTGCATTTTGTCTATTACTCATATCATGTTGCTTCTTCCTACATTCACTGGCATAATGCCCATATTTTTTACAATAATAGCATTGGACATTGGATTTTTCATACCTTTGTCCTTGAGCATGATGTTGTCCTCTTTGTTGGCTGTTGCCTTGGCCTTGGTTCTGATTTGGATTACTGCCTCTTCCTTGAGCATTTGCTGGACTGTTCCTTCCACCTCTTTTCTGACTTATGCCTCTTCCTTTCTTGTTTCCTCTGCCTTGACCTCTTCCTCTTCCAAAAGACATCTGGGTCTTGAACGCTTGCTCTAGAGATGAGTTTTCATTCCTACTCAACCTCTGCTCATGTGTTATCAGTGATGCATGTAGCTCATCAACTGAAAAGTTTGAGAGATCCTTTGTCTCTTCAATGGTGGTGACGATTGCATCAAACTTTGAAGGTAAGACCCTCAATATTTTCTCCACAATCCTCCTTTCTTCAATGGTTTCTCCATGAGTCCTCATCTGTGTGATCAGACCAATCACATGTGTGAAGAATGAGTCAATGTTGTCTGACTCCTTCAAGTTCAGATTCTCAAAATCCTTCCTCAGCAATTGTAGTTTTGCTGTCTTCACTCTCTCCATGCCTTGATAGGCTGTCTTGAGGGTTTGCCATGCTTCATTGGATTTCTTAGCTGCTGCTATCCTTGGAAATACACTCTGGTCCACTGCTTGATACAACAATACAATGGCGCTTGCATCCTTCTTCCTATTGCTCTTTAGCAGATCTCTCTCTGCCTGAGTTAAGTTGTTAAATTGATTTTCATCTGTTGGTTCTGCAAACCCAGATTCAACTAATTCCCATAAATCTTGAGAGATAAATAAAGCTCTCATGGTTATTGACCAGTAGTCATAGTTCTTCCCATTAAACTATGGGAGTTGGGTATTAAACATACCCATGCTAGTGCTGGTATAGCCATTCCTTGCATCCTCAACTATGCTTCAATTTCTTGACTGTGTATTTTAAAACGCTGACTGCTTCAGTAGTAACGAAAAGAAAACTTTGAGGAATACCTGAATCTTTTGCCTGAGACTTCACTTTGCTGGAGAAGATTTACTGCTGCAACAAAAGACTCCTCCCTTCGGCTTCTTGAACACCTTCAAAGAGCCTAAGCCTGCTCTGATACCATTGTTGGGGATTTTTTTGATAAAATCCCTAAAACAAACAATTCAAACACACAGAGGAAATGCTCTGTTTCCTTCTCTCCTCGGGATCCTTTGTGCACGGGGAAGCTTTAAAAAAATGACTGAGGACAGAGTATTACACCACCAGAAAAGGAAATGCTATTTATTAAAACAAAATGCTTGATACATATTCATCCTCTTTTACTGAGAGGGATTCACAAAAAAAAATTCATCCAACAAAACTTTGTCTCCACCTGAGAATTTACTGTGCTGGGTTTACTGCTGTAAAAACCCTTTTTACTTTTACTGGTGTAATAAAAATTTACACATACTGCTGTAAAAAAAATTTCTTACCTATAATGTAAGAATTTCTTTCCCCTCCGCTAAATCAACAAAACCAAAAAAAACTTCTCACATCACTCCACGCACTGCTGTGCGATGTATATACTCCTCGATTCATACATACTTCGTTTTCATTTTTTTTGTTTTCGCACTGCACTGCTGTGCAAAACCACAATTCTTCACAAAAGTCAACACTTACATTTCGCTGCAGCCACGCGCCTTTTTTTTCATTTTGTTACAACATATATCACCAAAACAAAACATATATGAAAACAAAAACGAATACAACTTATTACATTAAGTGCCGTAAATAAAAACATAAATATCTACCTACTTTCTACGACAACATTTAACTTGAGTTTAATTCTTTTGCAGAAGGGACATGCGGTCAACTGTTTGAGTTTACTCCACGCAAGATTTTTAATGCACCTCGTATGCAGGTTGAAACAATCGATGGCGGAGAATGAAGAAGTAAATCGGACGGCGGTGGAGGATTTCGGAACACCTCTTTATGATGAACTTTACATCCCGAAAAGTCAGAAATGATGACGTATGTAGAGAGCCACGCGTCAACAGGAGATTGTATCGGGCTCGATCATACAGAAACTGCTTGCTGGTCGAAGGTGGTCCGATATGCTGGTGGTTTTTGCTGAGCGGTTTTGTGCTGTCGTCGTTGTCCACGTCCGCCTGCTGGTAAATATTAATTCCAACTGAATCGACGGAAAGTAGTGGCCCTGAATCTGCAAAACAGGAGCCTCTCCGGTTCGATCCCACCGGAATTGGGCCATCTCCACCACTTGGCATCGCTCAACCTTTCCTATAATACTTTTAGGGGTTCCATTCCTCCTTCTCTCTTTGGAGGACCTAATTCCTCGCTCTCCATTCTGTCGCTTGCCCACAACCAAATTAGTGGCATCCTTCCCACCAATCTCTTCAATTCCACTGCTTTTCAGTATCTGGACATTTCGTACAACAATCTAGGTGGCTTCATTCCTCCTCGGCTTGGTCTGCTGTCCAATGTCCACCATCTCAACCTCCGTCAGAACAACTTCGTAGGCCTGATTCCGCTGGTTCTATCCAACAACACAAAGCTTACTGTGCTGGACTTGTGTTTCATTCTCTTGTTGAATGGGACTATACCTCCAGAATTGGGCTTGCTGTCTAGATTAGATCACCTGTGTTTAGGCTTTAACGACTTCACGGGTACTCTTCCCATATCCATCCCCTCCAACTGTACTCAACTTCGGTCATTCGTAATTGGAAACAACCGTATGTCCGGTGCAATTCCTGAAGAATTCGGAAAATTACGGTACCTCGAGAGGCTCTTCATAGATAATGCCAACTTTCAAGGTCCGATGCGTAGTGCACTTGGGAACGTTACTGCACTCAAAGTCTTGGCCATCTTCCGTAACTCTTTTACGGGCAGAATCCCCATATCTTTCGGACAGCTATCTAACGTCGGAAATTTCTTGATAAGTGCCAATTTCCTCACTGGCTCCCTACCGCCGCAGCTCAGTAATCTAACAAATGTTCAGTACCTCAACGTGCGGCGTAATTTGCTAACGAGAAGCATACCCAGCGACTATGGCCGCTTAAAGTCAGTCACCAGATTTGTGGCATATGATAACGATTTAAGCGGAGGGATACCAGGGGAGCTGGGAAATTGCTCAAGCTTGGCCCAGATTTGGATCTCCAGAAATCGGCTCAGTGGGCGCATACCAGAAGAACTTGGCCGCAGTTTGACGCAGCTTGCTAGTCTTTCTCTCGACCATAATCAATTGAGCGGTACAATACCAGACAGCCTGTCCAACTGTACTAAGCTGCAAGATTTGAATCTCGGCTACAATCGGCTTCGAGGTAATATTCCTCCTGCTGTTGCAAATTTACAGCAAATAGTTAAATCGTTTTCTATGCCGCGTAATCTACTTGAAGGCAAAATTCCTGCCGAGATTGGAGGCATGATGCTTGTTACCAACGTAGACCTCGCAGGGAATTTGCTGAGTGGTCAGATTCCCGCCACTATGGCAAGCTGCGTGGAAGTCCTTCATCTCAACCTTTCTGGCAACCGCCTCGAGGGACAAGTTCGGCTGTGGTTTCGATCCATGATCACTCTTACAGATTTGGATCTTTCCGATAATTAGTTGTCCGGTTCAATACCACCATACCTCGGCGACATGGTAACTCTCTGCTCTCTCAATGTCTCCTACAACCGTCTGTCGGGGCCGATTCCAAACAAGGGCACGTTCCGAAATCTGACGGCCACTTCTTTTCTTGGAAACGAAGGTTTATGCGGACCCATCCTCGGCAGAGCTTGCCTTGCAGCTTCGGCCCCTACCTCATCTCCCAGACTTAGCAAAGGGAAGAAATTAGCCATAATATTCTCCACCTTGGCATTTGTGGGAGTCACCGCAGCAGCTTCGGTATTGTGTTTTATCCGTGCTCGAGCAAAGTCGAAGAAGGAGAATGCTATGCAACTTGCCTCTACGAAATATTCTGCAGGAATCTCAGAGAAGGCCAACTGGATAAAATCAATGTCCCCAACCGAGCTGTTCGAGGCAACTGGAGGATTTAGTCCACAGAATATTGTTGGTTCTGGCAAATCAGCAACAGTGTATAGAGGCTCCCTTCCTGATGGATTCGAGGTCGCCATTAAGAGGTTCAAAGGCGATACGAGCATGGAGTCATTGCAGGGTAATCTAATTGCTGAATTGCGGGTGTTAGCCATGACAGGACACCGAAACCTAGTTCGAGTGCTAGGTTATTGCAACAGCCCCGGAATGGTTTCGCTGGTTATGGAGATGATGCCGAATGGAACCTTGGCGAGGCATAGAAGAGAATATTCTGGATTGGGAAACTGTGGTGAGTATCGCAGTGGGAGTGGCGAATGGATTGCTTTATCTTCACAAAGAGGGTTTAGAAGTTATTCTTCATTGTGATCTCAAACCCTCCAACATCTTGCTTGATTTCGACCTCAAACCTGCAATTGCTGATTTTGGGCTCTCAAGAATTCTGAAATATGCCGACATGAGCGACAGATTTAGTACCTCCAATGTTAGGGGTTCCATCGATTACATGGCACCAAGTACAAACTAGATAATTGGCCCTCTTACTTGCGTTTGTATATTTTATTAATTTTGATTATGGAAGTTCGATCCTGCATGTGCTTGGCTTTTTGTGTTATAGAGTATGCAGCTGGTTCGAAAATCACCTCAGAGGTTGACGTATACAGCTGGTTCGAAAATCACCTCAAAGGTTGACGTATACAGCTATGATATCGCCCTTCTGGAAATGGTGAGCGGTAAAAGCCTAACATGTGAGATGTTTTCGGACGGAAGAACGACAATCCGACAGTGGGTGGTGGATGCCATTGGTGATGGCAATCCGTTGAGAGCTGTTGCTCCTCACTTCTTCGAGGGAGGCGCGTCCGGCGAGTGCTCATCTTCAATTTCGATTAAAGATGAGATGATTAAAGTATTGTATTTGGGATTGGCTTGCAGTTCATACACACCCAAAAATAGACCAAGCATGAGAGAAGTCGTTCACAATTTAAGTACATTGTACTCAATTGCAGTGCGTAAACGAGAGCATTCACCATCGCCTCTGGTCACATCCTCGTCTCATTGATAGACTTAGCGTATAATGCATGGGTTGCCTGTGACTTGGACACTAACCCTAAAGGGCCGCTTCTAGTAACTGTTGCTGCTCAATAACCTTTCTGAGGTTGTTGTCATGGAAAGTATCTTAGCAATCTTCTGGATCGGTCGTCTAGTGAATTTTATGCTTTTTTTTGTGACGAAAGTTTGTAAGGAGGAAAAGTTAAAGTGATCCGATTAAGGAAAGGTTAGGTTGATTTGATTAAGAAAATTAATGAAAAGTGTATTGTATTTGAAAAAGTAAATACATATCTTTTCCACTCAAGAACCTACTAAATCTGCATGGCAATATTTTTAAATTAAATAAGTAGAATTATTTATGAATTTTGAACCCATGATTAAGAATGTTTTAATGCTACAGTTAAATTAAACTAGAACTAATGCATGGAAGGTTAGGGTGATTTGATTAAGAAAATTAATGAAAAGTGTATTGGATTTGAAAAAGTAAATACATATTTTTGCGAGTCAAGAACCTACTAAATCTGCACAACAATATTTTTAAATTAAATAAGTAGAATTATTTATGAATTTTGAACCCATGATTAAGAATGTTTTAATGCTACAGTTAAATTAAACTAGTGCATGGAAGGTTAGGTATATTTGATTAAGAAAATTAATGAAAAGTGTATTGGATTTGAAAAAGTAAATAAATATTTTTTGCCAGTCAAGAACCTATTGAATTCGCACAACAATATTTTTAAATTAAATAAGTAGAATTATTTATGAATTTTGAACAATTTTAATGCTACAGTTAAATTAAACTAGTGCATGGAAGGTTAGGTTGATTTGATTAAGAAAATGAATGAAAAGTGTATTGGATTTGAAAAAGTAAATAAATATTTTTTTGCCAGTCAAGAACCTATTGAATCTGCACAACAATATTTTTAAATTAAATAAGTAGAATTATTTATGAATTTTTAACAATTTTAATGCTACAGTTAAATTAAACTAGTGCATGGAAGGTTAGGTTGATTTGATTAACAAATTTAATGAAAAGTGTATTGGATTTGAAAAAGTAAATACATTTTTTCCAGTCAAGAACCTACTAAATCTTCACAGCATAGTCACTTCAAGTTTGATCCTCAGGACAAAAACCTCACGGTGTAATTTGTCTGGTAGACCCATCTAAGGTCCACAAGTGTGCTTCTGTTGGTCGAGTCATTTGATGAGCAGTCCTACATGGCATTGGCCGAGACTTCGATATGACTTGTATGGGCATGTATCTTTGTTTTCAGTTATTAATATAAACCAACCTAGATCCATCTTAACTCTAGATCTATCAAGTGCCGAGAGGGATCGATCTCTCGATGTGCAAACCTCGTTTTTGAGTGCAAAATTTGAGGAAAGGCTTGCACCTCGAGAGATTTGATCCCTCTTGGCGCTTGATAGATCTGGAGTTAAGATGGATCTAGGCTTGTTTCAATCACGTGCGGCCAAGGAAGATCTATAGAAGATATGATTAATTTTATCAATAATATATAAATACATGTAATATTAATATAATCATTCTAAATGTGCTAAATATGTTTAAGATTAATATGATCATTTTTGTTTTAAATTTGCTTAGTTACCTCAGTTTGTCAAGATGATAAATATTGTTAATAACTTTAATGATGGAAAATGATGAAATAAAAATTTTGAATGCAAAGTGACAATCTAATAGCGTTGAATGATAGAAAATGTAAATAATAAGAATGTAGTCAATTAGAAATATTCTTCATTGTGATCAATCTCAAACTATTTTATTCTACTATTATTATTGTCACACTTGTTAGTTTGTCATCTTTTCATATCGATTATATGAAAAGGATAGTTGAAATCGTAAACCATTTAAATCTGTAGCTCCAGTTGTTGTAGTAAACATCATAACTTGTTGTAGTAATAAGTTGAATTACTATAACATAAAAATTAATGTACACTGCCAATATTTTTTTTTTCTTACACTGAAATCAATGCACATTGTTAATCCAATCACTTCAAAATTAATGTACCATCATACATCTAATTACATCAAATCAAAAATCAACATCTACATTGAAATCAATGCATCTAATGCAAGAAATCAAATAAGATTAGAAAAAAACTTCTACACTGAAATCAATGCATCTAATGCAAACAATCAAATAGGATTAGAAATTAACATCTACACTCAAATCAGTGCATCTAGTGTAAGTAAGAAAATATGATTAGAAACCAACATCTACACTGAAATCAATGCATTTAGTGCAATCATTCAAATAGGATTAGAAACCACCATCTACACTGAAATTAATGCATTTATTACAAGAAATCAAATAGGATTAGAAATCATTTACATTGAAATCAATGCATCTAGTGCAAGAAATCAAATATAATCAGAAATCAATATCTACATTGAAATCAATGCATCTAGTGCAAGCAATCAAATAGGATTAGAAATCACCATATACATTAAAATATATGAATTTAGTGCAAACAATAAAAAATGATTAGAAATCATCTACATTGAAATCAATGCATCTAGTGAAAGAAATCAAATAGCAATATGAATCATCTACACTAAAATCAATGCACATAGTGCAAGCAATCAAATAGGATTGGAAATTGCCATCTACACTGAAATCAATGCATCTAGGGCAAGAAATATTATTCCCTCTCTCCCCCCTCCATATATGTCTATATCTCCCTCCATCTCTCCTTCTTTGTCTCTCTATCTCACCCCCCAAGCACACATGCTCTCTCACTAACTATTTACCAATCTCTTTGTCCCTCCCTCTCTCCATCTCTTTCTTCTTCCCTCTCTTCACCTTCTATCAATATCTCTATCTCACTTTGTCTCTCTATATCACTATCGAAACATAAACTCTCTTTCTCCAACCTATCTATCTATCCCTCCCTCCTCCTCTCCCTCTCTCTCTCTCTATTCCCCTTCTTTCTCTCTCTCCCGTGCTTCTCTATCTTTCCTCCTGTTGCCCTCTCTCCCTCTCTCTCCATCTTCTTTATCCTTCCCTCTCTCTAACTCCACCTTTATCTCTCTATGTCTTTCTTCTTACCTCCCTCTCTCCGCCTCTAACTTCATCTATCTTTCCCTCCCTCTCTTCACTCTCTCACATCCTCTCTCTTGTTGAATTGAGGCTTCTGTGATCCATATCAAGTTTAAGAGAAATTCTTCGGCGTAAATCACAAGATAAATCATTTGTCGACGCGTTTCGAACCAACAAGTGTGGTTCATCGTCACCTTCCTCTCTCTCCCCTTCTCTCTCACCTCTCTCTCTCTCTCTCTCTCTCTCTCTCTTCACCCTTCAACTTTATTACTATATCCCTCAGTCTCTCCTTTTATCTCCTTATCTCCCCCTTCTCTCCATCTCTCCTTCTTTGCCTCTTTATCTCACCCCCAAACATACACACTCTCTCTCTCCATCTCTTCCTTGTCACTCCCTCTCTCTCTCTCCACTTCTCATTCTCTGTGTCTTTGTTCTTCCTTCCCTCTCCCCACCTCCAAATACATCTCTTTATCCCTCCCTTTCTCCTCCTCTCTCACTCCCTCTCTCCTCCTCTCTCTCAAGTCCTCTCTCTCGTCCTTCCTCTCTCTCCCTTTCTCTCCTACATCCATCTCTCTTCCCCCATGTCTCTCTCTCTCTCTCTCCAAATATGTTATTACACCCCCTCCCTCTCTCCTTCTCTCTTTCTCTCCTTCTTTTTCTCTTTATCTCAACCCTAAACATACACACTCTCTCTTCATCTCTCCCTTGTCACTCCCTTTCTCTCTCCACTTCTTCCCTCCCTCTCTAACCCTCCAAATCCATCTCTATATCCCTCCATCTTTCCTCCTCTCTCTCAAGTACCCTCTCTCGTCCTTCCTCTCTCTCCCTTTCTCTCCTACCTCCCTCTCTCTTCCCCAATCTATCTCTCTCTCTCTCTGCCCTCCAATCCTCTCACTATCTCCCTCCCTCTCTCCTTCTCTCTCACCCCCTCTATCTTTGTGTCTCCATCTCCCTCTCTTACCCTTCTCTACCTCTCTCTTTCCTCTCTCTCTCTCTCTTAGTTCCTCCTCTTCCCTCTCCTTCAATTTATCTCTATCTCTCCCTTGTGACTCCTCCTATCTCTGCACCTTATCACTCTATGTCTTTGCTATTTCCTACAATATATATTTAAAGTTAATATATATCATGATATATAAATAAATATTATAATATAACAAATTTAATATTGTATTAATCCAAAGTTATTAAATTTAATAATATTAATATTATAATGTATTAATATGATTATTAGATTTAATAAAAAATAATATTAATATTAGGTTAGTAACGATTCTTTTGCATGGTATCAATAATAATTTGGCCCATGGTATTTGTATCATAGGCTTCACCTAAATAAAACCTCTATGGCCCATAGGTTTGGTATATCATTCGATGTTGATTTCTAATCCTATTTGATATATTTTTATTTATTTACCATACCTCTTTATACCTCTTTTATATTTATTTATTTACCATACATTTTTATACCTATTTTATAATTGTTTATTTATCATACCTCTTTTATAAATATGCTATTTTCCCATGTTATTTGGCCCGTTGTATTAAAATGGTATTTGGTCCATAGGCTTCACCTAAATAAAACCTCTTTTTTGTGTTTTCTTAAATATAAAGAGGTCTATGGAGTAAATATAAAAATAAGTTTTATTTATTTACCATACCTCTTTTTTTAGTGTTCCTAAACTTCTTTATATTTAAAATTTATGTTATGTTTATACATAATAATGATTAGATTGATTTGTAAATATGAATGTTAAATGTTAAATGTTAAACATTACATGTTAAATGTTTACATGTTTACCTGACATCTACCCCATAATATAACGAACCTAGATCCATATTAACTCTGGATTTATCAAGCGTCAAGAGGGATCAAATCTCTCGAGGTGCAAACCTTTCCTCAAGTTTTGTACTAAAAAAAAGATTTTCACCTCGAGAGACTCTCAAGGTGCAAACCTTTCCTCAAGTTTTGTACTCAAAAAAAAGATTTTCACCTCAAGAGATTTGATCCCTCTCGACGTTTGATAGATCCGGAGTTAAGATGGATCTAGCTTAGATCCATTTTTACTCTCAATCTAGGAAACACCGATGGGAATGAAATCTTCTGAGATGCAAAGATATTTCATCCATCTAATTCCCTTCTAGATCCAACGTTAAGATTGATCTAGGATTTTTTAATTTTCCATTTTAAATATGGTATATTCCACATGAATACCATAGGTTTTCAATATCATGGGTGATTGTTATATTTATTTTTATTTTATTTTAACCAAGTTAAAATGTTTACATTGAATCACATTATTCTTTTTATTGGTTTTTTTAAAATGTAAATTGACTTAATCAAAATATTAAATATTAAATTACATATATATGGAGAGGAGAGAGCCTCTAAACACAATTATTAATAATAATATCCATTTTAACTCTGGATTTATCCATCAAGCACCGAGAGTGATCAAATATCTTGAGGTGCAAACCTCTTTTTTGAGTGCAAAACTTGAGTAAAGGTTTGCACGTCGAGAGATTTGATCCCTCTCGGCGCTTGATAGATCCAGAGTTAAGATGGATCTAGGCTGGTTTCAGTCGTGTGTGGCCAAAGAAAATCAAACGAACAAATGATTGATTTTATCAACAATATGTAAAATCATCTAATATCAATATAATCATTTTAAATATGCTAAATATGTCTCAGATTAAACTGGTCATTTTAATTTTAAATTTCCTTGGTTACCTTAGTTTGTTGAGATGATAAATATTGTGAATAACTTGAATGACGAAATAAAAATTTTGAATATAAAGTGACAATGTAATAGTGTTGAATGATAGAAAATGTGAATAATAAGAATATAGTAAATTATAAACCAACATCTACATTGAAATCAATGCATCTAGTGCAAGAAATCAAATAGGATTAGAAATCACCATCTACACTAAAATTAGTGCATCTAGTGCAAGTAAGGAAATAATAGGTTTATAAACTAACATCTACACTAAAATCAATGCATCTAGTGCAAGTAAGAAAATATGATTAGAAATCACCATCTACACTGAAATCAATGAATATAGTGTGAACAATAAAATAGAATTAGAAATAATCTACATTGAAATTAATGTATCTAGTGCAAGCAATCAAATATTATTAGAAATTAACATCTACATTGAAATCAATGCATATCAATGTATCTAGTGTAAGCAATCAAATATTATTAGAAATCAACATCTACATTTAAATCAATGCATCTAGTGCAAGCAATCAAATAGGATTAGAAATCACCATCTACACTAAAATCAATGCATTTAGTGAAATAAATAAAATAGGATTAGAAATCATCTACGTTGAAATCAATGCATCTAGTGAAAGAAATCAAATATCATTAGAAATCAACATCTACACTAAAATCAATGAACCTAGTGCAAGCAATGAAATAGGATTAGAAATCACCATCTAAACTGAAATCAATGCATCTAGTGCAATAAATAGTCTTCCCTCTCTCCCCACTATATATATATATATATATATATATATATATATCCCTCCATATCTCCTTCTTTGTCTCTCTATCTCAACCCCCCAAACACAGACAATATCTCAATCCATATCTATCAATCTCTTTGTCCCTCCCTCTCTCTCTCCATCTCTCTCTTCTTCCCTCTCTTCACTTTCCATCTATATCTCTATATCCCTTTGTCTCTCTATATCACCCTAAAAACATACACTCTCTTTCTCCAATCTATATATCTTCCGCACCCTCCTCCTTCCCCTCCATCTCTCTCTCTTCCCCTTCTCTCCCTCTCCCCTACTTCTATCTATCTTCCCTCTTTTTTTTTTCTCTCTACATCTCTCTCCATTTTTCTTATCACTACCTCTCTCTCTCTCTCCACCTTTCTCTCTCTATTTATTTATTCTTACCTCCCTCTCTCCCCCTCCAACTCCATCTCTCTTTACCTCCCTCTCCCCACTCTCTCTCTCTCTCTCTCTCTCTCTCTCTCTTCACCCTCCAACTCTATTACTATATCCTACCCTCTCTCATCTCTTATTCTCTTGCCCATTCTCTTCATCTCTCCTTCTTTGTTTTTTTATCTAACTCCCAAACATACACACCCTCTCTCCATCTCTCCCTTGTCTCTCTCTCTCTCTCTCTCTCTCTCTCTCCACTTCTCACTCTTTATGTATTTCTTCTTCCCTCCCTCTCTCCTCCTCTCTCTCAAGTCTGCTCTCCCGTACTTCCTCTCTCTCCCTTTCTCTCCTACCTTACTCTCTCTTCCCCCATCACTCTCTCTATTTTCCCTCCAATCCTCTCTCTGCCCCCATCACTCTCCTCTCTCTCTCTCTCTCTCTCTCTCTCTATGTTACTATATCCCTCCCTCTCTCCTTCTCTCCCCCTTCTCTCTATCTCTCTTTCTTTGTCTCTTTACTCACCCCTAAACATACTCTCTCTCTCTCTCCATATCTCCTTTGTCACTCCATCTCTCTCCACTTCTCACTCTCTATGTATTTCTTCTTCCCTCCCTCTCTCCTCCTCTCTTGTAATTCCTCTCTCTCTCATCCTTCCTCTCTCTCCCTTCCTCTCCTACCTTCCGCTCTCTCTCTCTCTCTCTCTCGCTCCACCCTCCAATCCTCTCACTATCTCCCTCCCTATCTCCTTCTCTCTCTACCCCTCCATCTTTGTGTCTTCCTCTCCCTCTCTTATCTTTCTCTACATCTCTCACTCATCTCCCTCTCTCTCTTCATTCCTCCTCTCCCATATCCTCAAGTTTATCTCCATCTCTCCCTTGTCACTCCCCTTATCTCTCCACCTATATCACTTTGTGTCTTTGTTCTTCCCTCCCATATATATCTAGAGTTAATATATATCATGATATATTAATAGATATTATAATATACCAAATTTAATATTGTATTAATCCAAAGTTATTAAATTTAATAATATTAATATTAGGGTTAATAATGTTTTTTTTGTATGGTATTAATAATAATTTGGCCCATAGGCCCCACCTAAATAAAACCTATTTTTTGAGTGTTAGTAAGTATAAAGAGGTTTTATTTATTTACCATATCTCTTTGATTTACCATGGTATTTGGCCCATAGGCTTGGTATATAATTAGGTGTTGATTTCTAATCCTATTTGATATATTTGTATTTATTTATGATACCTAGTTATACTTCTTTTATATTTATTTATTTACCATGCCTTTTGTAAATACAGTGTTTGGCCCATGGTATTAAGAATTATTTTTCCCATGTTATTTGGCCCATAGGCTTCACCTAAATAAAACATATTTTTTGAGTTTTTTTTTTTTTTTTAAATATAAAGAGGTTTATGGCATAAATATAAAAGGAGGTTTTATTTATTTACCATAACTCTAGTTTATTTATATTTTTATTTATTTACCATATCTCCAGAGTAAATATAAAAAAGTTGTATTTATTTACCATACCTCTAGCTTATTTATATTTTTATTTATTTATCATACATTTTTTTGAGTGTTTGTAAACCTCTAAATATTTTAAATTAATATTGTGTTTATACATACTGATAATTAGATTGATTTTTAAATGTTAAACATTACTTTTTTATGTGAGATCTACAAAATAAATAATATATTAAATTTAATATTGTGTTAATCCAAAGTTATTAAATTTAATACTATTAATATTATAATACATTAATATTAATATAATATTAATACTAATATTTTAATATCAATATTAGATTTAATGATGTTTTTTTATATAGCATGATAACAAAATTTATAAGTATTAAAACATTTTGGAGCAGGATTTTCAATTCTTTGTGTTGGATTAACCTTTTTTCTTTTGATTTAAGAAATAGTATTGACTTGGGAAAAGAGTAAATATATTTAAAATTTTACCTAATTTGGAACTTTGATGTCCTAAAAAAAAATTGTTAAACTTAAATTTATGATCCATTCAAATTCAGGTATATCATAAAAGAGTTCAGGTATATCATAAAAAGATTATTAAACACATTGGCGATTTAATATTCAAGTGAACGTTTTGGCGGACATTAACGAAAAATATGTTTATTATTTTTTGAGGACGTGACATACTTACACATCGAGGTCATTCTCGGTTGTAGAATGTGCCTCTCGGCGCAATAAAATACTACATTTTAAGATCTCTTTGTGTTTGGTGTTTTTTATTGCAAGAATTTTAATTAGAACACTAAAATATACCAAATCTATTAAAAAAAATGATGTTTGGGATCTTACAGTGGTATTAGAGTTGTGCATCTTGCCAACCCGAGAGTTATTATCAGTGGATCAATATTTTTTGCAATTCATGTCGTAACTTTGGTGGGATTTCTTTTCACGACATTTTCCCATCTTCGGTGATACTAGTTGTAAACCTAAATTGGTTGATTATTAATTTTATTTGGTTCGTATGGGTGGTTTGAGATCAGATCTAGGACAGTCATACGGGATTTTTCGATGAATGTCAAGATTAAGGCCATTACATATCTAGCAGGATCCAATTTAATCATTATATTACAAAGCGTAAATATTGGTTGCCGAGCAGTCAAGTCTCTATCGAGGGATTGTGTTTAATATCATTGTTGCAGTGCCATCGTTTACAGCCGAGGAGCACTGCAAAAGTGTTAAGAGTGAATAGGTATTGAGGGCCATGTGCTCATTAGGTGGAGTAAAGCTTCATTGTTTGCTCGCAACTCCATTAAATTTTGGTAAAGTTCAATGGTTTTAACTGGTCAAATTCATATACACCAACATCGTTAATATCCAAACTCTCAAGTTTTCAAATGTTTTTGCAAGTGTTTACCGTTATCCAAGACGTAAAAAGAAAGCTTTTGGATTAGTAAAATACTAAAGTTTATTTCTGCTGCATGTTTCATCCAGTTGATGCAACAAAGGAAATCTTTTGGATTAGTAAAATACTAAAGTTTATTTCTGTTGCATGTTTCATCTAGTTGATGCAACATGCCCTGATATGGAATTCTTTTCAGTTCGAGAAATATAATCGATATATGATTGAAGCATTCGAGGATTATTTTGGGCCATTTAATATGACAACATGCATAACTTCAACAATTCTAGGCTTATTTCACACTCCTAATTTATTATTTAAACTGTAGGTGGAGGAGTTTACTTTTTCTTTAAGTTTTAGATATCAATTTGCAAACATCAGCAACAGTTGGCCGATCCATTGATTTTGTAGGTGCAAGTGAGCCATACACAACTGTGCAATAATTTTCATGGTTGAGAGGCCATACCCATTAGTGTCATATTTCTTTGGCTCTGGTTGTGAGGGTCGTAAAGCTATACTTATGTGATGTTAGGGGGTCGCGATGCCACACTAATCAAGGGAAGAAGGTCATACAACTTGCAAAAATGCCATATAATTATCATGTAGAAGTCTATTAGGAGGATTATGGATCATAGTACAAGGGTTGTGTAGGGGTCACCTGGGTCGAGTGGCCTCACGATTGATGTGGACTAGTTTTCTAAGGACTGCAGCCAGTGACGCCGCCCACGGTTACCACATTACCAAGTTTAATTTCAATTGGCAGGAGTCGACTATAGTCGACAGATTTAGATAGATAGTAAATGGTAGTAGGTGAATCCCTGTAGTGGGTTTTGTATAAATGTATGTGCTTTGTAATGTAATGAATAAGTTCTTTCATAGAGTCTTCAGTGTTTCTCAATGTTTCTGTCATGGTATCACAACCGACGGTTTTAGCTTCTGTTTGAAGAAAAAAAACCAGAGTTGTGGGCTCTATGGCGTGAGGAGTGGTGAGGGCTCAGTAAGCTTGGAGCCGGCATAGAAGAGCGGACTAGATACCTCACATCGTGTGTTCCCTTATTTGATTTGTTATCTCTAGTGCTAAGTGTGGCTTGTGGAGTTGGCAATGGTGAGGCCTTGTGCCGCGTCCAATTGTGTGTGGCGTTGTCTGTGCATGTGAAGATCTGGAATCAATCAGATTGTTATGGAGGGTCGGTTGTGTTGAATGAGCTGCTTGTGGAGTTTTGGTGCGGCTTCATGACTTGTAGAGGGTAAAACAAAGCATAGAGGCGTTGAGTTTTGTGGAGAGCTTGTTGAATAAGCATTGGAGTAGTGATGGATGTTGTTCATACCCCGTTTCTTATATTTGGGTAACCCCCGATTCTGCGAGATTATTAAACCATGCGAGAAAGAGGTGGGTGTGAACCTGCGTCGCCCTACTCTTCTTTGATCACCGTCCAAGCACATGACTGGTCAGTGCTCTGTAGTGTCAAACAACTGTCTGATTGTAGGTGATCTGTATATCTAATTGTTGTTCTGAAGCATTTGGGCCACTGATTGAACAATTGTGGCAGTCGTGGAGGTGTAGTTGAAGTTGTGGAGAATTGTGGTAGCCACCGTGTGAAGAGCCAGTGTAGCTTGAAGAGTTGTTGTGAGTGTGAAGCTGTAAATACAAGCCAGCGCTAGAGCATTCGACGCTAGACAATGTTGACTGTGGGGGTATGTGCCTGGAAGAGGTTGTAGACACCATTTGAGCAGTGATGCAAATATGGACTCACAGAGTCCAAGATTGATTTGTGTGGGAATACCAAATCCAGCGTAATTTTTGGGAGTTGTTGGAGAGAGTTGATTGTTAGCTATTGAAGAGCTTGCATTGAGCAACATTGTTTTTGCTGATTGTTAGAGGGATGAGGTGTGTACCAAGAGGAGGCAATGTTAAAAGGAGCATGTGAGGCCTGGAATCCATGGTGTGACGGTGTGACTGATAGGATTAGTAGAGTCTTGTTGTGGATTGAAGAGGGTTGTGGATGTCGTTGTGTGTTGAGCCAGTTGAGTAATTTATGTAGGTGATTGTGTTTTTTTGGTGCGGCTACATGACCCGTAGAAAGTTGAGCCAATACGTGAATACTGAAAGAGTGTGAGAGATGCAAGGAGGTGATTCTTTGTAGAAACCGTTGTAGTTGTTTCTTCTGTTGCTAGTTGGGCTTGTGGTGAGACATCAGTTGTGTGAGATATTTTCCAAGGTTGAAAAGTTAGATTGTATTTTTTTTAAATTGGAAATGTTTGCCACCCCTTCCGTTGAGTGAAAAGGTTGGGTGAATCAACGTGCAACAAGTTCTGTTGTCTTGTTGAGTGAGGAATGCATAGATAGAGACCATTGTGTGGAGAGCCTGTTGTGCAATAAAGTGTTGAGTGGAGAGCCTACTGTGTAGTAGACTGTGTGTGGAGAGCCTCGTAGAAGGTCACCAGTTTGATTGGAGGACAATGAGTGGGATAATGTTGGATACTAATCTTTTTGATGATGCGTTTTTAGAGAGCCGATTTGGAATTATTTTTGGGCCGGGTAATATTTTTTATTCAAGTAATATTTTTTAGCCTCAAGAATTATTTGATAAACAAAGTAGTTTTATTAATGAGTAGTCTATTCTCACTGAGAGAAAAAATTGCTTCTCTCGGAACCAAATTGTTAAAAATTTGATTGGAACTACTTCTAAAATGATTGCGACAGTGGAGGATACGACCAGGGATGTTGTTCAGAGGATGATCATGTTCAAAGATGACTGCATTCTAGTGGCTCCTCATGGAAAATGGGGAGAGCATGGATTGGATTATCTTGTTTTCACTATTCAAGATGTTGCCTTGCATCCCAATCCGGAAGAGGTTGCTAATGTTAAGTACATAAGGAAAGAGAAGTTTAAGGAGCTAATAAGGAAATCAAGAAAGGTGAAGTTCAAATTGCACCAACAAATGAACAAGCATGGACCCTTTAGCAAGAAGGAAAAAATGAAATGTTTTGTTGTAAGCCTAGCTAAGACTTAGACCGATAGGTAAGTTAATGTTTAGGTCATCGTGATTAAGGGGAGGTGTTAGAACATTAATCACGACTATAGCCAATGGTGGCGCCCACTATTCCCATGTCACCAAGTTTAATTTCAGTCGGCGGGAGTCGGCTATAGTCGACGGATTTAGATAGATAGAAAATGGCAGTAGGTGAATCCCTGTAGTGGGTTTTGTATAAATGTATGCGATTTTTAATGTAATGAATAAGCTTTTTCATAGAGTCTTTAGTGTTTCTTGGTATTTCTGTCAAGTGGAAGGTGTCGTATCACTTGCAGTAGAGATATAGGAAGGGGTTGTCAAGGCCAAGAAGCCTCAAAATCAACATGGAAGAGTTTCTAGGTTATAGAGGATGTCACACCATCTACAATAGAGATCAATGCCAGAAGGTATGACACATGGGGCAGCCGAATAATTTTTGGAACATTTTCATTAGTTTATTATTGCAGGTGTGTTGGGTGAGAGATCAATTTGTATTGTAGCAGTGCCAATAATGAGAAATTAAAGACCGTGGACCATAAATTCAATGCACAGTGGTTTGAGGGCCACTTATAAGTAACGTTAGGTTGCAGAGGCCGAAATTCATTCACTAATTTTCACAACCATGAAGCGCCACTCATCCATAGCCCCGGGTTCAAGGTCGAGGGATCATCACATAGGGGTTTCAGGTTATTGCATTAGAGCCAGTACACATGATAGATATCATTCACTATTAGGTAGGCAAGAAACCTATCGCAGAGTTTAGATACTACATACTAGAATTCGCTAAACTCATTGGGTATTTTCCTTGTAATGTGGATTTCATAAGGTGAAGATATACCAAATTGTTGTTGAGAACTTGTGGAATCCTGTGTGAATTGTTTGAAGAGCCCAACGTTTCGGGTGAACATTTCATCCATCTTCACGGGCAAGAAGCAAACTGATGATAAGAAGAGTGATTGACCAGAATATATAGAGAATGGAGTGAAGAATTAGTCATTAGAGATAATAAGATTAAAGAACTGTTGCATAAATGATAATTTGGACTAAACCATTGAGAGATAAACTATTGATTTAAAACTTTTTGAATTTAATTTTTATTTAACATAAATCCATGATTTGTTAGATAAATTAAAATCACAGAAATATAAATAATTGAAAGGATTGAAATGATACAATAAAACTTTAATTTTTTTTTTGATTGGTCACAATTCAAAAAGGGGTGACAAATATTAGAATAAATATTATTTATTGATTATCTCAAAGGCCTAATTATAAAAATAAATTAAATTGGAATTAAATTGGATAGTCAAAGGTCAAACAGTCAACATTTGGAAATTATATAAATGATTAAATCACCCTAAAGAGATTAAATTTTTTGTTTTAATAGGTCAAAAATTCTAAATAGCGGGTGGGACAAACATAAGAATTAAAAATATTATTATTTTATAAATTAAATCAAATACATGATTACCTATAAAATTTAAAGGACATATTATTAAAGAGAAAAATTTATTACATAAATAAATCAAATGTGGACTTACAATATATAAAAGTTTAAATGGAGAAAGGTAAGAGATAAAAGGTTAACCATGGGAAAGAAATTTTAAATTATTAAATATCCTAACTTTATTAATTATGTAAAAAATGGATAAAGTGGAAGGGTAATTAATAATCCAATTAAATTAATAAATAATATAATGAGGAAAAGAACTGACTAAGGAATGAGAAGAAATAAACTTAAGAATAATTCAAGGAGGATGGGAAAGGGGGAAAAAGAAACTAAAGGGGGTGGGGCGGGGAATTAGGATGGGGGAGAATTTAAATAGAGGAAAAGGGTTAAGATGATAAGTAATGGATGGCCGGTTTCCAGGATTGGCATAACTGGTATCCATCATCCTGGTTAAAATTAATACTGTGCTTTTCAATTTCAAGGGCCTCTCTAATGACTCGGTTGGAATGATGAGGGGCACAAGCTAGAATTTTGGTTTTGTAAAAAAAAATGAGGTGTTTGGTTGAATGGGAATGATCAGCAATGGTGTGTTTTGAAATGTGGTTGTGGAAGGTATCAACCATGTGCTCTTTCAACCGAGCTTTGAAGGACCTTCCAGTTTTTCCCTATGTAATAATTTCCACAGGAGCAGGGATTCTCATACACTCCAAGACCTAACATAGGGTCATTTTTATCCTTGGCTCATCTAAAGAGCTAGCTGAGGGTTTTTTGGGGCTTAAAGAAGGTTTTTATATTCTTTTTAGAGAGGATATTGGATAAATGATCGGTAACCCCTTGAATGTAAGGAAGGGTTACATTGGCTGAGGGAGCGAGACATAGACGGTTTTTAGTATGGGGATGGAAACCAAAAAATAATATCAAAATCTTCTTTAAACCCCAAAAAACCCTCAACTAGCTCTTCAGATCAGCCAAGGATAAAAATGACCCTATGTTAGGTCTCGAAGTGTATGAGATTCCCTGCTCCTATGGAAAGTCTTACATAGGGCAAAGCAAAAGATCCTTCAAAGCTTGGTTGAAAGAGAACATGGCTAACACCTTCCATAACTGCATTGCAAAATCCGTCATTGTTGAGCATTCCCATTCAACCAAACACCTCATTTGTTTTAAAAAAAACTAGAATCTTAGCTTTTTCCCCTTATCATTCTAGTTAGGTCATTATGGAATCCCTTGAAATTGAAAATCATCCTAATAATTTTAACCAGGATGATGGATACCAGTTAATCCAATCCTGGAAATCCACCATCCATTTCTTATCATCTTTACCATTTCCCTCTATTTAAATTCTCCCCCATCCTAACGCCCCTCCCACCCCCCACCCCCTTTAGTTTCTTCCACCCCCTCCTCGCTCCTCGCTCCTCACCCCCTGTTGTTTCTCCCCCCCCCCCCCCCCCCCAACTTTCCTATCATCCTTGAATTATTCTTAAGTTTGTTTCTTCTCATTTCTTAGTAAGTTCTTTTCCTCATTATATTAATAGGATTATTAATTACCCTTCCAATTTATCCATTTTTTAAATAATTAATAAAGTCAGGATATTTAATAATTTAAAATTTCTTTCCAATTTTTAACCTTTTGCCTCTTACCTTTCTCCATTTTAACTTTTATATATTGTAATTCCACATTTGATTTATTTATGTAATAAATTTTCCTCTCATTAATAATATGTCCTTTAAATCTTATAAGTAATCATGTCTTTGATTTAATTTATAAAATAATAATAATTTTAATTCTTATGTTTATCCCACCCCCTTTTTAGAATTTTTAACCTATTAAACTAAAAAATTTAATCTCTTTAGGGCTATTTATTCATTTATATAATTTCCAAATGCTGACCCTTTGACCTTTGACTATCGAATTTCATTCCAATTTAATTTATTTCTTATAATTAGGCCTTTGACATAATCAATAAATAATATTTAATTCTAATATTTGTCACCCCTTTTTGAATTTTGACCACTCAAAAATAATTGTTAAAGTTTAATTGTATCATTTCAATCCTTCCCGTTATTTATATTTCTGTGAGTTTAATTTATCTAACAAAGCATGGAATTATATTACATATAAATTAAATTCAAAAAATTTTAAATCAATAATATCTCTCTAGATGGTTTAGTCAAAATTATCATTTATGCAACGGTCCTTTAATATTATTATCTCTAACGACTAATTCTTCACTCCATTCTCTATATATTTTGTCAATCACTCTTCCTATCATCAATTTTTTTCCTACCCCTGAAGATGGGTGAAGTGTTCACCCGAAACGTTGGGCTCTTCAAACAATGCACAGAGGATTTTAGATGTTCTCAACAACAATATGTTATTGACTGTGGAAACATACATGCCATAACAACATGTTATTGACTGTGGAAACATACATGCTATAAGAATATATACCAAGTTTTTCAAGTTTGCAAGCTTGGAGAATGTCCCAATGAACAAATTCGTAGAGGCATCAAAATTCCTTAACAACGTGAGGTTTTGGAACCTTGAAGAAATTTCTCTTGTATAAGTTTCTCAAGGAGCAGAGAGTGGAAAAATCAAGTAAAGTTCCCATCAAAAACTTGGATGGAAGGCTCAATGTTTCCAAGCTTGTTGTGATTTAAATAATAATAAATAAAAAAAGAGTGTGTTGGGGAAAATTTATTGAGGAAATAAGTGTTGTATCATCATTATGTATTAGGGGGGAACTTTATCTAGCAAATATCTAACGTATTTCACCTAAGGAATATCAGAATATTGTTGCATCCCTATAAACGGTTTTCTTAATCTCCAAGAGTTATTCAAAGTTGTAGGGTTTTGTAGAGGTGAAGCATACTGAGCTACTAAAAATTGTGTCTATTCTTAATCGCTCCTTGAAATGACAGAAATTTTGAATCTATGTAAACCTTGAAACTACAGAAATCCTGAATCTGTGTAAAAATGGGATGCGAGATTCAACCCGAGGTGGACACCTGGGTGAAGCAAATTCCTCCCCCCAAATTGGATGATCAAATTGGATGAACTGAAAGCATGGTTCCCTTTAGCTATCTCCGCCCATTCATGTAGAAACTATGTAACTTGCATAAAAATAATCATCCACATCTCAGTTAGGTAACTTGCACTGAAATGAATGTTATAGAACATTCACATACATGGGAACACTCAGTTGATTTTTGAATACTAGACAAAGTTACTTGAACGACTAGTGGTGGAATTCCTAAAAAATTATTGCCTTTGGTCTTATACAACAACTTCTTTCAAGTCTTGCAAGGCTTATGGACACAATGAAATTCATAATGGTCAAATCTTTGGAAGCTTCAAGAAATATGACTCCTTCTCCATTGCTGGTTGTTATAGACAATTTTGTGCCTTACAGCAACAGGCATGAATTGTCAATAATCCAAGGGATCCAAAGTTCCCTAAACATGATGTTCCTACCCCTAGAGGAACAAGGTCAGCAAACCAACAGCTCTCAGATCAGTTCTCCACCTGAAAACACTCAAAAACAAGCAATCCTGAAATCAAAGCAGGTGCTCCACTAGGCTTCTGCGCTGAAACACAACTCCTCCATGGTGTACCTGCGTTGCAAAGCAGGTAGAACAAAGGCCACCTGCGTTGAGCGAGTTTGGACATGTGGCACACTGAGTCATTGCTCTGGAATCTTCCAAAAATGACACTTGGATCAGGGATTTCGCCTTGTGATGAGTCAGAGGCTCTGTTTCTCCAAGTGGAAGCAAGGTTCTCCAAGTGGACTCAAGAACTGAAGATCAACTAAAGATTAACTGAAGAGAGAGAGGACACAAGGCAGCTACACATCAGTTGCAAGCTGACTCATCATTTCTCAATTCATCTATATATTGAGCTCTCTCCTATGAGCTCAGGAGGCTGGAATTTTATGCAAAGTAATGATATGCTGTTGGTTTCACTATAGAGCTATTGGGTGATTGCTTGAGAGAGGTGAAGAGGAGAAATTCTTTCTGCTGGGAGGTGTTGCTGGATTGGGGCCTTCAATGGTTGTAATGCTCTCAGAACCTTTACTTCTTCATTAATAAAAGCTATTGAGGTTCTTCTATATGCTCTTGTTTCAATGATATATTGTGATAATTGTATATTTGGTTTACACTAATCCTTGAACCAGTTATGATTGCATGCCTCTTGTAGTTTCCTTCTGTGTTATTTTGCAGGATCTCATTGTAGCTGGGCCAGCAAAAGAGCAAGGAGCTAGGAGCAAGCGGCCAAAGAGAAGAGTTTGGATTCGACATTAAGCGCAAGGCAACGGTTAGTGCATTTCTCCACTCTCTTTTGCTTTCATAAAGAAGTAAACCTTAAGTAGTTTGCTTTACAGTTGTTGCTGAGGTACTATCACCCTTAGAGTGGGATAGGGTCATCCGAGTCGGATACTTTTCCCTACAACAAACTGGCGACTCCGCTGGGGACCGTATCCGTTTGATTGTGTTTGTAGTATTTTGCTATTCATTTCCTGAACAAAAGAGTACCAAATCGAAAAGCTTTTGACTATATCAAAAGCGAAGTAGAGGGCAGCTACTCTAGCTCATTTCTGAGCAAGTTCATGATTTGAAGAGCTGATCTACAAGGATCCTTGTAAGCTCTTAGTGATAGCTTTTCACCTTCCTTATCATCCCTTTGAGTGTGCTTGACTGATTGCTTTTGATTTGAGCAAAAACTGTGCATTTTTGAGAAAATTATGACCTGGAAACTGTGAAAACGCAACTTTCGTTTTCCAAAGCAGGTAGTACACAGGCTACCTGCTTTGCAACGCAGGTCCCGAAGGGGCTACCTGCGCTGAGAGCCAGACTGGCTGTGCAGCACCTGCGTTGGCCCAATTTTGCCTAGTGCTGTTGGGGTTTCCTCCTTTTCTCTTGCCTGTTTTCACTATAGATTTGGCTGCCAGTTACCAGTCTTGCACCTGTTCTGAAACCAACGTTACTTGCCATCATTCTGCCTCTGTTATATAATGAAATTGTACTTGTTCTTTTGTATTTCTTAATCATTTACAATTTCCCATAACGAAGAGTAAACTAGTCTTGCTTTTGGCCTCTTAGATCTGAACCTGTGTTAGGCATTTTGCTGGTCTAAAGAGTTAGCTTGTTTGCTATCCATAGCTGATTAGTCATTTTACTTTCGTCATTATGGTTTGATTTCATGTATTTCCAGTGATTAAACAAGTGAATCTTAAGGTGTCTTTTGATTTTGGACAAGCTTGTTTGTTTTCACTTTAAATCGAAATCAAAGTTATATAACAACTTTCTTTTTGTAAAACATCAACATTAAGAAAGGGAAAAGAAAGTACATGCATTGTGCATTTTGCATTTGAAAAAGTTTGCATGATGATTTAGGAGAAAGTGCATTAGTTTGTGTTGTATGAGCTGTGTGAAAAGAATTTGCCTTTCTTCTCCCTCAGTAGTTAAGATTTTCATCAGTCAAAAAGATTTGAAAAAGCTTGCTTCTCATCTTAGGCTGCATTTAGGAATTTGTCATATACATCTCGTGGTGAACCTTGAAAGGCAAACTTTAAAAAGATCAACTTAAAATATACTGAATGAACCTAACAACGCATTGTAACATAACGCAAACATCTAGAGGTCTAGGTAGAGACGTGTTCCGACGTCGTTAAACATAGTGACTGTCGATCTCTACGAAGGTGGGTGATTCCTCCTGAGAGTCGGTGGCACTAATACGGACTTGTGCTCCCACGTACCGTCACGTATATATTGGGAGAACCCTATAGGCAATTATCCTTTATCCATAGGAAGCCGTGTCGGCCGCCCTACTGATCGCGATGCAGTGAACACAGCATTCACGAAGATCGACCACCCGTACCGTAAAACGTATTCTGTGGTTTCGCGAAAGGTTTGGCACACCCTCTGCCTAGATCTCCAGAGCAGTTTCTTTTGGCCCTTTTCAAACTCTATAACTGAAAAGGTCCAACCGAGCATTTGTCACTTCGGGCTCGTTAATACATCGAAGGAGACTAGAGTCATCTTTAGCTTTTTCTCGACTCTTAAAACATGAAAAAGCAAATTTATGTTTAAAAGCGTCTAATAAAATTCATTCAAATCGGAAACACAAATTTTCCCCTTTATATTTTAGTTGATCGAGTAATCCGCAATCGTGGAAGAAAATCAATTGAATATCCGTCGTTCTCGGAGGCTTGCGAGTCAACCGTCTTTGTCTCCGGAATCGAAAATAATCCGGGCAAAGCGAACTCGTCGAACCAGTTCAAAATCTCCTTTAAAAGTTAGAACAAGTGTTCCAACAACATCTGAGATTCTGGTTACTCCAAACATTTCCGAAAACCCTACCTCCATAGAAGAAGTTCAACCGCCACAGAGGGACAGTAATACTGATCCTAGTCTGGGGGCAAATACTTGTATGACCGAACCAGTTCCATCTGTAACCGGTCCAGAGAGTTTTGTTCCTCAAACATCTGTCGCTGTCGTTACAACCCCTTCTTCGGCACCGGAAATCTTTTACGGACCTGACGGTCTTCCTCTTCCACCTGGTCTGATTGCGATAGAGGAAATTATAGAGGAACCGCAAGTATCCACTCCAACTCATTTTGGAGTAGGGGTCACTCTATTTCCTGCTACAACAGAAGTTTGTCCATCACCAGTGGAAGTCTGTAGAATCACTAGGCAATCAATTGGATAGACTAAAAATGTCTGAACAACCGTCGACATCTAGGACTGTGTCAAATGACACGGCGACGACAAGATTACCTGCTGCAAATCCAACAATGTTCGCCGGCATACCATCTGTCCCAACTAGCTCTCAGTCGCTAGAAGGAGTCCACCAAGAGACTATCTCGACAGTATGGTCTGTCCCTGTTTGTTCCGGAGTAATGTCTGGTAACTCTCATGGTGAGACTCATCAAATTGACCCTTTTGGGAATCTAATTAGGCCATCCAGTCCTCCAGGACAATCAATTGCCCTGAGTTCTGGATTGCTACCGTATGGGGGGCAGTATGCCCTTTCATTACCCCCTCTGGGAGGGTACCCATACGGGAGTTCTCGACCTTATTCAAGTTATGGTGGAATTGCAACGAGTAGTTGGGTACCTATGCTATCCCAGCCACCAAGAGTTGTATATTCTATGCAACAGTGTGTACCTGTGACAAACATCCCAACTACACCGGCTATTGTGACCGTGTCGCAAGTTCAAACAATGCCTGTTGTATGTCAACCTCAGATTTCTCAGGTTCTCATGCAACAGCCCCTTGACCCTGCGACCCAACCACAATCGCCTACTGGTGGGGCAACACAAGTACAGTAGGGTACAACTACCCCACATCTTGGTCCAATGGTTAGTATAGCGCAAAAACCCATGGTGTCGCAACCGTGGATAGTGCAATACCAACAGCCGCAATTCCAACAAGTGTACCAGGGTTCTGAACAGCAAATCTTTGCGAATACGGGACAACCATATATCCAAAATGGTCAAAATCAACCACTTTATAGTGGTCAAGTCCATCAACCGTATCAGTCATACCAACATCAACTCCATTATGCTGGTATGCAAAGACCAACTGTTCAAGCGATTCCATCGTACCCTGGTTACGCTTCACCTAACTTGAATCAACAGTTACCATTCGTGGCGACTTTAGAGTTGCCTGATTTACATCGGTTAACCAATGATCCAATTGCTTACGCCCCATGGTGGCCAGTGATTCCGCACAAACTTCCATCCGACATTCCTAAATTCAATGGAAATCCAGGTGAAGACCCGTCGAATCATGTGATGACATTTCATCTATGGTGTTCGTCGAACACTTTAAATGACGATTTGATAAGGCTTCGCCTCTTTCAGAGGACATTGACAGGTCCAGCGGCAAAATGGTATATAGAATTGCCTAGAGCTTCGTTCGACAATTTTGGCTCCCTTGCCACGACATTCTTAACCCACTTTCAATTACCAATAAGGTATGAAACGGGAACAGAGATATTGACCAACTTCAAACAGACAACCGCAACTCATATATCAGATCATATACATGAGTGGCGACGGCGACGAAGAATGGTTAAAACATACGTTCCCGATCAGCTTTTAGCTGAGTGGTTTATAAAGTCGTTACTTCCGGCCATAACGGAAGATGTGGCAAAGGGGGGAGTCGTAACAGAAGAGCAGGTTATCGCTCGTGCACAATATTTGGACTTAGTATATACTCAGTCCGGCACGCTCTATGACAAAATACCAGACGCCCCTAGACTAGAGTTTTCAATCCCTCCTCCTCCTAAATCAAATAGTGACTCTCATGCCGGCGATGGCGTGATTGGCACGGCAAACACGAATCCGAAAAGGACCAATCAAAAGAAGGCCCGTAAGGATTCGAATCAAAATGCGCATGAAGAAGTTCTTGCTTCGGAAGTAAATGCCGTATCGACAGATAAGGGCAAAGAAACCAATCAACCAGGAAGCAAGAAAAATCAAAACAAAGGGAAGAAGAAGAAACAAGGAGAGTCATCTCCTCGAAAAACTTCTTCAAGCCCTCCTTGAGATAGGAAACCACCTTATGGGTGTCAGATATGTGATGAGGATCACTGGACGAGAGAATGTCCATACAAAGCTGATCTAAAAAGATTCTTAAAGAGTTCGCAAACTCCAGCTGTGTTAACTGATCCGTTTCCCGATCGAGGAAAAAATCTGGTTGGTAGTGGAAACACTTCACTGTTGCAAGTGCTTATGTTATCGATATCGAAGCAACAGAATGATGCTTTGATTTCGACAAGGAACAAAGATTACGGGAATTCACAGGTGTCGAACGATAAAGGTAAAGATCAACCTAGCAGTTCGACAACAACTTCGGCAGAAGTTGTACCCCCCATCACACATGAATTAACAATAAAACCGCCAAAGGGAGTAGTACACAAGTCGAAATTTAATCCTCGTGCCAGGGCGGCACAGCATTATAATATAGTGGAAGATTTGGCGCAATCGCCGTCTGCTATGTCGACTCTTGAAGTACTACAAAATTTCCCATCCCAAAGGCAGGCATTGTTATCAGCGATTGGTGGGGTGGATCCTAAAGATTCCAATCTTGTATCCTTTGATCACAAAGGATATGATCCTCAATTACCAGCTCAACTAGCTTTCCTCGTCCAAGTGAAAGCCCTCAACAAAACTGTTCATCGAACAATTATTGATGAGGGGGCATCGACATGTATTATGTCGATGAGTTGCTGGAAAACTTTAGGATCTCCAACCTTGTCGCGATCATCGACAACATTAAAAGCATTCGACGGAAGGACATATACCCCTTACGGTATCCTTAGTAACTTGAAAGTTGAACTAGGGGGCAAAACAGTAGAAATAGATGTTGAAGTCATCGATGGCAATCTTGACTATAACATCCTACTGGGAAGACCATGGATTTATGCCATGGAAGCTGTTGTGTCGACCTATTTTAGGAAAATCGCATTCCCCTTTCAAGGAGGGATTACGATCATTGACCAACAAAATTTCCTCCCTAATGGTTCACAAGTTACAGGAAGCATTCCTCTGATCCATGGAAGCGACCATTCGTTTCAAAATATCGGAGTAGGCCTACTAAAAGATCCTACATTAATGGGAACTTTCACCCTTCCGCCAACGTTCATTGTGGGAGAAGTGGCGACAGTAGGAACCTGCAATATGATATCTTCCGCACAAAAGATGTCAGAAAACGATATCAGCATGGATCATGCAAAGGTCTTGTCCCCAAGCCCAATGGAAGTATTGTAGCAATCAATTTTCTTGGCCTGGGGGGCAACCCCAAATCAACGCTCATCAAGCGTTTGGATAGATAGGTCTAGAGAATATGGCACCCCTTTAAGTCCTTGGTCGCGAGTGCATGGAACCGACAAAGGAATAGTCCAATCAATGGTAATTGACGGGGCACCATGGAATGATTCCCACCATCGTTCCCTTCTCCCGGGTTGTGGGGAAGATACTCAAAATAACCTTTATCATCCTTCAGTTTTCGATTTTCTATCAAGTACTGTAAATACAGTGGGCAATGAGGATAGTTCTTTTACTATGTCAACCTCATTAAAAAATGAAACGATCCCCTTTCCAGATCTCAATGGTAAACCTTCATTCCAACCAACAAAGTTGAATGCAATGAAGCTTGGGGGGCATGCACCTCGATTTGTGTTATTATGCTGGGGGCATGCAAACATATCATCGAGCAGTTTTAGCACACAGTTCATGCTCGTTAAAAAATAAACGCAAGATCCGAGCAGTTTTAGCACATAGTTCATGCTCGTTAAAAAATAAACATAAATTGTGAGCAATCTTTCCCTACAGTTCAAGCTCATCCAGAAAAAATGAACCGGTAAATAACCTTGAGAAATGTAACCTTTGACTGCCATGTTAAAGCCCTTGGTCGTGTTTATATGCCATCACCTCCATCCGTTCATTTGGCCAATCGTTCATCTCCATATGTTTGTTTACCCATTTTGAGGAACAGCTGTGAAGAGTGATTTCACTTAGCCATCCTTGTGACACTGCCGTGATTGGAAAATTCCAACCTGTACCTGGAATCTGCTGCTATCCCTATTTATCACTCGTTCCTCAAAAGACGAGTCTTCTTTGAGCTCTTTTCACTGACTCGTAAAATATGAAAAGTTTGCCGAGTTTTGGCCTTCCAGCTCGTTAAAAGGACCGGAAGAGCTATCCCTCCTCTAGATTTTAATCTTTTTGGACCTGAGGGATTATTGCACAAAAAGATCGAGCGCTTGTTTTGTTCGACTTGTTAAAGAAATCGAAAATTCATCCCTTCTGTATTGTTTTATACTTTTTCGGACTTAAGGGATTAGATGACGAAAAAGGAATTTTGGAGTTAACTTTCCGTACCTTTTCAGACTCTCTAAAAATGAAAAGGACCGAGTTTTCCTTGTCGTTAGACTCGTTAAAATGATTAAATAGCGACAAACTTGTCTTTAGACGAGAACGAGTTTCCCTATCGCTAGGCTCGTTAAAACATAGCGATGGGCTTGCCCGAAGGGCAGGTTATAGAACAAGCATATGTTATCCTCCTCAAGCTTGACAAAAATAAAGAGGTACTGGTCAGCAATGACTGGGGAAAAATTGGGAGAACCTCACAGCTTTAATGGTAGCAAGTCGCTCTTGAACATGACACTTTGTCCTCCGTATCACATCGGGTTGGGTTGTTTCATTCACCGGTCTCATAACCATGGTCCTCGCCACACCATCCACATTTGGGGTAATGCTACCAATCGATCACATCAGTGTCGTTATATGTTCAAGAGATGTCGTTCTGCAAAGAGTCAACCGTGTCCCATCCACTGCCATACATTGTCCTTCATCCATTTCATGACCGCCACCCTGAATCATACATCACAGTTTGTTTTCACCTCATCACAATCACTAGCTCCGTTCCGTGTCACTGATGTGGGATTCATTAAGGCCCTCCTTTGACGGATCGCTCCTTGTCGACATCAGCTCATTATCCAAGGAGTTGATCTAGGAACACCCCCTTCAGTACTTTGAAGCTTGCATGCCTCAATGGCAAGTTTCTCACTTCCGGCGATAGGTATACATCAATGACCTTCGACCAGAAGATTTTGCATGGTGGTCGACGCCAAGTCTTTTATTCCCACCATGTGGATTGTACTGCCGTACCTTGAGGGTCATCATCCTTATCGGTGATTCCTCTCGTGCTTGTTAACGGTTTACATCATTGACCAGTAATCAAGCGATGTCTTTCCATGTTCGACTTCAAGAAATTCTCACATGGATCGACTTGTACATCGAGTGAAGATCGGAAGAGATTGGAGACCCCGGATCTAGTTTCATCCATCCGGGCTGCGATATATATTCAGGACATAAAGACATTTGATATGTACATCATTACAGCAGATGATCATCCTTCTCAAAGGATGATAATTTCAGCAGAGAATTATCGGTCTACAATCAGACGATCGTCTGTTCTATGTACCAAAATGTATTTATAAAGCTGAGCATGGGAATGCCCGCCTCAGCTAGATCAATTTAAATGTATGAAAAATAATGTATTGTATTGTATCTTATTACAGGACACTTCTCAACAGATTGAATGAACTTCGGATCCTCTCAATAAAGCATTTCACCCGATAAACGACCTCATACTTTAGGGGGCATCTGTTATAGACAATTTTGTGCCTTACAGCAACAGGCATGAATTGTCAATAATCCAAGGGATCCAAAGTTCCCTAAACATGATGTTCCTACCCCTAGAGGAACAAGGTCAGCAAACCAACAGCTCTCAGATCAGTTCTCCACCTGAAAACACTCAAAAACAAGCAATCCTGAAATCAAAGCAGGTGCTCCACTAGGCTTCTGCGCTGAAACACAACTCCTCCATGGTGTACCTGCGTTGCAAAGCAGGTAGAACAAAGGCCACCTGCGTTGAGCGAGTTTGGACATGTGGCACACTGAGTCATTGCTCTGGAATCTTCCAAAAATGACACTTGGATCAGGGATTTCGCCTTGTGATGAGTCAGAGGCTCTGTTTCTCCAAGTGGAAGCAAGGTTCTCCAAGTGGACTCAAGAACTGAAGATCAACTAAAGATTAACTGAAGAGAGAGAGGACACAAGGCAGCTACACATCAGTTGCAAGCTGACTCATCCTTTCTCAATTCATCTATATATTGAGCTCTCTCCTATGAGCTCAGGAGGCTGGAATTTTGTGCAAAGTAATGATATGCTGTTGGTTTCACTATAGAGCTATTGGGTGATTGCTTGAGAGAGGTGAAGAGGAGAAATTCTTTCTGCTGGGAGGTGTTGCTGGATTGGGGCCTTCAATGGTTGTAACGCTCTCAGAACCTTTACTTCTTCATTAATAAAAGCTATTGAGGTTCTTCTATATGCTCTTGTTTCAATGATATATTGTGATAATTGTATATTTGGTTTACACTAATCCTTGAACCAGTTATGATTGCATGCCTCTTGTAGTTTCCTTCTGTGTTATTTTGCAGGATCTCATTGTAGCTGGGCCAGCAAAAGAGCAAGGAGCTAGGAGCAAGCGGCCAAAGAGAAGAGTTTGGATTCGACATTAAGCGCAAGGCAACGGTTAGTGCATTTCTCCACTCTCTTTTGCTTTCATAAAGAAGTAAACCTTAAGTAGTTTGCTTTACAGTTGTTGCTGAGGTACTATCACCCTTAGAGTGGGATAGGGTCATCCGAGTCAGATGCTTTTCCCTACAACACTGGTGACCTCTTACCTGCCATTTTTCTCTTGTTTTTCAACTCACCAAATATTCTTAACCTTCTTTAAATCAAGGCTTTGGAGAGTGCGTTATCTGGCATTACCATTCTCGTCCTAGAGGCAGTAGAACCAAAGAATCCTATCATGGTAGAACCATAGAATCCAAACATGGTAATAATACCATACTAGTTGAAATGGAATGGAATGCTACTTATGATGACCAAAATAAAGATTAGACTTGTACAAACAAGATTCATTCTGGATATTGCTAGATTGGTGAAGAATGCATGTTATTGGAATGTAAGCAATCCCTTATCTAGGAGCTTTTAGTGGAGAGGCTAGGTGGGCCTCATGTAAGGACCCCCCTTGGATGAGCTCCACATGCATGTAATTTTATTTGTTTTATTTATTATTTTCTTGTAATATTTTTTAATTACAATTTAAACATTTTACTAATATGGAAGTTCGTTGTTCTTTATGTTTTATGTGTTAGCTAATTTCAGATTCTTTCCTTTGAAACCTTTTTCCCCATAAGAGCCTGATGCTTTCTCTTTCGAACTTCTTCCCCGTAATAGCCTAATGATTTCCCTCTTGACATGCATCCCCATAAGAGCCTTGATGTGCATGGCAGTATGAAAATAAACAAAGGTGGGAAACGTATTGGGCACAATCACAAACTAGTGGTTTTTGTGGGATTGGGTGTAGGTGAGAATTCTGCGGTTTGGAGTAGTTTTGATGGGCACAAGGTGTTGGAGAAGAAATATTTGGATTTCCACAATCCAAGTATTAACAGAATGAACACATTCTGTGTATAGTAAACTTCCAAATGGAATATGGAGAGCAAAGGGACAAACAATCAATAGCCTTTATGAGGGGAATTCAAAATTAACTAGCAAATGCCTAACTAGGGGACATATAAAAAAAACAAATAATGGAAGGCCCTCAAAAAGTAGGGATTATGATATGAAAGCTCTGGTTAAATCAGTGCTACAACAAAATTATCTACCTTCTCAATAGGTCCAGTTGATAAAAAATAAAGTTATGGTAGGTGGAGTAACACATACTGGCCATGCAAATTCCATAGGAAATTTAAGAGGGATCAAAAAATGGTTGTCCAGAAGGTTCGTCTATAGTTGTAAAGCCTCCACTTGCAACTAAAAGTAGGGTATGACACCAAAGACTTATACTTCAATTATATTTTTTCCTCGCCCTCTTTTCCCTTCAATGTTAGTACTAACATAATGAAAAACATTTTATATGGAATTGAATTGAATAACAATAATTAATGAAAAATCATTTCATAATAGAAGAAATCCCATTTGAAAGATAATAAGCTCCAGCCATTAACATCATGATGCCTTAATCTCCAATATTTCTCATATATTGATTTTTTTATCTCATAGATAAAAATAATTATTTAGATACAATTGTCCCAACTCAACTTCGCTTATATTTTAAGATGATATATATTTATGCAACCTTGGAAATGATGATAACACAGAACACTTTCCTCTCACCCTCCATCTTGAATGATTCAAGGAAATATATATCAAAATCATTAATTCCAAGTACACCAAAACATATGCCAACTTTAGAAAAGTTGCATCTGAACTAGTGTTGTGCATATGTATGCTTGAGAGTACAGAGAAAACACAAAAAGGAAATTATGAAATTCTGAATTACTTGAGTGTAAATAGGATGGATATATGTTATGCATCATGTATAGCACGGTAGCATTGAATATTGCAGAAAAGGAGATTAGTTCTAGAGTTTCTATATTTATATTTATTGTTACATGATGTCCCAACACATTTCTCACGAGGTGGAGGGTTCCTACAATGACAATAAATGATGGAAGCAAGAAAAAATCAACTACTTTAGAAGCACTTCAAAACAAAGTTAAATCCTTGTGATGCAACTTCAGAGAAGTTCAAAAACCAAGTGATTGCTAACAATTACTAATAATGACTCAGGATTAGTAACAAAACATAATGGCCAACACCATAAAAAAATTCTCAGTAAATGATTAAAAATCTAACCTACATGGGTTATTGAATATTCTTGGAAGCCCCATATTTTCAGAAAATGTAACAATTGTTCCAGATGGTCCCATAACCCAACTCACACCATTCAATGCAAACAATATATCACTAGCAACCTTATTCTATAGTCATAGAATGTGACTTATTACTAGATATAAAATATATAAAAGAACAAGAAAAACAACCACCCTCCAATGATTCAGGGCTGTAAATCACATGTCCCATTGCATCTCTTTGTTTCTATATCTTATCTCCTTGTTTCTTCTTTGAAGGATACTTATCTAGAATCCTCTTGATAGCTTCAACCTATGATACAAAACCACAAATTAAATTAATTACATTCAATTATTTAAATAAATTTCTGCTTAGAAATACATCCAATATAAAATCCCAGGAAACCTACACAGCTATGCACACTTGAGATCCTTTTTTAGCCTTTTCTAATTTCATCTTATGTCTTTAAGTTGCTTCTGTTTTCTTCAATTGTTGTTCCACCTCCAATAATTTTTCCTTCTTTTATGTCAAGTAAAATACTATAAGTTAGTCAAATTGCAAGAGATGCCTTTACAATGCCTTCATAAACACATGCCTATTCTTGTATGTGTTATAACTTATGATAACTACATAAAAAAAAAAACAACATTTCTCCATCACAATAAAAATTTATATTGGAACTCTCAATAGCAGATAACTCAACACTTTAACACTAATAATAACAATTTACAAAATCTACTATTAATAACAAATTATAATCAGTAATATCAAATGTGCAATTCTAACCATATTTACCAAATAAGAGATATGGAAGGCACATGAACTAGAGAAAAAAAATTACAAGAATATATATACTAACTTTTCTAGACAGAGGTAAAAAAATATGCCTCAATTCTGCCTAATGTAGAATATGACACATGCGATATGGACAATGAGCCATTTTTGCAACTGGATCCCACTTGCAAGTATGGTCACTATTAATATTTTCTAGGTCCTGGTGCTATGAAGAAGGTATAGTGAGCTTTTATTCAAGAAGAGGGTATTGAGGTTGCTTGGAACATGGTGCCTCTGCAAAACCTAAAATGATGCTTTCCATACAGAGGACCTATGTAGAAGTCTATATGTTGAATTCTATCAGGAAAAAAAACATAATTATGATCTATAATGCATGGTTGGTTGGATAGAAATACAAGTCAGGTAAATTTCATTACTGAGGTCTATAACTTGAAAATTCCTGTAGGTATGTGTTTGACATTTTCTTTCATTTTCATGTTTGCAATATTCTCTCAATCCAACAATGGTATTTCAGTTGTATTTTGGAAATTGTTTATTAAATATAGATTTCAAAATTATGAAATTCTAATAGGTATCAAGCTACAAGGGCAGCATGAGGATTTCCTCTTGGAGCTTTGTTTTTTTCATTGTCTTTACAAATTTTCCTATCATGTTCACTTGTTAGACACTCATGGGGCCAGGATATGTGAAATGGAATGAATGGAAAAGAGATGAAAATTCCAAATACATCATATACTCACCATAGAAACCACACACATTCTTGTCCCTGCTTTGAGTAGAATCAGTGAAAGTGTTGTCTCATATCTACAAAATTTTCATGGTATCACCACTAATTAAATATTAATGTTAGTTTTCTGCCAATTTTTCTAGCGGTTAATCTACAAGATAGGCTAAAATTGATATTTAGACTCTGAACAAATATTGATAATCCTAGCCATACTGGTAATCCTAACCTATTCTTGGTTGAGGCAGTGCATTGTTTGAACTTTTTTGATATCATGAATGATGAACTCATAGCTTTTTGTTTCATTGCCTACTTTTTTTAAACTAGTAATATGTCTTTATATTTTTGTATGTACCATTAACTTGGCAAATGCATTACAATTATCTAATGTTAAGAGTCAAAATTAAGTTTTTGGGTTAATTCAAATTGTAATTATGTATTGGCCTTGCGTTTTCAACTTATGATAGACAATGACATTTTCCCTCTGGTCTTTAATTCAATTCCATACAAAACAACCTAAAATGCATAGGTTTCATTAATGGTATATTACCATTACCCTCATTAACCATATTCACTTAATCATCATGTTAACCAACTCTCGAGTTATTTGTCACTCTAATCTTCTATAATACCTTCCACTCCTGCTTAGTTTCTAGTCGGTTGCACGCGATTTCAACTTGGTGTAATTAAAGGGTTATATATGTATGTAGTTGTGACTATGGGTCATTTATCTCACCATGCTCTTCTTTTCTTTCTCTTTATTACTTTGGATATTTATTTTATGTTAATCAATCAATTTAGAAACTAGACAACGATGATTTGATTTTTTAAAAGTCTTATGAAAGGAATTCTTAAACTACCCTAATATAATTTTGTGGGGATTTCTTTATTGTTTCCGAAAATTGCAATCATTTTACACCTGAAGGGAGTTATTTCATTCATGTTACTGAAATCATATACTTTTAACTAAATCATTCAAGCATATGTTGGAATATTGGTGAATTATCATATTTCATACTTGACGTAGGTGAAACTAGGCAGAAGAAAGAAGAACATTGAAGGCCATATTTATCCCCTTGCTAACCTTTCACACCACTTCATGGAAAACCAAATGAATTATATATAAAATTTATCTCCCCATTTAAATGGACACATAATGCCATTCATTTGTATTTATTGATGCCTTCCAATTAAACCCAATGATTGATTATTCACCATTATCCTATAGTGGTTGTGGCCTATTTTCACTCTCCTGCATGATCTGAAATATGATGGTGGTTTCCTTTTTTCTTACTTGTCCTTGAGTTGAATATGACCTCCTAAGAGAAAAACAAACATATCAAAATTGTGAAACACTCTATTTGATGGCTAGTGAATGGTTGTAACAACCATTCGTCCTTCCTGCGAAAAAAATGGGCAATTAATCAATACCCATATCGTATAAGATTGATTATGCTATCAAATTTAATGTGTGAATGCATAGATCCTAAAGTGAATATAAAATAAATGTTTTATTGTCACTATGTCTGAAACATTCTTGGGAAACTCATACTAGTCAAACTTAAGCTTGCTGGAAATAGTGTGAATTCCCTATAGTTTTTATGGGACATTCAATTTATGGAAGAGAGAAAGGATAGCAAGACAAAACAGAGCCATGTTTTTTAACAATTGTACTGAGTGGAATGTTGTTGTAGAAACAAGTCCAGATGTGGGTTCGTCCAAGAGAACCAGAGGTGGATCCATTAAAATATCATGCTAGGCACACCCTTTTTCTTTCACCTCTAGAGAAACGTCGAAGAAATGAGCCTCCAATCTTGGTTTTCTACACCTGAATTCATTTCATTAAAAATTAATCTTTTAGGTGATGATGGAGAATGTCATCTTGAGTTAGGAATCCCATTCTAAGTATAGAGAACATTCAACAAACACCAATGCAATCAGATGGAATGGTTTTTTCTGCGACAAAATAGATAATCTTGAAAATTTTGTACACCATTCCAGAAATATTTATGCCAAATATCTATTATATTTCTTATATGGATTATTTTTACTATAATTTTAACCGTCATATATGTATGATATTTCTTCTAAGGGTTGTTTTAACAATTATTTATAGTAAAAGGAAAAGGAAACTATTTACACTAATAACATATACCTACCTATACTTACATGTAAATTAATTTTAATAGAATGAAAATAAACATTTTATAACTAGGACTAACCCATCTGAAATAATTATTCACAAATATGATAGGGAAACCTTTGTATGAAATAAAAATATTTATTTTAAAGCTGGGTAACTATTATGAAATAAATACTCAAAAATGTGATAAAAAAACCTTTGTATGAATTCAAGATATGTATTTTAAAAGTAGCTAACTTTTAAGTGTAATTCAAAGGGGATTTTAGGCTTGTGTTGTATACTGCTATAAATTTATAGTTTACGGTAATTTAACTCTAATTTATTATGGTTTATTTTGTTATCCTAATTGTGGATGCCTTGTATTTAAGAGTGTTTTTTAATTAATATAGAGACCATGTGTAGGTTTGAATTTTTTTTTACTTGTCCAAAAACACTTGTGAATGGGTACAGTCTTACTAACTCAATCTTAAGTTTCTTGAGTGATAAATAACAAGTCTACCAATTTTTTGATTAAAAAAACCCATTAAAGATGCCCATGCCCATCGGTAACATAGCAACCTGCTTATTACTAGTGTCCTTTAACTTTGAACAATGAATTTGTGTTGGAAGTCATTTAAGATAGGATAAAACTAAATTTACAACAAATATCTCATATTTTATTATTTTATATTTTTTGGAGGTTATGGAAGGGAGGAAAATTAGGTTTAGGAAAGGAGAAAATGGACTATTAACTTTGCTCTAGAGTTGTTTGATGTGCTTAACCAAGGATGAGGATGCCTTTAAGTGAATCATAATTATCCATCACTACCCAGGTTGTAGGGAGTGACACTAATCTTCCAATACATTCTTGAAACATACATATGCTTGAATAAGTGAGCTATGGGGCTGCTTGCTAACTACTAGTCTCCCTGACTTTGACCCATTAACCTAGACCAGTTGTCATTTAGGGAAAATAAAATTGAGGTGCATATCAATGAGGGGTAAGAGGGATTTACAAAGGGTTGCATAGTTGAATTTGGATTATGGGAAGGATGATAATTTGTGTACAACCAAAATCAGAGCTCAAACCTTCTCTTCAAGGAATTGTGAAATGGAAGAGCGTTTGAAAATTGTACTTGACACTCCCTGCCATTTTTTGTTGATCTCTTCTGCCTAGCAAGCTAAGGAACATATTCCTTCCACTTTTAGAAGCACCCATCATGGCCAAAAGCTCCATGGGGCTAACAAAACCACTGATACCATGCAAAATATCTCTCTAATGAGAGTGCCTTGTTTCTTCACCACATATTGTCCTTCGAGGACGTTGGCTCATCTAGATCCACCTTGTATTTCATGTCTACAAATTGTAAACATAACCAAAAAGGCCGAATTATACCATCATAAATCCAAAATTCAAATCCCAAGTCAAACGAACACTTGAAATCCTCTTGCAAAAACATACAAAAAATTTGTTGCTATCATGTTTGAATCAAATATCTATTCAAATAAAATGGAATGCCAAAAAGACAAACCTTTAAAAGATGGGTGAAGGTTTCTTTATGCTTCCCTCCATACTGTTACTTTTCATGTACAATTCAATATATTCTTCCACATTATTTCTTGCTACCTCCACTGCAAAATGAAAAAAATAAAAGCAACCAAAAAAAGTATTATGTCGTTGCGAGATCCTTCAGATGTGTGTACTTATTTTTGTATGTTATCAAAGTTCAAATCCTTCCCAAACCTATTTAACCTAGATAAAAAAGCTCTTAATAAAAGTATACCATTATGCCCCACAAAAATAAATTTTTGTGTCTATCATATGCCATTACTTTATATTTATATATGTGTAGCAAACACTATGCAAAAATCTGTAAGCAACAAATCCTATCCTTGTTGCCTAAATCTGCAAAAACAAAAGAGAGTACAAACATACATAGGACATGGAAAACAAAATATGGTAGTTTCCCAATTTCCATGGAAGAATCACCAAGTTTTCCTTGTAACAACACATTGGAACACATGTCTCTTTCTGAAAAGCGCAATTAGCAAAGTGAATCAATTTTTCATGGTTTATAGAAGATTTTTTGTGCTGTTGGCATTTTGTTTTTCAAAAAATTTGTGATTTCTTTCCAAACATCATAATATTTTGGGCACTATTTCATTTGGGTGTTGATTTGTTGGAAAATCGACAATTCACCAATTTTTTTATGGTTTTTGCAACATTGACCCCAAATATTCTATATTTCTTGGGTTTTGTTACACATAGCTATTAAGGTTCCATACCTGCATAATTAATGCATCGATGCATTGCAATGCTCAAATTCTAAGAGTGAAGAGAAAATGGGTGTAATCTCTTATTCGTAGAATATGGTGTGGGTGAGATCCATTGATTGGTGATTCCATCTCTTTTACATTTTGGTGCTATTTTCCCGTATATATTAGTTCTTTGGAAATCTCTGGAATGCCTTTGTTGCATTGTTCATTCCATTGATTTAGTTATGAGGGTGTAAGAGACATCAACAATGATGTTCATGTGCCAAGACCATTTGACTTTTATAGACTGTCCTCTGGATTGAATTTTATCATTGGTATTGACAATCCAGAGGTATGGTTTGAAGTGGTCATAGCAAAGCCATACTTGAATAGTTGCTTGCTAATGTCGAGGATCCTCTTACCATTAGATTTAATAAGACTGTACGGTATGTGTCTTCGAGAATCAGAAATGGGAGATGGAAAATATTAGGAAATTATTTTTTGGGCATTGGAGAAGGAAGCAACAGGGAACGTGTTTCTGGAAATGAGAAACTGGAAAAAGCGGGAAATGAGTTTCATGAAATGATAAACTATAAATAGCAGGAAATGAGACTTTATGTTTTTAGTGGTACGAAATTCTCTGAGTGCATATTTGTGTATCATGTGGATGTAAATTGAAAACAATCACTTGTTTGTAAGTTTTGTTTTTTTATTTTAATTCCTTTTCAATGTTTTGAATTTTCACTGGCTTTGACAGTTTAATTCCTTCATTGTCCCATGAATGTACACTTATAAGAATTGCAAATGCTTTTGTGTTACTGAAGAAAAAATTTCCTCTTTACAATGTAATAGTTTTTAAGGTACTAATACTGAGTTTATTGTGCAAATTTTAACCACATTCTAAAGACAATTCTACACAGAAGCCATGAGCTTGGCATGTTTGAGCTGTCAAGTGGTACAATGAACTGATTATGATTTTAGCTCTTACTCTTTCAACTCCCAACAAGGGCAGAGATGTGGAACTTTAGTGTGGTGTTGGTCCACAATGACACTCCAACATCCCCTCCAGAAAAATCCATTGCAGTTAGTGCAAGGGTTGTTTCTGTTTTGTCCGACAGCTGCAGTAACAAAAACAACAACCAAGGTCACGTTAGCCCTCATTTGACAAAGTACCATGCTCCAGAGAAATTCTATATTTGTATTCATGGTAACTGATATTTGTTATTGTAATTTGTATATCCTATAGTTTCCACATTTTACCAATTTAATGCATAAACAACCAATCATGTTATGATGGTAACACAAGTCTCCATCCTTTATGATTTTAAAGAATGTGTTGACCTCTCCTGTTGTGAGCGGAGATATACTTGCTGGTACGCTCTCGAGCACTTGAATGCTTCGAAGTTTTTCTCTCCATAAGTTGAATTGCATCTCTGAAACTTTATTTGTGCCCCCGATGACGAAAGACCAGAGAGCAGTTGTCTGTATCTATATATGTTTATATGTATATACGAGTGGTGCTATTTTCTTCTCGACTAAAGCGCTACCTTTGCAATTATCCAAACATTTACAGAACCTATCACAAGCAAGCATCATTAAATTATTCATAATGACGTATTAGAATTATTCCTGGTCATTGAGCGTGGGGTACTTGATCAATGTAAGGTCCAGTTTGCACTGAACACGATATTTCTCCTCAATGTACAAAAAAGTTGAAAGCCGTCAATATAGAAAAAGGACTATCGCCATGATTCCATGAAAAACAATGGGTGGACATATATCAACTGCTGGTAGCATGGGAGTCTGTTGACGGAACACGTAGGAATTTAATGCGCCTGACATGCGGGGCGATAGCCACATACAAGGCAATTTCTATTTCATAGATTATTGAATAGTTAATGCGGCCTGATATGCAGGCATTTAACTTTCGCCTTTTCAGTGAAAGCACGCCCATCGAGATAGCAGCCTCGAGAGGGAGGGCGAAAGTTAAATGCCTACATGTCAGGCCGCATTAACTATTCAATAATCTATGAAATAGGAATTGCCCACATACAACGCGCGCCGTGATGACTATCGCCCCCTAATCATCACGGCGCGCGTTACATGTCACTATCGCCCCCACATCTCAACCTGCATTAAATTTGCAATAAAGTTGGAAATAGAATCCGCCGAATACCTAGGCTTTCAAGGAGGCTTCTACATCTTTATAAACAATACACATACCCACCTTATCCACAAGCTTATCATGGTATTCGTCCAAGCATTTGTCGGTGGAATTATTCGAAGCACGTGTCCACTGCATTGAAAAGAAATTTTGCGACCAAAACACAAAATTAAATATTTTCGTCAATGACATTTAAAATTATTTTCCTTTTGGTCGTGGTGCCTAACTTCTCCTCTGGTTTGATGGACTCATAGAACTAAAAAAGGAGCATTGACATCATCTCTTTAATTGGGCAGGGCCATCAATCAATTGTTTATATCATTTGGATCACATTTAATTGACATGTACTTACTAAATGTTAGACTTGTTTGTTTCCTTATAAGGAATGCAGCGTTATCAACTTATGGTATTACTTTTTTGAACCGTGCATATTTTGAACAAGGGGAGCTGCGACGCAGCGAGTCCCTGCGTGAAGTTGAGCCTGTCTATTACGCACTACAGGCATGTGTGCATTACAGATGGAAGCATATCAGCCCGGCTATGAAACAATTCAATATTGCTCGGCAAGCAGCTCAATATTGTTTGTTTGGTGGAGAACTGAATTCAGGTTAACAGAGAATCTGTACAGGCGAATGGGTTCTCATAGATCTCAGGATTTGCCTTGCTCGTTGAGTAAGTTTGTTCTCTTCATAGCAATAAAAAGACTTGCCTGTCTTCGTTCGGGCCTGCCTTCTCGTTACCGCCTGTTACATAGAAAGTTGCTCAGGCAGGAATTGCCTTCGCCCTGCCTTCCTGTCTGCGATATGGAACTTGCCCGCGATATAAAGAAGGTAGGTGACTTGACAAAGGGATTTATAGTGCAGTGCACTAGGTTAGGGAAAGAGAAGCCAACCAAACAAAGGTCGATCAGATGTAGTGCTGTGCTCTAGTCCACCAAGTGTAGGAATGGATTATATATGCGAAAACAGATACCGGCAGGCAGATGAGGATTGATTAGTACAACAAAAAAGCACTGACTCACTACAGAAATTGTAGCGAAGTGGAGCAGCTGTGAGACAAAGACAAAGGTTGCTGCGAGACGACAAAAGCGTTAGTCAGCTTCAACTGAGTCCGTGAGGTGTAAAGTCATCGTTAATATGGTATGTCTCTCTCCCAATTTGTGTTTTTGAAACCTCTTCACTGTAATCATCGAAGGTCCGGGTCTCCATAATTATTTGGAAGAAAACATAGGGACATTTCTAATTATCTTCTTATCTCAGATTTTGGATCTTTAGAGAAATTTACTTTTAAATTTATTATTTATTATTTGAAGAGCAATTTTTCTTGTAATTTAGCTAAATAGAGCACTGGTTACTTTTATAATATTCATTTGCAATTGAATGCAACACCATTTTTTGTTTTCAAGAAGAACATTTGAATAGAGCTTTACAATTAGGTGTAATAATCTACACGAATTATTATGGGTAATAGTTAATTCTACAGCAAATTGGAGTCATCCTGTTAGATCTATTGAATATTTTTGTCTGTAATTTAAACTGTATTACATTTAGTGAATTCGGGGAAATTTCCTTTGCAACAGGATGTCGTTCTTTAATGTTACAACGTTCCTGAGAAATTTTCTGTTTAAATTATCACTATTTTTTATTTTTTATTTGTTTCGAAGATGACGGCTTCAATTACAATTACATACTTCTACAATTACATACATAACAGAATAACATTCATAACTATATTTATTGGTTAAAAAAGTATTTTGAACTACAAAAAAATCCCTAAATCTTTAGAATAAAGAGTAGAAGACTTTGGCACTTGTCTTTTCAATTCAAATTCGAAAAGAATTTGCAAATATTTTGTTAAATCTTTAGAGGAGATTCACTCTTTAATTTAAACATTACTTTTAAGTCAAATTTTACTGTAGCGTTTGTGTTTAACTAGTCACTAAACAATTTAATGATTCTGGGAAGGTGAATTCATTTATAATTGGGTACACAGGTCCCGTCATTGGAAAGTGATTCCCGGCCGGTAAGTTGCTTTGGTCGAGTGTTTCCAACGACAGGTGTTGGAAGGAGAGGCACAGTGCCCATGCAAAGAACGAAGGCTTCTCTTAACTGAGTGTTTCAAACGACAGGTGCTGGAAGGAGAGGCACAGTGTCCATGCAGAGAACGAAGGTTCTCTTTTCTTGTATTCGTGTGTCAGCAGCTCCCATGGCTTCTGCAAGCAAACTCTTTCTCATATGTCTTCTGATGATGGTATTTGTTCAGGTAACGACCATGTAGTTTGGCTCTTGGAAGTCTTATTTTATATTTGTAGCTCATTACTGTTTCATGATGTATGTGCAAGTTCCAGCTCCAGTGCCTACTAAGGATAAAAAAGGTACGAGCTCCGGCCTTCTTCATCAGCAAAGCGATTTTTTTCTGCACAGAAGAATGTTTTGAATTAGGAATTTTGATAAGTAATGCTTTCAGGTTGAATTTAGAGCAGTACCTAGAGTAGCCTCCGATTCTGATGTCCCTCTATATATATCTGAACAGATAAATCAGATAGTACATTCCTATAGGCTCAGTTTCATTAATTTTGATGTCTTTTAATTCTTCTGGACAAACAAAAAATATAAAGAGAGGAGAATCCACTTTATATATTACGTAGTATACATTGAGAATGCGAGGATTCATTTTACGAAAATCAGTGTTTAGATAAAGAATCGAGTGGAAACAAATCGATGGTGTTCACATAGAACTAACTTGAACAAAATCCAGTCTATTTGATGTTATTTGATGTTTTGTCCATGTCTTGGTCAAGGTCCTCCAAAATTCTTTCCTGCAGGCAAAGGCAGATTTGTGGTACGCATCAGTCGACATGATTCACTTCTTTAAAGAATTGATAGGCAAACACTGATGAACTCGATCACTTGAATGCATTAGATCATAGTACTAGCAGTTTAATAACCAAAGGAACAAATATGCCCAAGAAAATTCACCTGTCCCATGAGCTCCTCATGTATTGTGAGACCAACACTGCCAAGTCTCTCAACACTCGCACTAAGCGCATCTAACTCTTGACTAAGCGCATCTAACTCTTGATCTTTTCTCTGGTCACCAGGCAAAGCAAGTTAACAGGCTACCAGATCAATGCTATTCAAGAAAAAGGCTGACAGGTGTAAATTCTTGGAAGAGAAAAACAAATTTTGAAAAAGGCTCTTTAGCAGAGGTGTCCGACAAGTGTAAATTCTTAGAAAGGAAAAACAAAGTTCGAGAAGGCTCTTAAGCGTAGGTGTCTAGACTCTAAAGCACTGTTATAAAAAAAGCTATATTTAAAAGTGATCTTCAACAACATAAATTTGATCATACTTCTAATAACAGAATAAACATATTGGGAATTCATAGAAAGGATAACAGTCATTGACGGCTTTGAACTGCAGGAAATACCAGCAAAAAAGTCGCTATATTGCGAAAGCTAGTATTGCTAGTGGCCATCCCACAATTGTTCTGGTCAGAGAATCCACGGCCTCTAATCGTGAGAAAGCCCAGCTCCTCGAGTCCTTCAAGGCCTCAGCTCCTCGAGTCCTTCAAGGTAATTGTTTCCAAACCCACTGCTATTCTATCAAGTAATCATGTTATTCATGATTTACACTATACTACTAAAGCCAATTGAACTGTCCCAGCGACAGCAAGTCAGTTAGTTGTCAGTTATGGTATAGATATTATTTATGCAGACATAAATATTTATTCAGAGGCTAACAAGCGGAAAGAATTTTTGTTGCAGGTCTTAACCGGTGCAGAAAGAGCGGAAAGAATTTTTGTTGCAGGTCTTAACCGGTGCAGAAAGAGTTGTAGATTACGTTGGAAGAATTACCTGCGTCCTGACATTAAACGCGGACGGATTTCCGCGGACGAGGAGGATCTCATTATTCGGATGCATCGCCTTCTTGGCAATCGGTATGTCGAGAATATCTGAACATTTGTTCACTCAACAAAATTTATTGATTCCCCATTTCAGCGCCTCGAAATTTCGAATAATTAACTGCACAGTAGGAATGATCAGGTTCACATTAGAAATCTCACCTTGTTCATTGCTTCTCGCTGCAGGAACCGTCTGCTGTTGCAGAGAGCATTAGAGGGTCTGGGAACGCTCTGCCTTGGAGCAATCCAAAACCAGGAGGGTAGCAGTGTATTTAATGAGATGCAGTGGGCCGACGTCACAAAGACACGGGTGCAGGGCATGCACAAAGACACGGGTGTAGGGCAGGACCTCTCCACAGAGCGCGTACATTGTAATAGGGAACACCACCTTTGCATAACCGCCAGAAGTAATGCTAGCATTAAAACCATACACCCGTGACGGTTAGCCGAAAATGCACCGCACTTAATTGCTTTAACATATGGTTTAGGTTGGGATTAGCTTCGGATTACGTTAGGTCCTCGGGAGGAGGCCAAATAAGGTGATTTATAAATATGTCTTCAAAAAACTTGGTATATAGTTGATGACCGGGCATCAGAAGCAGGTCAATTAATGCTAAATAGCTCGTTAGGTCCTCGGGAGGAGGCCAAATAAGGTGATTTATAAATATGTCTTCAAAAAACTTGGTATATAGTTGATGACCGGGCATCAGAAGCAGGTCAATTAATGCTAAATAGCTCGCGAACGATTACAATAGTCCATGCCTGAGGGCAGGGACTAATAAAGGATTACCCTATTATAATCAATTAATGCTAAATAGCTCGCGAACGATTACAATAGTCCATGCCTGAGGGCAGGGACTAATAAAGGATTACCCTATTATAATTTATTTAGAACCATATACGAACCATGTATATTTTGAATAATAATGTGTTATGATTTATTTAACGAGAGTTATTTGGTGGCATTTCATTACTCATTTGCAGATATGAATTGTGTATATAGTTTTTAATTTAATCATTCATATTTTAAAAAAATATTACTTTATTATAATTTAATAAATTATTATTTTATTATAATTTATTTAGACCAATATATAAATCTGTATATTTTGAATATCAATCTTTTATGGTTTATATATTGGTTTGTATATTTTGAATATCAATCTTTTATGATTTATTTATACCAATATATAAACCATAAATATTTGAACAAGAATTATTTAATGGTGGCATGTCATTGATTATTTGCATACATGAATTGTGTGTATATAATTTTTAATATATTTAGTTGAAATGATACCTTTTAACATGAAATTATTTGAAATAAAAATACTTTATTGCAAACTTATATGTTTGAAATTTGAGTTATATTCTATATGAAAATGAATTGATAATTTTGAGGTGGTTTTTAGTTATAGTTGAATTAGAAATTGTGGTTATTTAAAAATGATTTTCAATGATTTACTAATTAAACTTATATAATTTGACTAATAAAATATATCTTTAACTAACATTGAAGGGAAAATAGGGTAGAGAAAAAAATGTACCTGAAGAAAACACAACAACGAAATTTTGAAATTTTGAATTACTTAAGTGTAAACATGATGGATGGATGTTATGTATCATGTATAACACGATAGCATTGAACAATGCATAGAGGGAGCTTAGTTCTGGAGTTTCTATATTTATATGTATTGTTACATGATGACACAACACATTTCTCACAAGGTGGACGGTACTTACAATGACAATAAATGATGGAAAAAGAATAAATAGCCTACTTTGGAAGCACTTCAAAACAAACTGAAATCCATGTGATGCAAGTTCAGAGAAGTTCAAAAACCAAATGATTATTGACAATTACTAATAATAACCCAAGATTAGTAACATTATATAATGGCCAACACCATAAAAAAAATCTCAGTAAGCGAATAAAAATCTAACGTGCATGCGTTATTGAATATGCTTGGAAGCCCCATATTTTCATAAAATGTAGCAACTATGCCAAATGGTCCCATAACCCATCTCACACCATTCAATGCAAACAATATAACACTAGCAACCTTCTGTTGTAGTCATAGAAAGTGACTTAGTACTAGATATAAAATATATAAAAAGAAATAAGCAAAACAACCACCCTCCAACGCTTTAGGATTGTAAATCACTTGTCCCATTGCATCTCTTCGTTTATGTATCCTATCTCCCCATTTCTTCTTTGAAGGGTCCTTATCCAGAATCTTCTTGATAGCTTCAGCCTATGATACAAAACCACAGTGAAATTAATTACATTCAATTATTTAAATAAATTTCCTTTGAGAAACACATCCAATATAAAATCCGAGGAAACCTACACAACTATGCATACCTGAGCTTCTTTTTCAACCTTTCCTAATTGCATCTTACGTCTCTGAGTTGCTTCTGTTTTCTTCATTTGTTGTTCCACCTCCAATAATTTGTCCTTCTTTTTTTCAAGTAAAAGACTATAAGTTAGTAAAATTGCAAGAGATGCCTTTACAATGCCTTCATGAACTCATGTCTATGCTTATATGTGTTATAACTTATGATAACTACATCAAAACAAAACAACATTTCGCCATCACAAGAAAGAATTATATTGGAACTCTTAATAGCAAATAACTCAACACTTTAACAATGATAATAATAGTTTACAAAATCTGTTGTTAATAAAAAACTCTAATCAATAAAACAAAATGTGTAGTTCAAAACATAATTACCAAATAAGAGATATAGAAGGCGCATGAACTAGAGAAAGAAATTACAAGAATATATATACCAACTATCCTAGACAAAGGTAAAAAAATATGTCTCAATTCTTCCTAATGTAGAATATGACACCTGTGATAAGGACAGGGAGCCATTTTGGAATTGGATCTCACTGGTAGGTATGGTCGCTATTAATATTTGTTGGTTTGTGGTACTATGAAGAAGGTATACTCAGATTTTATTCAAGAAGAGGGTATTGAGGTTGCTTGGAACATGGTGCCTCTACAAAACCTAGATGATGCTTTCCATATAGAGGATCTATGCAGAAGTTCGTCTGTTGAAATATCTCATGAATAAAAACATAATTATGACCTATAATGCATGGTTGGATAGAAATACAAGTAAGGTGAGTTTCATTACTAAGGTCTATACCTTGAAAATTCCTGTAGGTAGGTGTTTAGCATTTTCTTTCATTTTCACATGTGTAATCTGCTCTCAATCTACCAATGTTCTTTCAACTCTGTTTAGGAAATTGTTTATTAAATATAGATTCCAAAATTATGGAATTCTACTAGGTATCAGGTTGCAAAGGTGGCATGAGGACTGCTTCTTGGAGCTTTGTTTTTCGCAGTGTATTTCCAAATTTGTCTATCATGTTCACTTGCTAGACACTCATGAGGTTAGGATATGCGAAATGGAATGAATGGAGAAGAGATGAAAATTCCAAATACATAATATACTCACCACAAAAACCACACACACATTCCTATCCCTGCTTTGAGTAGAATCAATGAAAGTGTTGTCTCATATCTAAAAAAATGTAGGGTATCATCACTAATTAAATCTTAATGTCATTTTTTTGTTACTTTTTCCAGCGTTCAATCAACAAGATAGGCTGAAATTGATATTTAGACTCAGGACAAATACTGATAATCTTGGCTATACTGATAATCCTGGTCTGTTCTTGGTTGAGGCAGTGTATTGTTTGAACTATTTTAATATCATGAATGATGAATTCATAGCTTTTTGTTTCATTAGCTATTTTTTTTAAACAAGTTATATGTATTTATATTTTGGTATGTATCATAAAATTAGAAAATTCATTATCGTTATCTAATGTTAAGAATAAAAATTAAGCTTCTAGGTTAATCATAATTGTAATTTTATATTGGCCTTGCATTTTCAGCTTATGAGAAACAATGATCTACTCCCTATGGTCTTTAATTCAATTCCATATGAAACAACCTAAAAGGCATAGGTTGCATAAATGTCATATGACCATTACACCCATTCAAAATATTTTTTTTATTACCATATTCACTTAATGATCATGTTAATCAACTCTCAAGTTATTTGTCATCGTAATCTTTAGTAATACCTTCCACTCCTGCTTAGTTTCTATTGGGCTGCATGCAATATCAACCTAGTGTAATCAATGTATGTAGTCACGACTATGGGTTGGTTATCTCACCATGCTCTTATTTTCTTTCTCGTTGTTACTTTGGATCTTTCTTTTAAGTTAAGAAATCAATTCAGAAACTCGACAATGGTGATTGGATTTTTCAAAAGTCTAATGATTGGAATTCTTAAACTTCCCTAATATAATTTTGTGAGGATTTCTTTATTGTTTCTAGAAATTGTAGTCATTTTACACATACAAGGAGATATTTATTTAGGTTACTGAAATTGTAGACTTTTAACTAAATCATTCAAGCAGATGTTGGAATATTGGTGAATTATCATCTTGCATACTTGACGCGGGCTAAACTAGGCAGAAGAAAGAAGAACATTAAATGCCATATTTCTCCCTTTGCTGACCTTTCCCATATTTTCATGGAAACAAAAATGAATTATATATAAAATTTATCTCCTCTTTTAAACGGCCACATAATGCCATTCATCCATATTGATTGATTCCTCCCATTGAAACCCAATTAATGATTAGTTGCAATTATCCTGTAGTGGTTGTGGCCTATTTTCACCCTCGTGCATGATCTAAAATATGTTGGCGGTTTACCTTTTTTTTCTTGTGCTAGATTTGAAGATGACCTCCTAAGAGAAGAATCATCTTATCAAAATTGTGAAACGATTTTTTTGATGGCCAGTGAATGATTGTAACAATTGTTCGTCCTTCCTCTGAAAAAAATGGGCAATTAATCAATACTTGTATCTTATAAGATTGATTATGCTATTCAAATTTAGTGTGTGAATTCATAGATCCTAAAGGGAATATAAAATAAATATTATATTATCACTATGTCTAAAACATTCTTGGGAAACTCATACTGGTCATATTTAAGCTTGCTGGAAAGAGTGTGAATTCCATATAGTTTTTATGGGACATTTGATCTATGGAAGAGGGACATGATAGCTAGACAAACCAGAGCCATGTTTTTTTAACAATTGTACTATGCGGAATGTTGTTGTAAAATCAAGTCCATATGTGGGTTTGTCAAGGAGAATCAGAGATGGATCCATTAAAATCTCATGCTATGCACACTATTTTTCTTTCACCTCTAGAGAAACCTCAAAGAAATCAACCTCCAATCCTAGTTTTCTCACAGTTTTCTACCCCTAAATTCATTTCAATAAAAAATAATAATTCAAGTGACAATGGAGAATGCCATATTGAGTTAGGAATCTCATTTTGAGTACATAGAACATTTAGCAAATGCCATATCAATGGGATGAAATGGCTTTTCTTCTTCCACAAAATAGATAACACTAAAATTTTTGTACACCATTCTAGAAATAGTTATGTCAGATATGCATTATATTTCTTATATAGATTGATTTTACTATAATTTTAACCATAAAATATGTATGATATTAACATTTATTTTACACTAATAACATATGACCTACCTATACTTACATGTAAAATAATTTTAATTTTATAGATCGGAAATAATTTTTTTATAACTAGGACTCACCCATCTGAAATAATTATTCACAAATATGATAGGGAAACCTTTTTACGAAATAAAAATATTTATTTTAAAACTCGGTAACTATTATGAGACAAATACTTAAAAATATGATAGAGAAACCTTTGTATTAATTAAATATATGTATTTTAAAACTTGGTAACTTTGAAGTATAATTCAAACTCGATTTTAGGCTTGTGTTTTATATTGTTATATATTTAGAGATCAAGATAGTTTAACTCTAATTTATTATGGTTTATTTGTTAAGTTTGATAGTGGATGCTTGTATTTAAGTGTGTTTTTTAATTAATATAGAGGCCTTGTCTAGGTTTGAAACTTTGTTTACTTGTCTAACAAAACTTGTGAATGGTTGCAGTCTCACTACCTCAATCTTAAATTTCTTTAGTGATAAAGGACAAGTCTACCCATTTTCTGATTAAAAAAACCAATAAACATGCCATGCCCATGCCCCTAGGTAACATAGTAGCCTGCTTACTACTAGTCTCCTTGGACTTTGAACCATGGATTTGGGTTGGCGGTCATTTAAGGCAAGATAAAATGAAATTCACAACAAAGACCTCATATTTTATTATTTTATATTTTTTGAAGATTCTGCAAAGGAGGAAAATTAGGTTTAGGAAAGGAAAAAATCAACTATTAACTTTTTTCTATAGTTGTTCGATGTGATTCTATTCAAAAGGACTATCACCATGATTACATGAAAAGCAGTGGGCGGACATATATCAACTGCGGGTAGCATGGGATTCTGTTCAAGGCGGCTTCTACCCCCTATCCACAGGCCTCTCATAGTATTCGTCAAAGCATTTGTCGGTGGAATTACTCGAAGCACGTGTCCATTGCATCTAAAAGAAATAATAGGGCCAAAATACATAATTAAATATTCTCGTCAATGACATTTAAAATTATTTTCCTTTTGGTGTGTGGTGCCTAACTTTTCCTATTGTTGGGCGGTCTCATAGAACTAAATAAAGGAGCATTGTCATCATCTCTTTAATCATCCCCATCAATCAATTGTTTATATCATTTGGATCATATTTAATTGACATGTCTTTAATCAAATCCCTGTGACTTATTTCGTACTTACTAAATGTTATGATTGTTTGTTTCATTATAAGGAATGCAACGTTATCAACATATGGTTATATACAATTTTATTAATTTTTTTGAACCATGCATATTTTGGATAAATGCTTACCGTATTATAATTTATTTACACCAATATATAAACCATGTATATTACTCGGTTATGATTTACTTACACTAATATATAGATTATAAATATTTTGAATGAGACTTATCGTGTGGTATGGTAGTGCTCATTTGCATACATAAATTGTGAGTGTATAGTTTTTTATTTATTTCGTTAAAATATTATGTTTTAAGATGAAATTTTTTGAACTTGAGTGAGTATAATGGTTAAGAGCATGTATTTTATAGGTTCAAAACGAGAGGGGTAGAGTATGTGTGTTTTCATAGAATTAGCAATGTGGAGGTGGGTCCCTTGTCCCACAAATAAGGGGGTCTCATACACCAATTTGGTGTGTGGCTTGGTTGTGACTTTAAAATTAGATAATGATGATATTTTATATGAAAATTAGTTATTAAGTTTGAAATGGTTTTTAACTAGAGTTAAATTAAAAATGTGATTATTTGAAAATAATTTTAAATGATTTAATAATTAAACTTATATAATTTCACTAACCAAATATAAAATCAAATATATCCCTAATTAAAAATTTATATTTAAAATTTTAATTAATATTTTTATTTAAAAATAAAATAAAATTTTAAATATATAAATATTTTAATAAATTTATTCTAATATTTTATCCTGGAATATTTCATAACTTTCGATGCAATAATAATATATAGAGTTACATATCTCTTTGTTCTTTGTTGTTTAGAGGAAAAACCAAAAGTAATTGCTATTTAGGAAAAGTTTTTATATTCATCTATTTTAATAAAAGTTTTCAATTTAACTTATATACATGATATCTTACTTCTAAATAACAAATAATAAATTTTATATATATATATATATAATTTTGAAAATAGTTTTTCCTTAATAATTTATATGCAAATTACACATTCCCATAGTCTTTGACTAAGAATTTATACATATAGCATTTCAAATTAAGAATTATACATAAAATTATGAAGCACTTAATTACACAGGAGATTTGTATAAATAATATACATTTAGTTGTTATATTCTCCCTACCAATCACAATGATATCACATTTTTTAATGATTATTTTTTCCCCAAACATGCATCAACAATCAATCAGGAATCAATAATATCAAAATTACAATAAAAGATGGGAATTCCTTTGGTTTTAAAATAAGTTGCAATTTAAAATGGAAAAATAACATCATTCTATAATATAATTGTTGTGCAATTAACTATTTAATTAAAGAGTTAAAAAAAAATTAGAGTTAAAAGTTGTTAAGGCTATACAAGAATGTTATTGTGAAATTTAGGAACTCAAAGGGTTTGTTCAATAAATTAATTGTAATATAAGAGTTAAGAAGTGTGTCCCATGTCCCTATCCTTTTTGGCATATACATCAACAAGTCAGGGTTGCTTGGAAGACACAAGACTGTTAGCTTGTTTATAGTTACAATGGTCATCAACCTTCTTTTTATGTTGAAAATATTGTTCTTATATGGAGGAGCCCCTATGATCTCATTCTCAAAGATTTCTCTAATATGGATATGATTGATAATGAAAAAAAATTGTGAAAGTCAATTCCAAAAGGATTACTTATGCTAACCTCGTATGCTTAACCAATGGGGGGTGTTTTGACACCCTCATGAACCATGGTGGGCAAAGCTAGAAGACAAACTTTCAGGAGGCATAACGATTGCATACAAACTTTGATTGATGTATTTGAGATCTATTAAACTAGACGTGAATGCTTTAGTCAGAGGAATGAACCAGGTAATTAAAATATCAATTTTGTGACTTAAATGCACACTGAAATGGATCTTAGTGTGATATAGTTTTGCTATCATTATTAACCTCTATTATATGAAGAGATGAATTTAATTTTTAATATGAAAATATAAATATTAAAATCATAATTAAAAAATATAAGAGAAACCATGTAAATGATGTAAATTAAATATTTTTAATATAAAATATAAAGAATAAATTTTAATAAAATTTTTAATGTAAATTTTAGTTTGCATAATTTATAGCGACAATGTTATAATTAGGCCGTAAGGCATTCCCCTCTAAAATCAATTTCCCAAACTGGCACCATGTCCTTGTCTGGAGCATCCGATCAGATGTTAGATGATTAAAATTGTGTGTGCCCTTTGATTAATAGTTAAGAAAGGAAAAAAATTACTTTACACAGTTACGGAAAAATGCATAAAGTGTCCTGAATAGTAGCATCAGTGTTTATTGCGCCAAAGGGGTAGGATCGGTTCCCTTCAGCTGTGAAATGCAAAGAACTTACAGACAAGCAATGTCGAATGAAAGTAACTTACACATATGTGAGCTTCGTTGTGTGGTTGAGTATCTGTAGATGAAAGAAGCCAGAGGAAGCATTGCCATGGAGACTTGGGTATTTAAATGTGATGGCATCCTTCGAAGAAAGATTGTTCTATGCATTTTATGAAGCAATAGAGACGAATATGCCCATTGCAGAGACACCCATAATTCTATGGATGCAAGGGAAGCCAAACTGCTCAAGCATGAATGGTAATTTCTACGAATTGGGACCTAGAGAATCTCGTCAAACCTTAATCTCTATCAAAATGACTCACCATGGAAATGTAAATTTGGTGTTTTATTCATTGACAGTCCAATGGGTTCAGGCTACAACATAGTAGAGAAGGCTTCCTCTACAATTTAATCTTACTTTTAAAATGTTGCAATATTATTTATTAAAATCGAGGGTATTAGATATGTAAATTTGCAAATAGGGTTGACAAAAATTGTTTGCAAATGCTGAAATATTGGTAGTAAGTTAGTAATAAAGAAGGCCAATGAGTGTTGCTAGATTGGTTGTAAAGCCCTATTGCATTGGTGTATCTAGGAACAGGCATCATTCTCCATGGATGAAATTTTTTTGATCTATTTGTGGAGGTAATGGAAATTATCATTAGTAAAGTAGGAGGTCATGGGGATTCCTAAATATTCTAAAAAAAATTCATATATCATTGACCTCTGTTTTGATTTGTTCATTTGCTAAATTTTAGGGATGTTCTATACAATCTTTTAATTTCATTCTATGGTAATATAAGTGTGAAAACGAGATTCCATTCCTTTGGGTCTGATTTTCTGGTTGGTTTTATCCAGTCTTCATTGTTGGAAGCACTATGGTGGCAGGATTCATCCTTCTCTACTATTGTTACCAAAGGTATCGTGGTGCATTGAAGACAAGGAAAAGCCTCAAACAATTGATGTCTGTTTAGGGAGGTCCAATAAATATTCTAGTCTACTCCTACAAATAAATGGAAATAGCCACAAAAATATTCTCCGGTGAATTGAGATTGGGTACAGGAGGTTTCAGCACAGTCTATGTAGGAAAGCTTCAAGGAAAACATATTGTTGCAGTGAAGAAGATAAGGAATAAAGATACTTAGTGAATGGAATAGGTCCTCAATGAAATCAGGTTTTTGTCAATTGTACATCACCCAAATCACGTTAGACTATTAGGTTGCTACCTTTAAAACAATGAACCCATTCTTGTCTATAAATTTATGCCCAGTGGCACATTCTGTCATCGTTTACATAAAGAAATAGGAAAAGGCCTTTCATGGAGGGCAAGAGTATCAATGGCCGCAGAAACTTCTCGCACTCTTGGTTACTTTCATTCAGGCCTAAATCCTCCAATTTATCATAGGGACATGAAATCAAGCAACATTATTCTTGATTATGGTTTCAATGCCAAGGTTGCAGATTTTGGAATGTGCAGGATTGTTCAAACAGAAGCCTCACTCATTTCCAGTGCACCTCAAGGCACTTTCGGTTATCTAGATCCCCTGTATCATGAGAATTACCACCACACTCATAAGAGTGATGTTTACAGCTTTGGGGTGGTGTTAGTAGAGATCATAACTGCATTGAAAGTAGTGGATTTATCCCATAACAAGAATGAGGTCAACCTAGCATTCCTTGCAAGAACAAAAATTGGTGGAGGCTACCTTCATCAAATCATTGATCCCTTTCTACAACTTGACAAAGATGTTGAGATTAGAGCAGTTGTTCACAGAGTTGCTGAACTTGCATTCAAATGTTTATCATTTGGCAGGGACTCTAGACCCACCATGGTGGAGGTTGCATAGGAGGATTTCATTGCATACAACAAATCTGGCATGGATTTCACTGATAGCATAAGTAAATTTGGAATTCATGCATAAACAAGAGTGGTTTAGACCTACAAGGCTAGGAAAGATTTGTTCGACTGGATTTAGAATGCGAGTGGTATTGTAACTCCTTTATATGTGAGGAGGAGTGTTCCTTACCACTGCTCTCCTGATGGAAAGGACTTCCTTGCACCTTTCTTGAACTAGAGATCAGTGAATGGGGTACTGAATGTCGAACAAGGTGTAGAGTGGGTACCCTGCAATCCCACGGTCCACAAAATTATGGAAAATGATATAATGAACAGTGTGAAATGGAAGGTGGAGAAGGTACTGGAAGAGGTTCATGTTTTGTTGTATCAGGGTCATTATGATATCTAAGATGGAGTCGTCAGCAATATAGAATGGACGAGAACAATGAATTGGTATGGAACCAATGAGTTTTTTAACACGAGAAGGAGTATATGGGTTGTGAATATTAAGGTTGTTGGGCATTGGAGGTCTTATAAAAACCTGACACAAGTTGTGTTGCTAGGAGTTGGTCATGAGGTTTCAGCTAATCAAGGACTTCATTCTCATAAGATGGTTGAGAAATGGATTGCACACCAGCTATCTCATTGCAGGTTTTTTGAGTAGTGTGACTTTAGCACACCCTGGTAACATTGTTCAACAAGTGATTAATAATTTAAAATGGATACCTGATTATTTTTAAATTTATGAAATATGTATTTGTTGATTGTCTTATGTATCAACTTTTCCATTTTATAAAGACCTTTGTTGCTGAACAATTATAAAAGGGAGAAAAAGAGAATAGATATTAACAAACCATTATTGCAGTATGTTATAAGAGTGCTTAATGGTCATTTCCCTGGTTGGTCATTCTATATTTGTGGACATTGCTTAATGGAAAACTGCAACCAAGTAGCTGCCTAGTTTTTGGGAATAAGTAAGCATTCAATTTAACATTTGGATTATGGTTAATTTTCATGAGAGGCCATCTGTTGACCTCCTCTTAGATGTATTAGTGGTTTTGTTGAGCTTACATATGGGTAATACCCACTTTATTATACTTTTCTATATTTGACAAGGTCAACCTAATCATCCTTTTAGGGCTCCCCTAAACCCTAAAGCATGTGTATAAATAAAACATAATCCTCATTTATAAATCATTCATTCAGGTCATTCTTTGATAAAGTTATAAGGACCAAGAGAAATCCTTATATAGCATGCTTTTCTTGTTCATGTGTTTGGAATATTGTAGAAATCTCTCTAGTTATGTTTGAAATTTTCCTTTAAGTGCATGCATTCATTTTGAGCTCTGCTGTTATCTTCAGGAATTTATCAAGTGTCGAGAGGGATCAAATGATAAATCTCTTGAAGTGCAAATCATTTTTCAAGCTTTTCATTCCAAAAAAAGTTATGGTTAGGGTTTGTAGGGGTCAGGAGATAGAAGTACCAATGGCGTTAGGAAATAGAAGTATCGTTGGGTGTGGCACAATAATTTAGTCATAAACAAGTTTAGGGATGACCTAGAAGTTACTGTGACTTTTGCATGGATAAAATGATTGTTCACGAAAAAGTATAGAATGAATGCATATTTTAAAAGAGTATAAATTATTTCTGCCTATGCAGATGTCATAAATAATTAAAATCTTCCTCTTCAAGTGATTTCTATTTTCAAAATTTGAGTAGAAAAGGTTAAATACCTAATCAAACATAACACGGACCTAACTTTATATGGTTATGTTAACATGAAATATAAGGAGGATTTGACTTAAGTTATAACATCACATTTTAGTTGGTTTTGCTGGCATGACTGGACTTTCTATGGTTATGTTAACATGACATCTAAGGAGGATTTCACTTAAGTTATAACAACACATTTTAGTTTGATTTGCTAGTATGAATGGTCTTGCTCTTAGTCAAGTTGGCTCTTCCTAGTCCTGCCCATCAATCCCCAATTGTTCCCTAGACATTCCTGACATTCCCAACATTCCTTGGATGTTTCGTAGAAATTTTCACTTGCAGTGGTTTATGTTTTTGTCGTGACCCATTTCAAATTTGGTACCTGTTGCAAGCAAGATTGTAACATTGTTCAATGCTTAATTAATAATTTAAAATGATACCTGATCATTATTTGATTTTTGAAATATGTATTTGTTAATTGTTTGATGTATCAACTTTTCCATTTTCTAAAGACCTTTGTTGCTAAGTTTGAAAATAAGGTTGACAAAAATTGTTTGCAAATGCTAAAATATTGATGGTAATTTAGTAACTCAGAACGCCAATGATTGTTGCCAAATTGGCTGTAAATACCTATTGCATTGGTGTATCTGGGAATAGGCATGATTCTGTAGAGACAAAATATTTTTGATATGTTTATGGAGGGCATGGAAATGATCATTTGTAAAGTAGGAGGTCATGGGGATTCCTAAATATTCTCAAAATTTTGCATATATCATTGAGATCTATTTTGATTTGTTCATTTGCTAAATTTTAGGGATGTTCTATACTATTTTTTAATTTCATTCTATGGTAATATAAGTGTGAAAACGAGCTTCCATTCCTTTGGGTCTGATTTTTTGGTTGGTTTTATCCAGTCTTCAATGTTGGGAGTACTAATTTGTATTACTGCAAATAATTCTTATGAACTATATTTTTGTCATGAATGGATTAACAATGGAGAAATTATCGGACTCAATTCTTTTATCAAGCTCTGCCTAACTTCATCTTTGTCGGGAGGTCCATTCAATCTTCCTAGGAGCAACTACGGACATGGCTAGAGGAAAGTCCTTGCAAAGGTCACAAAATTGTTGTATATGGTAAAGCGGGAGTGGGAAAGACATCCTTGCTTAAAATAATCTACAACACATACAAGAAAGAGTTCAATGGTTTCTTTGATGTCTTCATTTGGGTTACAATCTCTAGGAGCTTTGAGATTGAATAGTTGGGGGATTCCATTACTAAGGGACTGGAAGGGATTTCTACGGTTGGATTAAGAAAATTAAATTGAATGCTTCTCTGGAGAGAAAGAGATCTGTTATGATACTAGAAAACATGTAAAATGAAATAGATCTTAATGATTTGGGTGTAAATATTGGGTATGATAATGGAAAAAGCTCTTAATTTCCAGTCGCAATAGAGAAGTTGTTGAAAAAATGTGGCAAAAGATCCCTCCAAATGATCCACCATATCTAGAGTAGTTTGGGGAACATTCCCCAAATTTTCCCTCTTGTTGAGGAATGTTCCCTAGATGTTCCTTGACAGTACCCATCAATCCCCAATTGTTCCCCGTACATTCCCAACATTCCCTGAATGTTCCTTAGAAAATTTCACTTGCACAGGTTTATGTTTTTGTCATGACTCATTTCAAATTTGGTACCTGTTGCATGTGAGTTTGTAACATTGTTTAACAATTGATTAATAATTTAAAAGGGATACCTGATAATATTCTATCGAGGGAATGACAATTATCATTTGTAAAGTAGGAGGTCATGGGATTCTTAAATATTCTCAAAATTTTGCATATATCATTGAGCTCTGTTTTGATTTGTTCATTTGCTAAATTTTAGGGATGTTCCATACTATCTTTTAATTTCATTCTATGGTAATACAAGTGTGAAAATGAGCTTCCATTCCTTTGGGTCTGCTTTTCTGGTTGGTTTTCTCTAGTCTTCATTGCTGGAAGTACTAATTTGTATTACTGCGAATAATGCTTATTAACTATATTTTTTTCCATGAATGGATTAACAATGGAGAAATTATTGGACTCAATGCCTTCTTCAAGCTTTTCTCGGCTTCATCTTTTTCGGGAGGGCCATTCACTCTACCCCAGAGCAACTACAGAAATCGTTAGAGGAAAGTCCTCACAAAGGTCGCAAAATTGGCATATATGGTAAAGTGGGAGTGGGAAAGACATCCTTACTTAAAATAATCTACAACACTTACAAGAAAAAGTTCAATGGTTTCTTTGATGTCTTCATTTGGGCTATAGTTTTTGGGAGCTTTGAGATTGAATAGTTGCAGGATTCCATTACTACGGCTCTAGAAGGGATTTCTATAGTTGAGATGAGAAAATTAAATTGAATTCTTCTCTGGAGAGAAAGAGATTTGTTATGATACTAGAAAACATGTCAAATGAAATAGATCTTAATGATGTGGGCATCAATATTGGGGATGATAATAGAAGCAAAATCTTAATTTCTAGTCACAACAGAGAATTTGTTGAAAAAATGTGGCAAAAGATCCCCTGGAAATAAAACCCTTATCCTTAGAGGAAGGATGGGAATTATTTAGAAGAAGAGCTTTTGCAAATGTAGTTGTTCTAGAGGTTAATATATAGGCTATAGCGAGAAAATTTCCTTGGTCTACAAAACGTCTTACATTTGGCAATAAATGTAGTTGCTACAACAATGAGTTCTTAGAAGAGTTAGAATGATTGGGAAAGAGCTTTGAAGTTTATGGAAAGCAACGATACTTCCTTCCAAAGGAGTCAGATGAAAATTGACACAGAGCTTTATGAACATTTAAGATGGAGTTTTAATAATCTGTCTAATTCCCACCAAGAGAAATGTTTTCTAAATTGTGGAGAATTTCTTGGAGATAAATAAATTCTTGTGGAGATGTTAGTGAAAATGTGGGACACTGAATAGTTGCTCAATGGGGCAGGGATGCCTTATTTGGTGGATGTTGGGTGACATCATAGAAAGGAAATTGTAAGTAGGTGCCTGCTAGAGTGTGTGGAATATATTGTTGATGATGACTATCATAATGTGGAGTATTTAAAGATTGCTCTCTATGACATGGTGACTTACATAGGCAGCCAAGAGAAATTATTGTTTTAGTAGGTCAAAAGTTGTAGAAATTTCTCGGTGAAAGAGATACAAGGGATGGCAGCCGAATATCAGTTGTCCATAATGTTATTAAGGATATTCTAACTTATTTGAAATGTTAAAAGTTTGAGAGCTTGGTATTGGCATCTAATACTAATTTGGAAGAGATTTCAAAAATATTTTTCTCAGACATCAAGTCTCTAAAGGTTTTGGATTTATCATGCACATCCATAGGAACATAGCCAGTCACAGTGCAACAACTTCAACAACTTAAGTTTCTTAACTCGTCCAGGTGCACCAAACTTGCTAATTTGCTAGAGATTCTTTTCACTCTATCTGGCCTTCAAGTTTTGAATCTTAGCTCTTGTTTGGCATAACGTTCATTTCCCAGTCAAATGGGAAAGCTCAAGAATCTAAAGAAACTCAAATTGGATGCATGCTACAGCCTAAATGAGCTTCCAAAAAATATTTCTCTAGTCACTTCATTAAACACTCTTATCTTCCCATTAATGGAGTCTATTTGTGCAATGAGTGTGGAGGATCTTTGGAAGCTCTCCAATCTTACATAGTTGACCATAAAAGTGGTAAAATTTGAAAATAAAGTGGATACAAAGGTCACTTGGTTGGAGATGAGAAATTCAATATTAGAATATGATCATGATGCAAATGTAGATAGAGGTTGTGTAGCACCTGAGCATGTTATCCTTCTCTACTGTTGTTACCAAAGGTATCGTGGTGCATTGAAGACAAGGAGAAGCCTCAAACAATTGATGTCTGTCAAAGGATGTCCACTAAATATTTCAGTCTACACCTACAGACAATTGGAAGTAGCCAAAAAAATATTCTCCAGTGAATTGATATTGGGTACAGGACGTTTTGGCACAATCTATGCAGGAAATCTTCAGGCAAAACATATTGTTGCAGTGAAGAAGATAAGGCATAAAGATACTCAGTGAGTGGAATAGATCCTCAACGAATTCATGCTTCTTTAAACTGTACATCACCCAAATCTGGTTAGATGATTAGGTTGTTCCCTTCAAAACAATGAACCCATTCTTGTCTATAAATTTATGCCCAATGGCACACTCTATCAACATTTACATAAGGAAATAGGAAAAGACCTTTCATGGAGGGAAAGAGTATCAGTGGCCGTAGAAATTGCTCGCGCTCTTGCTTACCTTTATTCAAGCATAAATCCTTCAATTTATCACAGGGATGTGAAATCAAGCAACATTATGCTTGATTATGGTCTAAATGCCAAGGTTGCAGATTTTGGCTGTGCAGGATTGTTCAAATAGAAGCCTCACACGTTTCCAGTGCACCTCAGGGCACTTTTAGTTATCTAGATCCCCTGTATCATGAGAATTACCACCTCACTGATAAGAGTGATGTTTACATCTTCGGGGTGGTGTTGGTAGAGATCATAATTGCATTGAAAGTAGTGGATTTCTCCTTTAAGAAGAACAAGATAAACCTCCTTGCAATAACAAAAATTGGTGTGTATTACATTTAACATCAAGATTTCTTTTTTCATTCAAGTTTGACTATAGTTAGATCACCTAACATATCACATTTTTTTTCATCTATGCCCTTCTTCCATATACACTACCGACTTACGACGTTTCCTTTGCACCATCTGGTGCAAATGCTAGTAAAAATATAATACTTTTTAGGAGCTAAATTATTGTCTAAAACATAAATGACATATGAAAAACACACACATACTTTCCAATTTAATGAAATGTTTTTGTAATTTAAATATTAAGAGAAAATAACTCTATTAAAGTTTTAAAACCTTATGGGGCGCAATGATATTATCAATGACACCGCATCGTGGACTCTTTGAACATTTGTGTCTAGTTTTCCACTGCAATTGTTGCTGGTAGCCATCTTGTTGTCGGCCTAATTGTTCCTATCCACGACCTCCTCAAGTCATTTCCTCGGAAAACTCAATGTGGGGTATTTTAAAGGAAGTTACATTCAATGCGACAACTATTACTAATTTGGGAAAATAAGGTCAAAGAGGGTGGGCGGAAATGGCAATGGTTTTGCACTAAACTATGATGACTTAGTGTATATATGCTATTATTTTATGTTTTATGCGTGTTTGATAAATATTTTTTTTATTATTTAAAGTTTTCTGAGTTCACATGCAATACATTTATTTTATATTATGTCAAATATGTTTACACTGATTTGACATGTGATGTTTTCTTCATATCAAGTTAAACATCACTAACTTCAAAAAATGTTTGTCAATGCAATAAAAATATAATAATACTTTGATTTTTATTTTATTTATAATATATATTATAAAAAAATTATTAAAATATTCATAATAAACCAAAACTATAAAATTTTGTGAACATAAAAGTTACCCAAATAAAAATTTAAAAGAGACATGGAAGGAATGCATGAGAGTGTGTGATGCCTTGTATCAATCCATAACTATTTTACAGGAAAATGGTACATAGATTAGATAGAGGATCTCCAACTCTCTGAAAAACCCACCCACTCTAACATCATATATAAAGGGAAAAATAATTATTTGAAAAACTTATGTATTGTAAGCATTGGTTATTTAATTTTTTAATTTAATAGAAAGTTGGCAGATGTTATCTCGAAGCAGAGGTACGGGACCCTACCTTAAATTAAAGAAAAATATGGGATTGCAGTTAATTTGGCACTGGAACGGGACAACAACTGTTTTCATCCCTCGGGCATTGGTCGGGGCATGTAATGGTGTGCTGGCGTCCATAAAAAAATTAAATAAAATTCAAATCTTAACATTACAAAACACCAAAAAAAAATAGTATGGTCAAATTAATCAAATGCAATAGATACTAGATGTCACTATGCAGTGACATAATAAATGATTACCATTAAGGTTTGTTTAGAACAATATATAATATTTTGTAAGTATTGTGTCTTTTTATTATCCAATATTCACATATATTCAATGTACTTATCAACTATAATTACGTTGACAGGTGTTTTATTATGAGGTTTTACCTCGAGACATTGTAGCAGATTCGACAGCCTCAAAAAGAATATACTCGGTTGGCTAATTTGACGGTTGCACTATGACAATAAAAAAAAGGAGGACACGTGTTAGTTTACTGGACACACATTACTTTACACCACCTTCACTAGGTACAACAAAGAATTTTCACTTGGCTCTTTCACTATGTTTCAGTACATGCTAGCACAAACCCATTTGTGAAGAAAACTTTAGGATGTTAAGCCTCTTTCAAACATTCACGATAAAGAGAAGTTCAATATCCTTCACACTCAAAAGGTCCATGGCTCTGATCCAACATCTCCAAACATGAGTGGAGATCATTTCCATGCATTTAGGTTCATCCCTATAAATGATTTTCTTAATCTCCAAGAGTTATTCAAAGTTGCAAGGTTTTTTAGATGTGAAGCATACTGAGCTACTAAAAATTATGTCTAGTCTTAATCGCTCCTTGAAATGACAAAAATTTTGAATCTATGTAAACCTTGAAACTACAGAAATCCTGAATCTGTGTAAAATTGGGATGCGAGTATTCAATCTGAGGTGGACACCTGGGTGAAGCAAATTCCTCCCCCCAAATTGGACAATAAAATTGGATGAACTGAAAACACGGTTCCCTTTAGCTATCTCCGCCCATTCATGTAGAAACTACGTACTTACAAGTGCATCACACAAGTAGCAACTAAATCCCAGACATAAAAATAATCATCCACATCTCAGTTAGGTAACTTGCATTGAAATGAATGTTATAGACCATTCACATACATGGGATGCTTAGTTGATTTTTGAATACTAGACAAAGTTACTTGAAAGACCAGTGGTGGAATTCCTAAAAAATTATTTACTTTGATCTTATACAACAACTTCTTTCAAGTCTTGCAAGGCTTATGGACATAGTGAAATTCATTAATGGTCAAATATTTGGAAGCTTCAAGAAATATGACTCCTTCTCCATTGCTAGTGAACTCTAACCTGCCATTTTTCTCTTGTTTTGCAAGTCACCAGATATTCTTAACCTTCTTTAAATCAAGGCTTTGAAGAGTGCATTACTTGGCATTACCATTCTCGTCTTAGAGGCAGTAGAACCAAAGAATCCTAGCATGGTAGAACCATAGAATCTGCGCATGGTAATAATACCATACCAGTTGAAATGGAATGGAATGCTACCTATGATGACCGAAAGAAAGATTAGACTTGTACAAACAAGATTCATTCTGGATATTGCTAGATTGGTGAAGAATTCATGTTATTGGAATGTAAGCAATCCCTCATCTAGGAGCTTCTAGCGGAGAGGCTAGGTGGGCCTCATGTAAGGACCCCCCTTGGATGAGCTCCACATGCATGTAATTTTAGTTGTTTTATTTATTATTTTCTTTTAATATTTTTAATTACAATTTATACATTTTGCTAATAAAAAATGGGAGTTCATTGTTCTTTATGTTTTATGTGTTAGCTAATTTCAGATTCTTTCGCTCGCAACCTTTTTCCCCATAAGAACCTGATGCTTTCCCTCTCGAACTTCTTCCCCATAATAGCCTAATGATTTCCTTCTTGATCTGCGTCCCCATAAGAGCCTTGATGTGCATGTCAATATGAAAATAAACAAAGGTGGAAAACGTATTGGGCACAGTGACAAACTAGTGGTTTTTGTGGGATTCGATGTAGGTGAGAATTCTATGGTTTGGAGTAGTTTTGATGGGCACAAGGTGTTGGAGAAGAAATATTTGGATTTCCACAATATGTGTATTAATAGAATGAACACATTATGTGTATAGTAAACTTCCAAATGGAATATGGAGAGCAAAGGGACAAACAATCAATAGTCTTTATGAAGGGAATTCAAAATTAACTAGCAAATGCCCAACTAGGGGACATATAAAAACAACAAATAATGGAAGGCCCTCAAAAAGTAGGGATTATGATATGAAAGCTCTGGTTAAATCAGTGCTACAACAAAATTATCTACCATCTCAATAGGTCCAGTTGATAAAGAAGAAAGTTATGGTAGGTGGAGTAACACATACTGGCCATGCAAATTCCATAGGAAATTTAAGAGGGATCAAAAAATGGTTGTCCAGAAGGTTCATCTATAGTTGTAAAGCCTCCACTTGCAACTCAAAGTGGGGTACGACACCAAAGACTTATTCTTCAATTATATTTTTTCCTTGCCCTCTTTTCCCCTCAATGTTAGTACTAACATAATGAAAAACATTTTATATGGAATTGAATTGAATAACAATAATTAATGAAAAATTCATTTCATAATTGAAGAAATCCCATTTGAAAGATAATAAAATCCAACCATTAACATCATGATGCCTTAATCTCCAATATTTCTCATATATTGATTTTTTAATCTCATACATAAAAATAATTCTTTAGATACAATTGTTCCCAACTCAACTTCGCTTATATTTTAAGATGATATATATTTATGCAACCTTGGAAATGATGATAGCACAGAACACTTTCCTCTCAACCTCCTTGAATGATTCAAGGAAATATATATCAAAATCATTAATTCCAAGTACACCAAAACATATGCCAACTTTAGAAAAGTGGCATCTGAGCTAGTGTTGTGCATATGTATGCTTGAGAGTACAGAGAAAACACAAAAAGGAAATTATGAAATTTTGAATTACTTGAGTGTAAATAGGATGGATATATGTTATGCATCATGTATAGCATGGTAGCATTGAATATTGCAGAAAGGGAGATTAGTTCTAGAGTTTCTATATTTATATTTATTGTTACATGATGTCCCAACACATTTCTCATGAGGTGGATGGTTCCTACAATGACAATAAATGATGGAAACAAGAAAAAAATCAAGTACTTTAGAAGCACTTCAAAACAAAGTTAAATCCATGCGATGCAACTTCAGAGAAGTTCAAAAACCAAATGATTGCTAACAATTACTAATAATGACTCATGATTAGTAACAAAACATAATGGCCAACACCATAAAAAAATTCTCAGTAATGAATAAAAATCTAACCTACATGGGTTATTGAATATTCTTGGAAGCCCCATATTTTCAGAAAATGTAACAATTGTTCCAGATGGTCCCATAACCCAAATCACACCATTCAATGCAAACAATATATCACTAGCAACCTTATTCTGTAGTCATAGAATGTGACTTATTACTAGATATAAAATATATAAAAAAACAAGCAAAACAACCACCCTCCAATGCTTCAGGACTGTAAATCACATGTCCCATTGCATCTCTTTGTTTCTATATCTTATCTCCTTGTTTCTTCTTTGAAGGATCCTTAGCCAAAATCCTCTTGATAGCTTCAACCTATGATACAAAACCACAAATTAAATTAATTACATTCAATTATTTAAATAAATTTCTACTAAGAAATACATCCGATATAAAATCCCAGGAAACCTACACGGCTATGCACACCTGAGCTCCTTTTTAGCCTTTTCTAATTTCATCTTATGTCTTTGAGTTTCTTCTGTTTTCTTCAATTGTTGTTCCACCTCCTATTTTTTCCTTCTTTTCTGTCAAGTAAAATACTATAAGTTAGTCAAATTGCAAGAGATGCCTTTACAATGCCTTCATAAACGCATGCCTATTCTTGTATGTGTTATAACTTATGATAACTACATCAAAACAAAACAACATTTCTCCATCACAAGAAAAATTTATATTGAAACTCTCGATAGGAGATAACTCAACACTTTAACACTAATAATAACAATTTACAAAATCTACTATTAATAACAAATTATAATCAGTAAAATCAATTGTGCAATTCTAACCATATTTACCAAATAAGAGATATGGAAGGCGCATGAACTAGAGAAAAAAATTACAAGAATATATATACTAACTTTTCTAGACATAGGTAAAAAAATATGCCTCAATTCTGCTTAATGTAGAATATGACACATGCGATATGGACAATGATCCATTTTTGCAACTGGATCCCACTTGCAGGTATGGTCACTATTAATATTTTATATGTCATGGTTCTATGAAGAAGGTATAGCGAGCTTTTATTGAAGAAGAGGGTATTGAGGTTGCTTGGAACATGGTGCCTATGCAAAACCTAAATGATGCTTTCCATACAGAGGACCTGTGTAGAATTCCGTATGTTGAGATCTATCAGGAAAAGAAACATAATTATGATCTATAATACATGGTTGGTTGGTTAGAAATACAAGTCAGGTAAATTTCATTACTGAGGTCTATAACTTGAAAATTCCTGTAGGTATGTGTTTGACATTTTCTTTCATTTTCATGTTTGCAATCTTCTCTCAATCCAACAATGGTATTTCAGTTGTATTTTGGAAATTGTTTATTAAATAGAGATTTCAAAATTATCAAATTCTAATAGGTATCAGGCTACAAGGGCAGCATGAGGATTTCCTCTTGGAGCTTTTTTTTCTTCATTGTCTTTCCAAATTTTCCTATCATGTTCACTTGTTAGACACTCATGGGGCTGGGATATGTGAAATGGAATGAATGGAGAAGAGATGAAAATTCCAAATACATCATATACTCACCATAGAATCCACACACATTCTTGTCCCTGCTTTGAGTAGAATCAGTGAAAGTGTTGTCTCATATCTACAAAATTTTCATGGTATCATCACTAATTAAATCTTAATGTTAGTTTTTTGCCAATTTTTCCAGCAGTTAATCTACAAGATAGGCTAAAAATGATATTTAAACTTTGAACAAATATTGATAATCCTGGCCATACTGGTAACCCTGACCTGTTCTTGGTTGAGGCAGTGCATTATTTGAAATTTTTTGATATCATGAATGATGAACTCATAGCTTTTTGTTTCATTGCCTACTTTTTTATAAACTAGTAATATGTCTTTATATTTTGGTATGTACCATAAACCTGGCAAATGCATTAGAGTTATCTAATGTTAAGAGTCAAAATTAAGTTTTTGGGTTAATTCAAATTGTAATTATCTATTGGCCTTTCATTTTTAGCTTATGTTAAATAATGACGTGCTCCCTCTGGTCTTTAATTCAATTCCATACAAAACAACCTAAAATGCATAGGTTTCATTAGTGGCATATAACCATTACACCCATTCACCATATTCACTTAATCATCATGTTAACCAACTCCTGAGTTATTTGTCATTCTAATCTTCTGTAATACCTTCCACTCCTGCTTAGTTTCTAGTCGATTGCACGTGATTTCAACTTGGTGTAATTAAAGGGTTATCTATGTATGTAGTTGCGACTATGGGTCAGCTATCTCACCATGCTCTTCTTTTCTTTCTCTTTATTACTTTGGATATTTCTTTTATGTTAATCAATCAATTTAGAAACTAGACAACGATGATTGGATTTTTTAAAAGTCTTATGACAGGAATTCTTAAACTACCCTAATATAATTTTGTGGGGATTTCTTTATTGTTTCTGGAAATTGCAGTAATTTTACACATGAAGGGAGTTATTTCATTCATGTTACTGAAATCATATACTTTTAACTAAATCATTCAAGCATATGTTGGAATATTGGTGAATTATCATATTTCATACTTGATGTAGGTGAAACTAGGCAGAAGAAAGAAGAACATTGAAGGCCATATTTCTCCCCTTGCTAACCTTTCCCAACACTTCACGGAAACCCAAATGAATTATATATAAAATTTATCTCCCCATTTAAATGGACACATAATGCCATTCATTTGTATTTATTGATGCCTTCCAATGAAACCCAAAGATTGATTATTCACCATTATCCTATAGTGGTTGTGGCCTATTTTCACCCTCCTGCATGAACTGAAATATGATGGTGGTTTCCTTTTTTTTACTTGTGCCTGAGTTGAATATGACCTCCTAAGAGAAAAATAAACATATCAAAATTGTGAAACACGCTGTTTGATGGCTAGTGAATGGTTGTAACAACTGTTCGTCCTTCCTGTGAAAAAAAAATGGCCAATTAATCAATACCCATATCTTATAAGATTGATTATGCTATCAAATTTAATGTGTGAATGCATAGATCCTAAAGGTCATATAAAATAAATGTTTTATTATCACTATGTCTGAAACATTCTTGGGAAACTCATACTAGTCAGATTTAAGCTTGCTCGAAATAGTGTGAATTCCCTATAGTTTTTATGGGACATTCAATTTATGGAAGAGAGACAGGATAGCAAGAAAAAATAGAGCCATGTTTTTTAACAATTGTACTGAGCGGAATGTTGTTGTAGAAACAAGTCCAGATGTGGGTTCGTCCAAGAGAATCAGAGGTGGATCCTTTAAAAGATCATGCTAGGCACACCCTTTTTCTTTCACCTCTAGAGAAACATCGAAGAAATGAACCTCCAATCTTGGTTTTCTACACCTGAATTCATTTCATTAAAAAATAATATTTTAGGTGATGATGGAGAATGTCATCTTAAGTTAGGAATCCCATTCGAAGTATAGAGAACATTCAACAAACACCAATGCAATAAGATGGAATGGCTTTTTCTTCGATAAAATAGATAACACTGAAAATTTTGTACACCATTCTATAAATATTTAAGCCAAATATCTATTACATTTCTTATATGGATTGTTTTTACTATAATTTTAACCATCATATATGTATGATATTTCTTCTAAGGGTTGTTTTAACAATTATTTTATAGTAAAAGGAAAAGGAAACTATTTACACTAATAACATATACCTACCTATACTTACATGTAAATTAATTTTAATAGAATGAAAATAAACATTTTATAACTAGGACTAACCCATATGAAATCACAAATATGATAGGGAAACCTTTGTATGAAATAAAAATATTTACTTTAAAGTTGGGTAACTATTATGAAATAAATACTCAAAAATATGATAAAGAAACCTTTGTATGAATTCAAGATATGTATTTTAAAAGTAGGTAACTTTTAAGTGTAATTCAAAGGGGATTTTAGGCTTGTGTTGTATACTGGTATAAATTTATAGTTTACGATAATTTAACTCTAATTTATTATGGTTTATTTTGTTAGGCTTGATTGTGGATGCCTTGTATTTAAGAGTGTTTTTTAATTAATATAGAGACCATGTATAGGTTTGAATTTTTTTTTACTTGTCTAAAAACACTTGTGAATGGGTAGAATCTTACTAACTCAATCTTAAGTTTCTTGAGTGATAAAGAATAAGTCTACCAATTTTTTTATTAAAAAAACCCATTAAAGATGCCCATGTTCATGCCCATGCCCCTCGGTAACATTGTAACCTGCTTATTACTAGTCTCCTTCAACTTTGAACAATGAATTTGTGTTGGAAGTAATTTAAGATAGGATAAAACTAAATTCACAACAAATATCTCATATTTTATTATTTTATATTTTTTGGAGATTATGGAAGGGAGAAAAATTAGGTTTAGGAAAGGAGAAAAATGGACTATTAACTTTGCTCTAGAGTTGTTTGATGTGCTTAACCAAGGGTGAGGATGCCTTTAAGTGAATCATAATTATCCATCACTACCCAGGTTGTAGGGAGTGACATTAATATTCCAATACATTCTTGAAACATACATATGCTTGAATAAGTGAGCTATGGGGCTACTTGCTAACTATTGGTCTCCCTAACTTTGACCCATTAACCTGGACCAGTTGTCATTTAGGGAAAATAAAATTGAGGTGCATATCAGTGAGGGGTAAGAGGGATTTACAAAGGGTTGCATAGTTGAATTTGGATTATGGGAAGGATGATAATTTGTGCACAACCAAAATCATAGCTCAAACCTTCTCTTCAAGGAATTGTGAAATGGAAGAGCATTTGAACATTGTACTTGACACTCCCTGCCATTTTTTGTTGATCTCTTCTGCCTAGCAGGTTGAGGAACATATTCTTGCCACTTTCAAAAGGACCCATGATGGCCAAAAGCTCCATGGGGCTAACAAAACCACTAATACCATGCAAAATCTCTCTCTAATGAGGGTGCCTTGTTTCTTCGCCACATATTGTCTTTCCAGGACGTTGGCTCATCTAGAGCCACCTTGTATTTCATGTCTACAAATTGTAAACATAACCAAAAGGCTGAATTATACCATCATAAATCCAAAATTCAAAACCCAAGTCAAACAAACACTTGAAATCCTGCTGCAAAAACATACAAAAAAATTGATGCTATCATCATAGAATCAAATATCTATTCAAATAAAATGGAATGCCAAAAAGACAAACCTTTAAAAGATGGGTGAAGGTTTCTTTATGCTTCCCTCCGTACTGTTACTTTTCATGTACAATTCAATATTATTCTTCCACATTATTTCTTGCTACCTCCACTACAAAATGAAAAAAATAAAAGCAACCAAAAAAAGTATTATTTCGTTGCGAGTTCCTTCAAATATGTGTAATTATTTTTGTATTTTATCAAAGTTCAAATCCTTCCCAAACCTATTTAACCTAGATAAAAAAGTTCTTAATAAAAGCATACCATTTTGCCCCACAAAAATAATTTTTTGTGTCTATCATATGCCATTACTTTAGATTTATATATGTGTAGCAAACACTATGCAAAAATATGTAAACAACAAATCCTATCCTTGTTGCCTAAATCTGCAAAAACGAAAGAGAGCACAAACATACCTAGGACATGGAAAACAAAATATGGTAATTTCCCAATTTCCATGGAAGAATCACCAAGTTTCCTTGTAACAAAACAATGGAACACATGTCTCTTTCCGAAAAGCACAATTAGCAAAGTGAAACAATTTTTCATGGTTTATAGAAGATTTTTTGCGTTGTTGGCATTTTGTTTTTCAAAAAATTTGTGATTTCTTTCCAAACATCATAATATTTTGGGCACTATTTCATTTCGGTGTTGATTTGTTGGAAAATCGACAATTCACCAATTTTTTTTTTATGGTTTTTGCAAAATTGACCCCAAATATTATATATTTCTTGGGTTTTGTTACACAAGCTATTAAGGTTCCATACCTGCATAATTAATGCATCAATGCATTGCAATGCTCAAATTTGTAAGAGTGAAGAGAAAATGGGTGTAATCTCTTATTTGTAGATTATGGTGTGGGTGAGATCCATTGATTGGTGATTCCATCTCTTTTACATTTTGGTGCTTTTTTCCCATATATATTAGTTCTTTGGAAATCTCTGGAATGCCTTTGTTTCATTGTTCATTCCATAGATTAAGTTATGAGGGTGTAAGAGACATCAACAATGATGTTCATGTGCCAAGACCATTTGACTTTTATAGCCAAGACCATTTGACTTTTATAGATTGTCCTGTGGATTGAATTTTATCATTGGTATTGACAATCGAGAGGTATGGTTTGAAGTGGTCATAGCAAATCTATACTTGAATAGTTGCCTGCTAATGTAGAGGGTCCTCTAACCATTAGATTTAATAAGACTGTACAGTATGCATCTTCGAGAATCAGAAATGGGAGATGGAAAATATTAGGAAATTATTTTTTGGGCACTGGAGAAGGAAGCAATAGGGAACATGTTTCTGGAAATGAGAAACTGGAAAAAGCGGGAAATGAGTTTCATGAAATGATAAACTATAAATATATTGGAAATGAGTATATCTCATCCATTTATTTGCATTTGTAAGTTTTCTATTCACCATGTTTGTGAATGCAGATCTAAAGTTTAGATGAGTGTTTCCAATCTTGATGTTTTTAGTGGTAGGAAATTCTTTGAGTGCATATTTGTGTATCATGTGGATGTAAATTTAAAACAATCACTTGTTTGTAAGTTTTTTTTTTATATTTTAGTTCCTTTTCAATTGTTTGAATTTGAATTGGTTTAGACAGTTTAATTCCTTCATTGTCCAATGAATGTACACTGATTGAGAATTGCAAATACTTTGGTATTACTAAGATACAATTTCCTCTTTACAATGTAATATTTTTTAAGGTGCTAATGTTGGGGTTATTGTGCAAATTTTAACCACATTCTAAAGACAATTCTACAAATAGGCCACGAGTTTGGCATGTTTGAGCTATCAAGTGGTATAATGAACTGATTATGATTTAAAGTCTTACGTTTTCAACTCCCAACAAAAGCAGAGATGTGGAACTGTAGTATGGTGTTGGTCCACAATGACACTCCAACATCCTCCTCCAGAAAAATCCATTACAATTAGTACAAGGTTGTTCCTGTGTTTTTGACAGCTGCCGTAAAAACGAAGGTCAAAGTACCATGCTATTTGCAGAGATATTCTATATTTATATTCATGGTCACTAATATTTTTTTATTGTAATTTGTTATCCTATATTTTCCAATTTTACCTTTTCATGCCTAAACAACCAATCATGTTATTATGGTAAAATAAGTCTCCATCCTTTATGATTTTAATGAATGTGTTCACCTTTCCGGGTGTGAGCGGAGACATATACTTGCTGCTAATCTATCGAGTACTTGAATGCTCGGAAGTTTTTCTCTCCTTAAGTTGAATTGCATCTCTAAAACTTTAATTTTGTGCCACCGATGACGAAAGACAAGAGAGCAGTTGTCTTTATCATTGGGATTTATGTATGTACGAGTGGTGCTATTTTCTTCTCGACTAAAGCCTTACCTTTGCAGTTCTCCTCACATTTACAGAACCTATCACAATCATGCATCATTATATTATTCATAATGACGTATTACAATTATTCCAGCTCATTGACAATGGGGTAGTTGATCAATGTAGGGTCTAGTTTGCACTGAACACGATATTTCTCCTCAAGGTACAAAAAGGTTGAAGGCCGTCAATATAGAAAAAGAAGGACTATCGCCATGATTCCATGAAAAACAATGGGTGGACATATATCAACTGCGGGTAGCATGGGAATCTGTTGACGGAAAACCTAGTTGATTGCTTTCAAGGCGGCTCCTACATCTTTACAAACAATACGCATACCCACCTTATCCACAAGCCTAATTAAAAATGATTACCCAATTATAATTTATTTAGACCAATATATAAATCGTGTATATTTTGAATATTATTTTTATGATTTATTTATACCAGACCCTAAACATTTTGAACCAGAGTTATCTAGTGGCATGTCATTGCTAATTTGAATGGTGTATCTAGTGGCATGTCATTGCTAATTTGAATGGTGTGTATATAATTTTTAATATATTTAGTTGAAATGATATCTTCTAAGATGAAATTATTTGAAATAAAATGATTTATTGTAAATTTATATGTTTAAAATTTGAGGTATATTTTATATAAAAATGAATTGATAAATTTGAAGTGGTTTTTAGCTATAGTTGAATTAGAAATTATGGTTCTTTGAAAATGACTTTAAATGATTTACTAATTAAACTTATATAATTTGACTAATCAAATATATCTTTAACTAACATTGAAGGGAAAATAGGGCAGAGAAAAAAATATACCTGAAGAAAACACAACAACGGAATTCTTAAATTCTGAATTACTTGAGTGTAAACAAGATGGATGGATGTTACATATCATATATAACACGATAGCATTGAAGATTCCATAGAGGGAGCTTAGTTCTGCAATTTCTATATTTATATGTATTGTTACATGATGACACAACACATTTCTCATGAGGTGGAGGGTACTTACAATGACAATAAATGATGGAAAAAGAATAAATAAACTACTTTGGAAGCACTTCAAAACAAAGTGAAATCCATGTGATGCAAGTTCAGAGAAGTTCAAAAACCAAATGATTATTGACAATTACTAAAAATAACCCAAGATTAGTAACATTATATAATGGCCAACACCATATAAAAATTATCAGTAAGCGAATAAAAATCTAACGTGCATGGGTTATTGAATATGCTTGGAAGCCCCATATTTTCAGAAAATGTAACAACTGTGCCAAATGGTCCCATAACCCATTTCGCACCATTCAATGCAAACAATATAACACTAGTAACCTTCTGTTGTAGTCATAGAAAGTGACTTAGTACTAGATATAAAATATATATAAAAAATAAGCAAAACAACCACCCTCCAACGCTTCAGGACTGTAAATCACTTGTACCATTGCATCTCTTTGTTTATGTATCTTATCTCCCCATTTCTTCTTTGAAGGGTCCTTATCCAGAATCTTCTTGATAGCTTCAACCTATGATACAAAACCACAATGAAATTAATTACATTCAATTATTTAAATAAATTTCCTTTGAGAAACACATCCAATATAAAATCCAAGGAAACCTACACAATTATGCATACTTGAGCTTCTTTTTCAACCTTTCCTAATTGCATCTTATGTCTCTGAGCTTATTAAATAGAGATTCCAAAATTATGGAATTCTACTAGATATCACATTGCAAGGGTGGCATGAGGACTACTTCTTGGAGTTGCGTTTTTTGCAGTGTATTTCCAAATTTGTCTATCATGTTCGCTTGCTAGACACTCATGAGGTCAGGATATGCGAAATGTAATGAATGGAGAAGAGATGCAAATTCCAAATACATAATATACTCACCACAAAAACCACACACACATTCTTATCCCTGCTTTGAGTAGAACCAGTGAAAGTGTTGTCTCATGTCTAAAAAAATTGTAGGGTATCATCACTAATTAAATCTTAATGTCATTTTTTTGTCAGTTTTTCCAGCGTTCAATCAACAAGATAGGCCGAAATTGATATTTAGACTCAGGACAAATATTGATAATCTTGGCTATACTGATAATCCTGGCATGTTCTTGGTTGAGGCAATGTATTGTTTGAACTATTTTAATATCATGAATGATGAATTCATAGCTTTTTGTTTCATTAGCTATTTTTTTTTAACAAGTTACATGTATTTATATTTTGGTATGTATCATAAACTTGGAAAATGCATTATCGATATCTAATGTTAAGAATAAAAATTAAGCTTCTAGGTTAATTCAAATTATAATTCTATATTGGCCTTGCATTTTCATCTTATGATAAACAATGATATGCTCCCTATGGTCTTTAATTCAATTCCATATGAAACAACCTAAAAGGCATAGGTTGCATAAATGTCATATGACCATTACACCCATTCAATTTTTTTTTTTATCACCATATTTAGTTAATGATCATGTTAATCAACTCCCAAGTTATTTGTCATTGTAATCTTTAGTAATACCTTCCACTCCTACTTAGTTTCTATTGGGTTGCATGCAATATCAACTTGGTGTAATCAATGTATGTAGTCGCGACTATGGGTTGGTTATCTCACCGTGCTCTTATTTTCTTTCTCTTTGTTACTTTGGATCTTTCTTTTAAGTTAAGCAGTCAATTTAGAAACTAGACAACAATGATTGGATTTTTCAAAAGTCTAATGATTGGAATTCTTAAACTTCCCTAATATAATCTTGTGAGGATTTCTTTATTGTTTCTGGAAATTGTAGTTATTTTACACATACAAGGAGATATTTATTCAGGTTACTGAAATTGTAGACTTTTAACTAAATCATTCAAGCAAATGTTGGAATATTGGTGAATTATCATATTGCATACTTGACGCAGGTTAAACTAGGCAGAAGAAAGAAGAACATTAAATGCCATATTTCTCCCTTTGCTGACCTTTCCCATATTTTCATGGAAACCTAAATGAATTATATATAAAATTTATCTCCTCTTTTAAATGGCCACATAATGCCATTCATCCATATTGATTGATTCCTCCCATTGAAACCCAATGATTGATTAGTTGCAATTATCCTGTAGTGGTTGTGGCATATTTTCACCCTCGTGCATGATCTAAAATATGTTGGTGGTTTCCTTTTTTTTTTCTTGTGCTAGATTTGAAGATGACCTCCTAAGAGAAGAATCATCTTATCAAAATTGTGAAACAATTTTTTTAATGGCTAGTGAATGATTGTAACAATTGTTCATCATTCCTCTAAAAAAATGGCCAATTAATCAATACTTGTATCTTATAAGATTGATTATGCTATTCAAATTTAGTGTGTGAATTCATAGATCCTAAAGGGAATATAAAATAAATATTATATTATCACTATGTCTAAAACATTCTTAGGAAACTCATACTGGTCATATTTAAGCTTGCTGGAAAGAGTGTGAATTCCATATAGTTTTTTTGGGACATTCGATTTATGGAAGAGGGACATGATAGCTAGACAAACCAGAGCAATGTTTTTTTAACAATTGTACTATGTGAAATGTTGTTGTAGAATCAAGTCCATATGTGGGTTTGTCAAGGAGAATCAGAGATGGATCCATTAAAATCTCATGCTATGCACACTGTTTTTTTCACCTCTAGAGAAACCTCAAAGAAATCAACCTCCAATCCTGGTTTTCTCACAATTTTCTACCCCTGAATTCATTTCAATAAAAAATAATAATTCAAGTGACAATGGAGAATCTCATCTTGAGTTAGGAATCTCATTTTGAGTACATAAAACATTTATTAAACACCATTTCAATGGGATGAAATGATTTTTCTTCCACAAAATAGATAACACTGAAAATTTTGTACACCATTCTAGAAATAGTTATGTCAGATATTTATTATAATTCTTATATGGATTGATTTTACTATAATTTTAACCATGAAATATGTATGATATTAACATTTATTTTACATTAATAACATATGACCTACCTATACTTACATGTAAAATAATTTTAATTTTATAGATCAGAGATAATTTTTTTATAACTAGCATTGACCCATCTGAAATAATTATTCACAAATATGATAGGGAAACCTTTTTACGAAATAAATGTATTTATTTTAAAACTGGGTAAATATTATGAGATAAATACTTAAAAATATGATAGAGAAACCTTTGTATTAATTAAATATATGTATTTTAAAACTCGGTAACTTTGAAGTATAATTCAAACTCGATTTTAGGCTTGTGTTTTATATTGTTATATATTTAGAGATTAGGATAGTTTAACTCTAATTTATTATGGTTTATTTGTTAAGTTTGATAATGGATGCTTGTATTTAAGTGTGTTTTTTAATTAATATGGAGACCCTATCTAGGTTTGAAACTTTTTTTACTTGTCTAACAAAACTTGTGAATGGTTGCAGTCTCACTAACTCAATATTAAGTTTCTTCAGTGACAAAGGACAAGTCTACCGATTTTCTGATTAAAAAAACCAATAAACATGCCCATGCCCATGCCCCAAGGTAACATAGTAGCCTGCTTACTACTGGTCTCCTTGGACTTTGAACCATGGATTTGGGTTGGCGGTCATTTAAGGCAGGCTAAAATGAAATTCACAACAAAGACCTCATATTTTATTATTTTATATTTTTTGAAGATTCTGCAAGGGAGGAAAACTAGGTTTAGGAAAGGAAAAAATCGACTATTAACTTTTCTCTATAGTTTTTCAATGTGATTAACCAAGCATGAGGATGCCTTTAAGTGAATCATAATTATCCATCACTACTCAGGTTATAAGGAGTGAGTCTAATCTTCCTACATGTTCTTGAAACATACATATGCTTGAATACGTGAGCTACTGAGTTTCTTTCTAACTACTGGTCTCCATCACTTTGACCCATTAACCTAGACCAGTTGTCATTTAGACCAAAAAAAATTGAGGTGCACATTATTTAAGGGTAAGATGGATTTACAAAGGGTTGCACAATTTAATTTGGATTATGGGAAGGATGTTAATTTGTGTACAACCAAAATCAAATCTCAAACCTTCTCTTCAAGGATTTGTGAAACGGAAGACCATTTGACCATTGTACCTGACACTCCCCACCATCCGATGTTGATATCTTCTGCCTAGCATGCTGAGGAGCATCTTCTTTCTAGTTCAATAAGGACCCATCATGGCCAAAAACTCCCCGGGGCTAAAAAAACCACAGATACCATGCAAAATATCTCTCTAACGAGGGTTCCTTGTTTTTTCGCCACGTATTGTCCTTCGAGGACATTGGCTTAGCTAGATCCACCTTATATTTCATGTCTAAAAACTACAAACATAACCAGAAAGGCTAAATTATACCATCATTATAAATCCAAAATTCAAATCCCAAGTCAAAACAAATGCTTGAAATCCTACTGGAAAAACACACAAAAAGTCTGATGTTATCATGATAGAATAAAAAATCTCTTCAAATAAAAGGGAATTCCCATAAGATAGAACTTTAACATGATGTGTGAAGGTTTATTTCTACTTCCCTCCATATTGTTACCTTTCATGTAAATTTTAGTATCTACTTCCACATTATTTCTTCCTTCCTCCACTGAAAAATGAAAAAGACTTTAGCAAACAAAAAAGTGTTATTTCGTTGTCGGATCCTTCAGAGATGTGTAGTGATTTTTTATGTCGGAAAATTCCAAATTATTCCCAAACATGTTTAACCTAGATATAAAAGTTCTTGATAAAGGTATACCATTGTTCCCCCACAAAATCAATTTTTGTATCTATCATATGCCATTGCTCTATATTTACATATGTGTGACAAACACTATGCAAAAATCTATAAATAACAAATCCTATTCTTGTTGTCTAAATATGCTAAAACAAAAGAGAGTACAAACATACCCAGGACATGGAAAACAACATATGGTAGTTGTTTCCCAATTTCCATGGAAGAATCACCAAGTTTTCCCTCTAATAACACATTGGAACACATGCCTCTTTCCCAAAAGTGCAATTAGCAAAGTGAATCGTTTTTTTGTGGTTTATAGAAGATTTTTTGTGCCGCTGACATTTTTTTTTCAAAAAAATTGTGATTTCTTTCAAAACATCATAATATTTTTTGCACTATCTCATTTGGGTGTTGATTTGCTAGAAAATCAACAATTCACTATTTTTTTGATGGATTTTGCGAGATTGACCCCAAATATTATATATTTCATGGGTTTTGTTACGCATAGCTATTAAGGTTCCATACTTGAATAATTAATGCATCTATATGCATTGCAATGCCTAATTTCTGAGAGTGAGGAGCAAATGGGTGTAATCTCTTATTTGTAGATTGTGGTGTGGGTGAGATTCATTGGTTGGCGATTCCATCTCTTTTACAATTTGGTACTTATTTTCCGTATATATTAGTGCTTTGGCAATCTATGAAATGCCTCTATTGCATTGTTCATTCCATCAATTAAGTTATTAGGGTGTAGGAGACATCAACAATGATGTTCAGATGCCAAGACCATTTGAATTTTATAGAATTTCTTGTGGTTTGAATTTTATCACTTGTATTGACAATCCAAAGGTATGGTTTGAAAGTGATCATAGGAAAGCTATACTTAAGTAGTTGCTTTATAATGTAAAGGGTACTCTAAACATTAGATTTTATAACATTTTATTGTATGTGTCCTTGAGAATCAGAAATGGGAGATGAGAAATATTAGGAAATTATTTTCTGAGCACTAGAAAAGGAAGCAGCAGGGAACATTTTTCTAGAAACAAGAAACAGGAAAAAGCAAGAAATGGGTTTCATGAAATGATAAACTGTAAATAGAAGGAAACAAGATGATCTCATACATTAATTTTCATTTGTGAGCTTTCTATTTAGCATGTTTGTGAATGAAAATCTAAATTTTTTATGGGTGTTTCTAGACATGATGTTTTGAGTGGTAGGAAATTCTCTGAGTGTAGATCTGTGTATCATGTGGATGTAAATTTACAACAATCACTTGTATGTAAGTTTTAGCTTTTTATTTTTGTTCCTTTTCCATGGTTTGAATTTGATATGGTTTATACAATTTAATGCCTTCATCATCCAATGAATGTACACTATCTGAGAATTGAAAATGCTTTGGTGTTAATCAAGATAAAATTTATAATTTACAGTCTAATAGTTTTTAAGGTGCTAATGTTGGGGTCACTGTGCATATTTTAACCACATTCTTAAGACCCTTCTATAAAGAATCCATGAGTTTGGCATGCTTGAGCTATCAAATGATACAATGAACTGAATATGATTTAAGGTCTTACTCTTTCAACTCCCAACAAGAGCATAGATGTGGAACTATAGTGCTATGTTGGTCAACAATGACACCCCAACAACCTCCTCTGGATGAAGCCATTACAGTTAGTGCAAGGGTTGTTCTTGTGTTATCCCACAACGATAGAAATAACAACAACAACCAAGGTCTCGTTAGCCCTCGTTTGACAAGGTGCCATGCTATTTGCATAGACATTATAAGGGACTGGAATTTTGAAGAATTTGCAAAAGGAAGTAGGGCCTTCCTATCTTAGATCATTAGTGTACACTAATATATCATCTTCATCTGTTGTTGTACATTCTCTTGGATTTCTGAAGGTCAACTAAAACTCATTTTGTCTTTGTTGTATTGAACCTAAAATAAATGTATGAGTTATCATAAGAATAGTGTTATCATCTTCCAAGAGACTAATGTAGCTCTAGATATTTCAACTTTACAAATGTTTTCTTTCGGTTTCAAATTAATGAAGTTGGGTGTGATTTTCAGTGTCTTGCTTCTACTATGTATAACTTGACAATGTATCTGTTCCTCATTATTGTATATTTTTTTCTATGTTTTCCTAGAAACAAAGGTGTGACATGTTTGGTTTTGTAAAATATTATCCAATGTGTATTTGTGATTGTTGAAATCATACGTCCACAGTTCAAGGACTTGGGAATATTGAATAACTTGTACATTTTAGATTTCCATTAACATTTAAAATATTTTCTCACCTTGAACTTGATAAGTTCACATACGCACAGATAGAAATCCATTTTTAGCATATGTGCGTTATAAGCATCTAATGGGAATATGCCTCTGTAAGTCGAATCTTCAGCACATGGTTATGGAATTTGCATAGAATTTATCCACACTAATTGATTTGTTATTTGGAGATTTTTATTTTATTTTATCCTTTACATTGTCAATATTCCGGGGATTGAAGCCTTAGGCTTTGCCATTCTAGAGAAAAATCAATATATGCATAGTTTGGATGAAATTCTAGAATTTGATGGCAAAGAGTAAATCTCACATCTCTGAACAAACTGAAAGTGTTCATAGCATATTGTCACATTCAATAATGTAGCAAGATTTTGCTACAAAAAACGTGATCTCATTCATTGAAATTGGGCAAAAGTAGCAGAGATCCTTTGGAGTAGCTAGAGAGTAGGCTCAAGAAGTCTTCCGAAGGACAATAGCCAAAATTCCTACATTACTTTGGATTATGGGTATCTATAAATTAATAAATACATGCCTAACTTTCCTGATTATCTAGCAACCAACTTGGGTGGAATTTTGAATTCTTATGGGGTTGGGAAAAATCTGTATTTGTGTTTTCTTTACTCTGAAGAACAAGCACATGGATTTCTACTTAATGGAACCTGGATTGTTACAGCTGGTGTTTCTTCTTTCCAACGCGAGAGTAATGGTTTTCTCTAGAATATGCATCACAACATTTCACACCTACCAGGACATTTCCACGCAATGTTGCAAATATAGATAAGATCAAATCCATATGTCAGTTGTTAGTAAGGGATAATTGACATGCCTGGTACTACAATTGCTCAGAGTGTTCCATCCAACATTCCACCCATGACTGGAAACATTCCATCTACAATTTTCGCTACTTTTGGAGCTCATGTTCAGTTCTTTCCCTATATATGGCTCCTTGCCCACATGAATGATTGTTTCACATAATTTCACCATAGTGGGTGTCTACCTTATTCCAAAATTTTCCACATTCAATGCATTCTACTATTATAAACCCCATGTTAGGAAAGACATTAAGGATGTGTTGACGATGTTGGACTCGCCAAAATGTAAGGGGATCTCCCCGGTAAGAAGTCCCAATTAGACCTCAGACTGTTTGGTGTAGGAGTTTGAGCAGTGGGTCGTATAGCAATGCCTTGACCATGATTTCACACAGAGGAAAGTAAGATAACTCTCTTGGTAGAAACGGTGTGGCAGATGCAGCGAGCCAAGGAAGGTGCATGAGAGGTTCTGACACACGGGGATTGAGATGAGTGCACCCCTTGGAAACTTGTAATAGTACTCAGCTTTGAAGGGAGGACACGAGCAAAGATGCATCACAAGATGGAAAGCAAGTTAGCGAGAAATCCAAAGTGATGGTTAAACCAACAACACATTTCAGAAAGATTCATACATACTTATACAGAATAGTCCATACATGCATGCGTAAGAAAACAATACATATATCATTTAGAGTAAACCAGATAACATAGAATACAATACAACATATGCATGAAACGTGTTGGCTCTATTATATTAAGAAGTGTAAGTTTCAGTCATACAATACATCCATGTCCAACCACTAGTTCTAATAGTGAAACGTTACAGCCACAACCGCTTACTCCCTCAAAGATATGTAATAGCTCTGCGTAGTGGAGAAGCCAAGGCTCATTACAATATTGTCCAAGATTTCTCTAAGATACTCCTATCGAAGCTTAGCTGACCAAAAGCCTTTAAAATGAGTTATGAGGTTCTATTTATAGCAAAGGGTGGGGTGACCCTTGAAATTCCCCTTTGTGACAGTTCATCTACCCTCATGACTCTTCATCTACTCTATGACTGTTACATGCAACTATTGACACTTGACACGTCGTTACATTACAATGCACATGTGGTCATGTGAGACAAAATGGGTTGAGCAAGCCATGCAAGACATCACTGACACTCGGTCCATTGAGGTGAGACCAACTCTTTGACATGCTTGTGATGGTGAAGATGGTGAGTTGATGCCAAGTTTGGTCATCTATGATGGTGTGCATGCACCCCATGGTGACATCTTGCTGAAGCGAACTCTTGCCTCCATTGCATCCGGGTGCATTGGTGTGGCTCCTTCATCCAACTCATTTGTTAGCATGCACATGGTCTTCTTGGTGCAACCAAACTGGCAACACACTGATGCATAATGTCTGTGTTGATCTTCTAGTGTGTGTTGTTGGTCATGCGCATCAACTGTCAACTACATGTTCAACTCTAGTTGGACTTGCTTCTTGTCTTCACCTTGGTGAGTGTGCTGAATAGGTTGGATCGCATGTGTGCGCACAATGACATGCATGTTGTTGAATCCCTTGCATGTAATCAACAACACTGCTCACCATGTCTGCTCTGTGCCAACTGATCGGGTGGATCTATAACTTATACGTGCGCAATTTCATTCGTAAGTGCATTTTGTGACCCCTGTTGTTCTTGTTCCTACTGCAATTCATTTGCTTGTCTGTGAAGCTCATGTTTTTCCTTGAGTTGCTGCTTCAGTACATGCAAATCCTTCTTTGTTCCACTCTTTGTCTTTGTGTGATCTCCATGTCGCGTCATCACCTCATAGTCTCAGTCTCTAAAGTTTCTTTCATCATCAATGGATCTACTTGAGCTTGCAACTTTGTTCCGCCTCTATGTTGTCAACAACCTTCCTCTTGCATTCGTTGCATCCGCTATGTTGTATTCAGCTAATGTTCATGATTTTGCTCACTGTGATGCTGCTACTATCATATCTTGATGTCCTTGTCTACGAAAAACTTGATGTCTTCGTGGGTAGGAAAATTCATAGACACTTGATCGACTGCATCCCCAAGTTTGCTCTAAACAGTGTCTTCATCGCTACTCTCATGAAAACCATTGTACCTCTATTATTGAGAGGCATATGAACACTTGCGATACCTAAAGACATGGAAACACTCATGGCAAGCAATTTGTTAGTCGAAAACCAAAATGAACTTGAGAATTGACTTGCAACATACTTAGGTGATTGATCATGAAGGTCGTGCAATTTCTTCCAGGAGGTCGGGAGACTAACTGCCAAGACTACGTAAGGCACAATCTGGGCTATTAGAACACTGACTGACTGCTAGAACTATGTAATGCACAGTCCAGTCTGGCTTCTGATTTCTGGAATTGCGCAATGCACAATCTCAGCTGGCAATGGCTGCAAGCTCAGTGACTTCATTGTGTAATTTTCTAGGCCAGCATTCACTATCCCTCAGAAATGCACAAAACAGTTCTAAAGGATAGTGTCTGGGCAGAAATGCACATTTCTGGAGAGGAATACAGAGCCTTCCTTCCTCAGATTGCGTAATGTTGTCTTAGTGAAGGCAGAGTCCGAGCTAAGGTTGGCCAGACTCGCCGACGGGCAACTGAAATCAAATATGACAGTGAATGCATGGTGACACTAAGTGAAAGCAGAAGTGATTGGCAATGCATGCAAACATTGAATGAAATATTTAGTAAACAGATCAACATGCATGTGGGTGAAGCAAGTCACTGAATCGACGACTGTTCATGCAAAATAGTTTCATGCATGCGCCAACAGTGAGATAGAGACGAAAATTGAAATGGTGCAAGTACAAGTTAATATGTATCAAAACGACATCAAGCGCTCATTGAAATCAAGCAGAAAGTGTTGACATGAAGCAAAATACAAAAAGAACCAAAAATGCAACACAAGACATGGAAAGTGGGCTTACCCCAAAATAAATGAGTTGAATGCGTCGATAGCTCCTAGATGTGATGTGGGATTTCAGAGCTACAAGATTTATGTGAGGAATGAGCTCTACAACATTTGGTTGATGAGTTTTGATAAAATCGAGGTTGTGACGTGCATGCCACAAATCTAATGAAAGCGACACTTAGTGGGAGGTTTCTGAAATGGCCCTTGCATGCAACCTCCAACTACTAAAAATAGATCCTTGAAACAAGGGATTCCTTTGCATGTTGCCTTGGGAGAAGCAACTCATGCATGCAGGTAATTTTGCTCGGTCCCAAAGGGAATCAGTCAACTCAACGGCACATGCAAGAGGCTGCTCAACTGCTGGGAGAAAATGCACATTTCTGGCTGGGAGTTGGGCTGGCTTCTCAAAATATTTGCGCAATTTCTGGGCATAACAGCTGATTGTTGCCCAAATTTGTGCAATTCTAGGCTGAGTAGCCCGGCTTGGAGGGATTGCGCAATTTTCAAGTGAAGCTTGCTTAGCAGAATTGCGTAATTCTGGGGCCCAGTAGGCTGCTAGATAGGATTGCGCAATTTCTGGAGGGAAGGTTAGTTTCCCTCCATATTTGTGAAAATTCTTGAAGGATTTGCTCAGCCTGCTATTGGACCAAGTCTGGATGAATAGCATGTGAGGGTAATGCATCAAGGTTTGATCGACAGGCTATCTTTCTGCAAGAAAATCACTGGAGCTTGTGTACTTGACGAAACAAGACATGCTACTATGAAAGGTTGGTAGGGAGGCTCCAAAATGAAGCTAAGGCAAAATTTTGGAGGGTGTTTATAGCCGCTACAATAGGATGTGATATTTATCATAGAGTTTATAAGGGAGGTGAATATAGTATTTAATGTCATTTTTAAGGTAGATGAATCATGTTGGGCCTTAGTTTTGGTCTTATTTTTGCTCAAAGAAACTTACTTATCCATCTATTTTCCATCCATTTTCCCTTCATTTATCCCATTTTGATGTATATTTGATATCCATTCAGGTATTTAATTTTAATTTTTCAATTTCTAAAGTTTTTATGAAAATTTGGTTTTTAGTGCAAAATTGGCAGATTCAGAAATTCCCGTAATAGCTCTATGGTTGATATGGTTGCATGACACTTGGGCACGAATGGAATGAATGGATGAACAACTTGAGAACTAAGACTAAGCCAGAAATTCTTAGTTCAAACAGAACAAGCTTTATTAGGCCCATTTGGTGCTAGTCAACCATGACTAGTCATTCAGGAATCCCATAGAAATAGGGCAGTTTTGAGATTTCATAGGAATGGTCATCTTTCTTGGGATGGGAGTAATGAATTCGACTTAGATAGGTGGATGAGAGTAGATGGGTTTGTTTGAGTGAATATAGATCAGTTTGTTCATGAGACTTCTTATTTAAAGCCAAAACTTTGATGGCTTATGTATTGATTTTGTGATATACTTTTATGTTGTGACATCTTTGGATTGAGGAGTTAATTTGAAGACTTGTGTTATTATTATTTTTCTGTTCAATGCTATGGATGTGTGACTAAATTTAAGCTTCTGATATCACCTCGCAAAGTGTGCAAGGCAAGGGTGGAGGGCCCCCATTCCAAGCTAAGTACACTTCCTTGTTAACTAGTTTCATTTCCTTGTAATCTGGTTGATTGTAGCACTAGTTTTCAAAGCTTTATTTCAGTTTGCTTTATGGTTTATGCATAGTGATTTATTTCATTAGTTAATAGCTTATTCATCACTTTATTTAGTTGGAAAAATAGGTGTTCAAGTTGGGCATCCCTTCTGCTAAAATGATGAATCAAAACTAGTTTCTTTTGTTTGCATGCAAGTAGTTTTTTTCATTGAGATTTTGATATTGGGATTAATGAATTATGATGGAATACCTTATGTGTCTCTTAAGTTAAGAGCTTATTTCATTAATAATTTATCCATATTAAGCTTTTGGTTTCAATCTCTGATTCATTAAGTGATAATTGAGGTGAAGGTGGACTTCTTGAGGTCAAGAACCCTTTCAATGTTTTTCTCTTTTTAAGCTGATTGAATTAGAGTTATAGAATGTATTACTTTTAGCTTTTGAATAAATTATCTTTCAAGGTTTGATTACATCTGATCTTCACATATAGTGAACTTGCCTCAAAGCATAAACAACCCGGATTGATAAGAAATAATTGTGTTAATTTAGGTCCACAAATTAGCTCAACATTTTGGTGCCGTTGTCGGGGAGGCAAATATCGGCATAGTCAATAGAAAGATAAATTTCAAAACAACAAAAACATTAGTTACATTCCTTTTTAGTTATGTTTCTTTATGCCTAGATATAGAGATCCTCAAGGTAGATTTATCAAAAACCCCCCACAAGTAGAAATAGGATCATCACACACCCTAGTTACTGGTAATCCAATAATTGAGGAATTGGCAGAAAAACAAATAACTGGACAAAGATTAACCTTGATTGAAAGGAAAACTTTGTTAGCTTGGGAAGCAAAACAAAAACAATTCTCCACTTCCGGAAAACAAAAAGAAATTATTAAAGGAAAACAACCTATCTTTCCATCCATAAATCCTCCTATCTTCCAACAACTTGAAATTCCACTTGATATTGAAACAAATCAATCAATGGCAGAAGAGGGACATGGATCCGTTACTTTCACTCCTGAACAACAAAGGGTTGAATATGAAAGACAACAAAGAGAATGGAGAAGAAAAAGAGAAGAGGAGGCAAAACAAGAAAATGATAGGAAGCTAGAAAACGATCGGAAAAGACAGGAAGATGGAAATGATCAAGAAACTACTTTTGGTTTTCCAATAGTAGACACAAGTGCAATATTAGGAGAAGAAGTAAAAATGAAAAATATTCCACCTTCTGTATTGCCAAACTTTTATGGAATGTCCACAGAAGATCCTGATGCATTTATGTTTGAATTTGATATTCTATGTAGAACATATGGATATACTGATGACGTTCATAAACTTTGTCTTTTCCCTGCAACATTAAAAGCAGCAGCTTTGAAATGGTTTATGGGTTTAGGAGAACAAACAATAGCTTCTTGGGATGATATGAGATCTGTCTTCCTTAAGAAATATCAAGCTTATTGTAGATCTAGAGATTCAAAGGAAGATGTTTTCAGAATGACACAACAAGAAGATGAAAGTTTAGAAGAATATTTGGAAAGATTTGCATATAATCTACATAAATCTAAACAACACTCTCTAAATCAAGAAACCGTTCGCACGATCTTTCTCAAAGGTGTAAGGGATGAATACCTTGAAATTTTGAATGTGATGGGTAAAGGAGACATTTCAAACCTACCATTCGATGAAATTGTTGAGTTATGTCAAAAATATTCTAGAGGAAGATCAAAAACCGAAAGAAGGGAAGTAAGTTCAAAAGTAGCAAAGTCACCTGCTGGAGGGATAACAAGAGCTGAAATAGGAAGCTTATTGGAAAATTTCAAAAGAGATCTCTTGAGTACATTAGGGACACAAGTAGATGTGCTAAAGGCAAACAAGAAGAAAGAAGAACAAGAACAAGCTCTAGCAATCTTTTGTTCCAAATGTAAAAAGAAACATCCCTTGAGAGAATGTCCTTTGGATAGTATTCAGGTTTGTGGTCTTTGTACAGAAAATCATTCCACAGAGAATTGTTTAAGATTGAAAGAATTACAAATGAACTCAATGGAAGAAGTGCCAGGGATAGAAGGTTTCTATTATGTAGCACCACGAAGACCATGGCAACCTAGGATGCCTCAACCAAATCAGCAGCAATTCCCTCAACAAAATTATCCCTATCCACCTCACAATCCTTGGACCCCTCCAATGCCATGGCAAGCTTGGCCTCCACAACAATATTCACAACAACCTGCACAAGGTTGGAGAGGATATGGTTATGGAAACCAGCCACCTCAACAGTATCAACAACAATACCAGCAACAATACCAACAACCATTTGCATATCCACAATATCCACAATCCATACCCTTTCAACAACAACATTCTGCATATCCGCAATCCATCCCATTTCCACAGCAGAATCCACCATCGTTGTTGACCCAACCACAACAGTTACAGCTACCCACAAATCAACCCAGACCAACTCAACTACCAGCCCAACCAATGGCCAATCCAAATAATAAGGTGGACAAATCTGCATACATTGTAGAGGAAGCAGCATGTTTCCCTACATATTCGATTCTTCCTCTTAATCATGTCCATCTAAGGTCTGGAAAAGTGCTTAAAAAGGATTCTCCTCCAATTATAGAAGAACCAACTGAACAAGGAGAATCCCTGAAACATCACAAACTGAGATAAAAAATCAGAAAGGAACAAATATTACAACACAAACACCACCTTATCCTGAGAGGTTAGTGGAACAGCAAAACAAAACAATCCTTCCTGAATTTGATATCTTAGATGAGTTAAAAAATGCTTATGTAAAAATTCCTTTGTTGAAGGCAATTAAAGAAATACCAATATATGCTAAAACAATAAAGGAATTGTGCATTTAGAAATCAGAGAAAAAGAAAAAGGATCCTACTACAATCCAAGTCATTGGTAAATTAGCAAGCCTCATGTCTACACAAACTATAGTAGAGAAATATATTGATCCTGGTATCCCAATGGTTACTATACCAATAAATAATTTCTCAGTACCAAATACATTAATAGACTTGGGAGCAGCTATAAACGTAATGACAATGGAGACAATGCAAACTTTGCATTTAAACAACATAAGATCAACTTCTACAATCTTGGAACTAGCAGATAGATCTAAAGTTGTTCCTGAAGGAATATTAGAAGATATCATAGTCTCTTTGGATTCATGGGAGTATTCTGTTGACTTCCTGATCTTGCAACCAAAGACAAATTTGGGAGGACATCCTCTAATCTTAGGCAGACCATGGTTAGCTACCGCTGATGCCTTCATAGGATGCAGATCTGGAAGCATGATTATTTCACATGGAGATGAAAGGGAACACATAACTCTTTATTCACCTGCACAATCAACTTCTTTAGAATCAGTACTTGAAACTCAAGAAAACAGCAAACAAAATCAGTTTTAAGTATAAATCAACTCTTTGATTTTAGAGAAGAAGAAGAGAATGAAGACTTAATGGATCTTTTCATTTCAGAACCAAGTATTTCAGAGCAGCTTAGAAAAGTTCAATATGAAGCTGCAAGTAACCTTTTGAATCAATGCTTTCAGGAAACTTGTACAATTCAAACTTTGCAGAAATCTTTTATAGAAATCTTTCATGTAAACACAATCTCCAAGCCAACAATCAAAACAATTGAGGTTCATCCTGGAAAACATCTAAACATTGGAAACGAATTGCAATCAGCACAAGAGCAAGAGGTAATTGCATTATTACAGAAATATTCAAAAGCTTTTGCCTGGGATTATACTGATATGCAAGGAATCCATCCTAGCACATGTATCCACCACATCTATACAGATGATCAACTTAAACCTGTAAGACAACCTCAAAGACGAATGAATCCCATGATGAAGGAAATAGTGAAAGAAGAACTGCAAAAATTGTTAAAAGTTGGATTCATCTATCCTATTTCAGATAGTCAATGGGTTTCTCCACTGGTTATTGTACCAAACAAAAATGGAAAGTGGAGGGTATGTGTGGACTATCGATAACTAAACAAAGCTACACTAAAAGATCATTTTCCTCTACCATTCATTGATCAAGTGTTAGACTCATTAGCTGGGAAGAAATTTTTCTCCTTCTTAGATGGGTTTAGCGGATACAACCAGATAAGAATAGAAACAGAAGACCAAGACAAGACAACATTTACTTGCCCATGGGGAACATATGCATATAATGTTTTTCCATTTGGTCTATGCAATATACCTGCAACTTTCCAACGAGCAATACTTGTAATATTTGCTGATCTAATTCATGAATGTGTAGAGGTCTATATGGATGACTTCACAGTTTACGGAAACACATACAATGATTGCTTAAACAACCTTGAGAAAGTTTTGAAACGATGCATTGAAACAAATTTGTCATTAAGCAATGGGAAATGCTATATGATGTTGACAGAAGGAATAGTTCTGGGACACCACATTTCTGCTTCAGGAATAAAGGTGGATCCAGCAAAAATCCAAGTCTTAGTAAACTTAATGCCTCCTACAACACAAAAGAGGTAAGAAGTTTCTTAGGCTATGCAAGCTATTATAGACGATTCATTGAAAACTTTAGTAAAATAACCCAACCTCTGTTCAAACTATTAGCAAAAGATATCGAATTTCAATGGACAAATGATTGTCAAAATGCATTTCAAATTCTGAAAGAGAAATTGTCAGTTGCCCCCATTCTTCGTGGGCCCAACTGGTCTTTACCATTTCATATATCAACTGATGCATCCGATACCGCGATAGGTGCCTCTCTTGGACAGAAAGAGAACTTGTTCACTTATGCAATATACTTTATAAGCAAGAATCTAACACCTGCAGAAATGAACTACACAGTCACAGAAAAAGAAATGTTAGCCGTTATACATGCAGTAAATAAATTCCGACACTATATAACAGGATATCAAGTTTTCATTCATACTGATCATTCAGCAATCAAATACTTGATGAAACCCATCACCAATGGACGAATAACAAGATGGTTACTGTTATTGCAAGAATTTAATATCACAATACAAGATCGGCCAGGCAAAGAAAATCAAGTGGCTGACTTTCTGTCCCACATACACTCACCTAACCATCCAAATCCAGTTGCAGATAACTTTCCAGATGAACATCTGTTTTCCATCACAGTCAAAACACCATGGTTTCCAGACATTGCAAACTATTTATCTTCTGGAAGGTTTCTAGCTCAATTCACTAAAAAGCAAAAATACAAAATTGTTAGAGCAAGCTCTAGATGTAGTTGGGTAAATGGTAAGTTATTTTATACTGGTTCAGACTTGATAATTAGAAAATGTGTACGGGAAGATGAAATATTAGACATTCTAAGAGCATTTCATGATGAACCATGTGGTGGCCATTTTGCAGATAAACGAACAGCATATAAGGTGCTGCAACTGGGCTATTACTGGCCATCCATCTTCAAAGATTCTAAGAAATATGTCAAGCAATATGACAACTGCCAGAGAATAGGGCGACCAATAACATCGGATGAAATGCCGCTTAAGCCACAGGTTCTCATAGAACCATTTGAGCAGTGGGCACTTGACTTTGTTGGACCTATCAATCCACCATCAAATGGGAAGAGGTACATCTCAGTATGTACATACTATGTAACTAAATGGGAAGAAGCAAAAGCAGTAAACAAAGCAACACAAGATACAGTGGTCACCTTTCTTTTCGAAGAAATCTTTGTCAGATATGGAGTACCTAGACAAATTGTAACAGATCAGGGCACACAGTTTACATCAAAGCTGGTACGAGATGTAATGGAGAAATACAAGATCAAACACAGGAAATCTACACCATATCATCCACAAGCAAATGGGCAGGTCGAATCAACAAATAAAGTCCTATAAAATATCATGACAAAAACAGTACAGATGAACAGAAAAGATTGGTCTGAAAAATTAAAAGATGCACTATGGGCCTACAGGATCACATGGAAAACTACAACTGGTTTCAGTCCATACCAGTTAGTATATGGGAAAGAGGCCCTACTGCCTATAGAGTTTTAGATACATACATACAGACTAGCAGCTGAAATAGGACATGACTTGACTGAAGCACAATAGCAGCGGATCATGGAACTCAATCAGTTATATGAGCATCGTCAACAAGCCATGGAACATACTACATTGGTGCAACAACAAAGAATGAAGTGGCACGACAGATATATCAAAACAAAGACATTTCACAAGGGAGACTGGGCATTGGTTTTCGATTCAAAGACTTCAAAGCGAAGTTCACAACACACTGGCTAGGCCCATATGAAATTGATGAAATCTTTGACAATGGAGCAGTCAGGATCAAGACAATCGACTAGGATTCCACCTCATTTATAGTGAATGGACATAGGCTCAAAGTTTACAATAGGCCTCTCAATAAAGAAGCATTTATGAAACAACTGATCGAAGATACAGAACTGGAACTCATGGCACAGGATTAGCCATCTTCCAGTCTAGTAGTTGAATAAAAAAAAAAAAACATAGAAAAAAAATTAAAAAATATATAAAAAAAACATAACAAAAAATAATAATTAAAAAAACATAAAAAAAACATAAAAAAAACAAATAAATTGTTTGCAAGTGAAAACCAGGCCACTGGCACTTTGCAAGCACGAATTCATAGGGGAAAACCAGGGCAACTTGGACTCTATGAATTCCTTATACTTGTTCTATTGTTCTCAGATACATTTAATGCAGGCACTCTCCACCACCAAATGACTTGAGGACAAGTCATATCTTCAACAAGGGGGAGACTTGCATTCGCTCTTTAACTGAACAGCTGAAGTTGCAAACATCAGCTCTTTAGCTGGAACGCTGAAGTATAGACAAAACTTGTATTGTCAACAGAGGGACCTGACATAACAAATCATTGCCAAGGGACCTGAAAGACCTGTCAATGTCAACACAACATGTGCATATTTTGTAAGCAGTGAAAGGGACCTGAAACAAAGAATCATTACAGAGGAACCTGATTAACAATTCAAGAACTAGAACATGCAGAACAAGGAGCAGCAATAAAGTTTACATTTTGATCCATATACAACATCTGATCAATTGATTTCATCCCACTTGTACAACCATCATCCAGGGGAGTATATGTATAGTCATTTTGTGCTTTAAAAATTCAAATTTTTCTTAGAAATTTTTAGTTTTTGTTAAGTTGAAATTAGTACCTGAGGATATTCATTATCATTCATATCCTATATTCCTATAACCCTTATACATCATAACCCTATTCCCTTTCATTTCCATACATATTCCCTATTACTCCTAAAGTATTTTTCTTTAAGAGCTTAGAAAGACCAAACTGGGACAACCTTCAACCTGCACATACAACTCAAAGCATTAGTGATGGTGATAATTTTAAATATGACCCAAATGGTCATTTTAAAATTATAAAGCTATGTTATACAAATCAAATAAACCCCATGCGCTATATGGAAATCAAAAGTTATATCATACAACATATACCATAGTTCAAAACAAAATGTGTGAATGCGCTCAAATCATTTATATCACCCAACGCGCATATGATAAGTGGTGCACAACATATGGTATATGATACAGTTATAAGTGAAGGCTCATAACACAATGGTATGATATAAATGGTGGATGGCCGCATATAAAACAACAATTGAAACGTTATGGCGGGGAGGTTGAAATATCATTGCATGTGAATCATTTCAAAACAAGCAATGGTTATATATCATTGCAAGCGCATGACAGTGGGCATAATGGTAAAACAACCGTAATAAATAAAACGTTAACCCTAAACAACTGCCGGCCAGCACACAGGTACGAGCTTAACACGGTGGCATGGCAGCTCATGGTCATTGGACAATATACTGCATAGGGGTCATGCGTATGGAAACAATGATTCGGCCATCCTCATGACATAGTCGGGCGACTGGTCAAACAAGATGGCCATGTAAACCATGCATTGTAAACACCAATGGACACAAAGCGCAGTACAACCCTGAAACGGTCATGAACCGACTGAGCTCTTGCGCTGTTTAAACCATAATCTTCATTGCCAAATAGCTCAGAGCAATGGTGTTTGAGGCCACAACATAGTAAAAAATAAGAGTGAATTGAGTTGGGGCGGATTTAAAGAAGGAAATCATCCCGGGTTTCACGTTCAAGGATAGCAGATTTTTGGGATTGAATCAGGTAAGGCGCTAGTTGTTTAAAGCTCGACATACAGTGAGTCAAGGTCATGAACTATCTAAATTAATGGTTACGATTGCTCTGTCCCTGCCACCAGTCAATTGCACAAGTTGAAACAAGGATTTGGAGCGCCGGATATCCCTCAAAGCGCTCGTTGATAATAGGTAAGCCGAAACCATAGCCTCAAATCCGTTGATTCGCTGCGTGAATCTTGGTATGCACTGCTAGTGGATCACGCTTCCCTTAAATGACAATGCATGCATGGTTAACACGTTTAGGATTTGACATTGTTATAAGGAATTTTTATGGTATGTCGTGTTAACAATGGAAACAATACACAGAGGAGGCATGAAAATTAGTTGTTATGGCATGCTATATTGAATGGCGGTGAGTGGGTATTAAAATGTGAATGTTATAAACTGCGCACTGCGCTTGTTTATTGCCATACATTGTTTTGATTGCGCGCCGGTTCAAACGTCAAAACAAACAGTCAACTGTTATGAAACAACATGCGTCCATAACCCTTGCTGCGCACTGTTGTTTTGTTTGCACCGAAAACAGGGGATTGCAGTGCCTAAGGATTGAATGCATAATGCATGTGAAATTTTGATTTGCCAAAAGAAGATTTGATTGCTGAGCCAAATGCGCCGTGTTTTCTTATTTTATCACTTGTGTTTGTGAGGCCGAGCGTATGTGTATAGTCCTCAATCTGCCATGCTAAGGCCGAGTGCCTTCTTGCCCATATTTTTGATGCAACCGAGCGTATTTTTGGTAATTGTTTTTATGATGAGGCCATATGCATATTTTCCAAATTTTGTGATCAGTCAAAAGCGTTTTTTCAAATATTTTTGGTTAGGCCGAGAGCATCTTGAATGTTTTTTTTGATGAGGCCGAGAGCCATATGCATGCATACTACTCAGTTTTCCTGGTTGAATATACACAGTAAAACAATGGTTTGAATTTTGGCAACGAAATAAGGCCAGGAGCATATATGGATATTGTTTATATATGTATTTTTGTTTTTAAAAACAGAGAGCAGCATATTAACAGGGGTATACAGGTGTATGTTTTCATTAAACAGGGAACTAAAACAGTGTTGTTATAAAGAACAGAGTCAAGAAGAGATTAGAATTAAGTTGATTGAGAGGAGGAAGGTAAGCTTCTTCGCTTCCAAAATTTCATTTTGAAAACAAACAAATAATTATATCTTTTTTTGTGTCAAAATGAAATTAGTAACAGCAGAGGAATTCATTCATTGGTTTACAGAAGAAATGTTAGTCAGAGTAGAGCCAAAATTTCAGATAGAGAGTTGGGGGAAGGAAACTATAGAAAAACTTTACCAGGCGGGGATGATAAGTTTCCTACAAAAATTTGATGGCCACTCTGAACAAATAACCAGGGATTTTATAAACAATTTCAGTCAAGACCAGACATGAGTGGGAGATGTCATTATTCCTGTAACCCAGGAATATCTTTCCCAAGCTTTAGATCTACCCATGATAGGTGAGAAGTATTACAAAGGCCTGCACTTCAAGGAGAAAGCTTGGACTTTCTTTCTTGAGAAGAACTGGAAAGGGACATTTGATAGAACAAAAGGGATACCCAGGGAATGGTTTAATGAACCATGGGGTGAGTTGGTTTTGGTTATCCAAAAGTTTTTGACCTGTGATAGAGGATATAGCGTGGCCCACTTGTATCATGTCAGACTTCTGCAGCATATAAAAGGGGAGGATAGGATTAACTTGCCTTATTTCCTATATAGGATCCTTTTGAGAATGATTGAAACAGTCAAACATGAACACAGGCCTAAAGCAAGACAAATTTACCACCAAGGATTAATCAAAATCCTAGTTGAGTATCAGGTGAGATCACAGGGCATAGTGTGGCGAGAATTCATGTCTAAAATTCAATTCATTGAACAGGTTAATGAGGTACAGGATAAAACAGAGCAGGAAAACAGAGGATTGATGAACTCACCCTTGTATCCTAGAACAAGAGCCAAACAACATAATAGCATGGCCATGCAAGAAAATGAAACATCTGTTATGTCTATTCCTAGAAGATTTAGGAATAAAAGTCCCATTGATTTAGACAAGGAAGTAGAAACATATTCCCCAAGACAACAAGAAGAAAATGATATTGCACAAGAGGTATTTGAGAAGGATTCTTCATATGATGATGCAGCAGCAACATAACTAATGAAAACAACACAAGATTTTGGGAGAGAAATCAATTTGGGAAGAATCAAGGATTTAACTGACCAATTGGAAATTAACAAAATCTTGGAGAAACAATTAAAAGAAGAAACAAGGCAAATAAGAAATATAATGCTAAATTGGTTAAGGCAAATGAAAAATTGAATGAAGAATTGGGGAGGCTGAAAAGGAAAAATGATCTACTTTCTAAGCAAGCATTTAAATGGCTAAAGGAAAAGAACATGTGGCAGGCAAAGTATGAAAAACAAAAGGTCAAAGCAGCTTTGTTTAGGGAGAGACATGACACAGGTCTGGATTGTTTGGCCAGGGCAACACAACAGGAAGCATCTACAGGTACAACATCTACTACAGAGAGACGAAGGTCAAAGAGGAGCAAGCAAGCATGGGGACATGCTTGATGATAAGCAAGGGAGAGATGTTGGGCCTTCGTTTTGGTCTTATTTTTGCTCAAAGAAACTTACTTATCCATCTATTTTCCATCCATTTTCCCTTCATTTATCCCATTTTGATGTATATTTGATATCCATTCAGGTATTTAATTCTAATTTTTCAATTTCTAAAGTTTTTATGAAAATTTGGTTTTTAGTGCAAAATTGGCAGATTCAGAAATTCCCGTAATAGCTCTATGATTGATATGGTTGTAGGACACTTGGGCACGAATGAAATGCATGGATGAACAGCTTGGGAACTAGGACTAAGCCAGCAATGCTTATTTCGGACAGAACAAGCTTTATTAGGCCCATTTGGTGCTAGTCAACCATGACTAGTCATTCAAGAATCCCATAGAAATAGGGCAGTTTTGAGATTTAATAGGAATGGTCATCTTTCTTGGGATGGGAGTAATGAATTCGACTTAGATAGGTGGATGAGAGTAGATGGGTTTGTTTGAGTGAATATAGATCAGTTTTTTCATGAGACTTCTTATTTAAAGCCAAAACTTTAATGGCTTATGTATTGATTTTGTGATATACTTTTATGCTGTGACATCTTTGGATTGAGGAGTTAATTTGAAGACTTGTGTTATTATTATTTTGCTGTTCAATGCTATGGATGTGTGACTGAATTTAAGCTTCTGATATCACCTCTCAAAGTGTGCAAGGCAAGGGTGGAGGGCCCCCATTCCAAGCTAAGTACACTTCCTTGTTAACTAGTTTCATTTCCTTGTAATCTGGTTGATTGTAGCACTAGTTTTTCAAAGCTTTATTTCAGTTTTCTTTATGGTTTATGCATAGTGATTGATTTCATTAGTTAATAGCTTATTAATCACTTTATTGAGTTGGAAAAATAGGTGTTCAAGTTGGGTATCCCTTCTGCTAAAATGATGAATCAAAACTAGTTTCTTTTGTTTGCATGCAAGTAGTTTTTTTCATTGAGATTTTGATATTGGGATGAATGAATTATGATGGAATACCTTATGTGTCTCTTAAGTTAAGAGCTTATTTCATTAATAATTTATCTATCTTAAGCTTTTGGTTTCAATCTCTGATTCATTAAGTGATAATTGAGGTGAAGGTGGACTTCTTGAGGTCAAGAACCCTTTCAATGTTTTTTTCTTTTTAAGTTGATTGAATTAGAGTTATAGAATGTATTACTTTTAGCTTTTGAATGACTTATCTTTCAAGGTTTGATTACATCTGATCTTCACATATAGTGAACTTGCCTCAAAGCATAAACAACCCGAATTGATAAGAAATAATTGTGTTAATTTAGGTCCACAAATTAGCTCAACAAATCATTTAAATTTTTAATGGAAAATAATGATAATTTTATGAATAATTCCCTATTCATAAAAGCCCATTAGATGATTTTTTTTTTAATTAAATTATTTACATTGGGATTTTTTTTGTGACTAGTGTTTCTTGTATTGGGTGTTGCCACTATTAATTTTCTTAATATTATATCCAATATGGATATTCTATTACAATGTACTTCTTATATGAGTGCTTATCATTGTATTCTTACATGTGCAGATTTGAATATAAAATATCAATATAGGTTTAGAAACCCATGGAAATTAATATGAATAACATTGTGAACTACTAAAATTTCAACAAAACTCCAATGCAATTTCAATTTAAAGGGATAATAGCATTTTTTTTATTCAAGTAAGCTCAATGCATTGGAAGACTACAAAAAAATATCAAACTTCAATTAAAGTTCATAAAATTAAAATTTCATACATTGAAAAAAATGCATATAACTATGGACTATATAAAATTCATAATTTAAGAAAATGTGTGTAAGTACAAGTCACATAATATATTATGGTAAGAAATAAACAAATTATACTTAAGGTATATATATTGATATATTCTAAAGCTAAATCTATATGTTTTTGTTTATGGAATAACACCCAAAAATACATGATACAGTAAAAAGAAAATGCATGCACTTGTATAAGTTGTAATTGGTACCCTTCAATAATCAACGTTAACAATCGAGCATGCAGTACTATAAGAAAAGTATTAAACCAACTATTAAAATGCATTTCTAATTATATATTTCACAATTTAACTTGTATCCAACACATTGTGGTGTATTCCTTCTAACTTGCATTATACTTAATAAAATAAAAATTGAAAATTGAAAAACATATATAAACCTAACTTATGGAATGATAACTTACTACAACTTATATAAGAATTCCTAATTTAAGAACACTTGTAATCATCACTCATATAATATATTATTGTAAGTAATAAGGAAATGGTGCTGAAAATATGTATATTGTTATACTCATATTATCACAACCTCTACAAGAATTGTAAAAGCCAAATATACATGTATTTACATATGGAATAATAGATAAAAGAAAGCACATTCACTCATGAAGCTACAACATATATTGTTTAATATATTTTATAACAGAAAGTAAGCATTAACCTCCTTATAAGCATGTGAAGTTTTATTATATAAATTATCAACAGAATTAGTTCCAAGCTAAAATCATTATTTATTCCAGTAAATGTTAGTTCAGAGCATACACATCACACACAATAGATTTATAGTCAGAGACTTAGAAGGCAATAGTAAAGAATAATTTCAGAGACAAACAAATGGAGAAACAACAAGATTACTCAATCAGAAATAGCGGAATAGATAAAACAATCACTGGAGAACAGAAATCACTTAGCATTGTGTAACAGGCCTGGACCTTGGCTTGCATTCCTTGGCCAAAGAAATTACAAATTTATAGAGGTTGAAGAAGGATCTAGAATCTTATATGTGATTCAGATGGAGATCTGGAATGATCTAGAAACTAATGGAGAAGTAGAAATATCTAGAAACTAATGGTGGTGTAGAAGGATTTAGAATCCTACATGTGATTCATGAATTTGGCTTCACACTTAACATTCTCCCACTTGAAGCCAAATAAGAGTCATCAAGTCACACCGAGTCCTACCATGCCTCTACATAACTCATGTTTATTTTGTGGTAGAATCTTAGTGAGCATATCAGCAGGGTTCCTATCTATAAGGATCTTTTCCAAGGATAATTGTTCTTCTTCCAACACATGTTGGATCCAATGGTACCTTAAGTCAATGCGCTTAGTTTTTGAATGAAATGCTGGGTTTTTCGCCAAGTGAATGGCACTCTGACTATCACAATATAACACATACTTGTCCTGCTTTATTCCTATCTCTCCTAGGAATTGCTACATCCACAACATCTATTTACAAGCTTTTGTTGCAGCTACGTACTCTGCTTCTGTTGTAGAGAGGGCTACTATTCTTTGTAGCCTTGACACCCAAGATACTGCTGCACCTTCAAATGTATATAAATAACCCGTAGTGCACTTTTTGGTGTCCATATCTCCAGCCATATCTGCATTTGTAAATCCTTCAAGCACAGTCTCATCATGACCAAAAAATAAACAATAATGACTAGTACCCTTGAGATACCTCAAAATCCATTTTACTGCTTGCCAGTGTTGTTTGCCTGGATTGGCAAGGAACCTACTCACTACTCCCACTGAATATCCAATGTCTGGTCGTGTGCATACCATGGCATACATCAAACTGCCAACCGCTGAAGCATAAGGAATCTTGCTCATCTCTTCTTTCTCCTTGTCATCACTAGGACATAATTCAGTACTCAGCTTGAAGTGGGTTGCAAGGGGTGTACCAACTGGCTTGGCATCCTTCATATTAAACCTGTCAAGCACCTTCTTGATATATTTTTCTTGTGACAGCCACAACCTTTTGTTTTTCCTATCACACATAATCTGCATGCCCAATATCTGTTGTGCTGGTCCCAAATCCTTCATTGCAAATTTGCTACCCAAATCTGTCTTCAATCTATTGATCTTATTCTTATCATGCCCAATAATCAACATGTCATCCACATATAACAATAATATGATATACCTTCCTTGATCATATCTCTTGATATAGACACAATGGTTAGCTTCCAACCTCTGAAAACCATGTTCCAACATGAATGAATCAATTTTTTTGTACCATTGTCAAGGTGCCTGTTTCAACCCATAGAGACTCTTCTTCAACCTACAAACAAGGCCTTCTTTGCCTTTTACTATGAAGCCTTCGGTCTGCTCCATATAAATTTTTTCCTCCAATTCACCACGAAGGAATGCAGTTTTTACATCTAACTGTTCACATTCTAGGTCTAAAGCAGCAACTAGACCAAGAATGACTCTAATGGATGACATTTTAACAACAGGTGAGAAAATTTCAGTGAAGTCAATACCTTCTTTTTGGGCAAAACCTTTCACCGCCAGCCTTGCTTTATACCTCTCCTTCTTTTCGTCACCTTCATGCTTAATCCTGTAAACCCATTTTTTTTGTAGAGCCTTTCTTCCTTTTGGGAGGTTTACCAACCCCCAAGTTTTATTTTCCAGCAAAGAGTTCATTTCTTCTTCCATTTCTTTCTTACATTCTTCACTGTGCTCAACTTTACAGGTTTCTTGAAAACAATTAGGCTCGTCTTCATTAGTCAATAAAATACAGTTTGAAGGAGGATACCTTTATGAAGGCTTATGAGGCCTAGAAGATCTACAAATCAACTGTAGTGGTGCATTATCAGGTTGAATCTCCTGTAAATGTTCCTTCAAGATTCCTTCTTCTTGTTGTTAATCATTTTCCACTTGTTCTTCATGCTCCTGAATTTGCTATTCATTTTCTTGTATTGGTGGTACATTTTCCTATTGCTCTTCAAACCTGTCAATAACCTTCTTGACCTCCAACTCACCTATAGTCTTCTTGAACATTTCTAACTCATTAAATATAACATCTTTGCTTCTAATAATTTTATGTTTGACTGGATCCCATAGACAATAACCAAAATCTTCATCTGCATAGCCCAAAAAAATGCATTTCATAGATTTATCATCTAGCTTAGTTCTATTTTCTTTGGGAATATGTATAAATGCTTCACATCCAAAGATTTTCAAGGGGAATAATTCAAATTATTACCATTCCAAACTTCTTCAGGTATACCGACATCCAAGGCTGTAGTTGGAGATCTATTTATGAGGTAGCAAGCGGTCCTGAATGCCTCAACCCAAAAATTCTTCTCCAAACCAGAATTGGACAACATACTTTGCACCTTTTCCATAATGGTGTGATTCATCCTTTCTGCGACACCATTCTGTTGAGGAGTACTAGGCACAACCTTCTCATGTTTTATGCCAAACCTGTTACAATATTCCTTAAATGCATTTGAGCAATATTCTCCACCATTATCTATTCTTAAACACTTGAGCAATTTGTTAGTCTCTCTTTCAACAACAACGTGAAAATTTTGAAATATTCCAAACACTTCATTTTTAATTTTCATAGTATATGCCCAAACCTTCATGGATGCATCATCTATAAATTTTACAAAATGTGATGATCCTCCTAATGATTTGATGTTAACAGGCCCAAACACATCTGAGTGTACCAATTCTAACACATTTTTCTTTCTGTCATGGCCACCTCTAAGGAATGAAACCCTTCTTTATCTACCATATACAATGCTCACAAAGATCAAGATTGTAGGATTTCAAACCTGGCAATAAATTTTTACCAACAAGGATTTTTAAGCCGTTCTCGCTCATGTGACCCCAACGCTTATGCCATAGATCTGCTGAATTTCCTTCTTTTGTGACAGTAGCCAAATCTGATTTTCCTATCAGTGTCTTCAATGTGTATAACGTTCCTATCTTGGTTCCTTTGGTCACGACCAATGCTCCTTTGCTAATTTTCCAACCTCCATTTCCAAAGCATGTGGAATAGCCTTCATTATCTAGTCGTCCCATAGAGATTAAACTCGTGTGCATTTCTGGTACATGCCTAACATGTTTCAACAATATATCTTGTCCATATTTCATCTTGATCTAGACATCTACCACTCCAACGATAGTGCAAAAATGATTATTCCCCAAATGCACTCTACCATAATCACCAGGATTATATGAAACAAAAATATCTTTGCATGGGGTTACATGGTGAGATGCCCCAGAGTCAAGGATCCAATCAAAGCTACTACTAGATGTATATAAACATGCATCCTCTACTGAAACAGTAAAAAACACATCACCATCTGTGGCTACAGCAGTAGTCTCACCTTAATTTGTGCTGGATGACTTGTGCTTTGTATTAGATGGTCTCTGATCCTTTTGTCCTTTCTTCCAAAATCGACATTCTTTCTTCATGTTCCTAGGTTTGCGACAATGAAAGCAGATGATCCTACCTCTCATTGATTTTGATCGGCCTCTCGATCTTGATCGCCCTTGCCAGCCTCGATCTATTCTCCTACCACGATCCGCTATAGCTAGAGCTTCTCCTCCCTGGTTTTCTGCAATTAACCTGCGTCGCAGTTCCTCATTCATTAAACTGCTACTAACATCATCAAACTTCAGGGTCCCTACAGTTGTTGAAGTGCTCATAGCTACAATTAAATTTTCCCAGATGTCTGGCATAGAACAAATTAGCAAAATAGCTCTAATTTCATCATCTAAAATGATTTTAACAGAGGCAAGCTGATTAGTAACAATATTAAATGCATTCAAGTGCTCAGCAACTAAAGGACGCTCCTTCATTTTGAGATTATAAAGCTTCTTCATCAAGAACACTTGTTTGATGTTGTGTTCTTCTCATATAGATCATGGAGCTTCTTCCATAATCCTTTAGCCATCTTTTCTCCGGACACATTGAAATACACATTCTTTGCTAAATATTGGTGGATTTTTGCAAATGCCTTTCTATCTAGCTTATTCCACTCTTCATTTGTCATCGATGAGGGTTTCTTTTTTGTGCCCTCAATTGGCAAATACTGATCCTTTAAAATCAGTATATCCTTCGTCTATGATTTCCATAGGGCAAAATTAGCCCCACTCAACTTCTCCATATCTATAATTGTTGTCTCCATTTTCAATCAAATTCACGCCCCAAAACACAAAAACTCCACTTAAAAATAAAACTTTAATTATTACTCTTTAAAATTTAGTAATAATGACTTTCCTCCTTTTAAAATACCCTTTTCAAAATTCCTGCTCCTTTTTAAAATATACTTTTCAAAATTCCAACATATAATTATATATGTTGCATAATAGATAAAAAAATATATATAATGTTTTAACCTTTTCACATTTCACACATACATATGTTGGTTTGAGAAAAAACTTGATGTATACGTGCAAGCTTGGTGTGAAAAAAAAACTTACGAGCACCACGTTTCAACTCCAAACTCCATGGATCTCCACGTTTCAAACTCCAGCAACACTTTTCAACATAGATCCACGACCTTGTTTTTCTTGCAGCAATTGTCTTTTAGTTCCAGTGTTCCTCGACTATTTCCTGGATAGATCCCTTTCCTGGACTGTCTTCTTTGTAGGGATTTCCGATTTTCTAGGCAGATCCTTCAATAGCTCCAGAGGTAACAACCAACGTTTTAACGAACGATACCAGAGTAAGGCGATGGCACTAAGCGGCTTGCATAGTGGATATTCGACCATAGCTCCAATACCAGTTGATAGTTCAGAGCATACATAACACACAACAGATTTATACACAGAGACTTAGATGGCAATAGCAAAGAATAATTTCAGAGACAGACAAATGGAGAAACAACAAGATTACTCAATCAGAAACAACGAAATAGATAAAACAATCACTGGAGAACAGAAATCACTTAGCATTATGTAATAAGCCTGGACCTTGGCTTGCATTCCTTGGCCAGAGAAATTACATATTTATAGAGGCTGAAGAAGGATCTAGAATCATGTATGTGATTCAGATGGAGATCTGGAATGATCTAGAAACTAATGGCGGCGTATGAAGATCTAGAATCTTGGAGATCTAGAAACTAATGATGGTGTAGAAGAATTTAGAATCCTACATGTGATTCATGAATTTGGCTTCACACTTAACAATAAAATAAATGGATATTATTTAATTAATATAAAACCATTTTTTGCACTAAAATTATAAAATTTCATATACATTTTTCTGTCATATGCTTTTTTATAAACTTTAAAAATATAAATTAATTCATATTTAATTATGTTAATAAGCATGTCTTATTTAGTATAAAGTTTCTGAAATTTTTATATAATTATCAATAATTGCTAGCATACTCATAAAAATTAATTGATTGGTAAATATAGAAAATTATCGATCCATAATAAACATCAAAACACTTCGAGGCAAGGATACAAACTTCGACTACATTAAAAAAAACTTGTGGTAAAACTAGATGAACGAAAACATATAACCAACTAGAGAGGAAGCACAGGCGACGATGGCGGATTTGAACGACGACAAAAAACTGACCCTCAAACACCCTAATAGAAATAGGGCAACAATGCCATCAGAAGAGTCGAGCCACGAACAAGACTTGCACCTAGAAGCAGCGACAACGAAACCAACTTCGGGAAAACATTGAACCTCTATTAATGATATTGACAAGCAAAGAAGCAGAAGTTGTAGTAGCGAGCATAGCTCCAAAATACACTCAAAACCTCCTCCAACAATGGCGACAAGCACTTGGAAAAGCAATTAGGACGTCGAGTCGATAGAAAACCAGGGAAAAGAAGCATGGAAAAGAAGGTTGTGATGGCTAGGGCATCCATTGAACCCTCTCCCCCCTCAATGCCTGCCTGTTTGCTCCATCAATGACTGACCAATATTCCTTTTCAATATTCTTAATAGTAGTTACAAATCACATGTTAAGATTTATATAAAAATTAGTTATCCTCTTTATCTTAAAATTAAATAATTAAAAAGAAAGGTTATATGAGCATAGGTTATAGTTTTTAAGGCATGTGGTATTAGTAAGCCATGGTATTGGTCCATGGTATTGTAACAAAGCCTATTTACAAGATAAGAATCTCCATGACAGAGTAAGGATAAATATTTATGGTTAAAAATATTGTTTTATAAATATAAAAAAACTTATATACTAATCTAGATCGATCTGAAGTATGGATCTAACTAAATTGAGAGGGATCAAATTTCTTTATGTGCAAACTTCTTCTAGAGTGCAAAATTTGAAAAAAGTATTGCATCCCTCTCATCTCATGATGGATCCCAATGACTCTCTCTATATATATCCAATGTGTATTGTTTTATTGTTTAAATTGTTTTTTTAAATGCTATGTAGAGTACATTGCGCACATTAAAATGGTTTTTTTGTTATTAATATACTTTTAAGTATACATATTAAAATAATTTATTGATAACCCAAATTAAATTTTTTTGTCATTCTAAATGAATTATACATATCCCTCTTATTATTCTTATTAGGAAGTACTTGAATTTATTTTTATTATTTTTTTAACTTTCAATTTTTCTTTGGACAATTGAAGATTTTATTATATATAGTAAAATGTTTTCTTTGAATATATATATATATATATATATATATATATATATATATATCGAGTTAGCATAGATCTTCAAACAAGTTATTTAAATCTCATGTGAAATATTTTTTAAAAGTATAAGGTTTAAATATCTTACACTTTTTTTTACTTCTAATTACTTTACCTCCTTTAAAGTTGATATGAAATCATATTACTTTATAGGAACTACTTACTAAACATACATGGCATTTTTTTGTTTTGTTTTTTACTATATTGGACATTACTTTTCTATTTAGAGAATATTTTATTCTTATTTTAAGTAGGAAATGTGTCAACTGGACATTGAATATGGAAAGAATTACACGTTGCCTTCATAATGAGTTGTAGAATAAATCTCTTTCCTCGATAAACTATTCTACTTAATAAATATTTTTATAATTAATAATATTAATAATTTAAGTTTAATATTTTTATAATTAATATTATTAATAATTTAAATAAACTTATAATTTAATTAATTTTCATAACCGAACTATTCAATTTATATAATTACACTTAATTAACTAAATAAATAATTAACATCTGAATAATACTTTAATTCGACCTTCAAGCCGGGAATTAGAAAGTAGAGCACTTAAATAACAAATGCATGCAAAGATGAGTGGAACATAACCGTTACCAATATGTAAAGATAATTGAAACCAGGTGCATAGGCTCTGGATATCCAGATGTTGAGAAGAAAAGAAGATTACATTGTTCTTTAAAGCAGTGGACTTTGATAGCTCCTTACATGGACACGCACGATTTCTCTCAGTTTCGGAAAAACCAAACACATTATTTAACCTAATACTGTCATCCAAGCCCGAAATCTGTGAAGATCCTAAGCTTGACAGGTAGCTAATTTAATTTTTATCCTTAGTAAGCCAGAGCAAACTATCCCCCAAAATTAAGTGACAATAAACCGATCCCTTGATCCGTACGTTGGGATGGCATAGAGCAGTGGCGTTATACATATTTCCATTTTTCTCCAACACCTCAACTTCCAGTGTGAAAGTCAATGTGCCATTGATAGAATGACAGTAGTACACCCCATATGGATACACCAAGCGATGGCAGGTCAATGGAGGGCGGTTTGAAGGGCCGGATAGTCTTTGAACAACTTTGGTTACCCTTGCTTTCTTTCCAGAGTCGCCTGTGAGCGCAGGGTGAGAAACAAGCTCAATATTATCAGAAGAACCCAAGTTAGAGAGCACAAATTCTGTCATGCCCTCAATCGATGTGGTGCACATCTTAAATTCACCTAGTGCGGGCTTCTCCTCGCATGCAATGAGGGTATCATTGATGTTCTTCGTCATATTTGATGTCCACGATATGCCAAAGGAAGAGACCACATCTGAAAGCGCTGTGCTGGCAAACGGGATGAGCTGTGATAGATTACGGGGTAAAAATGCCTTCCACGGACTGTAAAGGTCTGGCAATGTTATTTGTCCCCCTTCCCTCAACTCCTTGGTTGAAAAAAATATGTCACTCCTCACCTGTGATTCAAAATTACTAGCAAGAAACACAGACACTGGAACGAGAGTCTGATATACAGGTTGGGAACACAGTAAATTCGCAGAATTACAGAATTGAGTGGCATGGGAATGCAAATCTCCACCCTTTATGATTTTAGCGAATGTGTTCACCTCCCCTTGTGTGAGTGGAGATATACTTGCTGCTACTCTCTTGGGTACTTGAATGCTCGGGAATTTTTCTCTCCATAACTTCAATTGCATCTCTGCAACTTTATTTGTGCCCCCCACTACAACTTTATTTGTGTCCCCCACTGTGGGGAGGGGCATGACCAGCAACATTACCATGACTCCAAACAATTCCTGATAACACCAGTTAAGCACCATAAATATTACTTCATTTCTACAGATTTCAGAAAAAGCAACGAGGACTAGACTAACATTGGGTCCTGAAAATTCAACATGAGAGCAGAATAACATACAGGGTAATGTACAGCTTGGGAAGCAAAGAAACTTACCAAGAATAGCTTCATTGTTGCGATGTGCGACCTTCCTCTCAAGTTATTGGAACGAATATTGCGATTCTCCAAACGTTTGCAGCACTACCAGAGAGATAGATTAGTATAGAATATTGCGATTCTCCAAAACCAACTGCTTATAAATAATTCCGTGAGACGACGAGGGGCAGAGAGCAGTTGTCTGTAGCATCGGGATTTATCTATGTGCAAGTGGTGCTATTTCGTTCTCGATTGTATCGGGATTTATCCAGTTTGTTCAATTTTTCAAACTTTTACAGGACCTATCACAGTCATGCATTAGTACATTATTCATCATGACGTTTTGGAATTATTTTTGCCCATAGATAGTGGGCTACTTGATCAATGTGGGGTCTAGTTTCCACTAGATCCCCGTCAATGTAGGAAAAGGGCTGAAAGCCATCAATATAGAAAAAAATGAGGACTGTCTCCATAACTCCACGAAACCATAGGTCAACAGCGGCTGGCCAGCCATTATCAAGTTATATTTTTATTGCTTTCAAGGCGGCTTCCATGAAGACCTAATTGATTGCTTTCAAGGCGGCTTCCGGCTTCTTTACAAATGCCGGATCCCACAGTATTCGTCCACTGATGGCATTCGTCACAGCATTTGTCCGTGGCACTCTAAACACATTCCCATTGTATCTACTATTATTAGTCAAAGCACATGCCCATTGTATTGAAAAGAAATAATAGAGCCAAAATGAATAATTAAATATGGTGGCCAATGATATTTAAAATGATTTCGCTTTTGTCACGCTCTTAATTTTCGTTTTGTCGGACTGTCTCCTGTAAATCAAAAAGAGCCTAGTCCTTATATTGCAACATTGTCTTTTACGTTAGTTACGTTATTTTTAATTTACATGATAAAATTTATGGGGTTTTACTTAATGAATTTTTGACATATCATGTGTGTTTGTGATATACTAAACAATATTCCAAATTTGATAATATATTTGGAAATATCTATAGAACCCCATACAAATACGGACATAATACACCTTCCCAATTTAGAAAACCGCTACTTTAGCTAAGTATTATAGGTATCCATTTTTTCGTTAACAGTTTTTATACCCCTTTATATTTTTTCATTAACTTTGAGCTCCAATTTTTATACTTTCCAATATAAAAATCCTTCACTCCCTATATATGCCCCAATATATTATATCATTTTTTCCTCAATATATATCCCCCAATATAAACCCACGTGGTATAGTATTGCTCCCGCAGTGAAGCCCCGTGATCAAATCTATGTGAGTTATTTCATAGTTACTAAATGTTATGTTTGTTTGTTTCCTTATAAGGAATGTAGCATTATCAACATATAGTTATATAGAATTTTATTACCTTTTTGAACCATGCATATTTTGAATAAATTATTACCATGTTATGATTTATTTAGACTAACATATAATTGTTTGTGAATATTACGTTTTTTTGGTAAAGCATTTGCATTAAATATATTTATCATGATATATTAACCATGTCTAACCCCCATTACTAAAGGAAAAGGGTTTAGCCATGTGATGACTATGAAGAATACCTTACAAGGGTCAAAGTCGTAACTCTAGTTGAGAGTTGAGGGAGTCAAACCTAACTCTTAGTTGGCTATCAAGCTATGTTATAATTGGGTGACTATGAGGAAAAAGGGGTACCATTTTATTCGATTTTATCTTATTCCATAGTAAAAAAGAGAAACTAGAGTGGGAGTGAGAGAGACTAATAAAGGAAATTAGTCTTGCAACATCCTATCAAGCCATAAGGCTAACATGACTCCATTAAAGTCTCATCTCCTTTGTATTTGCATTATTTCCAATGCAAACAAAAAAGAGTAAGGCAACCTCACATTCTAGCTAGGTTTTCTCTAGTAAGGGTTTCTAAGAGCATAACCTTGTGTTCATTGTGGTTGGTGTGTGATTGTAATTCATTATTCTATATTTTCCACATTTTATCTATTTTATGCATAAACAACAAATCAATAATTAATAAATCCATAATCTAAACGAATTTAACCTTCATAGTATACATTTCAATTTTTTATCAGATCTATTGTGAAGAAATGTATACTAAAATATCCATAACAATTTACAAAATTGATAACATGGCATTCCAAGCGGACCTGTCACTTGAAGGTGGTGCCTTGTGAACACTAAAAGCACCTAGTTATGTCATACCATTGCTTAGTCTCAACATAAAACATAAAATCCTTTTATATTTATTCAAATGATATATATATATATATATATATACTCACATTCAATGGTGGTTAATGTATAGAATCTATAATATAGCTAGATGTGTGTGTGTGTGTGTGTATATATATATATACACATATACATATACATAGTCACATTCAATGGTGGTTAATGTATAGAATCTACAGTATAATTAGATGCATAAACTTTGTAACCCTAAAATCACTACATGTAACCATATATGTAACATATTTCACAACGATCAGCAGCCCAACTTATGTTGGATAAACCCATCAGCCTAATGGTATAGGGTGAAGTTTGTCAAAACTAAAGTTGTTCCATTGACACTAATCCATGTCAATCTATTAGTGCAATTGAAACATTCCTCGAAGACTTGATCATTGATGCTTCTACACACTCCTCCAAGGCCCGACCATTGGCACCAAGCTTGATCATCAACACTCTACATATTTCTCTATGGCCCAATCCATGTGCCATCAACTAAACTCTTTTCTAATGTGGAAATTCTTCTTCAGATCTAAGAAACTTTAAGGGTTAGATTTTGAGTCTGTGACACAATGGGAGGGGTTTATCCTCTTTCCTTCAATACTCTTGTCCCTCCAGCTCACTATAAATAAGGTTAACTTGAATTTAAGGATCGCAAGGTATTCTCCTACTCCGACTCTATCAATAATGTGGCCTAGTTGTCCAAATTGAAGTTAATAAACATCTTTCTTATCATATATCTTGATCAACTACTTGGAAAATAGATTGATGCATTTATTTACCCAAATATATATATTTTGTGTGTGTGTGTGTCTACACATGCTCGACATAACCAACCAATCATATATGGTGGACACTAGTGCACAACAGTAACAACCCTGGTGAAAATTCCATGTAACAAAGTTAATAAAGGAAAAATAATAACCACGTTTGATGGGACGCTTATTCCAAGTTGAATGTTGGGCAAGACATCCTAGTCTGGGTGTTCATTTGGTTTATTATGGCTAAGGAAATTGGAAAAGGAAATGGTTGAGGCTTTGAAAAGGCAAAATGGCATTTTTGGCACATTTATTTATGAAAAGAAAGGAAAATAGGAGAAAAGGGAGGTGAAAGGTCGCATGTTGCATGTGCGGAGGAAATTGAAGATCACGGGTTGCATGTGGGGAGGAAATTGAAGGTCACAGGTTGCATTTGAGGAGGAAATTGAAGGAAAATAATGGAAAATGAAGAAGTTAGATGCCTAATTGATAAAAAGGCTTCTGAGGATCAGTTTGTAACCTTTTGTCAGTTCATTTTTGGAGCTCTCCCATTATTCTCTTTCTCTCTCACTCTTGGAAACTTAGATTTGTCTTGGAGCATTTTGGCATTGGATCAAGAAAGGTAAAAAAGGCAAAAGGAAGGAAGGAGCAAGAAAGAAAGAGCAGGATCAAGCAGTTATTGTAGTACTATTTGCAAGTATTGTTTTGCATGTGTATTTTCCTTGCTAGATTTGGCATGCATGGTATTGCATGTGGTTCTTTTGTTGTTATGACATGGTTTTTACCTGGTGTGACAGTGTTTTCAGCCTAGCCTTGCCATTTCCGGATAGCCATGGTGTGATGAGGTTCTCATGTTTTGGTTGAACCTGATTTCCAGATGGATTTGAAGCTAAGTGAGGTGGATCTCTAAAAAGAGCACATGGCCTAGTGGTCCTCGAGCTAGATTGTGGATCATTGTAAAGCCATTGGCCTAGCAACCCCTGAGCCAAACGGTGGGTTGCAGTAAAGCTAGGAATTTGTTGCCTCGGTGAGCCTAAGAATCATTGTCGGTGAATGGCAGGATATACGGGAAAGCCAAGAGATGGATTGCTCTCTATTGGGCCTAGTAATCCTAGGTTGGGTTATGCAGTAAAGCCTGGAGAGCGTGTCTCGTTTTAGGGCCTTGTGATCCGGTGTGTATTGCGGTAAAGCCTGAGAGGCTAGGAGACAGGAAAATCCCTCATGGTGTAGGTGGAGAAATCCGATGGCATCCATGCTTATTTGGCCTAGTGATCGGGTGGAGGTCATGGTAAAGCCTATTATTACATGTTTATTGTGTTGGCCTAGTGATCCGGGATAGATTATGGTAAATCTTGGTTTCTATTGATGAAGGTGAGGTGGTTTAGCCTCAGGATGACCTGGTTAGTTCTTTTGGTTTGAGTCCCACATTCATGCTTGGAATATGGCACGGGGGTGAGTGGATGAAGAGAAATTTGTCTCAACCATTCTATGGTCGGGTGGAATTTGGTAGTCCCATCCCGGGTTTGGATTTTGCATCATCAATATAAGGTTATTTATCCTCATAATTCTATGAGTATTATATGGGTTTATATGTGGATCATATGGTTGTGATTTCTTTGGTATTTTTGTTGCCATTATGTTGGTTGTGTATATGTTTTATGATAGTGGATATATATGGCTCTCATCATGTTTTTATTTGTAAATGGATGAAAAATGTATCTATGACCTAATAGATGACAATGTAGAAAATGATATAAGGGAACAATCCTTCATAGCGATTCTCAGATAAGTATGAGACACCCATGCTTAAATTTGTTGTTTACATTGGTAGATTACATATTTGTGATATGTTTTATGAAATGCTTGTCATGGCTAGTAGGGGTCTGGTTAAGGGCTTGCTCGTATTTACATTTTCATCAGTGTTTCCCTATTATCTTTATGTTCTAAAGGTGTCATTCAATTCTGGGCAGTGATCTAGACGTTGGCATGCCTTGGCATGAGAGCATCCAAAGCCTCTTGGACACTATCAGGTCCATATCATGGGAGCGTCCGAGGGTCAAGTGGTCTAAAACCTCAGTGGGGCCCAGGGGCTAGGTACTTGAGTGGTTGGGATGGTTCCTGGGAATCTTGTAGCTGATGTGGAAGGTTTGTATGTTGTGTTTTCATCGATTCCACTTCCTTAAGGTCACATATGAGGTTGAATCCAATCATAGTAGCATCTCGTCACATGTTTACCCTAGTTGGATGGTTACTTGGGTAGATGTGGGATGACGGTGTTACAGAGTGGTATCAAAGCATGGTTCACCCCTCGAACTGGATGGGCAGTGTGTTGGTCATGCATTCATGTCATTTGCATGTGTGTCAATCATTCTTGTGGTCTATGTGCTTGTTTCATATGCATGGTGTTAGTCATGGTTGTAGTGATGTCACCGTGTGGAAGAGGATGTTGTTTTTATGAAGTATGTCATCATGAGCGTATGATTGGTTACATGATTTTTATGCTTTTGTATTGTCAGTGTACGTTGGTATGGTTGTCGTTGTCATGCATGAGGTCATGGTATGTGTTGTTGATATGGTCATGCATTAATGACTAAACTCTTGCTAGAATGATGGTTACATGGTTATATGTTTATGTATTATATGTCTATATTTTGTTATGATTATGTTATACATTTAGTGCATTAATTGGTTGATCTTGTAAATGAGATATCCTCCCCGAATTATGCTAAGGTACATTGGTTTTTTGTGATTTCATTTAGCTGACATAGTATGCCTTGTAGGAAAGAGATCAAATGACTAGCAGGATGGTAGACTATAAAGATTCTCCCTATGAATCAGATGAGCAGCGTGGTGTTGGGCACTCTTTTGATTAGGTAGACACATTGAGAAGCTTGAAGGAAGAAATAAGGAGTTGTAAGGCAGAAAATGACAAAATCATTCACGGACAAGAGAAACAAACATAGGTTAATGCTATACTCCTTCAAAGTTTGTCAAAATTGTAGCGACAAGGGCCACTTTGTATTAGCCATGGACAGGAGGAAAGAACTAATGGGGCATATGGAAGTAGGTTTCATGCTAGTCAAATTTTAGATAGAGATGACATGGTTAGAGATGGTATATTGTTGGATACTCCAGATTGGAGAGGTGATGGATATAGGTATTATTCTAGTTTTGGTTCTAATAGGCATCATGATCATCATTGTTAGCATCCTTACATGAGGAGTGATAGGGGATACTTTCTAGACGAGTTTAAGAAAGCAAAGTCAGCTAATTTTTATGGAGATGTGAAAAAAAAGGAAGATGCAGAGGCTTGGATACTTGGGATGAAAGAATTTCTTTGAGTTGCGTGAATACGCAGATAATATCAAGGCCAGGATAGTTATCTTCAGCCTGAGAAGTAAAGCAAACATATGGTGGGAAGATGTGAATGGGGTTAGAGACATCAGGACAGATGAATTGACCTTGCACGAGTTCTAGAGCTTTTCAGGAATAAGTACTTGTCAGAAAGGTACTACGACAGTAAGGCCAAAGAATTCAATGAGCTAAAGATGGGATTAATGAAAAATGAAGAGTACACAACTAAGTTCCTAGAGCTATTGAGGTATGTACCATATCTTAAAGATGAGAAGGATAAAGTTCAATGAATTTTCAGCAGATTTCCATTAGAATTTAGAGATTATATTGAGTATGATGAGCCTTAGTCACTTGAGGAAGTTATTGAGAAATTGAAGCATTTCTATGAATAGTCAAAGCATAAGAATGAATCTCAGCAAGGATGGTGAAGAAAAGGCAAAGGTAAAGGTAAATGGAAGCCTAAAAGAACAAGGCCTCAGAATGCAGATGAGAAAGAAAATGTGGCACCACAAAAGAGGTTCGATGCAGCTAGATAGGGACATGGGTCAAAACATCAACATAGAGGTGAGGATATTGGTTCGTTGGAGTGTTGTACATGCGGTAAGGAGCACCTTAAGAGAGGTTTTCCACAGAATCAGGGTGGTAGGCCTCAGATATATAGTGCACAGGAGGCACAGAGTGTTGGGGATATTGGTTAGAGCATTCTTTGTATTTGTGTAGCATTGATAACAAACAGCAGACGATCAGGAATCTATCATTGAGATCGATGGTAAGCTTTGTGATCAAGTTATTTCTATTTTGATTGACCATGGATCTAATTATAGTTATGGTAGTCTGGACTTGGTGCATAAGTGTGGTTTGAGTAAGGAATTACATGAAAAATCCTGGTTAGTGCAGTTGGCTACATGTACAAAGAGGTGATTTCATCATTGGGTAAGAGCTTATGCATTTGATTTGAATGGTATGCCTACCGCAACACATTTGAATATATTACCGTTGGGATCATACAATTGTTGTTGAGCATGGACTGGTTGTACCTTCATAGGACCAAGATGGATTGTTATTACAAATCCATTGAGTGTGTGGATGACAATGGGGAACCAAAAGTCTTACATGGAAAGAAGAAAGCCACATCAGTTAGGATGGTGACAGCCATACGTAGTCACAAAAAAGGGTGTATGTTATTCACAATGCACATTTCTAGTGACAAAGGTAAGGAAGTTGAGGATGCAGATGTTTTGAGAAGGTACCCAGTTCTACCGTAGTTTTAGGATATATTCCGTGAGGAGATTTTAGAGTTGCTACCTCACAAGGAAGTAGACTTTTCTATTGAGTTAGTGCCAGGGGAATCTCCAGCATAAAAAGCACCTTACAATATGAGCACACCTGAGTTGGTAGAGTTGAAGTTGTAGTTGAAGGAAATGTTGCACAAGGGATACATTAGGCCAAGTGTATCACCATGGGATGCACCGGTATTGTTTATGAAGAATAAATATGGTACTCTTAGATTATGCATTGACTATGGGCGGTTGAACGAAGTGACTATCAAGAATAGGTATCTGTTGCCGAGGATTGATGACTTGTTCGATCAGTTGAAGGGAGCAGCAGTGTTCTCTAAGATCAACTTGAGGTCAAAATACGATCAGGTACGCATCAGAGAGGAGGAAATTTAGAAGATAGCTTTCTGGAACAAGTATGGGCATTATGAGTTTGTTGTAGTTCCATTCGGTCTGACTAATGATCCAGTTACATTTATGTGCTTGATGAATAGTGTGTTGCATCCATATCTGAATAAGTTTGTTATTGTGTTCATTGATGACATATTGGTATATTCTAAAAATGAGTAAGAGCATGCCGACCATTTAGCAGCAGTGTTGAGGTTGTTGAGAGAGCATCAGTTCTATGCTAAGCTCAACAGGTGGAGTTTCTTTCAGACTGAGGTACACTACTTGGGACATGTTGTTTCAAAGGAGGGCATAGCAGTGGATCCAGAAAATATAAGGGCCATCACGGAGTGGGCAGCTCCTAGAAATGTAGATGAGGTGAGATCCTTCATGGGGTTGGCAGGTTATTACAGGAGGTTCATTACGAACTTCTCACAAATTAGTTATCCTATTGCATCATTGCATAGGAAAGGCAAGAAGTTTGAATGGACAGAGAAGTGTGAGGCCAGTTTTGAGCAGCTTAAGCAGTTTTTGACACATGCACCAATGCTACAGATTGCAGAACCAGACAAAGAGTTTGTAGTATGTACAGATGCTTGCAAAAGAGGAATTAGTGGAGTCCTTATGCAGGAAGGATAAGTGGTATACCATGAGTCATGAAAACAAAATGAGCATGAGCATAACTACCCAACACATGATCTTGAGTTAGCAGTGATCATACATGCATTGAAGATGTGGAGGCACGATCTTCTTGGCAGGAGGTTTGTATTGATGAGTGATCACATTAGGTTGAGGTATTTGTTTGACCAACCGAATTTGAATGGCTGAAAATCTGGATGGTTGGCCATGATCGGTGAGTTTGACTTTGCGATCAGGTACGTCAAAGGAAAGGAGAATAGGGTGGCAGATTCTCTTAGCAAGTGGGTACAGTTAAATCACTTAGTAACTATGAGCTCCTATGGGACAGACTTACAGGATATGATCTTGCAGGTAAGTCAGCAGGATGTTAGGTATATGGAGATTGTGCATAGGTTGCAGTAGAGTACAGGTACATGTACATGTACAGGTACAGGCACATGAAGTGGTACATGTACATGTACAAGTATAGGTAGTAGTAAAGGTACAGGTATAGGTAGTGGTACATGTACAGGTATAGGTGCAGATGCATAGGATGTGGACTATTGTCTTACAACAGATGGATTGGTTAGATTTAGGGATAGGATATATGTGCCATACAGTAGTGAGCTCAAGAAGGTGACCTTGAGAGAGTTTCACACAAAATAATATTCAAGTCACCTAGTCTATCAGAAGACATTGACTGCAGTGAAGAAATTTTATTATTGGCTGAATCTGAAGAGGGATGTAACAGAGTTTGTGGCTAGGTGTTTTGATTATCAGCTTGTGAAGGCATAGTGTAAGCATCCAGGTGGACTGCTATAGCCAATTATGGTTCCTGAATGGAAATGGGAGGTCATTTCCATGGATTTTATCACAGTTCTGTCAAGGACCGTGAGACAGCATGATTCCATCATGGTTGTTGTGGATAGGTTGACGAAGTTTGCGCACTCCATTCTAGTGAAGTCTACATTCTCAGCTAGTGATGTAGTACAGGTATTCAACAGAGATGTGGTCAGATTGCATGGTGTTCCAAAGAATATTATGTTAGACAGGGATGCAAAGTTCATTTCCAAGTTTTGGAAGGAGAGGTTTGCAGGTTTGGGCACAGAGTTGGCCTTTAGTATAGCTAATCATCTGCAGACAGATGGACAAATTGAGAGGGTCAACAAGATATTGGAGGACATGTTGAGGATGTATGTGATGCATCAACAGTGAAAGTGGGAAGAGAATCTTCCACCAGTAGAGTTCTCTTACAAGAATGGTTATCAGGAATTTTTGAAGATATGTCCATTTGAGGCATTGTATGGACGGAGTTTCAATACTCCCATCATTTGGAGTGATATAGTTAACATGGTGTTGATTGGACCGGACATGTTGGCGAACACGGAACATGAAATGCAAGTAATCAAGAAGAAATTGAAGGTAGCACATGATAGGAAGAAGAGCTTTGTAGATCGAAATAAGTTGTTCAAGGAGTTCCAGGTGGGGAATAGGTGTATTTGCGCATCAAACCAAAAAAGATCTCCTTGCAGATTGGAACATGTGCCAAGATGGCACCATGGTTTTGTGGACCTTTTAGGATTATTGAGAGGATTGGGCTAGTAGCCTATCGACTTACACTACCTTGGACAGTGAAATTCCATGATGTTTTCCATGTGTCATTACTTAAGAAGTATGTTAAATATGTTGATCGTGTGATTGACTAGATTGTATTTCGGGTGGAAGCAGATGGAGAATTCCATCTAGAGCCTCAATGTATATTGCAGAAAAAGGTGTGCATGATTCAAAACCGAGAAATCAAGAAAGTTAAAGTGCAGTGGAAGTACTTTAGGCCCGATGAACCTACATGGGGGATGGCGGATCAGATGCAGGCTATGTATCCTTCATTGTTTGCTTGTTGAGGCAAAGCAGTTTTGGAATGATGTTTTGGTATATGTCTTTGGTATATGTTTTGGTACATGTTTGATGATGTTTGGGTATATGTACATATGTATATGGATGTAAATACCTCCATAAAATGTGTTATAAAGCTCCAATAAGCGGTATGGTTGTCATGTCATTATAATTGTCATGTTGTTATGTTATCATGTTAGTTTTCTTTTCAGTAGGATGATCATTGTAAATACTTCATCGAGCTATGTTATAAAGCTCCATGGGTAGTATGTTTTATTTTTAGCAGTTTTGTTGAGGTATAGGTGTGGTTGAACAATGAGGACAGTGTCCCCCAAGGGGGGGGGGGGTTCTATAATAGCCCTGGTGAAAATTCCATGTAACAAAAGTTAATAAAGGAAAAATAATAACCACAGTTGATGGGATACCTATTCCAAGTTGAATGTTGGGCAAGACATCCTAGTGTGGGTGTTCATTTGGTTTATTATGGCTAAGGAAATTGGCAAAGGTAATGGTTAAGCCTTTGGAAAGGCAAAATGACATTTTTGGCACATTTATTTATGAAAAGAAAGGAAAATAGGAGAAAAGGGAGGTGAAAGTTCACAGGTTGCATGTGAGGAGGAAGTTTAAGGAAAATAATGGAAAATGAAGAAATTAGAGGCCTAATTAATAAAAAGGCTTCTTAGGATCAGTTTGTAACCTTTTGTTAGTTCAATTTTGGAGCTCTCTCTCACTCTTGGACACTTAGATTTTTGTTGGAGCATTTTGGCTTTGGATCAAGAAAGGAAAAGAAGGCAAGAGGAAGGAAGGAGCAAGCAAGGAAGAGCAGGATCAAGCAGCTAAAGCAAGATTCTTTGCAGGCATCAATTTTCATGTGTATTTTCCTTGCTAGATTTGGCAAGCATGGTATTTCATGTGGTTCTTTTGTCGTTATGGTATGGGTTTTTCGAGGTGTGATAGTGTTTTTAGCCTAGCCTTGACATTTCCGGATAGCCATGGTGTGATGGGGTTCTCATGTTTTGGTTGAGATGGATTTTCGGATGGATTTGAAGTTGAGTGAGGTGGATCTCTGAACGATAGAGCACATGGCCTAGTGGTCCCTTAACCGGACTGTGGATCACGGTAAAGCCACTAGCCTAGTAACCCCTGAGCCAGACTATGGTATGAATCTCAAATATAATAGAGGTAGTTTGTATCACCATGTCAATGAAGGAGAAAAGTAAAAAAATAAATGAAATGCAAATAAATACTTCATGTGTTAAAGGAGAAATTGATAATTTTAAAAGTGTGTGACTAAGGTGGTGAATGCAGGATTGGGAGGCGAGCAAGTGCTGGACTATGGTGGAGAGTGCATGACTAAGGTGGTGATTGCAGGTTTAGGGAGATGCATGTTGGACAAGGGTGTTGAGCATCATTGGTTACTTGGAGGTGGTACATGACGACCAAAAGGTGACATATTATCTGTCCTAGCACTGGTAGCAGTGTATTATAAAGATTGTTTAGCAAGCAGGTCGTATAAACAAAGTTTTTAATATTTACTCTGTATGTATCCTTAGATCAGTACCACACTAAGGAAGCACATGGTGGGTTTCACTTTACAATCTTATGGTCACTAGTGTTTCTTTTAAGTTTTTCGTCCTCATATGGTTTTCGTCATCTTGATATTGTTCTCCATTCTCAGTTTATATATTTATGACCATCCCTGTGGGATGTTTCACCAACGCTCTCTGGAGATTATCCAAATTATTCTGCTCTTGTTTATAGCTATTTTCATCTTATATCTCATTTTCATAGAACATGTCATTTATCGTCACTAGAGGCCATATGTTTGGGTGGAAATGTTTTCTAAAGATAATAAACCCAACAGAAGACTGTGATTTAGAGGTCCCCCTGAACCAGTCCAAGATATATTTCTTATGGAAGAAATGGCTAGGTTCTTTTATATATCTCGACCATGCAAAGAGCTTGGTTTCAAATGTTGTCATAAGTGGTGGAAGTGTTGGGTGTGCTAGTTTTACTATTGTTGTGAACAAAATCTCATCTATTTTCTTACGGTCTCCATTTCTCCATTACATTTTTGGTTGTTAAGTTTTCGCCTACTGAGTCTGTTTTTTGCTGAGGGTGGTGTATCTGGTTTTCTCGGCGAACAATCAGAGATTTGAATATCTGAGACTTTGTTTTGAATGGGCTCCTCGATCTGCTGACCACATGTCTTTTATCATTGTTGGAAGGGATTTGGGTGACTTTGTTTCTAATAATCTCAAGGTGATGGATATTAGTCCTATTCCTTTGATGGTGGCGAATATATCTTGCACAATTACATATTTATTACGTTGTTGGTGGGGTATCAATTGTGGACGTGCATATTACATATTCTATTTTTCCCATCCTCATTTTTGGTGGCTCCCGTGTATATTCACCTCAGGTAGTGGGTATGATCAATTTTTCATTTATTGTTGGGTGTTATTATACATGCATATTTGGGTCTATTTTTGGATACGACACGGCTCCTTAACTTTGATCCATAGTGGGCGATATGGATCTACCCTCTGCTGTCGCATCCACCTTCTTGGGATTGTAAGCGTCTTGTTATACTTCGTCATGCCCTCTCGATCTATATTCTCTTCTTTCTCCTTTATAGTCTTTGACCGGATACCTACCCTGATTTGGCAGCTGGTTCCTCGCTATATGTCCCTAACATCTTCCTTTTAATATTTTCCCTCTTTGCACATGGCCCACTTGGTTGCTTTTGTAGCCTCTTTGGACACTGATGTGTCGTCACAGGAGGATTTCTTACATGCAACCATTGCTATGGAAAGATCGCACCTCCCTCATCTCTCTACGTTGCCTTACCCTACTAGCATTGGTTTCTTGAACATTACCCTACCCAATGCATTTATCATAGGTGGAATTCAAGATACATCTGGTTCTATTGATCATTCATTTCCCTTGGGCGGTAATCGACAAGGCGCATGACCACATGGTAAATACATCAAACCCTCCTCTGGTACTAAACTCCTTAGCTTTGGATATTATTTAATGTGGAATCGTGTTTCCAGTTTATAGAAGTGAGCTTTGGTGGGAAGGTGGTATTTTGCAGACATGAAGGAACATGATAAGAAAAATACTTATGAATGGTTTGTACAACTTTCATTTCCTACACCAGAAAGATTTAGATTTTATCGGGAACATTCCATGGGTTCATTTACGTAGTTTCCTCCACCTGCATAGCTGGTATATGGGGTTCAATCCCTTTCGAGACACACCCAGAAATAATTTTATTTGGGTTAAATTGTCAGGCCTCCCACAGGAATTTTTTACGTGTAAGGTTCTCATGGAGTTGGAAACTCTATTGGACATTTTGTGTATGTTGATCCAAAATTTATGGGTGTCAGTGATAAACAGGTTGCTTGGATCCATTTAGAAATGGGTTTCTCTAGCTGACTTCCTGGACAAATTGACTTGGCATGGAATGAATATGTTCACCATCAGCAACTGGATTACTGGTGTATCCATTTTAGATTCATGTTATGCCATCATACCGGACATATTTTGGAACATTTCCCAAGAATATTTTCTCGCAAAGGACAACATAGACGCAGAGGCGATGGACGCAGGGACTGCAATTTGGATGTTGCATATGGAAAATTGGAACACTTAGGTACTGAAAACAAATTTGATAAATCTCCTGCTTGCATTGATATTCATTCCTCCCCCTCTTTCATTTCCCCTCATCCTCTCCCTAACATTTTTCCACCCCTCGTCAACCTCTATCAGAGACCTTCTCTCATTCCATCTTAGCTGCTTAATTCGCCTACCAGGGATCAACATATTACCCCTCTAGGACTTGACCTATCAAACTCCTCTCTGTAAATCCCTCTAAGGTGACTTTCTCCACCTAGCACCATCATCTCGACCTCTCCTCCGTTAATTCCTTCCTCTCCTCGATCTCCCTCGCAGTCGCTGAATGGGGCTGACTTTCCCTCCACAATTCTATGGATAGCAACCTTGATTTTATTTTGGCCAACCACTCTCTTGATCTGGCATCTCTCATTGTCCATAAGGGAGCCCCTCATCCCACTCCTATCCCTATATTTCCTAACTCTGCTCGCAATGTCACTATCTGTAAAAAGGGGAAGCGTGGACCTCGGTTTCCAAATCCGCGAGACTCTGAGGATCTACATGATATTCCCATCACCTTTATTTTCACTTGGGTTCTTAGAGATATATAGCCTAATGCCTCTCTTATGCTATGAACTGCCTCTCCCTGAACTTGTGTGGCCTGGGGGGCCACTCCAAGCTCCTATCCCTCAAGCACCTCTTCCACTCTACTCACCCTTTTCTTATTTTATTACAGTAGACAAAGACTATAAATGATAAAGTTTTGAATTACTTCTACAAAATCTTCCCGGAATGGCATATGGTCATTGTTAATTCTCGTGGTCTTTCTGGAGGTATGGTCGCTCTCTGGGATCCTAGATGGACCACTAGGTTGGCCTATAAATTTTTTGAAGGAGTTCTCCTGTCTGGTTACATATGGGGGTTGTTGCTAGCCACAACACCTACCTACTTTAGCCTGACATTTTTTTCTTCTTTATTTGGGTGCACTTAGACTGGCAAACCCTTATCAATCTTTTTTTCTTTTACATGGCAAGCCTACCTAAGTCTGCCCTTATTAGATCCAAGGGCTCAGATTAAACTATTGAGCTCCTTTTTATTTACTCTACCTATCTACTTAACTGCCAAGATTAAACAGTTTGGTCAGATTTTATTCTCTATCTCTACAGCATGAAATTGAAAAATGAATGAGCCAAGTTTAAATAGTTTGACTCTTCATCAATTGTGGCATAAGTTTAACAAGTTGCACACAATTTCTTATTACAGAAAATGAAATAGTAGTGGCATTTAGACTTGCACAATTTCCTGGTCTATTTTTGTTTGGGGTTCATTTCTTCTTATTTTTTGACCATTTTTATTCTTTTTACGCTTTTATTTTTCTTTTAGGGAATATCCTCTTTACATTTTTTAAATTTTTTGATTTTTTGACAATATGGAAAACCTTTGCAACAAGGAAAGGTATGAACATATTACATAGCTCATCAAGTCAATCATGAAATATGACACCTATTGGTATAGGAGCATAACATTGGCTCCACTTGGGGATGGCTTTTCCTGGTGGAAAGTCAAGAACAACAGGTCAGATGGCCTTCTGAATGACTTTGACTGTGCTCTAAAATCTCCTTCTGCTAGTTGCTTTATTATATGTATGACAGTAACACTTTTGAAGCTTAGGGCCTTCTCTTCGGGCTTCAACTCCAGCAAGTTACTATCCAATCCAAACTGTGACATTACCAAGGATATAGTATGTACATGTTAAAGTAAGAATACATTAAAAAGTTGGATCAAAGTAATGTTTCAGCATCTGACCATTAACTGGCCCTTCTTCTGTTTCTATACCATCCAAGTTCTTCAGAAAGTAAGTATTATTCCCTTGCAAGGCCTGGATAATAAAAGGTCCTTTCCATAGGAAGTCAAACTTCCCATGTTTTCCTTTATCCTCTCTCCTAGAATCCCATCTTAAAACTTTTCCTCCAAGGTAGAAATATTCTGCCTTGGTTCTTTTATCAAATATTTTCTTAAGTTTCTCTTGTAATACTTGGGATCTTTGATACACTTCTTCTCTAGTCTGCTGCAGATGGATGGTCTGGTTTATTCTCCTTTGAATATCATTGGGTTCCACTTGAGCTTCCTGAAGTAATTTCATTACAGGAACTCCTAAAGATGAAGGAAATATAGCATCCATGCCATAGACTAGTTCATAAGGACTAGTTCCAATTGATTTCTTTGTAGTGAGTCTGTCTGCCCATAGTGCATTAGTAAGTTTCTTATGCTAATTTTTCTTGTTTTCTTCCAATAATTTCTTAATAATATTAATTAGGCTTTTATTGGAAGACTCGGCTAGACCATTACCTTGAGGGTAATAGGTTGTGGAATGGCCTAAAGTGATATGGTATTTATTACAGAAACTTATCATCTTCTTGGATTTGAAGGCAACAACATTATCAGTTATGATCTTTTCAGGACAGCCAAATCTAGACAATATGTTGGTTTCTAAGAATCCTATAATCACTGTGTCATTGTCTTGTCTGGAAGGAATGGCTTCTATCCATTTGGTGAAATAGTCTGTGGGAGTTAGAATCCATTTATGTTGGCCAGAAGAGGGAGGCTGGATTTCTCCAATGAAGTCCAAACCCCATTGCTAGAAGGGCTTTTCAGTGGAAATTGATCTTAGGGGTAAAGGTAATAGTTTTCTCCTGCCTTCAAAAATTTGACATTTATGGCAAGCAGTGACAAATTTCTTTACATCAGCGAACAAGGTTGGCCAATAAAATCCATCCCTTAGGATTTTGTCTGCAGTTGATTTCCAGTAAAAGTGTCCACCACAGTCTCCTGCATGAAATTCTTTGAGAACCTTGTCAGCTTCTTCCTTTACTAAACAATTCAATAGAATACCTTCATGTTTTTTCCAAAAGAGAGCATTATCTAGAATACAAAATTTTGAAGCTTTCATTTTTAAAAACCTTTTCTTTGTTGAGAATGCAACAAGATGATGGAGCTTAGTGGAAAGAAGTCGCCTTCACTAAGTGGGCCCGCAGGCTATTTTTGGCGCAAAGTCTATTTTTAGACTATGTCTATTTTTAGACATATGGATCATGGTCTATGAGTTGCAGTATGTTATTTGTGGATGATTGGTCATGTTGGTAAAAATAGATGGACTTCTATTTTTAGACATATGGGCAGGTTTCTATTTTTAGACTGCCAGGCTGAAAATAGAAAAGTCAAATATTATTATCTCATAATAATATTTGGACTATAAACATTATCTTATCCTCTTGGAGCACTTCAGTTTGAGCTACAGATGTGGCACATGCAGCTGTCAGAAGGAAATATGATTTTCTTATGGGTCAGTTGAGCTATTGCATGCAGGACTTCAGTTAGAACTCATGTGGTTGAGTTTGGTGGAGTTGATTGTGGAGTTGATGGAGTTGTGTTCAGTTTGACTTGGTTGAACTAGTTGTATTCAGTCTAACTAAAGAATACTCTAGTAATGAGTTGTGTGAATTAAATATTAATTAATTCACTAACTATTAACTCATAAAGCAACTGAAGAATACATCAGTTAACTCAGTGCATGGACAGTTCAGTGGAGACAGGTGTTAGAGGTTGAGATTTCTATCAGTTGTGACTATAGTTGTGCATGAGATCTTGCACAATCAACGGGATTGAGTTATGCCAATGAGGACTGCGCAGTGTGGGCCAATACCAAGGTAATTGTAGCCTGTGCTCACATGATTTTCACTTTGGATTGTGCAATGGAGGCAGGCAAAGCAGCGGTGGAGATTTGAACCTGTGACTTGTTCGGATCTGAGCTAGTTTTGTGTGTAACAGGTGGAGATAGTACTGAGTACTTGTGAGGAGTATTGTACTATGTATTGTTACATGTTCTCAATCATTATAATATACAGATAGTGTGGGGTTTTCAGCTGTATGCTTTCCCCGTGTTACATACTGTGTTAATGTGTGCATGCGATTGATGTTTCATTGTTTTTGATGCTACTAAATTGATGATCAACGTAGAGGAGATTATGTATTGTGCATGTATTCCACAATAGTGTATAATCGGGATAATCTCTGTGAATAAGTGTTTAATTATTCGAAATTTCTACATGGTATCAGATCTGTTGATCATCAAATCTATTATTCAGTAAGTGTTTACATCTTATTTCTTCAGGCAGAGTCTGTAATCGGGCCAGGTAGCCTCTGGATTCATCCTTCCTTTGGAAGGTGAGATATCCGGTAAAATCCCATACAGTCAATCTCTGTACGAGAAATAATTTGTTCTCACGAATTCTAGATCAGAGGCGGTTGAGTTTGGAGCTGGTGGAATTCAAATTTGCAACAGTGTTTTCTTGGTATCAATGTGGCAATGTATTTCAACGGATTGCGATTGGAGTATGCTCTTGAGGGCAGCTCGAACTATATTGCATGGAAGGACAGGATGGAGGCGGTGTTAGATGATAATGGGCTGAAGGATTTCATAGAGGCTGAGGTCCCAAAGCCTACTGATACTGCGCAAGTTGATGCTTGGCAAAAGAAGACAGCAAAGTGTCGAAGGATTCTGTTGGAGGGCGTGAAGGATCACATTGTGTCCAGCCTGCATGGAAAGGCTTCTCCATACTTTATGTGGAAAGCGTTGACAGATCTATTCCAAAGCAAGAGCGATCAGAGGAAGCTGGTGCTCAAGGATAAACTCAGAAACATTAAATGTGAGAAGGGAGACAGTATGCCCAAGTATCTCACGAAGTTCACTCAGTGCAGGGATGAGCTGGGAAGTGTGGGGGTGACTGTCGATGATGAGGACTTGGTGAGCTTGGCTCTCCTTGGTCTTCCGAAGAGTTGGAATTCCTATCAGGACTCTGTCAATGGTCGGGAGAAATTGCCAGGATGGGAGAGACTTTGGTCAGATCTTGTGCAGGAGGAGATCAGGCGGAATACCAGGGACGGATCTTCATCAAAGGGACCTGATGAAGAAAATTGCACTTTGGCTGCCAAAGCAAAGAAGGGGAAGAACAAGAAAGCTTCTCATTCCGGTGCGAAAGGCAAGAAGCAGGACATGTCCAAGGTGAAGTGTTTTCACTGTCACCAGCACGGACACTATGCCACTAATTGTCCGCAGAAGAAGAAGAAGAAGAAGCAAGCTGCTAGATCTGCAGTAGGGGAGGCTCTAGCCTCGCAGTTTGAGCTTGATTTTTCATTGATCACATGGTTGGTTTCAAGTGTGATGGGATCGGTGTTGTTCTTGGACAGTGGTGCGTCTTTTCACATGACAGGAGATCGAGATTTGTTTTCTGATCTGGAGGAGAAAGATCTTGGAGTGCACATCGAGATGGGCGATGATGGTAGATACAGTGCGACCGGTATCAGTACCATTTCCTTTGAGAGGGAGTCTGGTAAATCCTTCGTATTGAAGGAAGTGATGCATGTTCCAGGATTGAAGAAGAATCTTATCTCTGTGGCGATGTTAGAAGACAAGGGATATGATGTTGTTTTCAACAAGGGAAAGGCTTTCCTGCACAGTAATACAATTGGAGAAACCCGGAAGATAGGGGTTCGAGTGAGGAACCTTTATCAGTTGCATGTAGATGGCTGCGCAGCAATGGCATGCAAGGCAGAAGGATTGGTGAGCCGGGATGATGGCGAGCTGTGGCACAGGAGATTGGGTCACCTTCACCATGGAGCCTTGAATATACTGCAGCAGATCACTACTGGGCTTCCTAAAGGCACTCTTGCACAGTCAGATCAGTGCAAGGGGTGTACTTTGGGAAAGTTTGTGAAAGCCACCTTTCACGAGAAGGATAGCCGCGCCACGACGATCCTTGAGAGAATTCACGTGTGGACCTTTCTCAATAGCTTCGACAACAAAACACAGGTATTATGTGATCTTTGTTGATGATTTCTCTCGTAAGTGCTGGCTCTTCTTCATGTAGAAGAAGAGCGAGACATACTCAAAGTTCTGTGAGTTCAAAGCACTGGTCGAGAAGGAGTCGGGGAAGAAGGTGAAGGCTCTTAGGAGCGATAATGGTGGTGAATACATCTCTGGCGAGTTCAAGGACTTTTTCAGCATAGAAGAGATTCGAAGAGAGCTCATAGCCCCCCATAACCCACAGCAGAATGGGGTTGTTGAGCGGAAGAACAGAACAATCGTGGGTGCTAGACGGGTGATGTTGCATGATCAGGACCTACCCCTTCACTTGTGGGCAGAGGCATGCAATACTGCAGTATATGTGCAGAACCGTTGTCCTCACAGGATACTTGGCATGAGTACACCCGAGGAGGCTTATTCTGGTAAGAAGCCTGATCTTTCTCATTTGAGGATTTTTGGTGCTAACGTTTACATGCATGTGACGAAGGATGGCAGGAAGAAGTTGGAGCCGACCGCAGAGGTTGGGATATTTGTGGGGTACACTGATACGCCCCACAACTATCGTGTGTATTTGCCAGATAGTGGCAAGACTATTTTGCGACGGGATATAAAATTTCAGGAGGAGAAAGCCATGAAGTGTTTGCTTGAGAGGGAGCCACACTTGTATGCAGATGAGGAGCTATTAGTTCCTAAAGATGAGCTTCAGGACGTGGATCAGCCACAGGACGAAGTTCATGGAGTGGAAGAGACCACTCATGCAGCGCCAACCATCAGAGGGCGAAAGCGCTTTACAGAAGCTGAGCGACTGGCTCAAGATGCAGAGAAGGTTGTAGGACCACCTACAACTCAACGTAGACAAAGACAGTCACCTGATCGGTACATTGGATACATGGCTCTTGTGAGAAAATGTGTTGTGACTGAGCCATCCTCTTTCGAGGAAGCTGTGGAGGATCCCGCATGGGTAGATGCCATGGTGGAAGAGTATGATTCGATTGTCAGAAATAGTGCATGGGAGATTGTCCCAAGACCGGAAGGGAAATCAGTGGTGGGTTCGAGATGGATCTACAAAGTTAAGCAGGCAGCTGATGGGAGTGTGGAGAAGTACAAGGCAAGATTTGTTGCCCGAGGCTTTTCACAGATAGAGGGGATCGATTATGAGGAGACCTTTGCACCTGTCGCAAGGTATTCTTCCATACGGACGATTCTTTCTCTCTCAGTGCAGATGGGGTGGCACATTCATCAAATGGATGTGAAGACTGCGTTCCTCAATGGAGTCTTTGAGGAGGAGGTGTACATTGAGCAGCTCGAAGGTTTTGAGATCTTCAACAGCGAGTTGCATGTGTGCAGGCTCAAGAGAGCATTGTATGGGTTGAAACAAGCACCACGTGCTTGGTACACATGGATAGACAGTTATTTCACCGGACTTGGATTCTCCAAGAGTGAGGCGAATCCAAACCTATACCAGATTGTGGTGGAGGGTAAGTTGCTTATCATTGTACTTTATGTAGATGATTTGATTCTAACAGGTGATGAGCTGTTGATACTTTCATGCAAGGATGATCTTGCTAAGGAGTTTGAGATGAAGGACTTGGGCCTCCTTCATTATTTCCTGGGATTGGAAATCTGGCAGCGCAGTGATGGACTATTTGTTTCTCAGGGTAAGTATGCTCGGGAGATACTGGAGAAGTTCAACATGCATGGCTGCAAGCCTGTTGATACTCCTCTTCCTGGAGGTTGGAGGAAGGAGGATGCCACTTCAGCAGAAGAAGTGGATGCCACTGTTTATCGACAGTTGGTGGGGTCGCTTATGTATCTGGTCAATACACGACCCGATATATGCTATGCTGTTAACCAGCTTTCACAAGCTATGGTTAAGCCAACCAAGCTCTTCTGGAAGGCAGGCAAGCATGTATTGCGTTATTTGAGAGGCACATCGGGATATGGATTGTGGTACAGATAGGAGGATGAGGTGAAGCTATGTGGCTTCACGGATGCAGATTGGGCAGGGAGCCCAACGGACAGAAAGAGCACATCAGGAGGGGTCTTCAGTATCGGGTCGACAACAGTTTCTTGGTACAGCAGGAAGCAAAGATCCGTGGCACTCAGTTCAGCAGAGGCCGAGTATATTGCAGTAAATTTGGCTGCATGCGAGGCTATATGGATGAGGAAGATCCTGGACGGTTTGTTCGGTTCTTACTTGGAGCCTACTGTGATTTATTGTGATAACCAGAGTTGCATTAAACTCTCAGCTAATCCAGTATTTCATGATAGATCTAAGCATATTGACATCAGGTACCATCATATCAGAGATTGTGTGCAGCAGAGAATCATGTTACTTTCATACATTCCAATGGAGGATCAGGATGCTGATATCTTGACAAAGGCACTCACCAGGAGCAAATTCGAATACCATCGAGGCAGGATAGGGGTTGCTGATAATCCATATCTTGTTGAGAGGGAGTGTTGAGAATGCAACAAGATGATGGAGCTTAGTGGAAAGAAGTCGCCTTCACTAAGTGGGCCCGCAGGCTATTTTTGGCGCAAAGTCTATTTTTAGACATATGGATCATGGTCTATGAGTTGCAGTATGTTATTTGTGGATGATTGGTCATGTTGGTAAAAATAGATGGACTTCTATTTTTAGACATATGGGCAGGTTTCTATTTTTAGACTGCTAGGCTAAAAATAGAAAAGTCAAATATTATTGTCTCATAATAATATTTGGACTATAAACATTATCTTATCCTCTTGGAGCACTTCAGTTTGAGCTACAGATGTGGCACATGCAGCTGTCAGAAGGAAATACGCTTTTCTTATGGGTCAGTTGAGCTATTACATGCAGGACTTCAGTTAGAACTCATGTGGTTGAGTTTGGTGGAGTTGATTGTGGAGTTGGTGGAGTTGATGGAGTTGTGTTCAGTTTGACTTGGTTGAACTAGTTGTATTCAGTCTAACTAAAGAATACTCTAGTAATGAGTTGTGTGAATTAAATATTAATTAATTCACTAATTATTAACTCATAAAGCAACTGAAGAATACATCAGTTAACTCAGTGCATGGACAGTTCAGTGGAGACAGGTGTTAGAGGTTGAGATTGCTATCAGTTGTGACTATAGTTGTGCATGAGATCTTGCACAATCAATGGGATTGAGTTATGCCAATGAGGACTGCGCAGTGTGGGCCAATACCAAGGTAATTGTAGCCTGTGCTCATGTGATTTTCACTTTGGATTGTGCAGTGGAGGCAGGCAAAGCAGCGGTGGAGATTTGAACCTGTGACTTGTTCGGATCTGAGCTAGTTTTGTGTGTAACAGGTGGAGATAGTACTGAGTACTTGTGAGGAGTATTGTACTATGTATTGTTACATGTTCTCAATCATTATAATATACAGATAGTGTGGGGTTTTCAGCTATATGCTTTCCCCGGGTTACATACTGTGTTAATGTGTGCATGCGATTGATGTTTCATTGTTTTTGATGCTGCTAAATTGATGATCAACGTAGAGGAGATTATGTATTGTGCATGTATTCCACAATAGTGTATAATCGGGATAATCTCTGTGAATAAGTGTTTAATTATTCAAATTTCTACATTCTTTGTTCTGGATAACCCTGGAGGAGCCTGCAGGTTTAATAATACATAAATTATATTAGCATACCAATGTGAATCTAAGAAGGCCTGGCTGATTTGTGGAGTCGCCATCTCCTGTTCATTATCCAGTTCATTAATATCCAGGGCTTGACAATTTGTTTCAGTCATGAGTTTGGCCAATCCCTGTCCTTTTATAAGCTTTGTAGGTTTTATTTCAATATCATACTCCAATATAGTAGCAATCCATTTACCTCGTTTGCCTTCAATTCCATCCTGGGTTAAGATGTCTTTGACAACAGCATTTGGTACATAGGCTATTACATGGGAGTACAATATGTAGACTCTAAAGTCTTTAATAGCTTTTACAAGTGCAAAAGCTTGTTTTTCCATGATTTTGTATTTTAGAGGTGCATCCCTAAGTGCTTTGCTAAAGAAGGCTATGGGTTTTTCACATCCTTGATCATCCTTTAGTAGCAAAACAGCTGCTATGGTGTGTTCTGATGCAAATGAAAATATTATGAAGTCTCTATCAAACTTTGGACTTGTGAGGACCGGTGTTCTAGTCAAAGCCATTTTAATTTCTTCAAATGTTTGTTTGGCTTCTACTGTCCATTTAACCTTTGAATCATTTTCAACATATTATTAAGCAATCTAATTAATTCAGCTAAGTTAGATATAAATATTCTTAAAAGGTTAATCTTTCCTAGGAAAGTTTGAAGTTCTTTAACATTTCTAGGGTGGGGTATTTGTAGAATAGCTTCTATTCTAGCAGGATCAATTCTAATGCCATCTTTGGAAATAATATGGCCCAAGAGTTTGCCTTCCTCTAGACCAAACAAGGACTTTTTAGGATTTCAAGAAATACCATATTGTTTGCATTTTAAGAATACTTGTTTCAGATGATCTAAATGTTGTTGATCTGATTTAGAAAAAACAGTCAGGTCATCTAGATATATAACCAGAAAATCATGAATTTCTTTTGCAAAAGCTATGTCCATTGCTCGTTGGAAGGTTGCCCCTGCATTCTTAAGTCCAAATGGCATTTTAACATACTTGAATGTTCCCCATGGTGTTGTAAAAGCATTTTTATCCTGGTCATCAGGATGAACCAGAATCTGGTTATAGCCTGAGAACCCATCCAAAAGTGAAATCCTAGAGGCACCTACTACCCTTTGTAAAATATGATCCATCTTAGGTAAAGGGTAATTGTCCTTCAAAGAAACCTTATTTACATTTCTTAAATCAACACATAATCTGATTTCTCCAGTTTTCTTCTTGGTAGGTACCAAATTAGATACCCACTCTGAAAATCTGATAGGAGAAATTATCCCTGCTTCATACATTCTTTAATTTCCTTTTCAATTAAGGGAAGCAGTATAGGGTTAATTCTTCTGAGCTTTTGTTTGAATGGTTTTTTATTTTCCTTCAGAGGTATTGTATGTTGAATTATAGAGGTGTCATAAGATTTCAGGTCTTCATAGCTCCAGGCAAAGACATCCTGGAATTCTCTCATTAGTTCAACATATTTGAGTTTTTGATCAGGGGGCAAAGATTTGGATAATTTTACCATTTTTGGATCTTCTTCAGTTCCCAAGTTATAGTCTTCAATGTCTGCTTTTAAAGGTTCCATCTTGGGTTTCTTTGGAATATCATTGAAATCAAAGAGATCTTCCAAAGGAGTTAATCCTTTAGGCAAATGATTATCTTTCAAATTAATAACTTCAGATTCTCCTTCAATAATTTCATCAATGTCCATTTCTTTAAGATCCTACATTTCTTTGTTGGTAAATTTTGTTGGGTGAAGCATTTGAGTTGCACTTTCTGCTAAAATGTCTGTTTCTATTTTATTTGTTTGATCAAACTCACTAACTGTATCTACATCTATGTTAATACTAGAAAATTCTTCCTCTAGGGTTAAGAAATTGTTAATCTGCTTATCACTGTCAAACACTTGCCAGTTCTTTACATTGTTAGGTATGGCTGGTCTGTGTCTAATCTCAGCTGTGAACTGATGATTAGGTTCAAATGGTAATTTACAGGTGCTGGCAAACATTGCCAGGCTATGAGCTTGCAAGTTATGTTTTCTTGGGATTTTGGCAAGTTGAGTTTACAGAAATGTATTGAGAATCTCTATCACTGTTCCTCTGTAAGATCTTAATCTGGGATCATTTGTGAGAAACTTCCCTTTTATCTGTTGAATGATTAAATCAGAATCTCCTAGGACTGATACCCTAATTGCCCCTAAACTTTTGACTAGTTTAAGACCTAGAAATAGAGCTTCATATTCTGCCATATTATTAGTGCACCTAAAGTTTAATCTGTAGGCATGGCCTTCAGCATGATCATTTTCAAGATTGTGCACCCAAACTCCTACTCCTGCTCCTAATTTGTTAACTGAACCATCAAATTCTAAGTACCAAAGGATCTCATGTTCATAATTAGTATCAGGAGTCTCAGGGATCTGTTTAATAGGGAGATCTAGTTTTTTAGTTTCTTCTGGTTTCTCTTGGGTATTTGATGTATCATTGTTCTCAGAAATTTCCTGGATTTGAACACTAGACTTTTCATTTGTAACTTCTTTTAGTTCTACTGCTAAAACTTTTACTTCAGTTGAGGGATCATTTTCAGCATTGTAAAGAATGAAAGAATCCATATCAGAGTGTACTGAGTAGATAGGGAAATTTTGGGGTTTCTCCTGACTACTTACCACATATTTCATTAAAGTTTCTCTGTATAGTTTCTTAGGTTGACCAAACACTGAAATAGTAGCATAAGACATGTCCAATTGTATATATCCTTAGAGCTTTGCACCTCAAGATCTGGATAATAGCATGCCATACTTTGGTGGAATATCAACTACTACTATGTCCATTAAGATGGTTTTGGCAGGGTATTGAACTAGCGATACACATAAGTCTTTGATCAATCCTAGACATCTGACCTGACTTGAATCAAAAGAAAAGAGGTCTTTGTATGGCCTGGTGATGTCTAGGTCTAGTTTCTCCATTACAGATTTAGGCATTAAGTTATGAGAAGCACCAGAATCAAACATGGCATTATGAAGTATTTTATCATGTATGTTCAAACTTACATAGAAAGGAGGAACTCCTCCATCTACTGTTTTTCCATTTACTTCAGGGCCAAAAATCAATTCAGGTTGGTCATCAAAAACATTTACTGAATCTTCATTCACAAAAATTTGGAGTGATCTATTGATTTGGCTTCTGTAGACATCATGTTTAGCTAATTCTGACAATGGAACAACTATTTTTAATTTTCCTACTTTAGTCTCAAGATTAAAAGGTTTTTCAGTCTGAGTTCTTGTATTTCGGACAGTTGGATTCTCTTTTTCCGTTGTATTCTCTGTATTTCTCTCCTTTTCAGGAGTGGGGTTATGGGCTGAAGTTGTTTCCAAATCAACTTCTGGAGGTTCTTCCACGTTTCCTTTGGAAGGAATTGAAGTGGAATATTGTTTGTTATTTGGTTGATTATCGATACATCTTCAATAATTGGGTTATTTGGATCAGGATCTGTTCTGGAAAGAATATGTACAGGGGTGGTATTGATCTTACCTTTGTTAGGTTGCTTTGTATCTTTCTGTCTGTTGATTTCAGGGAGATCTATTCTTCTGCTCCTCAGATTATATTGCTTGTGGACTTCATAAATGGTTGTATCATATCCCTCCCTAAAGTCAAATGATTCACTTGACTGAGTTTGGAATTGTTTAAGCATGTGAGCTTCTTGATCCTCTTGAGTCAAGAAAACTTCTTGTTCATTGTTGAGTCCCATCAAATTAATTTGAGTGTCTTCTATTGGTTCATCAGAAGTTGAGGCTGCAACATAATTTTCCTGGAATGGGGGCCTAATATTTTGGTCAGGCCCATTCTTTCCATTGTTAGGTTTCTGGTTCTTCCTGAAATTTGGATTTCTCTCAGTATTGCTTGTTTGACCATCCCAAGGGGATTTTCTCTCTATTGTTTCTACTCTATCTCCAAGCCTGTCCATTACTTTAATAATAGCATCTAATTTCTGTTCAAAGGCCGAAGGTTCTTCTTTCAAAGGTATCCTCCTTTCAGCTCTCGCTTTAGCTCGTTTGGAAATCAGGTTGGCTTCAACACTGACAGCTATACTTTGCATCTCTTCTAAAGTTCGAGGAGCTCTTTCTCTAAGTTGGTATGCCATATCAGAATCAAATCCATCAGGGAATTTGATCAAGGCCAAATCTGGAGGAGTTCTGAGATTTTGAGGAATAGCATTGCAAACATTATTGAACCTAGTGCAATAATCTTGCACAATTTCTTGTGTTCCTCTCCTCAGGTTTTCATATTCTGACAAAATCTGGAGAGGATCTTTCTTCTTTTCCCATATGTTCAAGAATGTTGTATAAAGAGCTTGTAGTTCATTGATACTGTTTGCAGGGAGGGCTCTAAACCATGTTCTAACATCTCCAGTCAAACTTTGAACAAATACACTCATTCTAACATCATCAACATCAACCTCATATATTTCAAAATAGTCGGTCATTTTTTTGGTATGTTGTTGAGCTGTGTAGGTGCTAGTGCCATCAAAAGGGGTGATTTTACTCTGATAGTCTTGGGGCATAGCCCCTGGATTGGCAGGTAGGTGCAGAGGAGTATACCTGCTTGCCATGGCTGCAGGAATAGATGTGAAAACTGGTGGGGTAGGGATAACAATGGTAATGTGAGTTATAGATGGAGGGGTGGAAGGTGTAGCTTGAGGTTGGGAAGTCTGAGGTGTTGATGATGAACTTGGAGAGGCTGTAGTAATCATAGAAAGATTTGGTGTTCCTTCAGAGGTAAGCTAGGATTGAATGGAGTTATGCAAATGCCTGTCAAGATGTGAAGTGACAACTTCAAGTTGCAAATTTTTGATAAATATTGGATCATGAACTGTGTGGGCTAACCCAGATTCCGAAAAGGTTACAAATAAAGAGGTTTCAAAAAAATCATCAAAAGGTTCATCCTCCAGGTAAATCCACTTCACAGGACAGGATCTTGATCTGTATAGAGGCCGAGAACTAGCAGAACTGTCTTGGCTCTCTTGCCTCCTAAGAATCCTAGGAATCAGATTAGGATTTTCAAACACAGGTGGTGGATTTGGATCAGGATTAGCTCTGGTGTAATGAATCCTTTCTGAAGCCAGGTTTCTAGGTATATTTTTGGTTTTTTCTCTAAATGGGTGTTATCAATACAACTTCAACAATCTCTTTAAGAGGTTTTAGATATGGGGTTTGAACTTTCTTAAAGAATTATTTGGTAACAGGAACTGATCAAGTATTTGAAACCAGATTTCCAATCCATAAACTAGATCGGAGATAAACTAAAGCAGCATTCATTTACTTCTGCAATTGCAAAGCAAGAGCAATTCAAAGGCTACCTGGCTAACTTCAGGCTTCGTCTATAGCTTATAAAGTAAACAGTAGTAAAAAACAAATTATTCAGGTCCCTAGTGGAGTTGCCACTATGTTATCACTCAGATTTTCCCAGAAGTTGTAAGAAGGGGAAAGGGGTCCGAGGTAACCACAAACCAATATTTTAGACACAGAATCTAGCCAATCTGTGTCCAGAGAGGGCTCTCTCTTTAAGTTTTAGCTTTGTTTTGAAAGATATTAGGCTAGTTGTGAAGTTTAGGAGTTTTGTTTGAGTTTGGATGGTGAGATTCAATAGCAAAGAGATAGGACTAACTAGTTTAGGCCATTGGGCTAATGGAGTCAAAGAAGATGGCTTAATTGGATTAGGTTTCTTGACAAAGGATGGTTTTACAGAGCAAGATGGTCAAACAGGGAACAAATAAAGGTTTGAAATAAATGGAATGGTTTAAAAATGGGTGAAGAGCAGTTAAGAATCCTTCAACCTATTTGAAAAAAGGGAACTCGAATTGATTACTAATAAAGAGAAGTCAAGTATTCTTTAAGTGATAATCAAAATGAACGAAGTAGAAAACATGAGCAATCAAGGTTTCACTGTTTATTCTAATTCAGAAGAAAACATAGAGAATAATAACGATTAAAAACAGAGTGCAATCAAGCTTATTCCGAATTACTCTTTTTCATTTATCATTCAGATATGAAACATAGATGATATAAGAAACAAGGAAAACTTTAAAACACAAGGTATAGAGAACTTATTGATCCGGTGTTTGATTCAAGAAATTTGTGGAAAGTCCTTTGCCTCAATTCTTTATCCAGCAAGCCATACGAAAGTTTGGTCCAATCAGCACTTTATTCCAAAATAACCAATATTACAGCAATGTATATGAATCCACCCTCAATACTCCAATTGAGGGGGTATTTATACAAAAAAATTTACAAAAAATATCTCATAACAGAGTGAGATAGATTCTAGGGTGACTAATCATATTTTACAAGAAAATAGAGACAACTAGTCTCGAAGATAGGAGAAAGGTAAACTGATGTTGTGCTATTCCTATTCTTGCTGAGTGTGCTGGAGGCAAGCCCTTTTATTTGGCTTGTTGTTGTCTTCTTTAGTAACTCCGTGCTGGCTGCCCTGTTTTGACTGATACTCTTTACCTGTTTTGATACACTTCGACTTGTTTGACCCCTGTTCATCTTTGTTCATCTTACTATGGTAAATAGCTCAAAATTTACCTTTTACTAAGGATAAATTTACAAAATTTCCAACATGTCTTCCCACCATTCTTACTAGACCTTCATAATGGCCTTCTGAAACTTCGCACTATGCAATCCTTCAACGTCCATCTCAATCCTACACTTTGTCCCATAATTATCAACATGTTTTGTAAGGAACAAGATAGACTAGGATATTTCAGGACTAATGTTTTCCTTTTCATGAGTGAATTCCATTTGTAGGTATTGTTATCTTGAGATGATAGGATGATTCTAAATGAGGAAGCCAAGGAGAGGCTACGAGAGAGAACTTGTAAAGAAGAAGAACCAAAGGGACCATCATGAAGAATTGAAAGGAATATTGTACCAAGATAAATACATGGCAACTCATGTTAACTCGGAAGTTTTGGACACTCATCTCAACCCTTTGGATGGTGAAGATAAAGAAGAATCAAAGATCCATCATGAAGAAGATACAAAGATGGAATATAGGAGAAAGGTTTAGCCCGAACACATCACAATGAAGTTGCATGCCATAAATGAAAAGTCATGTTTTTTCCAAGTTTCATCACAAAGTCATATGTGTCAATGTATCTTGCCACATCATTTGTGGAATGTAATTATTGTATTTATAAAAATGAGAAAATGTAAAATGTGTGGAAGACCAAGGGTCCCACATGGAATGTGAAAAGTCACTAGAAAATTCTAGAGTCATTAGAAGTCCAAAGGTCACATAGGAATTTAAAAAGTCATAGTAGGAGTTCAAGAGTCATGAGGGAGGTCAAGAGTCACATGGGAGGTTAAAATTCACCTCATTTGTTATAAATACACCCTTGTAGCTCAAGAGAGAAGATTTTGGACTTTTGACTTTTCACCTTGGCTTCTCTAGTTTGGCATAGGAGAGAAGATATTTCTTTGGAGGAGAAAGTGGTGACTTAATGTTCCAATATTGGTGCTAGTGCGGTAGCATTGTAATTGTATATATTTAGACTTTCACTTAATATATGAAGCTCTTTAATCTGCCGCACTTTCATGCATATGTCATTAATGATTTTAAGGCTATTATCTCCCTGTTTACAGTGTATGTTTATGTTAACACATACTAATGGAAATGAACTATTTTGTTGGCTTTGGTATGCACCTTATTGGATGTGTGTTGTTACTTTCTTTTATTATTGTTGTTATCTTGTGGACTAATTTGAAAGTTAATCAACGATTCTTTCATGCTCTTGTGGGTCTCTTTTATGATAGTACTATTAATTTTCTTCTACACACTCACTCTCTCTTTTCCCAGTCATGAAAGTACCTTATATGCATTGAAATTGTATGCCTCACAGTGTCTATTGATATGCGGTTCCTGATGAACATGTTTGAAATGTTGGATGAGCTCTCTTTCGATATCCTCGTGTGCTTCCAATTTTTCTCCCCGTGGATTCTGTATTTGAGTGATGTTATTATGCATTCTTCTCTGTATGGTGGTGTGGTGAAAGAATTTCGTATTCCGTTCTCCCTCTTTTAGCCATCTTATTCTTGATTTCTGCCTCCAAGGAATCTCCTCTTGCCTTGTTCTTTCATCCAGTTGATTCTGAAGGCTATGTTCCTTTTCTGCCAGTGTTCCTATCCTTCCTTCATTGATTATTTTTTGCTGAAGTTCCATCATTTCGTGGGCCAGATCCTTTTGGGCTTGAAATATATTCCCAAATGTCATTTGGTTCCATTTCTTGATATGCATTTTGAGATTTTTTAGCCATTGCTGAAGATGATACATTTGTGATCCTGTAGGAGGGATGAATCTTTTCCATATTGAGTGGACCAGGTTGTTAAATTCTGGGTGAGTATGCCAAAAAGCTTCATACTAGAAGGGTCTTCTTGTGTAGTTACCAAGCCTTTCCCATTGTAGAGATATAGGCCAGTGATCTGACCTAGAAAGAGGCAGGATTGAGGCAGAGAAGTTTCCTCCTAAATGGATGGCATTGTCAGATAGCAAAAATCTATCCAATCATGATGCTATTTGCTGTGAGCCTGATCTCTTATTGTTTCAGGTGTGCATGCCATTGTTAAAGGGCATATCAATGAGCCAATTGTTTTGTATGTACTCTTTGAAGTGATTACTTTCCATATCTAGTTTGAATCTGCCGCCATTCTTCTCCTCAAGCTTAGTAATCATATTAAAATCACCACCTGTAATCTAAAGACAATGGACTTTGGTGGAATTGAGAGCATATAATGTGTTTAGTAATGCCAATTTATTTGTGGCTTCCTGAGGAAAATATACATTTGAGAGATGGCCATGCACATTGGTCCCTATAATATGAAAAGTGGCTTGAATAAGATTATGATTAGCATGGAAGTCAGTGAGCAAAATAGCCTGTGTGTTCCATCCTATTGCCAATCCTCCTGAAGCCCCCGAGGCATCAACTGCTACTGAATGGCTCCCTGGCCAGGATTTTGAGAGGATGGTACCAAGTGTACTACTGCTACCTTTTATTTATTGCATGAAGAAAATATGCATTTTTCCTGCTGTATCATGTTCTTGATCACTCTATACTTCACCGGGCTATTTAACCCTCTTAAATTCCATGGAATGAGCTTCATGAGTCAATATTGGGTTTCGACCAGTAGTATTTTGTTAACTTGGAATATATTCCTGATTCCACCAAAATTTCCCCTATGATGATGGTTCTTTGCAGATCTATCTTTCTTCCTCGCTTCTTGGTATCTTTGAGAAGGTTTTTCCCATCCCATTGACTCCCCGGTTGTATCCCTAATGTTCGTTGCTGATGTGCTTTTGAAAGGATTACCTCCAAATTCTCTAACTGTCTTTCTGGGATTTTTTCAAATTCTTTCTTCCTGCATGCTTGCTCAAGGCTAAATATATCTAGATCCCCAATGTCAATACTCTATGGTTCCTCTTCCATACGTTTGGTTCACTATTTTCCGCTGCTAATTCATTTGTGTGGATTGATTCTTGGATTAAGTTTTCAATTTCCATTCCATTCGGAAGCCTTTCGGTTTCCTTGTTGGGACTGTCTATTGGGCTTGCCATGTTTACGGGTGACTTCATGCTTTGCCTGATGTCTGAGGTGTGGATTAGCAAATGAGACTTGGGTATATCTTGAGCATGGATTGGGGATTCAGAATCATCCAAGGTTGGATGAGCAAGGATGTCAAAGCTATTTCTAGTTGATGGATTAGATGAGTTTGCTGTAGGATTTCTAAGGTTTGAGGTGGGTTTTTTGTGGTGCTTTTTCCAGGAATTTACTTTGGTGAACCCTTCCGAGTCTGGTTTTTCTGAGGATTTATTGGCTTTGGTGGTAGAATTGATGGGGCAATCACAGAAAAGATGTCCATGAGCATGACATTTCCTGCATCTGAATGGAATATGTTCATAATCTATGGGCTTAATCCATTCAAAATCATCATGGTAGAGACTTACAGAATCTGGAAGTGCTTTGTTAAGATGCATGTAGACACAAATGCAAGCATAAGAGGTATACCTTCTGAGTTTCATTTCTTCTGCCACCTTTATGAAATCACCCAGTCCATTTCAAATGTCTTGCAATGATTGTTCATCCTAGTACTCCAAAGGTAAGGAATACAGACGAATCCAGACCGGTGCCCAGCTGAAAACCTCTTTGTCTGGATTGAATCTTTCGATCTAGTCTCTCAGATACAAGCCAGCTGAGTTGAAGAAATAGGTGCCGTCGTCTAGTATTATATTATGATCTTCTAAGCAATTGAAGATAGTTGTAAAGAAACCTTTGGGACCAAGTTGCAGGGTGACATGCCCTTTTAGGCTTCCGTTTGGCTGCGATCCATCCTTGCAGGGCTTTCTCCGTCGACCAGAAGCCAATGAATTTCCCTATAAGAGTGTGGTCCTTCATAAATTGGATCTATGTATTGATCCGATGCCCCGACAGTTCTATCTTGGGTCGTTCTGCTGTAATAGGTTTGCATGTAGCAAAATTCGCTTTGGGGGTTTCGCTATTCAAAGTGGGATCCCCTTGCTATTGTTTCTGAGGCCTTGCCTCTGTATCTGGTGAAGTTTTGTTTTCCTTTTGTGCTGCTGGGTCGTTCTGTGCTTCAGTATTGTCAGTCTACATCTTTTCTGGAGCCCTTTCATCTTCATTTGGAGTTTGAATCTCATTTCTTCCAATAGGGGGAGGTGCAGAGTCCCCCCCCAGAAGGGGATCCATTCCAATGTTCCTTGCTGATGATGTTCACTGTCGCCAGAGAGTCTGATTTGTTATAGTGTGGAGATGTACAAAAGAATTTAGAGGCGACAGAGTTTGCAAGAAACCCTAGCTGGCCATGAATCGCCGGAACTCATAATCAAAAATCAATTTCGGTCTATAAAAATAATATTAAACCAACTATTAAAATGTATTTCTAACTATATATTTCATTATTTAATTTATATCCAACACATTATAGTGTATTCCTTCTAACTTGCATTATACTTAATAAAATGAAAATTGAAAAACATATGTAACCACAACTTAGGGATGATAAATTACTACAATTTATATAAGAATTCTTAGAATTCCTAATTTAAAAACGTTTGTAATCTTCTCTCATATAATATATTATTGTAAATAATAAGGAAATAATGTTGAAAATATGTATATTGTTATATTCGTATTATCATAATCTCTACCAGAATTGTAAAAGCTAAATATACATATATTTTATAAAGCTAAATATACATCTATTTACCTTTAGAATATTATAGATAACAAGGAAAACGCGTTCACTCATGAAGCTACCATAGATATTCTTTAATATATTTTATAACAGAACGTAAGCGCCAACCTCTTTATAAGAATTTGAATTTTTATTATATAAATTATCAACAGAATGAGGTCCAAGCTAAAATCATTATTTATTCAAGTAAAATAAATGGATATTATTTAATTAATATAAAACTGTTTTTTATTTTTCACTAAAATTATAAAATTTTATATACATTTTTTTGTCATAATACTTTTTTATAAACCTTAAAAATATAAATTAATTTATATTTAATTACGTCAATAAGCATGTTTTATTTAGAATAAGGTTTTTAATTTTTTATATAATTATCAATAATTACTAGTATACTCATTTAATATAAATTAATTTATATTTAATTATGTCAATAAGCATGTTTTATTTAGAATAAGTTTCTAATTTTTTTATATAATTATCAATAATTACTAGCATACTCATAAAAATTAAATGATTGGTAAATACAGAAAAGTATCGATCCATAATAAACATTAAAATATTTTGAGGCAAGGATACAAATTTTGACTACATTAAAAAAATAACTTGCAGTAAAACTAGATGAGCGAAAACATATAACTGACTGGAGAGGAAGCACAGGCGATGACGACAGAGTTGAAAGACGACAACAAACTGACCCTTAGACACCCTGAGAGAAATAAGGCAACAACGCCATCAGAAGAGTCGAGCCATGAACAAGACTTGCACCTAGAGGTGGCAACAGTGAAACCAACTCCGTGAAAACACTGAACCTCTAACAATGATACCGACAAGCAAGGCAAGCAGAAGTTGTAGTAGCAAGCCTAGCTCCAAAAGACACACAAAACCTCCTCCAACGATGGCGACAAGCACTTGGAAAAGCAAGTAGGACGTCGAATCGATAGAAAACCAGGGCAAAGAAGCATGAAAAAGACAGATACGATGGCTAGGGCATCCATTGAACCCTCTCCCCCCTCAATGCCTGCTTGTTTGCTCCATCAATGACTGACCAATATTCATTTTCAGTATTCTTAGTATTAGTTACAAATCAAATGCCGAGATTTATATAAAAAATAGTTATGCTCTTTACTTAAAATTAATTAATTAAAAAGAAAGGTCATATGAACATGGGTTATAGTTTTTAAGGCATGTGGTATTAGTAAGTCATGGTATTGTAACAAAGCCTATTTACAAGTTAATAATCTCCATGGGAGAGTAAGGATAAATCTTCATGGTTAAAAATCTTGTTTTATAGATATAAAAAAATGACCAATATTCATTTTTAGTACTCTTAGTATTAGTTACAAATCAAATGTTGAGATTTATATAAAAAATAGTTATGCTCTTTATCTTAAAATTAATTAATTAAAAAGAAAGGTTATATGAGCATGGGTTATAGTTTTTAAGGCATGTGGTATTAGTAAGCCATGGTATTGGTCCATGGTATTGTAACAAAGCCTATTTACAAGTTAAGAATCTCCATGGGAGAGTAAGGATAAATTTTCATGGTTAAAAATCTTGTTTTATAGATATAAAAAACTTATATACTAGTATAGATCCATCTTAAGTATGGATCTAATGAGAGAGATCAAATTTCTTTATGTGCAAACTTCTTTTAGAGTGCAAAATTTGAAAAAAAATATTGCATCCCTCTCATCCCATGATGGATCCCAATGACTCTCTATATATATGAAATGCTTTTTTTTTATTGCTTAAATTGTATTTTTAAATGCTATATAGAGTACATTGTGCACATTAAAATAGTTTTTTTTTATTAATATACTTTTAAGTATACATTAAAATAATTTATTGATAACCCAAATTGAATTTTTTTGTTATTATGAATGAATTACGCATATCCCTCTTATTATTTTTATTAGGAAGTACTTGATATTTTTTTATTTTATTTTTTAACTTTCAATTATTTTTTTCTTTGGACAATTGAAGATTTTATTATATACAATAGTAAAATATTTTCTTTGAAATATATATATATATATAAAGTTGATATTGATATAAATGAGTTAGCTAAGATCTTCAAACAATTTATTTAAATCTCATGTGAAATATTTTTGAAAAGTATAAGATTTAAATATCTTACTCACGCTTTTTTTTTACTTCTAATTATTTTACCTCCTTTAAAGTTGATATGAAATTATATTACTTTATATGAACAACTTACTAAACATACATGGAATATTTTGTTTTTGTTTTTTACTATACTTTACATTACTTTTCTATTTAAAGAATACATTTCTTTTCTATTTAGAGAATATTTTATTTTTATTTTAAGTAGGAAGTGTGTCAACTCCACATTGAATATGGAATAAATTACACATTGTCTTTATAATAAGTTGTAGAATAAACCTTTTTTTTATTTTTTAATACTAATAATTTAAATAAACTTAATGCGTTAATATTACTAACTATTTAATTTAGATAATCACCCTAATTAAATAAATAAATAATTAACATGTGAATAATCCACCTTCAACCTGGGAATTAGAAAGTACAGCAAATAACAAATGCATGCAAAGATGAGTGGAACATAACAGTAACCAATACGTAAAGATAATTGAAACCGGATGCATAGGCTCTGGATATCCAGATGTTGAGAAGAAAAGAAGATTACATTGTTCTTTAAAGCAGTGGACTTTAATAGGTCCTTCCATGGACACGCACGATTTTCTTTGTCAGTTTCGGACAAACCAAACACATTATTTAACCTAATACTGTCATCCAAGCCCGAAATCTGGGAACATCCTAAGCTTGACAGGTAGCTAATTTAATTTTTATCCTTAGTGATCCAGAGCAAACTATCCCCCAAAATTAAGTGACAATAAACCGTTCCCTTGATCCGTGCGTTGGGATGGCATAGAGCAGTCGCGTTATACATATTTCCATTTTTCTCCAACACCTCAAGTTCCAGTGTGAAAGTCAATGTGCCATTGATAGAATGACAGTAGTACACCCCATATGGATACACCAAGCGATGGCAGGACAATGGGGGGCGGTTTGAAGGGCCGGATAGTCTTTGAAAAACTTTGGTTACCCTTGCTTTCTTTCCAGAGTCACCTGTGAGCGCAGGGTGAGAAACAAGCTCAATATTATCAGAAGAACCCAAGTTAGAGAGCACAAATTCTGTCATGTCCTCAATCGATGTGGTGCACATCTTAAATTCACCTAGTGCGGGCTTCTCCTCGCATGCAATGAGGGTATTATTGATGTTCTTCGTCATATTTGATGTCCACGATATGCCAAAGGAAGAGACCACATCTGAAAGCGCTGTGCTGGCAAACGGGATGAGCTGTGATAGATTACGGGGTAAAAATGCCTTCCACGGACTGTAAAGGTCTGGCAATGTTATTTGTCCCCCTTCCCTCAACTCCTTGGCTGAAAAAAATATGTCACTCCTCACCTCTGATTCAAAATTACTATCAAGAAACACAGACAGATGAGCGAGAGTCTGATATACAGGTTGGGAACACAGTAAATTCGCAGAGTTACAGAATTGAGTGGCATGGGAATGCAAATCTCCATCCTTTATGATTTTAGCGAATGTGTTCACCTCCCCTTGTGTGAGTGGAGATATACTTGCTGCTACTCTCTTGGGTACTTGAATGCTCGGGAATTTTTCTCTCCATAACTTCAATTGCATCTCTGCAACTTTATTTGTGCCCCCCACTACAACTTTATTTGTGTCCCCCACTGTGGGGATGGGCATGACCAGCAACATTACCATGACTCCAAACAATTCCTGATAACACCAGTTAAGCACCATAAATATTACTTCATTTCTACAGATTTCAGAAAAAGCAACGAGGACTAGACTAACATTGGGTCCTGAAAATTCAACATGAGAGGAGAATAACATACAGGGTAATGTACAGCTTGGGAGCAAAGAAACTTACCAAGAATAGCTTCATTGTTGCGATGTGCGACCTTCCTCTCAAGTTATTGGAAAGAATATTGCGATTCTCCAAACGTTTGCAGCACTACCAGAGAGATAGATTAGTATAGAATATTGCGATTCTCCAAACGTTTGCAGCACTACCAGAGAGATAGATTACTATAGACCAACTGCTTATAAATAATTCCATGAGACGACGAGGGGCAGAGAGCAGTTGTCTGTAGCATCGGGATTTATTTATGTGCAAGTGGTGCTATTTCGTTTTCGATTGTAGCATCGGGATTTATTTATGTGCAAGTGGTGCTATTTCGTTCTCGATTGTATCGGATTTATCCAGTTTGTTCAATTTTCCAAACTTTTACAGGACCTATCACAGTCATGCATTAGTATACATTATTCATCATGACGTTTTCGAATTATTTATGCCCATAGATAGTGGGCTACTTGATCAATGTGGGGTCTAGTTTCCACTGAACACGTTCTAGATCACCGTCAATGTAGTGAAAGGGCTGAAAGCCATCAATATAGATAAAAATGAGGACTGTCTCCATAACTCCACGAAACCATAGGTCAACAGCGGCTGGCCAGCCATTATCAAGTTATATTTTTATTGCTTTCAAGGCTGCTTCCATGAAGACCTAATTGATTGCTTTCAAGGCGGCTTCCGGCTTCTTTACAAATGCCGGATCCACACAGTATTCGTCCACTGATGGCATTCGTCACAGCGTTTGTCCGTGGCACTCTAAACACATTCCCATTGTATCTACTATTATTAGTCAAAGCACATGCCCATTGTATTTAATAGTATTAGTCAAAGCACATGCCCATTGTATTGAAAAGAAATAATAGAGCCAAAATGAATAATTAAATATGGTGGCCAATGATATTTAAAATGATTTCGCTTTTGTCACGCTCTTAATTTTCGTTTTGTTGGACTGTCTCCTGGAAATCAAAAAGAGCCTAGTCCTTATATTGCAACATTGTCTCTAGGTTTGTCTCTAGGTTAGTTAGGTTATTTTTAATTTACATGATAAAGTTCATGGAGTTTTATTTAATGAATTTTTGACGTATCATGTGTGTTTGTGGTATACTAAACAATATTCCAAATTTGACAACATATTGGAAATATCTATAGAATTCACATTATTTAACCCCATACCAATACTGAAATAATACACCTTCCCAATTTAGAAAACCGCTACTTTTGCTAAGTATTGTAGGTATCCATTTTTTTGTTAACAGTTTTTATACCCCTTTATATTTTTTCATTAACTTTGAGCTCCAATTTTTATACTTTCCAATATAAAAACCCTTCACTCCCTATATATGCCCCAATATATTATATCATTTTTTCCTCAATATATATCCCCCAATATAAATCCACGTGGTATAGTATTGCTCCCATAGTGAAGCCCGTGATCAAATCTATGTGAGTTATTTCATAGTTACTAAATGTTATGTTTGTTTGTTTCCTTATAAGGAATGTAGCATTATCAACATATAGTTATATATAATTTTATTACCTTTTTGAACCATGCATATTTTGAATAAATTATTACCATGTTATGATTTATTTAGACTAATATATAATTGTTTGTGAATATTACGTTTTTTTGGTAAAGCATCTGCATTAAATATATTAATCATGATATATTTGACTTTTTAGATTATCTGGTGGTTACAAAATTTTCCATTCCTTTTACTTAACTTGAATTCTATTTTTAAGGTTGTCATCATCTTCTACTCATTAATAACATTCCAACTATATAACTTTTATCCCCTTCTGAATTCAAAACACCAAGTTAGGACACCTTGAGATTCCTTACTTAGTACCACATCATCTTGATTCTATTGTTGATGGACTATGTATCATGATTCAAATGGATCATTATATAATTTGGATAATTGGGGTTTGAAACCTTATGGGACCATTTTGAGGCCTTAAATGACATTTCTTTTGGGGTGAAACTTTCTCGCTTTAGCATAGGACCACACGACAATGTTCTACACTCAGGCTTTTCTAGTGTTGCAAGAATTACATCAATTGTATTTTGTATGCAAAATTTGTGCCTCCCACAACTTGGCCTACCTTTTTAACCACCATGGCACAAGTAGATGCCATTTCTAACCCCCATTACTAAAGGAAAAGGGTTTAGCCATGTGATGACTATGAAGAAGACCTTACAACGGTCAAAGTCGTAACTCTAGCTAAGAGTTGAGGGAGTCAAACCTAACTCTTAGTTGGCTATCAAGCTATGTTATAATTGGGTGACTATGAGGAAAAGGGGGTACCATTTTATTTGATTTTATCTTATTCCATAGTAAAGAAGAGAAACTAGAGTGGGAGTGAGAGAGAATAATAAAGGAAATTAGTCTTGCAACATCCTATCAAGCCATAAGGCTAACATGACTCCATTAAAGTCTCATCTCCTTTGTATTTGCATTATTTCCAATGCAAACAAAAAAGAGTAAGGCAACCTCACATTCTAGCTAGGTTTTCTCTAGTAAGGGTTTCTAAGAGCATAACCTTGTGTTCATTGTGGCTAGTGTGTGATTGTAATTCATTATTCTATATTTTCCACATTTTATCTATTTTATGAATAAACAACAAATCAATAATTAATAAATCCATAATCTAAACAAATTTAACTTTCATAGTATACATTTCAATTTTTTTTATCAAATCTATTGTGAAGAAATGTATACTAAAATATCCATAACAATTTACAAAATTGATAACATTGCATTCCAAGTGGACCTGCCACTTGAAGGTGGTGCCTTGTGAACACTAAAAGCACCTAGTTATGTCATACCATTGCTTAGTCTCAACATAAAACATAAAATCCTTTTATATTTATTCAAATGAAATTATATATATATATATATATATATATATATATATATATATATACACACACACATATATATATATATATATATACATATACATAGTCACATTCAATGGTGGTTAATGTATAGAATCTACAATATAATTAGATGCATAAACTTTGTAACCCTAAAATCACTACATGTAACCATATATGTAACATATTGCACAATGATCATGAGCCCAACTTATGTTGGATAAACCAATCAACCTAATGGTATAGGGTGAAGTTTGTCAAAACTAAAGTTGTTCCATTGACACCAATCCATGTCAATCTATTAGTTCAATTGCAAAATTCATCGAAGACTTGATCATTGATGCTTCTACACACTCCTCCAAGGCTCGACCATTGGCACCAAGCCTGATCATCAACACTCTACATATTTCTCTATGGCCCAATCCATGTGCCATCAACTAAACTCTTTTCTAATGTGGAAATTCTTCTTCAGATCTAAGAAACTTTAAGGTTTAGATTTTGAGTCTGTGACACAATGGGAGGGGTTTATCCTCTTTCCTTCAGTACTCTTGTCCCTCCAGCTCACTATAAATAAGGTTAACTTGAATTTAAGGATTGCAAGGTATTCTCCTACTCCGACTCTATCAATAATGTGGCCTAGTTGTACAAATTGAAGTTTAATAAACATCTTTCTTATTATATATCTTGATCAACTACTTGGAAAATAGATTGATGCATTTATTTACCCAAATATATATATTTGTGTGTGTGTGTGTGTCTATACATGCTCGACATAACCAACCAATCATATATGGTGGACACTAGTGCACAACTGTAACAACCCTGGTGAAAATTCCATGTAATAAAGTTAATAAAGGAAAAATAATAACCACATTTTATGGGACGCTTATTCCAAGTTGAATGTTGGGCAAGACATCCTAGTCTGGGTGTTCATTTGGTTTATTATGGCTAAGGAAATTGGAAAAGGAAATGGCTAAGGCTTTGGAAAGGCAAAATGGCATTTTTGGCACATTTATTTATGAAAAGAAAGGAAAATAGGAGAAAAGGGAGGTGAAAGGTCACATGTTGCATGTGCGGAGGAAATTGAAGGTCACAGGTTGCATCTGAGGAGGAAATTGAAGGTCACAGGTTGCATTTGAGGAGGAAATTGAAGGAAAATAATGGAAAATGAAGAAGTTAGATGCCTAATTGATAAAAAGGCTTCTGAGGATCAGTTTGTAACCTTTTGTCAGTTCATTTTTGGAGCTCTCCCATTATTCTCTCTCTCTCTCTCACTATTGGAAACTTAGAATTGTCTTGGAGCATTTTGGCATTGGATCAAGAAAGGTAAAAAAGGTAAGAGGAAGGAAGGAGCAAGAAAGAAAGAGCAGGATCAAGCAGTTATTGTAGTACTATTTGCAAGTATTGTTTTGCATGTGTATTTTCCTTGCTAGATTTGGCATGCATGGTATTGCATGTGGTTCTTTTTTGTTATGACATGGTTTTTACCTGGTGTGATAGTGTTTTCAACCTAGCCTTGCCATTTCCGGATAGCCATGGTGTGATAAGGTTCTCATGTTTTGGTTGAACTAGATTGCCAGATGGATTTGAAGCTAAGTGAGGTGGATCTCTAAATAGATCACATGGCCTAGTGGTCCTTGAACCAGATTGTGGATCATGGTAAAGCCATTGGCCTAGCAACCCCAGAGCCAAACAGTGGGTTGCAGTAAAGCTAGGAATTTGTTGCCTCGGTGAGCCTAAGAATCATTTTCGGTGAATGGCAGGATATACAGGAAAGCCAAGAGATGGATTGCTCTCTATTGGGCCTAGTAATCCTAGGTTGGGTTATGCGGTAAAGCCTCGAGAGTGTGTCTCATTTTAGGGCCTAGTGATCCGGTGTGTATTGCGGTAAAGCCTGAGAGGCTAGGAGACAGGAAAATCCCTCACGGTGTAGGTGGAGAAATCCGATGGCATCCATGCTTATTTGGCCTAGTGATCGGGTGGAGGTCACAGTAAAGCCTGTTATTACATGTTTATTGTGTTGGCCTAGTGATCCGGGATAGATTATGGTAAATCTTGGTTTCTATTGATGAGGGTGAGGTGGTTTAGCCTCGGGATGACCTGGTTAGTTCTTTTGGTTTGAGTCCCACATTCATGCTTGGAATATGGCACGGGGGTGAATGGATGAAGAGAGATTTGTCTCAACCATTCTATGGTCGGGTGGAATTTGGTAGTACCATCCCGGGTTTGGATTTTGCATCATCAATATAAGGTTATTTATCCTCATAATTCTATGAGTATTATATGGGTTTATATGTGGATCATATGGTTGTGATTTCTTTGGTATTTTTGTTGCTATTATGTTGGTTATGTATATGTTTTATGATAGTGGATATGTATGGCTCTCATCATGTTTTTATTTGTAAATGGATGAACAATGTATTTATGACCTAATAGATGATAATGTAGAAAATGATATAAGGGAACAATCCTTCATAGCGATTCTCAGATAAGTATGAGACACCCATGCTTAAATTTGTTGTTTACACTCGTAGATTACATATTTGTGATATGTTTTATGAAATGCTTGTCATGGCTAGTAGGGGTCTGGTTAAGGGCTTACTCGTATTTACATTTTCATCAGTGTTTCCCTATTATCTTTATGTTCTAAAGGTGTCATTCAATTCTGGGCAGTGATCTAGACGTTGGCATGCCTTAGCATGAGAGCATCCAAAGCCTCTTGGACACTATTAGGTCCATATCATGGGAGCGTCCGGGGGTCAAGTGTCTAAAACCTCAGTGGGGCCCAAGGGCTAGCTACTTGAGTGGTTGGGATGGTTCCTGGGAATCTTGTAGCTGATGTGGAAGGTTTGTATGTTGTGTTTTCGTTGATTCCACTTCCTTAAGGTCACATACGAGGTTGAATCCAATCATAGTAGCATCTCGTCACATGTTTACCCTAGTTGGATGGTTACTTGGGTAGATGTGGGAGGAGGGTGTTACAGAGTGATATCAAAGCATGGTTCACCCCTCGAACTGGATGGGAAGTGTGTTGGTCATGCATTCATGTCATTTGCATGTGTGTTAATCATTTTTGTGGTCTATGTGCTTGTTGCATATGCATGGTGTCAGTCATGGTTGTAGTGATGTCACCGTGTGGAAGAAGATGTTGTTTTTATGAAGTATGTCATCATGAGTGTATGATTGGTTACATGTTTTTTATGCTTTTTTATTGTCAGTGTACGTTGGTATGGTTGTCGTTGTCATGCATGAGGTCATGGTATGTGTTGTTGATATGGTCATGCATTAATGACTAGACTCTTGCTAGAATGATGGTTACATGGTTATATGTTTATGTATTATATGTCTATATTTTGTTATTATTATGTTATACATTTAGAACGTTAATTGGTTTATCTTGCAAATGAGATATCCTCCCTGAATTATGCTAAGGTACATTGGTTTTTTGTGATTTCATTTAGCTGACATAGTATGCCTTGCAGAAAAGAGATCAAATGACTAGCAGGATGGTAGACTATAAAGATTCTCCCTATGAATCAGATGAGCAACATGGTGTTGGGCACTCTTTTGATTTGGTAGACACATTAAGAAGCTTGAAGGAAGAAATAAGGAGTTGTAAGGCAGAAAATGACAAAATCATTCACGGACAAGAGAAACAAACATACGTTAATGCTATACTCCTTCAAAGTTTGTCAAAATTGTAACGACAAGGGCCACTTCTATCAGCCATGGATAGGAGGAAAGAACTAATGGACCATATGGAAGTAGGTTTCATGCTAGTCAAATTTTAGATAGAGATGACATGGTTAGAGATAGTATATTGTTGGATACTCCAGATTGGAGAGGTGATGGATATAGGTATTATTCTAGTTTTGGTTCTAATAGGCATCATGATCATCATTGTTAGCATCCTTACAGGAGGAGTGATAGGGGATACTTTCTAGACGAGTTTAAGAAATCAAAGTCACCTAATTTTTATGGAGATGTGAAAAAATCGGAAGATGCAGAGGCTTGGATACTTGGGATGAAAGAATTTGTTTGAGTTGCGTGAATACGCAGATAATATCAAGGCCAGGATAGTTATCTTCAGCCTCACAAGTAAACCAAACATATGGTAGGAAGATGTGAGTGGGGTTAGAGACATCAGGACAGATGAATTGACCTTGCATGAGTTCCAAAGCTTTTCAGGAATAAGTACTTGTCAGAAAGGTACTACGATAGTAAGGCCAAAGAATTCAATGAGCTAAAGATGGGATTAATGACAAATGAAGAGTACACAACTAAGTTCCTAGAGCTATTGAGGTATGTACCATATCTTAAAGATGAGAAGGATAAAGTTCAATGAATTTTCAGCAGATTTCCATTAGCATTTAGAGATTGTATTGAGTATGATGAGCCTTAGTCACTTGAGGAAGTTATTGACAAATTGAAGCATTTCTATGAATAGTCAAAGCATAAGAATGAATCTCAGCAAGGATGGAGAAGAAAATGCAAAGGTAAAGGTAAATGGAAGCCTAAAAGAACAAGGCCTCAGAATGCAGATGAGAAAGAAAATGTGGCACCACAAAAGAGGTTCAATGCAGCTAGATAGGGACATGGGTCAAAACATCAGCATAGAGGTGAGGATATTGGTTCGTTGGAGTGTTGTACATGTGGTAAGGAGAACCTTAAGAGAGGATTTCCACAAAATCAGGGTGGTAGGGCTCAGATATATAGTGCACAGGAGGCACAGAGTGTTGGGGATATTGGTTAGAGCGTTCTTCGTATTTGTGTAGCATTGATAACAAACAGGCAGACAATCAGGAACCTATCATTGAGATCGATGGTAAGCTTTGTGATCAAGTTATTTCTATTTTGATTGACCATGGATCTAATTATAGCTATGGTAGTCTGGACTTGGTGCATATGTGTGGTTTGAGTAAGGAATTACATGAAAAATCTTGGTTAGTGCAGTTGGCTACATGTACAAAGAGGTGATTTCATCATTGGGTAAGAGCTTATGCATTTGATTTGAATGGTATGCCTACCACAACACGTTTGAATATATTACCGTTGGGATCATACAATTGTTGTTGAGCATGGATTGGTTGTACCGTCATAGGACCAAGATGGATTGTTATGACAAATCCATTGAGTGTGTGGATGACAATGGAGAACCAAAAGTCTTACAGGGAAAGAAGAAAGCCACATCAGTTAGGATGGTGACAGCTATATGTAGTCGCAGAAAAGGGTGTATGTTATTCGCAATGCACATTTCTAGTGACAAAGGTAAGGAAGTTAAGGATGCAGATGTTTTGAGAAGGTACTCAGTTCTACCGTAGTTTTAGGATGTATTCCGTGAGGAGATTTTAGAGTTGCCACCTCACAAGGAAGTAGACTTTTCTATTGAGTTAGTGCCAGGGGAATCTCCAGCATAAAAAGCACCTTACAATATGAGCACACCTGAGTTGGTAGAGTTGAAGTTGTAGTTGAAGGAAATGTTGGACAAGGGATACATTAGGCCAAGTGTATCACCATGGGATTTACCGATATTGTTTGTGAAGAATAAATATGGTACTCTTAGATTATGCATTGACTATGGGCGGTTGAACGAAGTGACTATCAAGAATAGGTATCTGTTGTCAAGGATTGATGACTTGTTTGATCAGTTGAAGGGAGTAGCAGTGTTCTCTAAGATCAACTTGAGGTCAAAATACGATCAGGTACGCATCAAAGAGGAGGAAATTTAGAAGTAGCTTTCTAGAACAAGTATGGGCATTATGAGTTTGTTGTAGTTCCATTCGGTCTGACTAATGCTCCAGTTACATTTATGTGCTTGATGAATAGTGTGTTGCATCCATATCTGAATAAGTTTGCTATTGTGTTCATTGATGACATATTGGTATATTCTAAAAATAATTAGAGCATGCCAAGAATTTAGCAACAGTGTTGAGGTTGTTGAGAGAGCATCAGTTCTATGCTAAGCTCAACAGGTGGAGTTTCTTTCAGACTGAAATACACTACTTGGGACATGTTGTTTCCAAGGAGGGCATAGCAGTGGATCCAGAAAATATAAGGGCCATCACGGAGTGGGCAGCTCCTAGAAATGTATATGAGGTGAGATCCTTCATGGGGTTGGCAGGTTATTATAGGAGGTTCATTATGAACTTCTCACAAATTAGTTATCCTATTGCATCATTGCATATGAAAGGCAAGAAGTTTGAATGGACAGAGAAGTGTGAGGCCAGTTTTGAGCAGCTTAAGCAGTTTTTGACACATGCACCAATGCTACAGATTGCAGAACTAGACAAAGAGTTTGTAGTATGTACAAATGCTTGCAAAAGAGGACTTAGTGGAGTCCTTATGCAGGAAGGACAAGTGGTATACCATGAGTCATGAAAAATAAATGAGCATGAGCATAACTACCCGACACATGATCTTGAGTTAGCAGCGATCATACATGCATTGAAGATGTGGAGGCACGATCTTCTTGGCAGGAGGTTTGTGTTGATGAGTGATCACATTAGGTTGAGGTATTTGTTTGACCAACTGAATCTGAATGGCTGAAAATCTAGATGGTTGGCCATAATCAGTGAGTTTGACTTTGCGATCAGGTACATCAAAGGAAAGGAGAACAGGGTGGCAGATGCTCTTAGCAAGTGGGTACAGTTAAATCACTTAGTAACTATGAGTTCCTATGGGACAGACTTACAGGATAGGATCTTGCAGGTAAGTCAACAGGATGTTAGGTATATGGAGATTTTGCATAGGTTGCAGCAGAGTGTAGGTACATGTACATGTATAGGTACAGGCACATGTAGTGGTACATGTACATGTACAAGTATAGGTAGTAGTACAGGTATAGGTACAGGTAGTGGTACATGTATAGGTATAGGTGCAGATGCATAGGATGTGGACTATTGTCTTACAACAGATGGATTGGTTAGATTTAGGGATAGGATATACATGCCAGACAGTAGTGAGCTCAAGAAGGTGACCTTGAGATATTTTCACACAAAATAATATTCAAGTCACCTAGGCTATCAGAAGACATTGACCGCAGTGAAGAAATTTTATTATTGGCCGAATCTGAAGAGGGATGTAACAGAGTTTGTGGCTAGGTGTTTTGATTATCAGCTTGTGAAGGCAGAGTGTAAGCATCCAGGTGGACTGCTATAGCCAATTATGATTCTTGAATGGAAATGGGAGGTCATTTCCATGGATTTTATCATAGTTCTGTCAAGGACCGTGAGACAGCATGATTCCATCATGGTTGTTGTGGATAGGTTGACGAAGGTTGCGCACTCCATTCCAGTGAAGTCTACATTCTCAGCTAGTGATGTAGCACAGGTATTCAACAGAGATGTGGTCAGATTGCATGGTGTTCCAAATAATATTATGTCAGACAGGGATGCAAAGTTCATTTCCAAGTTTTGGAAGGAGAGGTTTGCAGGTTTGGGCACAGAGTTGGCCTTTAGTATAGCTAATCATCTGCAGATAGATGGACAAATTGAGAGGGTCAAAAAGATATTGGAGGACATGTTGAGGATGTATGTGATGCATCAGCAGTGAAAGTGGGAAGAGAATCTTCCACCAGTAGAGTTCTCTTACAAGAATGGTTATCAGGAATCTTTGAAGATATGTCCATTTGAGGCATTGTATGGACAGAGTTTCAATACTCCCATCAATTGGAGTGATATAGTTAACATGGTGTTGATTGGACCAGACATGTTAGCGAACACGGAACATGAAATGCAGGTAATCAAGAAGAAATTGAAGGTAGTACATGATAGGAATAAGAGATTTGTAGATCGGAATAAGTTGTTCAAGGAGTTCCAGGTGGGGGAATAGGTGTATTTGCGCATCAAACCAAAAAAGAGCTCCTTGCGGATTGGAACATGTGCCAAGATGGCACCATGGTTTTGTGGACCTTTTAGGATTATTAAGAGGATTGGGCTAGTAGCCTATTGACTTACACTACCTTGTACAGTGAACTTCCATGATGTTTTCCATGTGTCATTACTTAAGAAGTATGTTAAAGATGTTGATCGTGTGATTGACTAGATTGTATTTCAGGTGGAAGTAGATGGAGAATTCCATCTAGAGCCTCAATGTATATTGCAGAAAAAGGTGTGCATGCTTCAAAACCGAGAAATTGAGAAAGTTAAAGTGCAGTGGAAGCACTTTAGGCCCGATGAACCTACATGGGGGACGGTGGATCAGATGCAGGCTATGTATCCTTCATTGTTTGCTTGTTGAGGCAAAGCAGTTTTGGAATGGTATTTTGGTATATGTCTTTGGTATATGTTTTGGTACATGTTTGATGATGTTTGGGTATATGTACATACATATATGGATGTAAATACCTCCATGAAATGTGTTATAAATCTCCAATAAGCGGCATGGTTTTCATGTCATTATAATTGTCATGTTGTTATGTTATCATGTTGGTTTTATTTTCAGTAGGATGATCATTGTAAATACTTCATCGAGCTATGTTATAAAGCTCCATGGGTAGTATGTTTTATTTTTAGCAGTTTTGTTGAGGTATAGGTGTGGTTGAACAATGAGGACAGTGTCCCCCAAGGGGGGAGTTCTATAATAGCCCCTGTGAAAATTTGATGTAACAAAAGTTAATAAAGGAAAAATAATAACCACAGTTGATGGGATACTTATTCCAAGTTGAATGTTGGGCAAGACATCCTAGTGTGGGTGTTCATTTGCTTTATTATGGCTAAGGAAATTGGCAAAGGTAATGGTTAAGCCTTTGGAAAGGCAAAATGACATTTTTGGCACATTTATTTATGAAAAGAAAGGAAAATAGGAGAAAAGGGAGGTGAAAGTTCACAGGTTGCATGTGAGGAGGAAATTGAAGGAAAATAATGGAAAATGAAGAAATTAGAGGCCTAATTAATAAAAAGGCTTCTTAGGATCAGTTTGTAACATTTTGTTAGTTCAGTTTTGGAGCTCTCTCTCACTCTTGGACACTTAGATTTTTCTTGGAGCATTTTGGCTTTGGATCAAGAAAGGAAAAGAAGGCAAGAGGAAGGAAGGAGCAAGCAAGGAAGAGCATGATCAAGCAGCTAAAGAAAGATTCTTTGCAGGCATCAATTTTCATGTGTATTTTCCTTGCTAGATTTGGCAAGCATGGTATTTCATGTGGTTCTTTTGTCGTTATGGTATGGGTTTTTCTAGGTGTGATAGTGTTTTTAGCCTAGCCTTGACATTTCTGGATAGCCATGGTGTGATGGGGTTCTCATGTTTTGGTTGAGACGGATTTTCGGATGGATTTGAAGCTAAGTGAGGTGGATCTCTGAACGATATAGCACATGGCCTAGTGGTCCCTGAACCGGACTGTGGATCACGATAAAGCCACTAGCCTAGTAACCCCTAAGCCAGACTACGGTAGGAATCTCAAATATAATAGAGGTAGTTTGTATCACCATGTTAATGAAGGAGAAAAGTAAAAAAATAAATGAAATGCAAATAAATACTTCACGTGTTAAAGGAGAAATTGATAATTTCAAAAGTGTGTGACTAAGGTGGTGAATGCAGGATTGCGAGGCGAGCAAGTGCTGGACTATGGTGGAGAGTGCATGACTAAGGTGGTGATTGCAGGTTTAGGGAGATGCATGTTGGACAAGGGTGTTGAGCATCATTGGTTACTTGGAGGTGGTACATGACGACCAAGAGGTGACATATTATCTATCCTAGCACTGGTAGCAGTGTATTATAAAGATTGTTTAGCAAGCAAGTCGTATAAACAAAGTTTTTAATATTTACTCTGTATGTATCCTTAGATCAGTACCACATTAAGGAAGCACATGGTGGGTTTCACTTTACAATCTTGTGGTCACTAGTGTTTCTTTTAAGTTTTTTGTCCTCATATGGTTTTCGTCATCTTGATATTGTTCTCCATTCTCAATTTATATATTTATGACCGTCCTTGTGGGATGTTTCACCAACGCTCTCTGGAGATTATCCAAATTATTCTGCTCTTGTTTATAACTATTTTCATCTTATATCTCATTTTCGTAGAACATGTCATTTATCGTCATTAGAGGCCATATGTTTGGGTGGAAACGTTTTCTAAAGATAATAAACCCGACAGAAGACTATGATTTAGAGGTCCCCCTGAACCAGTCCAAGATATATTTCTTATGGAAGAAAAGGCTAGGTTCGTTTATATATCTCGACCATGCAAAGAGCTTGGTTTCAAATGTTGTCATAAGTGGTGGAAGTGTTGGGTGTGCTAGTTTTACTATTGTTGTGAACAGAATCTCATCTATTTTCTTATGGTCTCCATTTCTCCATTACATTTTTGGTTGTTAAGTTTTCGCCTACTGAGTCTGTTTTTGGCTGAGGGTGGTGTATCTGGTTTTCTCGGCGAACAATCAGAGATTTGAATATCTGAGACCTTGTTTTGAATGGGCTCCTCGATCTGCTAACCACATGTATTTTATCATTGTTGGAAGGGATTTGGGTGGCTTTGTTTCTAATAATCTCAAGGTGATGGATATTAGTCCTATTCCTTTGATGGTGGTGGATATATCTTGCACAACTTCATATTTATTACATTGTTGGTGGGGTATCAATTGTGGACGTGCATATTACATATTCTATTTTTCCCATCCTCATTTTTGGTGGCTCCTGCGTATATTCACCTCAGGCAGTGGGTATGATCAATTTTCCATTTATTGTTGGGTGTTATTATACCTGCATATTTTGGTCTATTTTTGGATACGACATGGCTCCTTAACTTTGATCCATAGTGGGGCGATATGGATCTACCCTCTGCTACCGCATCCACCTTCTTGGGATTGTAAGTGTCTTGTTATACTTCGTCATGCCCTCTCGATCTATATTCTCTTCTTTCTCCTTTATAGTCTTTGTCCGGATACCTACCCTGATTTGGCAGTTGGTTCCTTGCTATATGTCCCTGACATCTTCCTTTTAATATTTTCCCTCTTTGCACATGGCCCACTTGGTTGCTTTTGTAGCCTCTTTGGACACTGATGTGTCGTCACAGGAGGATTTCTTACATGCAACCATTTCTGTGGAAAGATTGCACCTCCCTCATCTCTCTACGTTGCCTTACCCTACTACTGGTTTCTCGAACATTCCCCTACCCAATGCATTTATCATAGGTGGAATTCAAGATACATCTTGTTCTATTGATCATTCATTTCCCTTGGGCGGTAATCGACACGGCGCATGACCACATGGTAAATACATCAAACCCTCCTCTGGTACTAAACTCCTTAGCTTTGGATATTATTTAATGTGGGATCGTGTTACCAGTTTATAGAAGCAAGCTTTGGTGGGAAGGTGGTATTTTGCAGACATGAAGGAACATGTTAAGAAAAATACTTATGAATGGTTTGTACAACTTTCATTTCCTGCACCAGAAAGATTTAGATTGTATCGGGAACATTCCATGGGTTTATTTACGTAGTTTCCTCCACCTGCATAGCTGGTATATGGGGTTCAATCCCTTTCGAGACACACCCAGAAATAATTTTATTTGGGTTAAATTGTCAGGCCTCCCAAGGGAATTTTTTACATGTAAGGTTCTCATGGAGTTGGAAACTCTATTGGACATTTTGTGTATGTTGATCCAAAATTTATGGGTGTCAGTGATAAACAGGTTGCTTGGATCCATTTAGAAATGGGTTTCTCTAGCTGACTTCCTAGACAAATTGACTTGGCATGGAATGAATATGTTCACCATCAGCAACTGGATTACTGGTGTATCCATTTTAGATTCATGTTATGCCATCATACGAGACATATTTTGGAACATTTCCCAAGAATATTTTCTCGCAAAGGACAACATAGACGCAGAGGCGATGGACGCAGGGACTGCAATTTGGATGTTGCATATGGAAACTTGGAACACTTAGGTACTGAAAACAAATTTGATAAATCTCCTACTCGCATTGATATTCATTCCCCCCCCATTTCATTTCCCCTCATCCTCTCCCTGACTTTTTTCCACCCCTCGACAACCTCTATCAGAGACCTTCTCTCATTCCATCTTAGCTGCTTAATTCACCTACCAGGGATCAACATATTACCCCTCTAGGACTTGACCTATCAAACTCCTCTCTGGAAATCCCTCTAAGGTGACTTTCTCCACCTAGTGCCATCATCTCGACCTCTCCTCCGTTGATTCCTTCCTCTCCTCGATCTCCCTCGCAGTCGCTGAATGGGGCTGATTTTCCCCCCACAATTCTGTGGATAGCAACCTTGATTTTATTTTGGCCAACCACTCTCTTGATCTGGCATCTCTCACTGTCCATAAGGGAGCCCCTCGTCCCACTCCTATCCCTATATTTCCTAACTCTGCTGGCAATGTCACTATCTGTAAAAAGGGGAAGCGTGGACCTCGGTTTCCAAATCCACGAGACTCTGAGGATCTACATGATATTCCCATCACCTTTATTTTCACTTGGGTTCTTAGAGAGATATCGCCTAATGCCTCTCCTGTGCCATGAACTGCCTCTCCCTGAACTTGTGTGGCCTGGGGGGCCACTCCAAACTCCTATCCCTCAAGCACCTCTTCCACTCTACTCACCCTTTTCTTATTTTATTACAGTAGACAATGACTATAAATGATAAAGTTTGGAATTACTTCTACAAAATCTTCCCGGAATGGCATATGGTCATTGTTAATTCTCGTGGTCTTTCTGGAGGTATGGTTGCTCTTTGGGATCCTAGATGGACCACTAGGTTGGCCTATAAATTTTTCGAAGGAGTTCTCCTGTCTGGTTACATATGGGGTTTTCCTACTAGACTACATTTCCTCAATTTCTATGCTTCGTATAATGACAAATATTCTTTGTGGAAGCACATGGATGACTACGATATACTCAAAATTGGGCCTCTTATACTAGCAGGTGCTTTCAATGTTGTTTTATCTGGGGATGAATGTTGGGGTGTCAAATCCAGGGTGAATCCTCTCGCTGACCATCTTTTCCAATTATTTGAGTCCAATCATCTCCTGGACATTAGACCCCTTACTCTGACTCCAACTTGACACAATGGTCGTGTGGGTGATGACCACATCGGTAAAAGATTGGAACAATTCTTAGTCCAGGAAACCCTACTGGAGAGGTAGGGTTGTGTTCGATCATGGGTAGAAAAATCCTTGATCTATGACCACATGCTGATTGTTCTGCAATGGAGACTAGAGCACCCATGTCTGGGCATTCCTTTCAAATTCAACAAAATCTAGTTGGAGGAGGAGGATTTCACTTCTTTGGTTGGAAATTTTTGGTGGGCATATCCTCGGGTGGAAGGAAAATCCCCAACGCTTCACATGTATGGATTACTACAGCCTCTGAAAATTCATGTTAGGATTTGGGAAAGGGAGAAGAAAAAAACATTGGCTAGAGAGCTAAAGAATATTTTGGGAAAAATCGAGAATCTCAATAATCTGGTGGAGAGGGAAATACTTTTGGAAATATTTGGGACACTCTCAAATCCCTGGAGGCAAGGAAATGACAGATCCTCACCAAACAGGAGGCGTCCTGGAGGCTCATGATCAGATCCCTTTGGCTTCGGGAAGGTGACAATAACACAAAGTATTTCCATCACTATCCAAATCAAATAAAAAAGTAGAACTCCATTTGGAAAATTGAAAGATCGAACGAGATTGTTGCCTAGACTACTATGGAGATCCAAAATGAAGCAATTCAACATTTTCAGTCTTTATTTCAGAAGCGGCTTGGAAAATATATCGAAGATTAGTTATGGGGTTTGAATGAGTACCCTCCTATGTTTTATGAAGAAATGAATGTGGAAATATTTAGACCGATTACTCTAGAAGAAATTATGTAGGTTTTGAAAACTTTTTCTAAGGATAAGAGCCCAAGTTCAGATGGATGGACCGTGGAATTCTTCTTACATTTCTTCGATTTTGTCGGGATGGACCTGGTAAGCATGGTGGAAGAATCTCGGTCATAGGGACGTGTCATGGGAGCAATAAACTCTAATTTAATTACTCTAATCCCAAAAGCTTCTGACACATCCACTTTCTTTGACTATTGGACCATTTCACTTTGCAACATTACCTACAAGCTCATCTCCAAATTCATTACAGAGCACATTAAGGGAACCCTCTCTAGCCACATCATGAAGGAACAATTGGATTTCCTCTACAATAGACTGATCCATGATGTTGTTGCCATTGCTGAGGAAGTTATTCATTTAATATACACCAGGAAGATGCCAGTTATAGTGATGAAGTGGATCTCTAGAAATATGATTGTGTTGACTGATATTTTCGTAGACTCATTCTCACAAATATTGTGCTATGTACTACTATTCTAGAATGGATTATGACCTGTGTCACATTGGCACACTTTATGGTTTTGATAAATGTCTACCCATCTAATTTTTTCTCCGTTGGCAGGGGTCTACGGCAGAGCTACTTGCTTTCACCCTTACTATTCATATTGATGATGGATTGCCTTAGCCTCAAGCTAAGGGAGGAAATTTTGGAGGGCTACTTCGATGGTATTAGATTGGTGGCTGTTATCAGAATCTCCCATAATTTATTTTTTGATGACATTCTTTCTTTTGGTATAGTATCCCGCCTACAATGGAGGTTGTTCCATGACATATTATAACGTTTTGGGGATGCAATGGGATGAAGGAAATTGAAAGACCCAGGAGTAATCAATGAAATTGGCGACATGTTCAATTTCAAGATTGTGCCATTATGCAAAGGTCTCACATACTTGGGGTTTTGGATCAAACCTAACAAATATAACACCTTAGATTGGCAATGGTTGTTAGATAAATATAGGAGGAGGATTAATGGATGGGCACACAAGAGCTTATCTTTGGGTGGTATATTTATTTTGGTACAAGTTATTCTACAACAAATGGCAGTATACTAGGCACATGTATACATTATGCCTGTATCCGTAATAAATAAGATCAAAAAAATTATGGCACAGTTCATTTGGTCTAGCAGGGTCGACCTCCACAAATTCCATCTGTGCAAATGGGATGACATTACCATTTCTAAGGATCTAGGAGGATGGGGTATCATTGACATCAACCTATTTGGATGGGCCCTCATCATCAAATCTATGTGGCGTGCCTTTTTCTCAGATGGTATTTGGAGAGACATAAGTGCTACTAAGTACCTACATAATAGGGGGATTGAGTATTGGATCAAATTGTGCCATATTGGAAATAATCAGAGTTACTATATTTGAAGATGCTTTCAAAAGGTGGGAGACCTTTTTTTGCAAAGAATTTGTTGGTCCTTTGGTAGAGGAAACCACATCTTGATTGGTATAGATAACATTAAAGGGGTGGAGGCTACACATACCATGTTAGAAAAATTGATTTTATGCCTCCAACAATGAGGATTTTTCATTCTTGAACAGGTCATTGATAGATGCAATGGTTATGCACCAATTTGGAAAAGCCCGTTGTCATCGGGTCTATCTAACATGTATGTGATTGAATGGGAGGAATATATTCTTTGATTAAGGCACGCTGGTCTTTGTAGATTTGAAGTAGGTGACTCCCTCACCTAGGCAGGGAAGCTTCATGTAAATCTAACCAAGGTGGAAGACACTTACATGTACCTCTTTCACTTGCATCGCATTATACTCCAACTGTGCTAGTTTTCACTTGTTTGGAAAATTTATATTCCCATCAAAACCATACTTTTTAATTGGTTATTTTGGAAAAATTAAAACCTTTCCTAGGAGAACTTATGCAAGTAGGGATAGATGGGACTAGGGATATGTCCCCTGTGTAGGAATTCCATTGAGAATAATTGTCATTTATTTTTAGATTATCAGTTTACATCTTTCGTCTGGTATGGTATATTCTCATCTCTAAATGTACCCATTAGAAACTTTGACAGCATGATCGACCACTAAATATGGTGGCTACAACATGGAAAAAAGATTAAGACTATTCCTTTTCTCACCACTTAGGAAATTTGGTGTGCTAGAAACAGACTCATCTTTGAAGGGATTCTGGTAATCCCTTCCATCATCATACATAAAGTACTTCTCAGTCTAAAGGATGTCAGGATCTTGACTAGTGTGATAAGGGATAGATCCTTCAGATTTTCTCCAAACGAATTACATTTCTCGACGGGTTTTTTGACGTTGCTGCTCAGAATTCTGTTTGTGGCTATGGTGTTTGGCTACGGGTGGACCATATTTTCCATTACATATTCCGCTGGAATGGGGGATAGGGTACAAACATGAGGGCAACAACACTGGCTCTATGGGGACTGTTTTGGATTTCCAGGCATCTATGTACTGATTCTCTATTTGTGTATGGGGACTCACAATTCCTCATAAATTGTTTAACGACAAACCCATATTTATCTCCCCCAAACCCTTCCGCATGCATTTCTCAGAACAAACATCTTAGGGGTACATTTTCCGCGGTTAATTTCCAACATATATACCGTGAGAAGAACCAAGTTGCAGATTTGCTGTCAAAACATGGGATTGCAAATTCATATGGTAACATCCATTACACATACCTAGAGGGTGAGACCATTTCGGCTCATTGACCCTTTCCCCTCCCTTATTTTTCCTATTTTCGACATCTCTTATTACTTCCATGTTCTGACTCTTCTTGATGTCATATACCATTACTTTTGGCATGACTATATCGTTATATTTCACTTTTTTTGGGAACTATCCAGTTATGGCAAAAGCCATGTAACTCATTATGGTAGTTTTGTCTTTGATAGCTATCTCTGAATATGATAAGATATATATGGAATTTTTTCTGGTATATTAGAAGAATCATTTTTGAATATGATAGCTCAGATGTACTCATGATTCATTTTATATATATGCACTAGTACATTATATAAACCAACATTTTTTCATTTAAAAAAAAAAAAGAAATAAAGAAATAAATAATCTATATATATGTCAATGAATATTGGCCAATGTCTAATTAAAAGTTTGAGGAATGCTTGGAGAAGTTTCTTCAATGATACTATCTTCATTATGGAAGAGAAAAGGGATTTTATTTCTAGTAAATTTATGATAGGATCTTTAGAAGGAAACTTTGTTGTTACAATACTTCTTAATAAATTTGTTTATGATATATAACTCGTCCTATATCATATAAAAACATAGCTAAAAATTGTAGTCATCAAGACGAATAGTAAATTTCTCTTATCATGAGAAGTATGGAATGAGTTGACAAAATTTAAGAAATTCATGACAATATTTATAATGGTCAATAAGATGAGGAGGAGGATGAAATAGTAGTGTTCCAGTGACTAAGGAAAAAACTGATAGTAAGATTGAGTGCACCACAAAATAAAAAGCAAACTCCAACCAATGACAAAGAAAAAGTAGTTAAGGAAAAGTCTCGATGTTTAAAGGCTCTACTATTGGAACTCCTTCCATAGCCTAGCAACCAATTTTCAATCCTAAGAGAAAATCAAAAGTTAGAAAGAAAAGGCATGTGTGCTATGGTACATGGCGAGTCAGTTAATTAGTTAAGATTGGTAATTGCTTGGTTTCTTTTAAAAGAAACACCAAAAGGCGATATGAAAAAATTAACACTTTGATGGAGTGATTATTATTTTCTTAAAAATTTGAACTAAATGATCTTTTAAGTCTCCTAGCAATTTGATATAGTTACATATTTAATTTGATCAAATTCATCACCTTTTAAAGCAATTGGATAAAGGTTATCTCATAGAATGTATTGTCTTCGATCATAGATGCAAAATATAGAAGTTAAGATATAGAAAGATTTAATTTCTATTTTTCTTAGTTTCTAAAATAAATTTATATATCATTATTTGATATATAATGTTTATAAGAGTAATGATAAATTGAAATACTCTAAAGTTTATATAGGATTGAAATAGAGTATTATGATTTTTTTAGAATTTATTAAATCACATGTTTGTATTTGTTTAAGTTTTAAGGATAAATATTTTATTAATCTTATTTCTTGTTTTTTTTTTTAATTTCTAGGTATAAAGGAGTCTTTTTGGCATATTCCATGAGAACTAATTACTTTATTTAGATAAAGTTTCTTATTCATAACTAAATTTATATATTGTATCAAAAGTTTCCTACATTATTATTTTTTTTATTCAATAAATTATTTTTCCATTTCTTTACTATCATTGAAATCTGGCATTTAATTGAATAATGATCTTTTCATAAGTAATTCTAAAATAGTTATATTCTAAACTAGCATTTAGGCTTCCTCCCTTTTACTCAAGAGCCAACTTCAAGGCCTAAAGTAGGAATTGTTTTTTAACCTCTGTAGAGTGCCTTGGCATTGTTACTTCACGAGGAAAAACTGAGGAAAAACAAGGTGCACTTTGGGATACAAAGGAGAATCATCTCAATTAGGGATACTAGATTTCTTAGTATTATTTGCACTACACTTTGGGGAAAGATGGACACTAAGTTGAAGATATCTATAACATTCCATCTATAAATAGATGGGTAGATATGAGTGGTCAATAAGACTTTGGTTCAATTATTGAAGTGTTATAATGAGAAGCATCTTAAGAGCTAGGATGAAATTCTAACCTACATTCAATAATCTTATAATACAATAGCTCATGCTTCTAATAGTAAGTTTTGAAACTTGCTTTGGGAATTTGCCACTTTCTCCCTTGGATTTTTCTATGGATAACAAGGAGCAGTGAGCAAATACATCACAAATAAGCATTGAAAGTATAAAAGTTTGATAAAAAGAATAGAAATATCCATTTGCAAGTATTGGAGACACTAAAAAAGTCACATGAAAGGTACCAGGCTTGACATGACTAGCACAAAATAAAGAAATAATTATAAGTGAGAGATAAGTTACTACCGGATAGGAGAAACATGACCTTTGGCATATTGGGATGAAAGAATAGCCTCCAAATAAGGAAAAATAGTAATTTAGGGAGAAGGTAGAGGAAATTTTTCCTTAGCTTATTTAGTAAATTATTTTGGGGATCAAAATGCTCCCTGAAAGAGGAGGTATGATTTAGATTGGATCATTATATAATTTTTCACCTATATTAATACTCTTTTGGTGGAAATTTTGAGGGATTGGATTGTTTGTCCCATTTACTAGTAGGTCTCAGTTTATAAATTTGGGGTTTGGAGCCTCCCTGAATCATTTTGAGGCATCAGATAATATTTTTTGGGTTCAAATATTTGTGAACATAACTACAACCCCTTGATGCTATTATGCACACCAAGGCCTTTCTAATGGTGAAAAATTCATCTCAATTGGAGTTCATATGAGGAAGTATGCATACATGTTAACCACCATGGTACAAGTGGATTCCATGTTATCCCCTATTATTCACACACCTATGGCTAACTATGTATATAATTTCAAGATGATTTTATAAGGTCCAAAACCTTATCACTAAATGAGGGTTGAGGATGCAAAAAGCCTAACCCTATATGGACATCAATTGGCTATGTTAAATATTGGGCCACATGAAGGAAAAATGTTTTCATGCTCTATCATTGTACTTGTTTAATGCATAAGTAGAGTAGGGAGGAGTTGTATTTAAGAGCATAACAGAATATGAAAATATTTTGTAGTAGTCATTCAAGCCATAGTACCAATTGGAACTCTATAATGAGTATCTCTTTCTTTGTATTTGTATTTCCATAATTGGAGGAAAGAGGGCAAAGTATATAAGCCTCAACTTCTAGCTAGGTTTCTCCCATATTGGGTTTTCCAAGATACATCTTATGTTCATTTACGTGGATAGTGTGTTATTTTGTTCATTTCCTTCATTTCAATTTCAATTATTTCATAAATTCAAGCAATAAGCTAATAATTAATCTAGGATCCAAGGAAAGAAATTGCATAGTCAAATATTTTGAAATATTGTAAGATATATTGTGGTGAAATATTCCAATGGGTTATCCATGGTAGTTTATAGATCAAAGACATAGTCAACTTTGATCACCTTAGATGCACCTAAATATCTAGGTTTCTACCTTGACTTGTGCACCAATATACTATGTTGGAACCCCCTTTGGTAGGCCTTACCTAGTCAACCGCCCAATTGACTATCCTAGTTTACCTTAAATCATCAATTACTTGTCTCCCATTGATACATAGGTCAGACGAACCTATTGTCTTAACAAGTTCTAATATCTCTTCTAATAATTTAACATCCTTAGTTATAGTAGGGGTTTGAAAGATGTTTTTCTTTGCTTATATATAACTTTTGAGGATACATTTTTAATGACACAAATACATTAGAAGTGGGTTTTTTCATATAAAATTTCACTATTGTAATTTTCTTATCATAATTAATCAACTTTGGAAAATTCTTGATAAATTAAAAATCTTTTTTTTGAAAAAAAAATATATCTAGATTATATTATACAGTTAAAAGTTTCTTCAAAGACAATATCTATATTGAAATCTATCATAATAATAAGATAGTGATTATCCTTATTATCAACTTTATTAAATGGATAAACAATATGATATAATGAACATCACTTCTATTTTTCCCACAAATACATGTCCAGCCATGACGGTAGTTCAAACAATTATAAATTATCAAGTAGTAAAAAAATGTCATCAAGCTCATTGAGATATGCATTTGTTTTAATATATTTATAATTACCTTTATATTAATATCTTTATAATTACCTTTATATTAAGAGTAAGATTAGGACTATTTTAATAAGTGAATTGCATCATAATTAAAAATTAAAAAAAAAAATAACTGACATTAAGAAAAGAAAAATATTGTTATTGATTTTTAAAATAATAATAAAATATTTAAATTATAAAAACTGAAATTATTAATTAGAAATTATTTTTTTTATAAAAAATTAATCTTAAAAAATACATTTAACGAATGCAAAGGAAAATTATATCCTTCCTCTGGAAAATTATACTAAACTACAATATTAATTTTAAGGATTTCTATATTACTCTTTAACTTATACATGACTATCATGGTGTTAGGTTCCTATACCAATAGGTGTCATTTTTCATGATTGACATTGATGAGCTCTAATATGTTCATACCTTTGGCTGGTTGCAAAGGTTTTCCATATTCCCAAGAAATAAAAAAAAATTAAAAAAGAAAAGAGGGTATACCCTAAAAGAAAGATCAAAGGGTAAGAAGAATGAAATGGTCAAGAAAATGAAAGAAATGAACCCCAAACAAAGGACCATGAAAGTGTGCAAGTCCAAAATGCCACTACTGTTCTATTTTTGCAAAGATCTGATGATGTGCAGCTTGTTCATTTATGCCACCATTGATAAATGGCCAAACAGTTTAATCTTGGCCAGTTCATGTTTGAATTTACTTGTCTTAGGAATAGAGGAATAATACCTGTCCAAACTGTTCAATCTTGGCAGGTAAATAGATAGGTAGAGAAGCAAAGGAGCTCAATTGTTAAATCTGCGCCCTTGGATGTTATAAGGGTAGATTTAGATAGGATTGCAATGAAAAGAAAAGAAGATTGAAAGGTCTGCTAGTCCAAGTGCACCCAAAGAAAAAGGAAGAAAAAATGTTAGGTATAATAGGTTGGGTAGGCAGTTTAGTGTTGCAGAAGCTTGCTTATGATTAATTTTGTCCCTTAAAAATGTTCATCTTATGAATATCATAAGTACCATGGCAACTGTTTGGTTACAAATCAAGTGAAGCATGTCTAACTTCCCTTCACACTTCTCCCAAAATCACTTACTAACTTCCCCCCAAGGATATTGAGATCTGCTCAATACTCCTAAATCACTCCATTTCATGAAAAAGCCTGGGTAAAATTACATTCTTGCTTTAGGCACAAAGCCACATTTCTTGTGTAAAACCCTTTTCATTCCCTTAAGCCTAAGTTTCTTAACATTGGACTTAGCGCATGCTTCCAATCATATTCATATTAACCAATAACTTTATTATATAAATCCCTTGTATAAATTCCCCTTCCCCATATATTGTTAATATACTAAAAACCCCTATATTATACATACCCTGCCCAGGTTTAAATATAAACCATATCATTATAATAGTGGGGATTAAAGGTTTACTTGAAACCTTATAATAGCCCTTCATGCGCAACCATGGGATTAATTAACCTTTGGTTAATTAATAACCAAACCCACAACCTCACAAACCAATGATAAATGACCCCGATGCATTATAAATTTTAATATATTGTATGGGTCCCGCGCCGTAACCCTCCGTCACCTCCAACGAGCGCCAACCATCTGATCGGCGCTCTCCCATTGAACAACTCCAGATCATATCGTGCCCCATCCCACTGCTGTACTTTAACACCCTTGGAACTGTGGTATTGCCGCCCGTACCTTGGACGCGTGGCGCCCTCCCGCCATGCTCGCGGCCCCTCCACCCAAAACCATTTCAGCTTATAAGCGATGCGGGCTGATACCGCTTACCGCCCTCCCGCTGACCCTGCCCGCTGACACCATCCGCCACGTCACCCTTCTGTACCCTCCACTATGCGACAAACTATCCCGTCATGCTGACATCATCAAGGCAATAAATGCCAAAAAAAAACCCCTGCCAAGCCAATTTTTGTTAAAATATCGGGAAAAATGTCATTTTCACCATTATCACTACGGAGCTGTTTGCATGCGAATTACGTTCAGCTGAATGTTCGAGCAGTTAGCCCGTCACCCGGCCAATGAACTCCAGTATCCTGCTCTACGGTCCATCATTTGACCTACAAATACACAACTTTCATCCGTAATCCAGGTATTTTTCATTTTTGCCCTGAAAACCAGCAATTTTGCTTTTCTGCTGAAAATTCTATCTGAGAAGCCAAATTCGAGTTGAAAACAGTCTGTTTATTCTTAAAAAGACTCACAGAACTCTTGTTTTGCCTAATTTTGCTACAAAACCCCAATTCCAATTTGAAAACCACAAAAGCCAAAAATGGAAGCTCCAGTGGCCCTGAACATTGCTCCCCTCAATGCAACACATAAAGACTTGGAGTGGTTACCCTTGGCTGATAGAGATTTTCAAATCAAAGACTTAACTGGTGACAAAAACCACCTCCAGGCATTTTGTGAAACTAGGAACAGTCACCAAAGTAACTATGATCTCTATGGAATATGGGAATCCAACCTACCCATGTACTACCTCCCCTCAGTCAATGTCTTCCCAGATATTATCCACCTATGCTGTGCCAATTATGAACCTACCAAAAGAGCAGTTATGACTCCATCTGGAACTGTCCTCTTTTATATAACTCCTGAGTCCATCAATGATATGTTACACTTCAAACCCACTCAGCCTCTAGCTCTTCTTTCTATGGGATTCTTGCTTGAGCAGGGCTCTAAACTGCCCAATGCATAGATAACCCGTATTTCTCAAACGTTTATGAGACCAGACTGCCAGCACCGAGGCCCACCTCCATATGTGCATGTCTGGTTCAATGAAGTTGGAAGATTCATTATTGATATGATATCCTATGTCCTGGGATTTAAGACAAGTGAATTTGTTGATGAGACCACCTTAGTTTTGTTGTCCATATTTACTCCAGGACAGCTGCCTGCTATCAAATATGACTATGCTACTTTCATTTCCAACAAGATCCATGACCAATTCATGAGTCTACACAGGGAAGGAATCTTCAAGTACACATATTATATCTATCATCTGTTTCTGTATTATCAACCAGACAGTTTTCAGTTTCCCATCAGAAAATTGGATTCTAAAGGAGAGCGGAGGTCTGTGATTTTTTGGACCTCAGCCTTCCACAATGTCTGCGACTCCCCTTATACCTACTGTAAATTCATTGACTTGTTTAGACATCTGGTCTCCTCTCTACTGATGAGAACTCCTCCTCCTAGATTCTCTGGTGATATGCAGAAGATTTTACAGCTCTCCAAAAACTACAAAATAGGTGACTGGTACCTCTATCAGAATCACACCGAAATCAGAATATATGGTTGTGAACTGTGCCCTTATAAGCTGCCCAAATATGTGCCTATGAGACTCTTTGCACTGGAGTATTTCAGGCAACTAATCAATGTAGATTTGACCCATTTTTGCAGTAAAAAGAAAAAGGCCCAGCTAAGAATAAAAAACCAGTTAGGCCCTTTTATCATTAACAAGAGGGAAGCATGGGAAGATGCTGATAGGATATTGGGGGAAGATCTTAAATTGAAGAAACGTTTCTGGTGGGTACCATATGACCCAAATGGCTTTATAAGTGATAGAAAAGTAAAAAACAGGCTATCGACCTATAAACATTCTAGGCTCCCTAAAATAGAGCAATTTGCTAATCAGGATGAGTGGGTAGAGGACACATTAATAGAAGAACTTACTCAGCAAGAATTGATGGAACAAGCTATGAAAGATCTTGAAAAGACCCTTGACCTGGACTCTTTTGGACAGGGATCTTTCAAGCTTCCTCAACAAACCGGAGTGGGTACATCTTCTGCTGCAACTTCACAGCAACCTGTGTAGGAAACCAATGCACCAGGTACAGGGTCTTCTAAGGGCAAGGAAGTAGCAGGCACAGAGCAGCAAGCAATGACTGATCAACAGGGGAAAATTCCTTCAGTCCAGACCAAAGAACCATAGATACTAGTGTTACAGACTCCTCTAAATGAGGAAAAGGGAAAGAAAAGAGACAGAGAAGAGGCCACACCCATCAGTGGACCTGCAGAACATCCAGGTACAAAAAGGCAAAGACTTAATCCTCTATCTGAAGAGGAAATCATTGAAGAAACAATAGAAAGTCTAAGAGGTGAGAGAGCAACCAGCCCACAGACATCCCTGGTGATAGAAACATCCACCAGCTCTCGCAGGCAAGACATAGAAAGGCAGCATAGTGTGGAAGTTTCATCCACTAGGCCGCAAAGCAAGCAAGGTTCTGACATCAAAAGAACATTCACGGAGATAAAGGCCCAGAATGACCCACTGAGGCTGCAACTTTATAATTAGTTTCTCAAGATGGCCCCCACCAACCAGCAAAGGTTAATGTCTGAATATGACATTAAAGAAGGTAAAATGATTTTGAGCCACTTTAAGCCTAAAGTGCAACAGCCACAATCAGCAGTTGACTACATCAGAACAAATCTGGAGGTCCTTGTCAAAGACATTAATCCTATGGACCAAATTGAGCTGCACAAACAAACTAGAGAGATGGTCTACTCCACACTGGCACATAAAGCGATGCTGGCTCACAAATTGCAGAACTCATTGAACAACACCTCCGCTCAACTGGATTTGGAGAAGGCTTCTTCTCTAGCCAAGGATAACAGGATCAAATCCTCGGAAGATATTATTATTGAACTGAGACATGATCCCAAAGATGCTAAAGGCATAAAGGCATTGATGAAGAAGAAAGAAGAGGACATTTCTGCCCTCAGGAAACAATTAAAACTGCCTCCAACTATGCATCCACAAACCACAGAAGTTGTACAGCAGAAGTCAGAGGAAGAAATGATGGAGTTGCTCATGAAGCTAAATGAAAGGTTAACTGATACTGAGTAGGCATTGGAGAAAGCACTACAAGAGAAGCAGGGAGAGTTGACCTCCCAGCCACCTGAAGTAGCTCCAACAGTCACAACTGCGTCTCCTACAGTTACAACAGCAGTACCTCCCACTGTCCAGGCATCAAGAGTAGAAATCACCACAGGTACCTCAGCAACAGCAACAACACCGGGCAACAGTACAGCTATGACTACAGAGGAATTAATAAAAGCCATGGAGGAATTAAAACTCCAAGTATCAGAATTGAAAGAGGCCAAAGAGAAGTTGGCAAAGTTAGAAATAAGTTATGACAAATCCAAGATGACTGTGGCAGAAAGATCAAGAGAGGTTAAAGCATTAGAGAACAAGGTGAGAGCATTGGAAAAGGATCTCTCCCTGGACAAACCTTTGGCAGAAATCAAAGCAATTTTGTGGGCTAACATTAATCAATCTCTTGGCAATATATGGAGATCTATTCAGATTATTTATGAGCAAATTGATTTGATAGCAATAGCCCAAGTGGAGATCGAAAAACAAGAGCTTTATTGGGACACATGCCTGAACAAGCTAATAGGCTAATACATTTTTTGAACACCAAAACCAATGAAGAACTGGAGACACTACAAATTAGAGACAGGACAGGCACCATTCTGCAGATCAAGAAAGTTCTAACCATGAGAACTTTGATGCAAAACTTGGAAAGGAGATGCCAAGACATGCAGGTGGAAATTGATTCTTTTACAGAAAGATTTACAGTTTTGCATGAAAAGGGTTTGCCAAGTCCATTGGGAGGTAATGAACGCCTGCTGAGACATGTAGAGTAAACACACAAGTTGAACAAATATGCTGCTGATCAAGTTAATGCACCATCAAGTACTTCAGGAGAAAGAGCACTTCCATCTGGTCAAAGCCTTTATGACAAATTGGAGAATTTATTTTACATTGAACATGAGGTGAAACATCTGTTCACTATCCCACCTAACTTCTACAGGTACACAGAGACTGATGAGACTTTAAGAAAGTTGCAGAGACATAAACTACCAGAACCAGAGTGGTGGCAAGATATGTTAGGAATCCTATGAACCTATCTTTGGTATCTTTGGAGAGTTGAAAGTTTTGCACCATTTATCATAAGTTGGTGAACAGAATTGAAGAACAGGCGTATAAATCAAAGCGTGTCTCATCAGAATTAAAGACACCCGAGAAAGTCGGGGCAACAGCACAAAATATCAGTAGAAGACAGCTGCAGACCGACTCACAGAGCCTACAGTCAACATATCTCACCAAACTGAGCAGCCAGCACAACAGCATTTACTTCTTCATTTATTTCTTCACTGTTTTCAAGACTACGTGTCTCTGTTTCTTGTAAAAACAATAACTCATCACTAGATATTATCTCCCTGAGATATTTTGTAATATTTTTGCATAAATACCTCCCCATTCGAAGTATTTGGGGTTGGTGATGCATTTCTTAGACTGCGTTGTAACTCTGAAAATTTTCTGAATACAAAAGTTGTTGGAATCCATTATTGTTGGCCTTTTTGGATGTGGAATTGATAGCAGAGGACTTGTTACAAAATTCTTGAATCAAAATATGGATCGATGAGTACCCTTATATCTCTTGTTTTATAGTTTTCTTGTCTACTATGTCATCTATGTTTCATGATCTGAATAATAAAGAAAAAGATTAACTCAGAATTTGCTTAACTGCACTCTGTTTTCAATCTTTGTTATTCTCTATGTTTTCTTCAGAATTAGCATAAACAGTGAATTCTTAACTGCTCATGTTTCCCCTGATTCTATCATATTGATTACATGCTAAGAAATTCTTAATTGCTTCTTGGTCATAATCAGTCACTTTCCCTCTGTCTATATGATGAAGGATTCTTAACTGCCCTTCACCCATTAGACTCCATTCCATTTGATTCCAACCTTTTAAATTGTTTCATATTTGACTACCTTGCTCTGCGGTGCCATCCTCTGTTAAAGAAACCATATCAAGCAGTCCATCCTCATGGACTCCATTAGCCCAAAGGACTGAATTCCTCAGCTTCACACCTCTGCTTTACTAAATCTTACCATCCAAAAATCAAACAAAACCCCTAAACTTCATAACTAGCCTAACACCTTTCAAAACAAAGTTAAATCATAAAGAGAGAGCCCTCTCTGGATGCAGATTGGCTAGAATCTGTGTCTAAAAGATTGGTCTGTGGTTACCTGTTATCAGGAAAACTAGTGTCTATGCAGAGCTGCTAGTCCCACTAAGGCTGGTGGCTACCTTAGAAACAAACAAACTAAAAACTACTTTCATTTTCCTTTATGAGAAATAGATAAGAGAAGAATAAGGAGACCAACCTCTGCCTTGCGCTTGGTTCCTTGCTCAGTTCCTCTCTCTTCTGGTAGGTCTTTGCCACTCGCTTCCTTGTCTACCCAGCTTCAAAGAGTACCTGTAGAATCAAAGCAGCGTAACACTATCCAAGAACATAGATCTATTATCATAAACAATACATGACTAGATGTATATTGACCACACAAATGCATAAATCATCAATCATACAAGAATGTGGAGGAAAACTTGAATAGCTTTATTGATAATCAAGAAAGAGCAAAGAGGATTACAACCAATTGTTCTGACCCAGCATCATCCTCTCAGCAAGTAAGCCCTTCTTCACCTCATGAAAAGCTTAGATCACCCAACACTATGATGTTACACCAAGAAACCAACAACACTTCCTTACAAGGTACAAAATTCCAGCCTCTAGATCTCTGGGATGAGGGATCCATATATAGATGTTTGTAAGGGGAATGAGTCAGCTTTTGAGATTTGACTAGTGTCATCTCTCTGATAGTTCTTGATTCCACTTGGAGATTGATGATCTCTTACTCATCCCTGGTTGAATGTAGAGAGGCAAGTGTCACAGGAGAAGTTTCTGGAAGATTCCATGCTCCTCCACCTTGCGGATTGACCCTGCCATTTGTCCACTCTCGCCCATCGCACCCCATAGAAGGGATTTTCAACATGCATCGCACCTACTGTGTGTATTCAGGTGGGATGCAACACACTTTGACTATGGAGCAGGTGAAATGGTCCAGTTTTGACCAGTTCTGAGTAGTTTTTCATGGAGAATTTCTGGGATATGCTGTAATCAGTTGACCTTGTTCTTTTAGGGGTTGGAACAACACCTTTAGGGACTTAGGAGCCCTTAGTTTATGGACATTTATGATTGGGGTTGCAGTGCCCAAAAATGTCTATAACAGTTGCCCCCTAAAGCATGAGGTCGTTAATCTTTTGATGTCGGGTGAAATGCTTTATCATGAGGATCCGAAGTTTTCTCGAGCTGGAAGGCGACCTGTAATAAGATACAATAAAATACATTATCTTCATAATATTTTCATGATCTAGCTGAGGCGGGCATTCCCATGCTCAGCTTTATAAATTCATTTTCATGTACATAGGACAAACAATTGTCTGAGTGTAGACTGATGATTCTAGTAGAGCCATCATCCCTTAGATTGGATGATTATCTGTGCAGCAATGATGTACATTTGATGTCTTTATTTTCCTGAATATATATCGCAGCCCGGATGGATGAAACTAGATCCGAGGTCTTCAATCTCGTTCGATCTTCACTCAAAGTACAAGTCGATCCACGTGAGAGATGTTCTGGAGTCGAACATGGAAAGACATCGCTTGATTACCAGCCAATGATGTAAGTTGTTAACAAGAGCGAGAGGAATCACCGATAATGATGATGACCCTCAAGGTACTGCAGTACAATTCACGTGGTGTGAATAAGGGACTTGGTGTCGAACACCATGCAAAATCTTTCGGTCGAAGGCCATTGATGTAAACCTGTCGGCGGAAGTGAGAAACTTGCCATTGAGGCATGCAAGCTTCAAAGTACTCAAAGGGTTGTTCCTAGATCGACTTCTTGGATAATGAGCTGATGTCGACAAGAAGCGATCCGTCATAGGAGGGCCTTAATGAATCCCACATCAATGACACGGAACAGAGCAAATGATTTTAATGGAGGTGAAAACGATCTGGTGATATAAGGTTCAGGGTGGCGGTCATGAAAGAATGGAGCGAAAATGTATTATTGTGGGTGAGACACAGGTGAATTCTCTGAGTGACTTCTCTTGAACATATCGACGACACTGACATGATGGATTGGTAGCATTAACCCCAAATGTGGATGGTGTGATGGAACCATGGTGATGTGACCAGTGAATGGAACAACCCAACCCGACTCAGATGCAGAGTGAAAGTGTCATGTTCAAGAGCGACTTGCTACCAACAAAGCTTCTTCAAGTTTTCTTCCCAATTTTTCCCCAGTCATTGCTGACCAGTACCTCTTTATTTTTTTCAATCTTGAGGAGGATAACATATGCTTGTTCTATAATTTTCCCTTCGGGCAAACCCATCGCTATGTTTTAACAAGCCTAGCGATAGTGAAACTCATTCTTGTCTGTTATGGACAAGTTTGTCGCTATTAGGTTTTAACGAGTTTAACGACAAAGATAACTCGGTCCTTTTCAATTTTAGAGAGTCTGAAAAGGGACGTAAAGGAAACTCCAAAAAATCATTTTTCGTCATCTAATCCCTTAAGTCTGAAAAAGTATAAAATAATACAAAAGGGATGAATTTTTGGTAATTTTAACGAGCCGAACAAAACAAGTGCTCGATCTTTTTGTGTAATAATCCCTCAGGTCCAAAAAGATTAAAATCTAAAGGAGGGATAGCACTTCCGATCACTTTAACGAGCTGGAGAGGCCAATGGCTCGGCAATCTTTTCATATTTTACGAGTCAGTTGAAAAGAGCTTAAAGGAGACTCGTTTTTGAGGAACGAGTGATAGACTCGAGTAGCAGCTGATTCCAGGTAAGGTTTGGAATTTTCTAATCACGGCAGTGTCACAAGGATGGCTAACAAGATCACTCTTCGCAGTTGTTCCTCAAACGGGGTAAACAATCAAGTGGAGGTGAATGATCGGCCAATATATAGTGGAGGTGAATGATCAGCCAATATAGAGTGGAGGTGATGATGAGAACATGACCAAGGCTTCAAAGGCTGAAGTAATACATTCACGATGGTTATTTACCGGAAATTGGTTCATTTTTTAATGAGCTTAAACGCTGGGGGAAACACTTGCTCATTGCTTATGTTTATTTTTTAACGACCTTGAATTCCGCGTTAAAACTGCTCGATCCAGTCGTATAATAAGGATGTCTCATCTAAGATGCAATTTTTCATAAGCTTGCACCTTACAAAGCTTTGCTCCGCATCCTTTCTTTATGCAAGTTAGGAAACGACCAATCCTACGAGTTTAAAGGGTTAGAGGACCTATAAATTTAAAAAATAAATAGTCGCTCTTCGCTTGCATGCCAAAAGGTTTGCATGCCCCCAGGTATAGCGAAAAATTTCCAGGTTACCAAAGATTGTTCCGTCCGTGTCACAGATAAAACACTTCCTCGGCAATGTCTACCGAAATAGACAAAGGTGAGTGGCACAGATGCCTCCACTCACATAACTTTGACGAGGGAATCTTATTCCAACCTAATCCCATTTTCCTAAACGGAGGGGTGTGTCAGACTAGTCATATATCCTCCGCGGAAACCTACCCTATACCCAAGGTTTTCCTACTGAAACAGACCAGGGTGCATGCCGCCTGGGTTTCAGTCATGTCCTCCGAATCACTCGCGTTCATCAGGAGGACGGACTGGGGATTGACGAGACATTCCTTGCGTGAAAAGACCATTCAGGGTCGGTACATGATTATTTGCTATGTGTGAACCAGGAAATGAAAGCTGGTCTACGAGCTTGACCACTCTTCCTTCGTGCAGAAAACACATTACTCTAAAGAGTGAGGAGATGACGGCTCCCATGCAATAAATATAGTCTCGTCCAAGGAGTAGATTATAATCCAGGGGTCCTTGGACTACAATTACGTTCATGTGAACAGTTTTCCTTCTCAATGTTATCGGCACATCGGGAAGGATCCCTAACAGTTGACTGGTTCCTTTGTCAAAGCCTGTTAGATTTCTCATCTCATGCAAAAGCGATGGCGAGCCAAGCGCTTTCCAAGCAGTTGAGGAAATGATACTCACAGAAGCCCCTTCATCTATGATGGTATCGGCCATGACCATTCTATATATTTGAGCAATGATTCGAAATGGTACACTAGCCGGTAAACGGGGTCTGCCTAGTAGATTCCAGTCAAAGGAAACAACCAGGTTGCTTGGAGGTGGGACTGAATAGACGACCAGATATGACTCTGATGAACTTCCTTCCTGTGGTAAAGGAACGGGTAGACTGCCCCCATGTTCATCAGAGTCTGTGCTTACGAAGAGAATTTGAACAGTGTCGTTCTTGTTCTCTTCGGTGACTGTATCATCTGAAGATGGACCTTCTGAAGGCAAGACTGGGTCAATTGCCGCCTCGACCTTTTGACTTTCGTTTGGTATGGATTCAGATGGCTTATCTTCAATGATGAACGCTTCGGCCGACCACAAGGGCGTGTCAGCCGGATTTTCAACTAGTGATGGACTCAGAAAGAGTTGCTTATATCCAGAAGGAATCTGTAACAGTGAAACCGGATGGTCGTCCAAAACTCTTTTAGCTTCATCTAAGAAGGGAAAACGGTGGACGGCGTGATCGCCTTCACACAATTTACAAGGAAATTTATATTTTCCTTTTTGTCGAGGGGCTTCACTTTCACTAGTTGACGGTGTATGCTCAACATGATCGTCAGAGGTTGATGACATCGGATTGTGCAAACGAGGAGACCAGTCCCTTAAGATCCGAGGGATGCAAGGACAATCTCGATGATAGTGGTCTCCTTTGCAAATGACACATGGCGATTTAGGCCTGGTCGGTGCAGTGTGTGGATTTTCGCTAGACGATGCTTGGTTTCCCCTTTTCACCTTTGGCTCCTTCTTCTTCTTCTCTTTCTTCTTCTTCTCCTTCTTCTTCTCAGTTACTTGATTTCAGGCTTTACCAGCTTCATCAAGCGAAGAGGAAGGAGGAGAGAAAGAATTGGACGAAGTAGAGGATTGGGGGGTAACTCTAATATCGTTTAGTTGCTGACTTGATTGTTCAGTAATCACGGTGTTCTGAATGACAGAAGTTGAGAAGAGCCATACAGGCAAGCCGATTGTCAATCCTGGAAGAGACAATGTGGCCATATGGGGTGCACCAACATCTCCCCAAGAGGAGAAGGGACTAGGATTTCCTCCAAGGGGAACTCCTTGGTTGGTGGACTCCATTTTTCTCAACTTAAGATCAATGTAGGAAAGGTGATGATTATTTCGTTTAAAATAAATTTTAGATGCTTTGACACAACTTGTTTTTTCAATTTTTAAGAGTCGATAAAAAACAAAAGATGACTCTAGTCGCCTTCGATTTTTAATGAGCCTAAAGTGACAAGTTCTCAGATGGACCTTTTCCGTTAAGGAGTCTGAAAAGGAACGAAAGGGACTGCTATGGAAATCTAGACAGAGGGATTACCAAACCAATCGTAAAACTGCAGAATACTTTTTACGGTACGACAGTCAATCTTCCCGAATGCTGTGTTCAGTGCATTGCGATCGATAGGGCGGCAGACACGGCTTCCTATGGATAAAGGATAAAGCCTATTGTGGTCTCCCAAAATATACTCGACGGTACGTGGGAGCACAAGTCCGTACTGGCACTTATCATCTCAAAGTGGAGGAATCACCCAACCAACAGTGAAAACAACAGTTACCAGGCTTTATGACGCCGGAATACGTCTCTAGCCTAAACTTCTAGATGTTGTGCGTTAGGTTCCAAAGCGTTTTTAGATTCATTAAATTTATTTTATGGTTGATCTTGCTTAAGAAATTTTCCTTTCAGGTTCACCGCGTGATGTAGATGTACAATTCCTAAAATGCAATCTAAGATGATAAACAGTCGTTTAATCTTCTTTTTGCAATGAAAATCCTAGCTACTAAGGAAAGAGAGATGGCGTTCTTTCAACAAAGAGCAGAGAGCACACACTATATGCACTGTCCTAAATCAAACCAACAAACAGTCTAAATGCAAATGCACATGCATGTATTTGTTTTCAGCCTTCTTAATGTGTGAATGATAAAAAGAAAGCTAAGCGCAAATCTGAATTATTTTTCAAAGCGACAATTACTAACAAGCTTCTTTTCAAAACAAAATGAGGACAATGATGACACTTTGTTATTTTGAATTGAAAACTTGCTTTCGACACTTGAAAAACTACTAACTCAAATCAAATACAAGAGTAACAGTGTAATCGAATATCAAGAATAATCAGATTCTCTTCTATGACTGAAAACGACACTTGCGACACTTTCAAATCAAGAAACGACAGTACAATTACGCTACTTCTTTGTAAAGGAGAATTGAAAATGACTCAAAAATACATAAAAACATTTACAGTTCTTTGCACAATGGAGGCAAAATAACAGCAAGGAAAGGGGTTTCAAACAGAGGTGTACTGACTACAGGCAACAAAACTCCTGAATAGAGCTAAAAAGAGTGAACACATAAACCAAAATTTAGGAACAAGGCCTTGTTTGATCAGTGCACCTGTAACACAGTGAAACTGAAGTGCAACGCACCTACTACACTCGGGAAGTGCGATGAATTTGAAGTTCACATAACAGACAGTGCGCTGGACCAGGGACGAGACTTTGACTGGGTTCCGGGTCACAGTTTGCAGTTCAGTTCAGGGATTTAGGCCGAGCAAGTAGTAATCAGTAAATCAATCACAGGGGTAGATCTAAGGAGGTTACTAGAGCCACCATGAGGGCAATTAGAGAGCTTGTAAATCAATCGTTTAATTCATAAACAAAACCCGGAGATAGACTGAAGCAGCATTGATCTACTTTGCACTTGCATAGCAAATGCAGTTCGAAGGCTAGATGGCTTGACTTCAGGCTCCGTCTGTAAGTTTATAAAATAAACAAATGTAGATAAACAAACAATCTATTCGCTCCCCAGTGGAGTCGCCATTTTGTTATCGGGAAAACTAGTGTCTATGCAGAGCTGCTAGTCCCACTAAGGCTGGTGGCTACCTTAGAAACAAACAAACTAAAAACTACTTTCGTTTTCCTTTATGAGAAATAGATAAGAGAAGAATAAGGAGACCAACCTCTATCTTGCGCTTGGTTCCTTGCTCAATTCCTCTCTCTTCTGGTAGGTCTTTGCCACTCGCTTCCTTGTCTACCCAGCTTCAAAGAGTACCTGTAGAATCAAAGCAGCATAACACTATCCAAGAACATAGATCTATTATCATAAACAATACAGGACTAGATGTATATTGACCACACAAATGCATAAATCATCAATCATACAAGAATGTGGAGGAAAACTTGAATAGCTTTATTGATAATCAAGAAAGAGCAAAGAGCAACCAATTGTTCTGACCCAGCATCATCCTCTCAGCAAGTAAGCCCTTCTTCACCTCATGAAAAGCTTAGATCACCCAACACTATGATGTTACACCAAGAAACCAACAACACTTCCTTACAAGATACAAAATTCCAGCCTCTGGATCTCTGGGATGAGGGATCCATATATAGATGTTTGTAAGGGGAATGAGTCAGCTTTTGAGATTTGATTAGTGTCCTATCTCTGATAGTTCTTGATTCCACTTGGAGATTGATGATCTCTTACTCATCCCTGGTCGAATGCAAAGAGGCAAGTGTCATAGGAGAAGTTTCTGGAAGATTCCATGCTCCTCCACCTTGCGGATTGACCCTGCCATTTGTCCACTCTCACCAATCGCACCCCATAGAAGGGATTTTCAACATGCATCGCACCTACTATGTGTATTCAAGTGGGATGCAACGCACTTTGACTATGGAGCAGGTGAAATGGTCCAATTTTGACCAGTTCTGAGTAGTTTTTCATGGAGAACTTCTGGGAGATGCTGTAATCAGTTGACCTTGTTCTTTTAGGGGTTGTAACAACACCTTTAGGGACTTAGGAGCCCTTAGTTTATGGACATTTATGATTGGGGTTGCAGTGCCCAAAAATGTCTATAACATTACCTCAGCCGTATTCCCTTTTCTTACAACTTTTGGGGAACAACCTGAGTGATAACACATGGTATCTTAAATGACATCTTCTCTTGAGATATTTATTTTACATTTAAGGAACTTTATCAATGCGAGTTATTATGAAAAGGTGGTTATATACCTTGTATTTACTTTTTCTTTTTGTTTTTCATTTATAGATGCAAGCATATTTTTAAGGATCAACTTGATGTCATCCTACTTTGTAAACAAGTTATAATGACTTGCTTATCTTTAAAGTACATATGTAGCAAAGTTTTCATCTACTAATGTACCTTGATAGAATGTAGGAAATGGAGCTCATGCTTTCGAAATTTTCCTAGGCCTTGTACCCTCTTTAGTGAGACACCTCCAACTTCTGAATCTAAGAGATAAGCTTGATCACCAAACTCCTTTCATTCAAGAAGGAGAATTTCCTTCCTAACCTCAGGAGGAACATAATCAAAGTAATTAGCCACTGACTTTGATCCAAATAACCAATGTTTGTGGGAAGAAAAGGCACTTGCACTACCTCGGTGACTCGACATTCTCTGCCAAGGATCCATGAAGACTAGGGATGACGAGTGAAACTAATAGAAAAAATGGAATTGAAGCCTTTATGAACGAAAAGGAGAGAGTAATAGGAATATTGGAGTTAATTGTACCCAGAGACTGGCGCAAAAATCTATGTAAAATTAAAGGACACGTGCAAGTATGACTACCAACCTACCCAATGAAATGTGTTGTAATGAGATGAAATATGGGATGACACCCATATATTACAACATAATATATCCAAACCACCTTGTGAAACCACTATGGGAAGAGATGGAACAAGAACCAGACCAGAGAATTATAGTGCTAGAAGTAATAGACCATAAAATTTACAGTTTTAAAACAAAATATAAGGAATTGACGTTTAGTTGACTCCACAAACCAAGGCAAAGTGACCAAGGAAAAACCCTGCTAGAGAGAAGAAGAACCTAACTTGACACGTTTAGAACCAAATGGAGAACGTACTTGGGTACCAAACCCCACAGACCAAAACCGAGCAGTTAAAGAAGATCCCCATTGGGCCCTAGAGTGATGCAGTGGGGGAGCATTGTCACCATCTCAAAGGCAGGACCAATTCCGTGCAATGAAGAAATATAACAAAAAACATGAACCCTCTCTTGTTGTCACAACATTGTACAGGCCAAGCCAATTTATTGTGGACAAATAGTGAGGAGTGAAGGTATCCAGATACTAATAAAGAACATAAAGGTAACCA